>JAQISU010000191.1:395000-1015000 GCA_029339505.1 Unio delphinus
TGCCTACCAATTCAATTAAACAAAACAAATCTAAAGGTCAGGGCCTGCATGTTTAGTCCAAGCATTGCCGTAAAACTCTTGACATTGACCATTAGGTCATAGGATTGAGTGAACATGAATGAATAGTCTTAGCTGCCAATTATAAGCATAATTAATCCAGGTGTTTAAGAAATGGATATATCACAAGACAAACTGGAACCAAACCATAACAGCTTGCTAACGCCGCCCACGTTACCATTGACGTCGCTACTCCGAAGGTGAATTTAGGTCTCATAATCCCAATAACTTGGGATTAACGAGAAGTTCAAATCTGGGCAATACGTTTTCTTGAATTATGTCAGAAACGCCATTTACGAGTGCTTCTGTCCGGTTCTTTTAAGTGTAAAGGACAAGAACATTCTACTATTCGAAGGGTAGATCAATATCATTTTATTTCTAGAAGAGATAGGTTTTGAAGAGGGGCGATTCGCTTTGCATGTAAACCCCTACAATAGACAAATTTCTCTGCTTTTCAACATAAAAAAATACTATTTAATTTTTAAAAACAAGGTGTGGAGCACTAAGCCCCATTATATACCCACCCCCAAGTATATTGAATGTTATAATTTGAAACAAGTGCTTCAATTCGAAATATCGGACAGAACGAAGAGGATTGATTTTTGTAGAATTTAAATGTTTGGCAGAAGTACGGAATATACTCAAACCCTCGTCCATGCGAGCAGAATAGTAACGTATTCAAGTTCTCGTACACGTGAGCATAATAGAAAATAATAGAAACGTATTCAAGACCTCTACATGTAAGCATTATAGTAACACATTAAAAAATTCGTACATGTGACCATAATTGTAACATATTCAAGTACTCGTACACGTGAGCATAACAGAAAAGTATTCAAGACCTCGTACATGTAAGCATTATAGTAACATATTCAAAAACATTTGTACATGTGTGTATAATAGTAACATATTCAAGTATTCGTACATGTGAGCATAATAGTAACATATTCAAGTTTTCGTACATGTGAGCATATTAGTAATATATTCCAGTAATCGTACATGTGAGCATAATAGTAACGTATTCAAGTATTCGTACATGTGAGCATATTAGTAACGTATTCAAGTAATCGTACATGTGAGCATATTAGTAACGTATTCAAGTAATCGTACATGTGAGCATATTAGTAACGTATTCAAGTAATCGTACATGTGAGCATATTAGTAACGTATTCAAGTAATCGTACATGTGAGCATAATATTTAACATATTCAAACCCTCGTACATGTGAGCATAATATAAATATATTCAATGACTCACAAAGGTGAGCATAATAAGTAATGTCTAAACCTTCGTGCATATAAGCACAAAACAAAAGGTATAAATCAAACAAATGTTCAAAGTTAGTAGATGACATTTAACTACTTCAACAACAATTTACATTTTAGAAAACGTGGTTAGTTACATTTCTCTTATTTGCATACAAATATTTCAGGCTTTTCAAAATTAATCTGACTGTTTCAGCGGCTTTCGTTTTCAGTTATAAAGATGTGATAAAATTTGGATCAATTTCTTTCAAGATATTGGAAATCTGAGTTACTATCTTACTATCTATTTCAAAGAAATACAACTAGGATGCCTCACCCCCCCCCACCCCCACCCCCCATTTAGGCGAACTTAATTAGGCCTTATCAACAACAAATATCAGTGTATGATTTATATATATATATATATATATATATATATATATATATATATATATATATATATATATATATATATATATATATATGTACTTGACACGTGAGCCGAATACCACGAGGTCCACGACAAATGTCAGATCCAGCGTAAATCATGTATCTTGTACAATGAACTTATCAAAATATATATTGAAAAAGATAAACGTATGCATGTTCAACCTTTATTTAGCAGCTCTAGTCTAAAACATTCTACTTCGGAACCTACCATTTAATTTTAGGGGGATGAGATCCAATTGTTTCCATTACCTCAAGATAAATAAATTCAACAATATCATGGATAAATCAGATCATTACTTTCTTCTAGCTCTTTGAAAGCTTAAAATTTACTAACCCTACGCCAAAAATTAAACGATCGGTCCCTTACTAACTAAATTGGTTCAGAAGCTGATGTCATGATTTTTTGACGTTAATTTTTAAACCTGGAACCCTAAATGAATTTGTTTGTGACTGTGTACACTATAACATCTAAATATTTACAATAGGGCTTTCCCCCAGTGTAGTGAAAACGCCGGTCTAAAACAGTAAAAGGCATGAATAAATCAAAGTATAACAGCATAAACAGGGTTTTGTTCACGTACTTAACTATGACACGTAAATACCAATAATTTCAACAAAGAATACATGAAAAGCAATATCACTTATCAAATGCGAGTAACAGACACAATAAAGTGTATCGTTCTGCCCCGTACACGCCATGAACAAAAATCGTAATACAACTTGCGAGTAATCCAAGAACAAAGCAACACCAAGTCGAATGTTAAGATAGTGGGTAGGCGACAACTTATTTCATCATGTATGCGCACCAAATGCGTCAAAATCTTTATTACTCCACAACAGTGTATGGACAAAACAAAACAGATTCAAACTGCATCTTTCACTAATTATTTCGTTAGTAACCATTAGTTTCAGACTCGCTAACTTCAAATTGATGACCCGAACTTGTCCACTTGAGTCGGAGAAACTTATTAATAAACCCTGAAATACACTAGTACTGTCAGTAGTGATGTGCCCTAGGCGAAATGAAGCATATACAACGTGTAATAAAGTGAAACACAAAACTTGTTTAGTCAGTGATAGGCATGTCCACTTTTAAATAAACATTTTTTTATGGGACACATTCATTTGTTATAAAAGGCCTAAACCACTTGCGCGTTGCTTATTACGTGTAGTCTATTCCTAAAAATCGCGAAACTTTGATGTTTACCCTTCTGGAACGCAACTAATTAAATGTCAACTGGTTGCCAATTTTGTACTTTGTTTTCAAAGCACGATGTTCATTGTTGCCTTGCACCAAAATTGTGAATGTATGATCTTTCCCATTATCATTGGAAGTGTGCCTGTTCAATAACAATTTCAGAGTATTTCTCGATGTTAGAAGCAAAATATTTGGGAATCGTCCACAATAACTTACTGCATTGTTTATGCCTCAAAACTTAAGTCAAGGGCAAGACACACACAGTTATGTTTTAGCTCTTTCTGTTATTTCCTTATTTATAGTACAGGTCATATAGAGACAAAATAAGCGTAATACTTCATATATGCAGACAGAAATCGACCGTTCTCTCATTTTCTGTTACCCACTGAATGTTTGAAACTACTGAAATATTTTCAACTATTAGACACTATAAATAATCATTAATACATTATATCAGATGTCCTCCCACATGGATGCGTTACAAAGATGTGGCGTCGAAATGCCTCTAATGGTAAAATCAGATGCGCCGAGTTACCGGTCGACAGTCAGGTGATTTCATTTAATTGCTAATAATTCTAATGCTACATGCAGATCACATGGACTCGCGACTGATCTTTTAAAAGTTGATGCCAGAAAGACATTCCGTTCCATCGTATTGACAGTTTCAAAACGTAAAGTTAAGCTACCTTGGTAAAACGCAGGGCAGATTTTACTTTATTCATAGAGATATAAGTTTTGTTTACAGCTTTAGCAGTTATTTTGCTGGTAGATTCAAATATATTGCATTAAATTTCGAATACGCTTTCTTCTATAGGATCCCATGGATTTAATGAAAACTAAAATCAACTGCAGACAAATTCAAGGAATAAAATGTTTTAAGTCCAGACTAAAATTTTGTAATATTTTGGTGACCATGACGCTCTTCAAAACTGACCAATGCACAAATCACGTATCTCTTAGCTTTCTGCATGTTGATACATCTTCCTAAAATATTTTATAAAAAATATGGTTATTTTATCATCATAAAAACATAAAAGGGCATATTGGGCAAACATGTTGGGCTATCAAACGGAATGAAACTCACAAAGCAGGGTTGCAAAGATGAAAACTTGAAATCATCGCTTTACCCGTTTTGCTTTTCTCAAAACGCAAGAACCAGTCTTATTCCTCTCTTGAGCAGTGATCGACCAAAATGTTTAATAAGATCACACAGATAAAATTACTTATACAAATATACTCAAGTGAACATGCTCATCATTGACAGGACCCGAAATAAACTTTCACATCAGTGTACCCCCGATACCAAAATCGATTTCGTTAAATTAAAAACAAAACAAGAGGAAAGAAGGAAAAGAAAGAAAGAAAGATAGAAAACAAGAAATAAAGAGACTGTAAAATCTTACCTGGACTTTACAGTGTATATTTACAAAAAGCTTCCGAATTTGTAAATCTTTAAAGCAAACATGCAAGAACAACACATCATTTGTAAATCGTTATGTAACAGTTAAATTTGGACCATCCACGTTAAAGTATTACATAAATTGAAACAGTTTTTACCATGAAAAATGGCTTTAAAGAACTACTCTACCACGTGCACATTTTTTAAATCTATTTTAACTTGATCGATCTATTCTTGGTTTTTCTTTTCATTTGCAAATTTTATTATTTAAGAGGAAAACATGGAGTTAAACTGCGCGCGCGCGCGCGCGCGCGTGTGTGTGTGTGTGTGTGTGTGTGTGTAGACAGTTGTCTAATGTTTCCGACATTTCGTCTCAGTGGAATTATTGTTTCGGTGAAATTTTCGATAAACAATAGACCCCCCATTTTGCAGTCTGCTATTTAGCTAAAGAAAAGTATGTTTTAAAGTTTTTAACCATTGACTTTGATCTGAATGTGGACAGATGTGCAGACATTGGTTCAAGCATTCAGTTCTTGCAAATATATATCTTCAACTCTTGTTCTTAAATTTCTACCATGACCGGCGACTGAAGGAGAAGCGAAGTGCTGCGCCACAGCAGGGGCAGTTAGGATAGGTCTTGATGTCCTTCTTAGGAATGTGCCAGCATCGGCCGCAACGAAGGCGGTACTTCTTGTATCTGCACAATAATAATAATAATAATAATAATAATAATAATAATAATAATAATAATAATGTTTGCGTGTGTTTTTGTTTTATTTTTAATGTAGCTTTAACAATTTTGCAGTCACATCGATACGACGTCTGCAGTGTGGTGCTTTATTGTGATGCCGCGTACAGGTAGCATGACTTCTCAAAGAGAAATCTATCTGTTTTGCTAACGTTACTTTTCTTATCCCATTCTAGTCATCTCAGACCAGTCTTCTCAGTCAAGGTATCCACGTGCTCAGATCTACTTTTTTTTTTTAAAAAAAAAGAAACCCTTGTTGGCTTCTGATGTGCCTGACGTAGTTTTCTAAAATCAAACATCAACAACCAATATATAATTAAAACATAGCAAATTAAGGTCAATCCGTCTTTGAAAACACACCATACAAAACATTTCGAGAGAGACAAAGACACACGTATACAATGTGGAGCATTTTGGTATTATGTTAGTTTGTTCAACACAGCATGGTCAATTTTATTTTATATGCCGGCCTAGCTCAGTAAATTTTCAGGTCAGCGTCATTAAATGTAGCTAAAGCCACGTAACTAGTTTTAAATACTTCGTGTGAAACAAATTATATACAGTTAGCTACATAGAATGACGCTGACTGAAAATTGACAATGTTACAGATAGAAAAATTTCTCAATGCTGTGTGAAATAAACTATGACATAAAACACTGATACATGCACATAGACTATAGACCTATACACTTCATAGCCTACCAACTCTCTTAACTACCGAAAACTTAGTAACAGCCAGAAATGTGTATGTCAAGTATACTTTATCCTAATTTTGTTAAGCATCTCCATTGTGCCCCAGTTGATTCAAAACTATACCTACAATATTTAATGACAAATAATGCACTTACCAGCCAGAAGGAATCATTTATCTGTCAACACATTGATTCATTAGCAAATTTCATTGCAACTTTGCCATATTTCCAAGATAGAAAAAAAAATATTCAAAGAATCCGTGAACTTGAAAGTTCAGCACATGATTATCTGCTAGGGTCCATATTAGGAGGGTCTTTTATACACGGGGGCAATTTTACAATCACTATTAAGGACAACACAAGTATGTCACAGTTTCACCTCCTCCAAAGAAAAGGTTGAGCTATATACGATAGTAACACTGATCACTATTTACCCATGAATAATCTAATGCAAGTCACGTGGGAAGACGCATAATATAATAATATAACCCTTGAATGGGATTTCCTTGTCTCTATCCAACCCCAACATAGATTATATATGTCCCACCCAGTCACTTTATCCTGACACTAGGCCGAGCAGTCCTAACAATAACCTATTATTATTATTATTATTATTATTATTATTATTATTATAACAACAACAACAATAACAAAGCTGATTATGACCTGCATATCGACCTCACACGAAGCCTTTGGAAAATTGTGTTTATACACATTTAGATATATCCGCATATTCCTTAACTCCTTCTGGTCAAGTGTACATGTGAAACTGGCCAACATTATTTGAGAAATGGCCACATAACGTGGACAGTGCGATTTATCAAAGGTGTTCACTAACGTAATAATATACAGTATGCACAGAGCAATTGGCTATGTTGCATTTCCGCCACGGCGGGCTCAACAAACGAGATTTAAGAAACTGCAGGTTACAATTGGGATAAGAAGGAAACTACAAAACTAAAAGAACTTGCGTGTCCCACAAAGCACAAGAACAATGCAGAGTGGTTTAAAAATGCCCGATATGAACCTTGGCAAAAAATAATACTGTTATGGCTGATCAGTCAATGCAAGAGAAACAACTAACAAGTTCCTTCTGATATCTTCTTAAGAAATCGGTTAAGATCCCTTTAATTTAGCGAATGATGCAAGAGTAGATAATATGTACAAATAATTAGCAAATGAGAAGCAACAAATTCAACGATTATCATTACAAATGACTGACATATGTACGAATTGGTAGATCACTGTGCTATCGTCTCGTCAAGTCAACACATAAATAGCAGAAATATGCAACAAATTCGATGCCTAAGGTCAAAGCGTGTTTTTGATGCAGTAAAGTGTTTGACAGATAATTGAACCAATCAACGGATTCTAAGATGTATTATTGAAATTAAATTAATTAAATTAAATTAAAATTGCGGAATTAAAGTTAGATCAAGATGCTACTTTTAATAATTTAAAAAAACAGGATTGTACCTGATACCACAAGCATTGCAAAGGGGCGTTCCATCCTCAGCGTCTCTCCAAAGTGGCGTTCGCCTGGTGTTACACGAGGCACATATCTTGGCTGCTACGATAATCACACGAAAATGTTGAAAACAATCCACTGGACAGACAAACAAGTTCTTGTTTTATATATTAAGTAATGATTTAAATTACTTATCAATACATCTTTTAAATTATAGTTTTGCCTTAATAATATGTATTGGTATTAGAAGATATAAAACCTCAAAGCTACGCCGATGTGGTTTGCACATACGGGAAAGACGAAGGAAGACAATCTTTCCTCTTACTGATATATCCACACAGAACTATCAAATAAGTGGGGATAGCTGTTGAGTAACGTTTGGAAGACCTTGTTCTAAATGTTAAATGCAATGTCCCGTGGTCACAAAATTGGAGTTTGAATTCAAAACTTGTGATTTTGCATAATTTGACTAGG
Source organism: Unio delphinus (assembly GCA_029339505.1). Taxonomy (NCBI): domain Eukaryota; kingdom Metazoa; phylum Mollusca; class Bivalvia; order Unionida; family Unionidae; genus Unio; species Unio delphinus. The sequence continues at coordinate 402,731 of JAQISU010000191.1, forward strand.
AACGAAGCAATTAGTAGCTCAACTATTTTCTGTCCTACACATTTAAAGCAGCCCAAATTGTAATTATGTTGTCTGAATGAGAGCTCTGGTGTCCGAGTTAAGTTTGGCGTCTAGACTGTTTCATTATTAAGAGGCCTCTGGAGAACGATGCAGTCGCTATAGAAACAAGATCTGCAAGCAAGACAACGCTTGCACATAGAAAGATAATGGCGAGTCTTCTAAAGTTAGTTTCTTAATGATTGTTCATAATAATGCAATCAAACCATTGACCCATTTACAAGAGTATAATATCCCTTGTGTGTGTGTGTGTGTGTGTGTGTGAGAGAGAGAAGAGAGAGAGACATACATACAGAGACAGATCATTAACCGTCGTATCCATATAGTTTAGGTTGTTAGGTGTTATTTTGTGGATTTAAAAACAGTGTTTCAGTACAAAAAGGTTATACATGCTGGCCAGTATAAGTTTGTGAAGGAAGAGCCCGAGACGAACCATCAGTCCAAGGGTAGCTACTGGCACGTTTACTCTTATAACCAAAGTGGTCGAGACGAGACTCGAACTCGCGCAGATAGATATGAGAATTGTGAGTGATCGATAATGGTTAGACCACCCAGGCCCCCCCCCCCCAACACACACACATCGGGATTTGGATTACTTCGATCTCTCTGTAAAATAATATTGTTTAAGAACGTTATATTTCGACATTCTGCCAGCGATGGTTCTCAGGAGACAAAATGATGAGGGAAATTTTGATATCAGTGGGTCAAACTTCCATCTCTTCCTTCATAATTTGATTACATAAAAGGGGATGGGGCTACATTATTACATTGGTTAGTACGCCCTTGCAAATAATTTGATCAAATTATTGGACAGTGGTGCCCGAGTTAAACAAACATGTAACCAGTTAATATTCAGAGTTGCATTATCTCCAGCAGATACCGAGACGAACAGCTAGACGCATTGCATAATTTTAGACACTTTCCTCCACTTCTTCTCTTTAAAAGACACCAGTTCAGTGGTTAGTTTAAAGGTATATTTTAAAAGATAAAATTGAATAAAGTCGTAACTGTTTTTATAAACTTAATTGCTAGATATTTGTTTCACATAATAGCATTGAATATATTTCAGACATTCACATCACTCACCCAAAACAAATGTGTCCCGAGAAAAAGGAATGACATCATCTGTATCAGAACCACTTCGTTCCGGAGAACTTGTCGCACTGTTGTGACGCTGACGTGGTGTAGCAATTCCACGCAAGCTTGTTCGTGTTCGTACGTTGCTTGGACATAGAACAGAAAAAAGTGCTTTATTTTCGTTCTGTTTTTCGTGCTTTCTTTTTCTCGGTCTTTTCTTGAGACTGTTGAAATCAATGCAAGATCAATCCTATTTATTCAGAGATATTCAAAACAATTAAACAAATAAGGGTTTTTACACAACTTGTGTAAAGAAAAAATTGTAATCGAGCACATTTCACTATAATTGGAATAAAAAGGAAAACATTTCATTAAAACTTAACTGCAGATGGAAACCAAAGAATTGTCATGGTCTAGTGCTGGCTATCCAGGAAAAAGAAACCAGTAGCAAGTATCGGGTGCGTCTGTTTTGATGGCATATCTACTACTGGTTCAGATGGGTCATCGTACTACGTCGGTACCAACGCAATAGAGAGAATATATTGTATGCTTATGACGACAAGGGCGACAGCAGGAATAGATATGTATCAACCTCGTGATGACCAAACGTATCAAATATTTTGATGGACGAGCTTTCCGCCTACAATTTTAAAGTCAAAATAAATTATTCGATCGTTTGGCAATAATGGTTGCCGTAAGGGTGAGACTTCTCTCGTTGGATCAGGTGGAGAGTAATGAGGTTGTAAATATTGAGCTTGCAAACGTACGTATTAGCAGTCGGAGGTGTGCAATGAAAGATAAAGGCTCTTGCGATGATAGTGACGACTGGTTGGGGGAAAGAGGTAGTTCAGGCGGTACCGATGTATTTCTGTGATGTTGGACATATGGTTCATATGGCGGTGATAGGTCATTCATACGTTCGTGGTTCCTCGAATCAACATAGTGTAAATGGATCCTTCAAACAAACGAACTCAAACAGAACGACCTTTCAGCAAAATGTACCTTAATATCAGTAGATAGGGTACAATATACACTCTTGGGACACAAAAACTAGGTGATGAGGTTTCTTTAAGAAAAGGTGATGCTCCTGACTTGAAATTCGCCTTATTATTTATTACATATGTCATTTTCCTAACTTACAATAGTACAACAAAGACTTCAAACGTTATTTACGTGTTACTTAGTATATCACACTAACACAATTTACGGTTGATATTTATTACTAACAATCGAGATGGAGTATAATTACTGTACTCAATGTGTTTTTTATGAACTACAGATGAATGTCATATTACCTATAGCAAGCAGACATCAGTAGTTTGCTGCAGTTTCCTTTGAATTCCGTCAAGAGCCAGACAGTCACTCCTCGGAATCGAGGATCTGATTTTGAAGGACTTTTCTGAGGCATCAGCGATTTTCTGCGGGAACGTCGTGAAGAACAGAGGTTACAAGGGTTTGGAAGTTCACTCGCAACATCATCTGTCCCTTCGGACGAAACGGAAAGACCCGCAGAGTCATCATCCGGAACATCAATCAGCGAACAGTCTTGAGGATTTAAGGATGAGCTCCCCTTGCTGGCAACTCCGCCGTAGTGAATCCTGTATTTTGGAGTTTGTATGGTGACTGGCTCCGAGTCTACATACTCTTGTTCACTGTACGGATAGAAAATAAAACAGAGTTGTCGAGTGTCACAATGAAACAAGTAAAATGTTAAAGACTTTCTCCTGCATGCGAATAGTATTGTTTCGGTGAGTGTGTGGTCAACAAATTTTATAGTATGTAATACTTACGCATCACTGTTGTTAAGCTTACCCTTTACACAATGGAAGAATCAGCGTCTGTGTCATATGCACCATCAATCAAGCTCTTAGAACACATGCATCGACCCAGCTTGACTCTTGATCATCCACAGCACAGATGTGACAAACTATTAATCTCTGTTGAAGATGGCATCATTTTAGGGAGATTTTTGAGATAAAACTGACATACAAAGATAGACAGTTTCGTAATTTTCACTGAACCGAACACGTCCCTCTTTTTATATTACATGTACATATAGTTAGCTTCTCCTCGCTGAAGCTAGTCTTTGGTGCAAGATTTTGAAACGAAGCCTCGCTTGCAAGTTTATAGGGGGATCATGCATAACCCATAAAACATGCGATTCGATCTCAGCATCAAGGTGCGTGAGTCTGGCCGTTGCAGCTCGAAGTACCTAATATGATCCGCTAAGTGCATATATGTGTCAGTGGCCGCGCCCTTGCAGAATTTAAGGGTATGAACGGGCTGCTTTATAATCTTTGATTGTGGAAATCAAACGTGATTTTCTCAAAGAGCAAGAGCAGATAATCTCCTACTTTTAAAGAAGAGGGACACGTATGGGTAATATATTATTTCACCACTAAGATGAAATTACGTCATTGTAGGGAGTTTATCAACAGGTCAAGACGGTCGCTGAATCAAGACATCTGCGGCCATACAGGCACCATCAGAAGGTTCTATCTGTGGATGTCCTGATCTTCTCACGTTCCTGTAGAATCAGTCTAAAGGTAGAAAACGTGTTAACAGCTAATTCTACCCCGGCTGTTCGAGTTCTCTGGGGTATTTTTTGTTTGTGACTGGGAAGACAAAATGGTGATTGGTTATTTAGTATTCATAGCAATAGGTTCATTCGAGTCTAAGCCTGTACTGATAAAGGACTCGGAAACTGATTGATACAGGAAATCTTTTGTTAAAATTGCCTTGCCTGTGCTAACGAATATATATGTATTAATATGTTTTCTTTACCAAATGTGACGGACAAGAGGTGTAAATCTGTCCTACTATACCCTGCGTATTCCAAATTTCCACCCAGAGTTAAGATGGACTAGTTTTCTAGTCGTCTGCGGCATGAAACGACCTATGTGTTATCTAAAGAGATAATGCAATGGCCCCCGAGCTTTATGTAATTTTTTTCGGGCGAGAAACACAAATTTTATTTCCAAGTGGTTTATGGGGAATCCGGGGAATGCAGTTGAGCTCAACTAACGTTTTTTTTAACTACCACTTGAGGTGGTGCTGCCATTCCAACCCAAAGGATTTGAACTGAAAGAGTAACCTTGTGTTGTTCACAGATCGCCAACAGGAGAATCTGGAGAGAACATAAGTAGAGTCTTCCAAGTGGTAATATATCGGCCGCAGCGTTCAAGGTCGCCAGAAGAGTAAAGTAAAGCCTGGCTTGCAATAAGATCTTATCCTACAGAGTCCTCAAAAGATGAAGGATTATGTAAAACATGTATTTGGAAAACAAGAACCTAAATTGAAACAAGACATAAATTCAATCTTATGTAAAAGAAATCCTAAAAAGGAACCAGAATTGATTTTTTTTCTAGGTTGGATACACGTTCACGCTTTCATAGTGGACACACAGCGAGACATATATATAACATGGATTGCTTAATGCTGTCAAGCACGAGTTAGTCGTCGAGGTACTGGAGAAAGAGACTGCAGATATACCTGGGGTGAATGGCCACTGATCCATCACTCGGGTAAATACCATGGGCTAGATTGAACGCCATGGATCGAAACTGGAAAACTTCCCGTCATATACAAAAAATTAACTGTTCAGCTGAGGAATAATTGGGATAACAAAAAAAGCATTCTAAAGGACAATGAAATTTGTTCAGTCTCAGGTCAGCTGGTGCTCTCGATTGATGCAGAAGTTTCCATCTTGAAGATTTCCTCTGGCATGACTTTCTTTAGAGGGGAGATATCTGTGATGATTTTCAGTTACCTGCCTTCTCTGGGTACCTGGAAATTCTTTTTATAAGTCGTTGTGATTGGATGATGTGCACTTCTGTACGGCGACCTTCCGGAGAAGGGTATGCTCCACTTCCTTAACAATGGTTATATTTAAGTTTGGAACAAGATGGACTCCTTGCGATACCATGCAGTTCTGTTGTTGCTGTTACTGTTGCTGTTGTTGGGTTTAACGCCGTTTTTCAGCACACGATAGGCTATACATGGCGGCCAGTACTAATGGTGGAGAAAGAACCCGGGAAGACCCTTTGAAATAACCACCAACCCACGAGAAGCTACTGGCAAGCTTTCTCGCACACTCACATTGGCCGAATCAGAGACTCGAACGCACGCAGACAGAGGTGAGATGGCAGTGATCAGTAACGCGGCAGTTCCATGAAAAGCTAATTAAAACCCTCGTTTACTATTGCATGCACCCACCAATCTTCCTTGATAGCCGACTAGACATCTTGCAAAGAGAACTAGTCTGCCTCCAACTGCTTTAAAAAGAAGAAACACACTTCAGGAAAGGTATGGCGGTATGGAATCCAAAGAATCATTCTCTTGCCGGCTTGGGAAAATGAATTAAATCAATAAACATACTCGCCCGACCATTCAAACCAATGTCTCGTGGACGACTGGTACGCAAGGGGTTAGTAATATTTCTGCCCGCTGGGCTGAGCATTCGGACTTAGTTTGTCCAATTAGGAGTAGTACACTGTTTGGTTGGTTGGAGGAGCCAAGATTCATATCAAAATACCTATGCAGATGGTTTTTCAGACCCCGAGAAGCAAGACGAGACCGCCCAGTGAGGTCTCTTGAGTTTAGGGGAGCGGCACTGGGCATTTTCTTGCTATGATCTAACATAAGCTTTAAGGGTATAAAGTAGCATCTCATTGGAGGTAGAGCAACTCTACAGCGTTCTGGCCGTAGATACTGCGAGTCTTGGCGTCTTGGTTACTAGTTCAAATAACCGTTGCAAAGCAATTGGCGATAAAACCGCTCCGGTGGCATAGTTATTAGAGCGCCCGCCGCGGAAGCGGGAGGTCGTGGGTTCGATCCCTGGCAGAGTCATACCAAAGACTTAAAATAATGGTACTAAGAGCTGCCTCGCTTCACACTCAGCATGAAGAGGTTAGTTTTAGGACTGGTCAGCCTGGTGTCAGGATAATGTGACTGGGTGGGACATCATGCTACATATCTGCGCATGATGCCTCAGTGCTAGACATCACTATAAACTGCCTTACTGCAGACATCGTAGCGATATGACTGAAAAATTATAAAGGTTCATTAAAAATCCTAATCAAGCAAGCAAACAAACAAAGCAATGGGCGATAACGTTTCAACAAAAGAAAAGTCTAAAGAAGCCAACGACATGTAGAGCGATAACTTTGAAACAATAAAGACGTAACAGGCTGTATTGAAAATAACATTCTAATTATTTAAATACTTATTTAGCAGAAATGTTCATAACGATTCGAAAATCGAACGGTTCAGAATATTAGCCGTGTTCTCTAGATGGGTAAATACAGACCAAGGGCTATCATGTTTCTTGTAGAAATCTCCTTTCACAAATCAGTTAAGGCACTAAATTTGCAAGAAAAATACAACTGAGGAACACGGGCTAGGGTAGCGAAGCAAGAATGCCAGAGCCAAAATGACTAAGAAGCCTTATTTTTCGCTGGCGAAATGGGCTCTAACACGCCAACTGCTTTGCAATTTTCCTCGTTTGACATTAAAATGTTTGGATATATACAGCAAGTCATAGTGGTCATATAGCTGGAATCGCCCTAGACCGATTGGTCTATCCCCATAAAGTTGTTTATATTATGATGGTCGCTATCAATAAGCGTTATGAGGAAAGATTTATCGGTGTCGAGTCCATCCAATAAAATGCATACATATGATAGGGCTTACAAACGTGTCACCTATACAATGGTAATAACAATGGGAATAAATGTACTTACCTATCTGCGTCATGAACTTCCTCAAAATTTATTTATGTTAATCAGAATTGAACGGGTTTCCAAACCTGATCCACAGCGCGATATCGCACTGCAAATTCAGAGTACATTTCCAACGGAAACTTTGCTGCACGTCACGGAAACAACATGAATTAGATAGTCCCTAACAAAATATTTAATCTTGCGTCCTCGGGATAATTCAGTCGATAGAATATTTTTTATTTCATCTTATGATTCCAAACTATCAATGACACAACATAAATAATTGTGTAACTAGCTTCAAGTCCTATCCGTCCAATACCAAATCGAACAATGATAATAAATCCAGTCCATAATAAAAAGATAAGAAGAATTTAGCTGGATCAAACGAAACACAAACTCCTTCCTTCCATACCAACTGGAAAAGTTTCTTGTTCCAAGGCAAGTCGATCACAATATGATTAGATTTCAGTGGACAAAAATGAGATTTTTGAATATGGATGACTCAACGCGCGTTATACCACCTAAGCTTGTTTATTTAATTTGAGTTCTAGAAGAAATAAAATTCCTTTGTTTTTTGAAGTGTTTTTTATACTCTCACACACACACACACACACACACACACACACACACACACACACACCCCCAAGGAATTTGATGATTTGATACATTGTTTTGTTATTTTATGTTTAGTTGATAAGGAAATTACTAGCTCATATTTAATATTTCGTGATGATGAGACATCCTCGACACGCGCTAACTTACTGCTACATCCACCAACCACGCACACCTATTTCGATTGCTAAATAATGCACGCAGTCGGAAACAATAACAGGAGTCTTGAAACTCGACAACAGTACAACTGATTTTTCTCAATGCCAGAGTTTCTCCATTGACGCCACGCTGATCTGAGTTACGGAAACTGCCAAATTGTACATGGTCTAGGGTTAATAGTCATGACATGTAACTTTAATTTTAAATATCTCGATCCGTTGATCGCATTGGGTCAACATTTTAGAAATTCCATAAATCACTGATGAATAAAGCAGTAATATTTTAATTTGGGGTTTCGGGTATACATTACAGGTATAGGCCCTTTTTTTTTTTTTACAACTCTACAGTTATAAACTAAGTAGCAGAAAGAAGCAAAATCAGCATGTTTTGTAAAACTTGACAAATTTAATTATATAAGTTATAAAATGAAAATGTAAGCAGAAATTACAAAATTATGAATTAAAGCCAAAATAATTATAAAACGTTTCTTCAAAAGTTCAAAAGAATCATGTTCTCCGAATAAATTCCAGATCATCGAATTTCCCATTCTGCCATCAGTCCTGACGTATCAATATAACATTATCTACAACTCTTTTGAATAAATTCACAATTTTCCTGTGAGCTGTTTGTAATTCCAACGAATAATCAAAACAAATGTTTCCTCTCACATTCTATCTAAACACAACATTCAAAACGTCCGTTGACTGATATTAACACAAGAACATAGGAAATTTAAATAAAGGATTTTAAAAAACTGCTCAGTTCTCTCTCTCTCTCTCTCTCTCCTCTCTCTCTCTCTCTCTCTCTCTCTCTCTCTCTCTCTCTCTCTCTCTCTCAATCTCCAAGAGCCTGTTATGACCATGTTGCAATTTATCCCAGTGACAGACCTTCTTACTCAAGGTGGTGCTCTACAGTTTCGTATTTTGCTTAATGTTAGAATTTTAAAGAAAAACATTAACCCGCGTGTCCACACTGGTTAAACTGGCTATTTTAACAAGACCTTGTATATCTTAGATATCATTTAAAGAACCTTTAATTCCCTTTATTTTGGTGTACGATTGATGGGTGCTATATGGGTTGTACAGTTCACAGCCTGGCCTTACTCCAGATGTGAATCGTTCCAGTGGCCGAGTGGTTAGCGCGTTCACCTTGAATGCGAGAGGTCGTGGGTTCAATCTAAGGCCGCGTCATACCAAAGACTAACAGAAATGGTACTAATAGCTGCCTCGCTAGGCGGTCCGCATTAAGAGTTAGTGTGAGGACTGGTCTACTGGTGTCAGGATAATGTGACTGGGTGGGACATCATACTAATGGTACATGTCTGCGGCATGATGCCCCAGTGCTAGACATAAAAAGCTTCACTGCAGACATCGTAGCGATACGACTGAATTTTTTTAAAAGCTACGTTAAAATCAAAATGACACACACGGAAATGCTTAAGATGTACATGTTTCAAAAACTGCTAGCTCCGTTTGGCCATTTTCACTTCCTGGACTTCTGAGGAAATTGGTAGAAAGAAAAGAGCCGATAACTTTTTTACATTCTTGTATGTAGTAATTCACCCATTTCACTTATATTGTTTAGGTGGGCAAAATTCATTTTCCATATTTTAATAGGTACTAAAGATTCTGTACTTTAGACTAATTCACGCTGATTTTTTGCAGCACAAAGAAGCAGTAAATTTAGAATGCTTAGATCATGTATAATTTCCATAAGTACAATATCCAAAGAAATATCAGCCACATTACATCCAAGTAGCATACAGGTATGCCAACATTCTCTCCACTGTGCATGTTTCAAATGCAAAGAACTTCACCTTCGATACATCACTCTCTCAACAATACATAATAACTAATGAGCGCACACAATCTAATCTATCAAAATTCCTACCAACGTGACCTGCGTCGTAAAATAACCCACATCACCGACTCACCAAACGATAAATGACTCAATTTTTCTTAGAACCCACCTTGCAACACCAGCCAATGAGAATTTACTCTAAATTTGTCAACTGGTTCAATATGTACGTTGAATTTAATTTGTAAACACCTATTTATAACTCGATATCTTTGAATTGAATCTAGGGTCGTGTTTTTAAAAATACATCACCTTCCAGGATCAAATAATCTCTCTCTCTCTCTCTCTCTCTCTCTCTCTCTCTCTCTCTCTCTCTCTCTCTCTCTCTCTCGCACACTATATCTGTGTTGAATTCAATTCGATCATATGGATATTTACATGTAAAATTCAAAGATACTGTAGGGAAAAAGCATATGGATTTTCTTAACAGTTTTGTTAGAAACTAAATAGCCACCACTGTGTTGCAACTTGTAATAGAGCCATCAAAACTTGTCAGGCAATAATGCTTTAGAAATTAAATGTCGTCCATTCCGTTGTGCGTTGTTACTATTAATAGAGCCATCAAAACTTGTCATGCAATATGGTTTAGAAAATAAATGTCCACTCCAGATACGGGTGTGTATTTATAATAGAGCCATCAAAACTTGTCATGCAATATACGACTGCTTCCGTCTTACTTTTACAGCTGAAAGAACAAAGATTTTAATGCGGAATGAAGATCAAGACAGCAGAAAGACCGTAAAAATCTGCCGGATAAAAAGTGATTAACAAATTAAATTTTCTGACATTCTGGCATTATTTCCCAAAGGATATTAACGAAATGAATGAATGACGACCATAAGCTAAAAAATGTGGACCGGGTCCTGCATGTCGCGTCAACGATCAAAGCTTGCTGGGTGAGGGGGGAAACCATCACCAAAAACTGTAAACTCTCGACGAAGCCGTTGAAGCTGCTGTAAAAAAAATGGAATGTTATGTCAAACTCCCATTAACGTGATTCTCGACCCAAACAAGAATAGCCATGAAAATAATGCCGCTGACACTGATGATAATGACAATGGCGACGATGACAATATAAGCAAATAATGTACCCTTGATCCATTCCGATCACAACACAAAGACATTCTCATTCATATCCTTTATCTTAAACAATAAATATCAACACCACCAATATTACATTCACAAAGTGAGTACGAAAGTCGGTACGAAACGTATGTGTTACTATGGACAGGACTCGCTTTGCACCAAAATGTCATTATCATATGCAAGGCTGTATATCTTGAGCTGAGACGCATCAGGTCCATTTGCAAATATTTTTCAGTTGATGCCACTAAAACACTTGTGTGTTCATTGGTAGTTTCATGACTGGACTATTGTAACTCAATTTTGTATGATTCGTCAAAATATCTACTACAGAAACTTCAAAAAGTTCAAAACACAGCTGCTCGGATCATCCTTAGAGTACCACGATCAGAGCACACCTCCCTGTTGCTCTGTACTCTACACACTGGCTATCCATTCGATCCAGAATCAAATTGTTTTCTCTGTGCTACGTTTCACTGACGGACTCCAGTCCAACATACCTATCTGGCATCACCATGGTGTACACGTCAGCAAGCTACTTGTGCTCCTCTGATAACAATTATATAATCATTATCCCCACTGTGAAAACGAAGTCATATGGACAACGTTCTTTTGCATACCAGAGCCCAATAACGTCGAACGAATTGCCCATTGAAATTAGACACAAAAACACAGTGATCCCTTTCAGGAGTGCACTTAAAACTCACGTCTTTCGATTGCAAGAACAAACTCAAAGACCAAGTAAATTTTCCTACGGTAAATATTTTCAGCATGTTTTTATGTTTTCTAATTTCATGGTGTTCGTTGTTGTTGTGTTTTAATATTTTTTTTATTGTAATCATATCATTTTATATGTTGTAAAACGATTATTATTATTATTATTATTATTATTATTATTATTAACTGAATTGCCGTTACAACACTAACGTATCTTCTTGTGTTCTCCATAAGCTTTGTATAATGCAACCGCGAATTATTCATGTAAAGAGAAAAAGTGGAGAGGTGTGGCTATTTAAAAACAACAACATATACAGAGCTCAAGTACAGATTTTGCTGAAACACTAAACATTAGTATGAAAGCAAACTGATAATATGCCATGCAGATTTGAACAAGTTATGTTCTTTGATACTTCATTTTATCAATGTTCACAAAGACATCTAACCGTGGACAAGTACTTTAAAACTCGTGCTACCAAAGTCGACCTACGGTTCCTTTCGTATTCGCGTTTCGGACGTCATTCCTCCACTAGTTTGTTAGTTCCTTTCTCCGTATGTTCTTTTGTTCGTCCGGCATACTTTCTATTCTACGATGAACTTCATCCCACTGGAGTAAAAATTTATTCGCAACTGGTCAGCGTTTTTAGTCGTTCATTTCTGCCATAAAAAAATCTAAAATTAAAATTGGAAGTGACACTGGGTAATTTGTTTTCTAATTCAACATGTATCATATCTTTAAGGACAATATCTCTGATCAAAGCGACAAACATGATCGCGTTTTCTCAACGCAAAAGTCGATGTACATCAGTTCAGCGAATTCGCTAATTGTATTAGTAGTATACTTCATTCAGCTCGGCGTCCAAGGCACTGAGTGACCGCGTGGTCCAAAGCGCGCGCTTTTACCGATCACTCCCACGTCTCACCTCTGTCAGCGTTAGTTTGAGTCTCTGTTCGACCATCGTGGGTATGCGATATGGCTTGCATGTAGTTTCAGGTGGGTGGGTGGTTCTTCTCGGGTTCTTCTTGCACCCGATATAACGGTCGCCTTGTCATGGATCATGTGCTGAAAAATGGCGTTAAACCCACAAAACTAAACCAAAATCACCTCAGCATCGCGAACTATATCCGCATTTGTAGTTCAGTCAATTTGCATGTGAGCATCTCGTGATGTAGCTAAACATTATGGAAACAATTTTGCGAGCCAATGATTTCTACATATTTGCGTCATACAGAGCAATACTGCTCATTTAACACATGCAATGAGTGGTCCGCGTACGTGTAATGCGCCATGTTGGTCTTGCAGTTATGGACGAGTCCATATTATGATACAAGGTTGTGTAGTTATGGGATCAGTTTAATATAGTCTTGCACATTAGACAAATAATAGCATAACCAGATTTATGTAGCAAGTTAAATATTTTAATAAAAACACGATGATGCGGGCGATGTTTGACTGTTTGTTCACCCTAGGCATTAGAAAACACCGATTTCAGCTCATTCCTGCATCGAAAAGTATCAAATGAGTGTTGCTCTTTACGACGATACAAATGGTACCGGGGACCGGAGTTGATCACATAGTTGGTTGATTGTATACGGCAGCTTTGATGTAGTGTGATAAACAATATGGGATTTTGAATTTTGTGAGTGAGGTGGAGGTGTGAGCATTTTTGGTAATTTTGTGGAATAAAAAATATAGTTTGCATTTGTGTGTTTGTGTGTGTGAAGCCTATTAAGTTTAGTAATTTCTGATGGGGTCACGTTTTTAAAAAAAAGTGACCGCTGTAGCAGTTCGAAACAGTATGATGTGATTGGAAGGATAAATAGTATCCACTTTCTTCAAAAAAAGACCACATGCTGACCACTTAAGCTTATCCGTATTATTACATACCAGACAAACTTAATGCATCTCGGTGACTTAAGTGATTAGCGTTCAGGACTAACAATCTAAACGGTGACGGTTTGAATCCAACGAGTGGATCAACTACTGCTTTGTGTCCTTGGACAACGCACTTTACTCCAGTTACAACCTACTCGTGCTGCTGTGCCTTCGAGTACCAAACCAATTACATTCGATTAATGACGTTACATTGACCAATAAAGTGTCATAACCCTCGACGGGTGTTCAACCACTTGATGTATCCAAGTCGATACGCCGGTTAAGGTTCCGCGACACATTACCCCTACGTTTCGAAAATATGTCAAAGTCTTTTCGTTATCTAAGATCACGCAAACGTTCCCAATAATCCTGGACATCCATAACAACTGGCGGTTTTCTGCCACTTGAGCTATCCGAGGTTGGTTCACTTAACGACTTCTGCGAACCCATGATCTTGGTGGCTAAGTGGTTGCCTTGCCACATTCGGAGCAGCTTGTGTTTACTGCCGCCATATGCATCTGGTTAAGGTTATTAGCTCCCATTGCCTATGCACTAATTAGTCCTTCGTTAATTGTTGATGTTCGGTTAAATACTAAAGTCTCATCCAATTATTCTCTCCTTTGGCGATGCATTTTAAGAAATCTTACAAGAACTGGGGTACAACGTCCTGTGTTAAATAGTCACACACACAAACGTATAGTTAATCAGCTGCCACTAGAACAAACAATTTAGTTTTAGTTTGTTTTCAAAACTTCACAAAAATTGACAAAATCCTAAGTGTGCAGATCTTGTTTTGAATTAACCCCCTAAACATGTAGTACATGCATTTGTAATGGTGAGATTAATCATCCGTAACATCAATTTGAATTGATGAACACTGGTAATGAATCGCTACATGTTACTCAAGCTATGACACGTGCCGTGATTTGTGGGCCATTAACCAATAAATTATTTCCTAAAACTAATATTATTTCCAATATGCATTGAATCTATTCTAATACAATTATCCACGCTGACACTTTACGTCGACGTCCTCTACGGGGTATTCCAAAGCTGAGAACTTGGACCGTCTCATCCTTATGTATTTAAGTATTTTCAACCGTATTTAACTGTACATAGTGTGCAATGTGGCCGGTATAGAAAGGTGATCATTCCATATCATTTGATATAAACACACCATACCCCTCAACCTACCCTCTGGTTTCTTCGTAAGTCGGTGGTTCAAATTCCGATTTCACTAGACATTGTTTAAAGTTCACAGGTACAGGAGAAGTGTGAGACACCGTAACAACTATTATACCGCTTTTCTCTCCAGTTGTCTATGGTCAAGAAAATGTCGCGTATTTGTACAACGGATCACCGAGCGGCTGCTGTATCATTTGGAAAGAGATAAATCATTGAATGATGAATATTAAAATTGTGCGTTGGGCTCATCATACCCCTTGGGTAAATACAGAACATAGTTATGCCACATGCCTCAAAGTGAGCCCACAAAAATCTCTGCAAAAGAATACAGTCTTGCTGATGCTAGTATCTATATTGCATTACGATAGTTACAATGATCAAAAATATTTATAAATTCGCTCAACAACAAACAATCTCATTTTCATTAGGTTCAAAAAGTTAACAAAAAAATATGTTGAATTGGCCCATAGACGTGTAGCTGTAACGTGGAGACTACTCACCCGTTACATGACCACTATGGTATAAAGCCATTTATGCATTTGTTTCCCACTTCATTTAATGTGGTTCTTTCTAAGAGGACTAATGAGAATTGTTTCTTTCAAAATAGCTTGGAAACGTTGCTGCACTTTGACGATTATTTTTTTATAAAGTGTTAAAAACTAACAAAGCATAAATATTGTTCGTTTCTAGTGTGAGTTTCTTAAATGACCGAAATAACATTTGTATAATGATCAATGTGGTATGACGAACGTGAACGCATTGGTGCTACAATTCGATCATACTTAAAAACTGACCTTCCATCTTCCCGTATCGGCCTACGGTTGTAATCTCCACGTTTATGTCGATAAAAGCTGCCATTTTCCAAACGATCCATTGCTAAATCTCTCCCAAGACTTTCCAAGTCCGATTCTGAATTCTGATTTTAAACTTGTTTAAAATACAAATAATTATCCATCCGCGTTCTTCTGTTATCGTCTGCTTTCTTGAATTGCTAAGACGATATGCAAATGAATATCCTGTCTAACAGACTAGCAGGTGTGCTTAAGCACGTGGCGCACGTGCACGTACATGTCTTTTGAAATGCGACTGCGAAGCAACGGATAGAACACGTAAGCCAATATCTGATTTTTCAAAACAACAATATAGTCTTTAGGGGTGGGTGGAGTTTTTTTAGAAAAATTAAATTAATTCTACCCCAGCAGCGCAGCTGTACTGATAAATCAACGACCAAAATCATTAAGAATTAGCTTGGAGGTGGGAGAGGAGCAACAACAAACAAAAACAAAGTATCGTCAATAACAAGAACAACAATTTCAAAAGGCTTGTAAACAAATACAGCATATGTCAATCATAACAAATTTAAAAAACGAGCAGTATGAAACTGTGACATGACAACTCTTCACATTTGATAACATTACGAAGGGAGAATCTTTTAAACATGTGATAAGTTTATTAAAAAATATCTTTGAAAAGGTAAAGTTTGAGTTTGTCAAAAATTGAAATTGCATTAAAATGAACAAATATCTAATTAGTCACTGGTTAATTAAACGTAAAATTGTCATATATTTATTATTTTAATATCAACCATTGGTGGAAAACGCAGCCTATTTTCAATATAGACAAAATGAGTTATCATTCTTAGCGTTATGTCATTGCTTACACTCTTTATAAGTTTAATAAGATTAAAGATATGCGTGCATCCCACTCTTACTGTTCACTCCTAATATATTTTTTGTTTTTTGTTTGTTTTTGTTTGTTGTTGGTAAGATGTGTAAATGCACTGTTACAAACTTGCAAACTCGTATATAAGGTTCATAACATTAAACGAGTTAGCTGACTAACCAAGCATATATATATGCGCTGCTAAAAATAACGTCACAAACAGTCCAAGCAGCGAAATCAGCCCACTACAGTACTAAGATCACGGAAACTTTCAGCTGCAAAGAACTCTTCGAGATTACTAATAACCTAAACTACTTTCTCTCCAGTCGGATGCCGCTCCGGTGGCCTAGTGGTTAGAGCATCCGCCTTGGAAGCGGGAGGTCGTGGGTTCGAGCCCCGGCCGAGAGGTTGTGGGTTCGAGCCCGGCGAGTCATACCAAAGACTTACGAAATTGTACTAACAGCTACCTCGCTTCGCGTTCAGGATTAAGAGGTTAGAGTTAGGACTGGTCGGCTTGATGTCAGGATAATGTGACTGGGTGGGACATCATGCTACATGTCTGCGGCATAATGTCCCAGTGCTAGACATAGCTGTGAACAGCCTCACTGCAGACATCGTAGCGATATGACTGAAAATTTTTTAAAGCTACGTTAAAAAAAAAAACAATCACACACACTCTCTCCAGTTAACCTTCTGGGCCTGTTTGTAATTTTTCCGTGTCAACATAAAACCATTAGAGATAAGCTTGACAACTCAATTTAACTTGACTCATCGTCACCATATTTGCGTTACAGAATTTCAGAGGCAACCGTAACTAATGTTATTAATACCTCTCTCTCATCGGGGGGAATTCCCATTCGCAAATATCTTTCAGCTGATGCGACTAAACACTTGTGTGTTCATTAGTACTTTCAAGACTGGACTATTGAAAATCAATTATGTCTGGTTCGTCTCAATATCAACTCCAGAAACTTCAAAAAAGTTCAAAACACAGCTGCTCGGATCATCCTTAGAGTACCACGATCAGAGCACACCTCTCCACTGCTCTGTACCCTACACTGGTTATCCATTCGATCCAGAATCAACCACAAAATTTGTTTTCAGTTCAACGTTTCACTGACGGACTTCAGTCTAACATACCTATCCGACCTCACCCATGTGTACACATCAGCAAGCTAAGTATGCTCCTCTTCTGACAATCGTACATGCATTATCCCCACTATGAAAACGAAATCATATGGACATCGTTCTTTTGCACAGCAGGCCCCAGCAAGGTCGAACGAATTGCCCACTGAACTTAGATACAAAAACACGGTGATCCCATTCAAGAGTGTTCTTAAAATTTACCTATTTCGACTGCAAGAACAAACTTAAAGACCTAATAATGTTTCCTACATGAACTAACTTAATGGCCTAATAATATTTCCTCTCTTTAATATTTTCAACATGTTTTATGTTTTATAATTGACGGTGACACGTTTAATACATTCAGTAAAACAAATCTAATGAATGTTAACACACACACACACACACACACACACACACACACACATATATATATATATATATATATATATATATATATATATATATATATATATATATATATATATATATATATACATTCTCTCTCTCTCTCTCTCTCTCTCTCTCTCTCACACACACACACACACACACACACACACACACACACACACATAGTGGGAGTTCTTCCGATTGGAAAAGGATGGTTGTAATGTAAAGTTGTTTACAATGCTGTTATACCTGGATGCTATGTCTATATACTGTTCCTATGGGTATAGTACTTGTGGAAATTGTACATGATCTTAGGACACAGCTAACTAAAACGACTGCTCCCTTGTACACAAAATATCATCAGCCTGACTTACTCTAAATCTTTAGCATTTATTAAAATAGGGAAAATAAACTTTGCCTGCCAAAACAATACCAGTTTCTTAAAGTGCGATGAATGAATTACCAAATTTATAAACTGTGATAAAAGTTATCGGTTTTTTAAAAAAAATGTTACCTCTGAAATCCAATAAGTGAAAAACAACCAATTGGAGTTAAATATGTTTTTTGTGTTTATATATAAGCACATCTGATGTATGGCCAAGTTGTTTACTCTATAACCGATGTTACACCTATCAATAATACACCAACGTTAAAGGAATACAGGTTCTTTGAGCAATACCTAAGGTATAGAAGGTCTTTTCTAAACAGCCAGTATAACCAGTCAGGAAACCCAGGGAAATTCTTTTTCTTTAAAATTCGAACCCTATACAAACTACGAAACTTTACAAAGCCACATAACATCTTGTATTTCTATCACGTACGATGATGACGCTAGCGGCGCAGTTCGCGGTGACCACACATGTGGATCCTGGGTCAAAAGCTGGATACATACTTGATGTTACAGGTTGTCAAAGATGATACGATGTATCGTTTTTCTTTGTGGCTGTGAGGCGTTGGCGGCGGTTATCCTCCATTAGTTCGACAACTTTTGCGATGAGCGTGCGCCAGATAGACCAATTCATGACTAAGGCTTCCAGCTCGCTGGGTTGGATTCCGCACCATTTCTGGTTGTACTTATGGCTGGTTTTGTACTTTTTCCTGGACGCCCTCGTTTCCGCATTCCTTTATTGATCTCTGTAGAAAAGCTGTCTCGGTATTTTGGCCTCCTCCATCTCAGTGACGATGCAAAACCATCTGAGCTAGCCTTTCAGCAGCAGTGCCACAATACTAGGTACAACGGCCCTGTTGATGACGTCTTCGTTGGACACCCATTCTTGCCATCAGATGTAAATGATTGACCGTAGTGAGCGCACGTGGAACGGCCCTAGCTGCTTCACGGGCCTGTGTAATACGGTCCAGCTTTCACAGTTTTAGAGCAGGGAGGTTTTGACTACAGCTGTATGATCCTTGCTCTTGGTGGGCATTCGAATGCCTTTTGCTTCAGGACTCTGATAAGACGTCTTCCTAGGACATGGCTTGCTCTCAGAATCCTGGAATCCTAGCTATCATTTAAATGTTTAGAGACCCATATGAAGACATTGCGCTTCTCATGTATGTAAAGCTTTGCACGTTCTTCATCTGTCTCCTCTTGATCTTGATGGTGGGTTGTGGTGGGTTATGTAAGGAGCTGGCTGAAGGAGCAATTCTGTTTAATCCGGGATTATTATCAGGCCAATCAGCCTGGACACCTCAGAGAGCGTATTCATAATAGTCTTTAGGTGGTTTTCCTTGTGTGTATCATAAGTGCATTGTCATCTGCAAGCAAAGCATTGAGAAGTAGTCATTCCAGTGACTTAATTCTTGTAGAGAGCTGACGAAAGTCAATCTGTCAAAGCATACTTGATGAAGACTTCAATATCTCGGTCCTTCACTGCATACATATATACATACATGCACGCACGCACGCACGCACACACGCACACATACATAAGTAGTAATGTGGGGCACTATAGCGACAATGGGAAATCGAGTCAAAAAGGGCTTGGGTACGTATGGCGACAAGATTTATAGCGACAATGGGAAATCCAGTCAAAAGGGCTTGGGCACGTATCGCGACAAGACATGGTGGGCACGTATAGTGACAAGGGAAATTTAACATGGTGGGCCTGTATAGCGACAAGGGGAATTTAACATGGGAACTATTTGGGCCTATCTATCGACAAGGGAAATTTAACATGGGGAATATTACTTTTATTTGGGCCTGTCTAGCGACAAAGGAAATGGAAACAAAGAAAGCAAATATCTTTTCGAGGTATATGAGTGGCCCTGAAAACAAACCACACAATCTCCTATCAAAACAGAAGGGAAGGAAAATAAGATCATACAATCTCCTATCCACACAGAAGGAAAGGAAACCAAACAAGGATAATTAAGAACATCATACATTCTATGTGAAATATGTTCATTGTTTTCATTCATTCATCAATTTAATAAAATGGTAGTAAGATATTTATTGTAACTCCGCCATCGCCAGTCCCAAGCCCGGGTGGAAAAGGAGGAGGGTTGGGCGTGGGGCTAGCAACCCGACCCTGTAAAACCCAACTTGCTACAAAAACGTCGACAAAAGAAAAATCAGAAACTGAAAGCCTGTGGGAGGAAGGGTCTTCTCCTGGAAGACTTATGACGCTATGTGGTGAAAGCCGCGAGCCCGCGGAAGCCATAAAGCAGACCACCCTTCTATCAAACAGGAGTATTAATATCGCAACATGGAATGTGAGGACAATGTATGAGGCAGGAAAAACAGCACTGGGCATCAGCGAGACGAGATGGATTCAATCTGGACAAAGAAGACTGATGACAGGAGAGATACTACTGTATTCAGGACACGAGGAAGAGAATGCGCCTCATACACAAGGGGTAGGGCTCATGCTGTCGAAGCAAGCATATAATGCACTAACTGGATGGGAACCACATGGGTCCAGAATCCTCACTGCAACATTTAGGACCAAGAAGAAGAAAATAAAAATGAACGTCATACAGTGCTATGCTCCAACAAATGACAGCGAAGAAAAAGATAAGGACCAGTTTTACAACAGACTACAGAACATAGTAGAGAATTACCCAGACACAGACATGAACATCGTCATGGGTGACTTCAATGCCAAAGTTGGGTCAGACAACACAGGGTATGAACATGTTATGGGGGTCCATGGCCTAGGGGAGATGAACGAAAATGGGGAGAGATTTGCAGACCTCTGTGCACTGAACGACCTGGTCATCGGAGGTACCATCTTTCCCCACAAGAGAATCCACAAGAGCACATGGATATCACCAGACCATGTAACAGAAAATCAGATTGACCACATCTGCACAGCCAAGAAGTTCAAAAGATCCCTGCAAGATGTGAGGGTGAAGAGGGGAGCAGATGTGGCATCTGACCACCACTTATTTGTTCAAAGCTTCAGCTTAAGCTGAAGAAGAACTGGATGGGCACAAAAGAGAAGAAAACAAGGTACAACCTCGGTCTGTTGAGAGATGCAAATACTAAAGAAGAATACAGACTTACTCTTAACAACAAGTACCAGGTGTTAGAAGAGCTGCTTGAAGACGAGGTAGACAGCGTGAACAACAGATGGAAGACAGTAAAGGAGGCAGTAAAATCAACATGCCAAGAAGTACTAGGCCCCATGAAACACCAGCAGAAAGAATGGATTTCAGCCAAAACATTGTGCAAAATCCAGGAGCGTAAACAGAAAAAAATCAGCAGTAAATAACAGTAAGACAAGAACTAAAAAAGTACAGGCACAAAAAGAGTACACTGATGCCCACAGAGAAGTGAAAAGAACCATCAAGATAGACAAGAGAAACTACCTTGAAGGACTGGCAGCAAAGGCAGAAGAAGCGGCTGGAAGTGGAAACATGAAGAAGCTGTACGGCATCACCAAGAAGCTTTCCGGCAAGTACAGTAATACAGAGAGACCCATAAAGGACAAGCAGGGAAAGACCATACCAAGTACAGAACACCAAATGAATAGATGGGCAGAACATTTTGAAGAACTGTTGAACAGGCCAGCACCACCAAATTCCCCAGAAATCCAGCCAGCCAACGCAGATCTCACTATAAGTTGTGACAATCCCACCAGAGACGAGATCAGGAAAGCTATCACCCAGCTGAAGAACGGCAAGGCTGCTGGGCCTGATGACATACCAGCAGAAGCCCTCAGAGCAGACATAGAGACTTCAGTGGAAATGCTATACCCTCTTTTTGTGAAAATATGGGAGGAAGAAGAAATACCAACTGACTGGAAGGAGGGACACCTCATCAAGATCCCAAAGAAAGGCGACCTCCGCATCTGCTCCAACTACAGAGGAATCACACTCTTGTCAGTACCAGGAAAAGTCTTCAACCGGGTCCTCTTGGAGAGGATGAAGGAGGCCGTCGACCCCCAGTTTCGAGATGAGCAAGCGGGATTCCGGCAAAACAGATCGTGTACGGACCAAATAGCTACTCTTTGCATCATAGTCGAGCAGTCATTGGAGTGGAATTCTTCGCTCTACATCAACTTTGTCGATTATGAGAAGGCATTTGACAGCGTAGACCGAGAGACACTCTGGAAACGTCTTCGCCACTATGGCATTCCAACCAAGCTGGTGAACCTGATCAAAAACACCTACAACGGAATGTCATGTAGAGTTGTTCATGCAGGACAGCACACAGACACCTTCCTAGTGCGGACTGGCGTCAGGCAAGTCTGCTTGCTGTCACCATTTCTCTTCCTTCTTGTCATCGATTGGATTATGATGACGACCACCAATGGGCGGAGAAATGGTATCCAGTGGACATTGTGGAGTCAACTTGAGGACCTGGACTTTGCTGATGACCTAGCGCTCGTGTCCCACAGACAGCAGCAAATGCAGGACAAGACCGACATACTGGCAGCCACATCTGCACAGGTGGGCCTCAACATCCATAAAGACAAGACCAAGATCCTCAAGATCAACTATACCAGTAACAATCCAGTCACACTGCAGGGAAGTCCCCTGGAAGAGGTGGAGTCCTTCACGTATCTAGACAGCATTTTCAACCAGCAGGGTGGCACAGACGCAGATGTCAAGGCAAGGATCGGAAAGGCGAGAGCAGCTTTCATTCAGCTCAAGAACATCTGGAGCTCAAAACAAATTTCCTTGACTACCAAAATCAGACTGTTCAACTCCAACGTGAAGTCAGTCCTACTGTATGGGGCAGAGACTTGGAGAACCACCAAGTCCACAGTAAAGAGAGTTCAGACTTTCATCAACAGCTGCCTAAGAAGAATTCTCCAGATCCGCTGGCCAGACACCATCAGCAACAACAACTTGTGGCAGAGAACCTCCCAGCTTCCAATAGAGGATGAGATAAAAAAAAGAGAAGGTGGGGTTGGATAAGACACACCCTACGTAAGCCGCGAACCAACATTACCAGACAGGCATTGAGGTGGAACCCTCAAGGCAAGAGAAGAAGGGGACGACCAAGAAACACCTGTCGACGCGACCTTGAGGCAGACATCACTAAGATGGGTTACACCTGGAGTCAGCTTGAGGGGATGGCACAGGACAGAAGCCTCTGGCGATCTTTTGTGGGAGGCCTATACCCTGGCAGGGGTGACGGGCAAAACTAACTAACTAAGATATTTATTGTAGACAGACTTCTTAATATATCTCAAATTTAAAGGATGTGCTGTGTTTCTCAGCACACGCTACAAACAATGTTGCCAAGTTGTAGCAAATCTAAGTCGAAGGGAAAAAAAGCAGCACCAAAATATGCTTTGTTCTATCGACAGTCTAAGATGTGTGATTTGATTTGAAATTCAAAGTTAACCATAGGCAGGGTCATAAAGTGCAATGTCACTAGCGTCAATCATTGTTACATTGTTACAATTCTTCCGAACGTGTGTTTTGGTTCTGGTATTTTTATTTCAAAGATAGCCATAAGCAGGGTTATACAGTGCAATATCACTCGCGTCATTCTTGAAATAGTTTTGTATTTGTTTCCTTTCTAAAAAAAACGGTAGATCTCATGCTTAAAAAAATTTCCGTGACACAATGCAGTGCCAAAAATAAAGATAAAGCACTGAAAACTGAATTGTACAAGTTTGTCAACTCAAGATTTTATTTCATCCAACGATTTACTGATTGACTATTTGTAAGGGTGTAGCGTTTGAAAACAAATTACATGACAAACGAAAATTATGGTGCCTACTGATTAAAATTTTGGAGAGGTATCTTCAAACGGGAACATCTACCATTATGATTTCAATCAAACGTATTACGACGGAGAGAGAGAGAGAGAGAGAGAGAGAGAGAGAGAGAGAGAGAGACAGAGAGAGACAGAGAGACTGTTATACCTACTTTTAAAAAGAATCAGGACACTTACGCTTGTTTTTTGGTATATTTTCCCTTAGAAAAATTCAAAGAAACACACAACCCACTTAGAAAATCAATTCCATAGGAAAGGTCCACGATTTTAAAATATCACCAGAGTGAACCGATGCATCGCAACGATTTGCCCGAAACCGAAAAATCGCAAAAGTACGGCCAACTCTTGAAACGACTGCAACTCTTTCATCGAAAAGCTGTGGAACAAACAGCTCTACCCACTCTGGCCGATTTTAAGGCTCTAATGAATAGTCCGTTGCCATCACTTTCTACAGCGGACAAGACAGACGTAACCCCACCATTATCCAAGGAAGAATAACCCCATGATATTTTTCAAACACACACCGCCACTCCCATTCTGAGTAAGATTGCAGCTTCCTTGTTGACCCCTTCCCCCACTCCCCAACGAGAAGAACTCAAAACTTGGGTTAAAAAGATGAAGGCCACTTCTCCTTCGACAGAAGTGAAAAAGAAAGAAAGGAAACCAGAAGTGAGAAAAGAAAATAAGACCAAAGCTATCCCATTACCTCCACTACCACCACCACCAGTACCCTCGACGTCTACTCCTGTAGCACATCGGACACAAAACACCGTTTCCAAACAAACCCCATTTCTCCCCACCCAAAGCAGTATCATCGAAGAGTGGGTACCTTATTAACAAAACCATGGAGAAGGTGTTAGCCAGCATTTACTACGATCCAGCCCACCCTGCAGGTTACGGAGGTGTTCAGAAATTATATCGTGCTGCTAAAACTCGCCTGAAAAAGCTCCGTTTACTTGAAGTACAACGATAGTTACAAGAACAATCTACATACACTTTACACAAACCCATTCGACGAAAATTTCACAGAAGTCGCACTCAAGTGGAAGGCATCGATCATCAATGGCAAGCCGATTTAGCTGATGTCTCTCATTTAGCCACCTACAATCGCGGCTACAAATATTTGTTTTGTGTCACCGACGTCTTTTCTAAATTTGCCTGGGTCGTACCATTGACTTCCAAATCGAGCGGAGAGCTAGTACGAGCTTTGCAACTGGTGTTGAAACAAAGTGGTCGTCACCCTCTTCGATGGCAAACCGACAAAAGCCCGAATTTCTGAACCAAGCTTTCCAACGAGAATTAAAGAAACGTGGCATTCATATTTTTACCACCCAAAATCCTGAAACCAAAGCTAGCATCGTGGAACGTTTTCAACGTACCTTGAAAGAACGCATGTGGAAATATTTTACGCATCAACACACTCTCAAGTACATCGACGTCTTACCGCATTTAGTCCACGCCTACAATCAATCTTACCATAGAAGCATTGGAATTGCCCCACTAGATGTGACACCCGACAACGAAGTGACTGTTTTTGAGCGTCTGTTTGGTACGTCCCGGACGATGGCTGTCCCCAAGAAAGGTGGAGTGTTAACCCCTGGAGATTGGGTTCGCAATGGTAAAACCAAACGCACTTTCGACAAAGGTTACTTACCGAACTGGCCCACCGAATTGTTTCGTGTTACTGGACGAGTGCGTTATCGTCATCCTACCGTCTATAAATTGGAAGACATGAACGGAGAAATATTAAAAGGAACGTTTTACTTGCCTGAGTTACAACATGTCACCAAAAAAGAAGACGACGTGTACGACATTGAAAGCATTCTCGAAAGAGGAACCCGTAAAGTAGGTAAAAGGCGTGTCAAAAGAAGTCAAAGTACGTTGGAAAGGATATCCTCTCAGTTTTGATTCTTGGATTGACGCTTCGCAAGTCATCGACTATAAAAAGAAGTGACCATCATACCCTTCAATACAGCTTCAGCTACCACAGTGACTACTCCTTCAGCCAGTTCTTTTCTGCAAGATTTACAAAAGCAACCCTAGTGGGTGTGGTGTGGAGAACGTGTTACTAAAACCCATATCGTCTTTTTCTGTCAAATCTTTGTGGTGTATTGTGGCATCGGTGCAGCCATTGCTAATTTGAGTTTGCAACAAGGAGACAAACAAGTGTGGACCATTTTACTCAGCAGTTGCATCGGTTATCTTCTTCCAAATCCTTCCCTGAAATACTATTACAACGGGAACAACAGTAACAATATTGGGAGCCTTGCGTCCAACGTCAGTCATTCTCTTAACAGTCACCCCGTCAATCACAATCCTCTATTAGACACTACTTTAACCTCGAATGACCCATCGGACAGGAAAACTTTGGAATTATGAACAACAATATCAACCAATTTTAATTAACGTTACCCAGTGACAGTTCCATGGAGGTGTTTCCTAACCACACGTTGTGCTGTTACACGGCTAAATTACCACAAGTCATTAATTTGGATCAAGATGCTCATTGGGAAGTGGCTTTAGCGGAAATGATACACCCTACACAAATCAAAAACATCGTCGAAAATCAAAACAGTTTTTCAGTAGAGGTGTATGACGAGCGATTGCAACAAATCTTAGACAAACGCATCACTGTCAGTGACCCGATGAAAACACAGGACCCCAAAACTAAACGGTCCACCTATCTGTTAACCATTCCTGCAGGTTATTATTTTAGTGGTCAACATTTACTATTGTAACCAGATTCAATACTTTGTTTGGGAAAGCCATGGAGAAAGCCAAAAAAGTGTTACCCTTTTGTCCTGAACTGTATGATACTTTGGGTGGAGATTTCAGGTTGGTCAAGAAAAAAGAAATACCAGCCATAACCAGTAACTTGGATTTTGCGAAATATTTTCTATTCCCTGTAGACATGAACCAAGGACTCAACTTGATGTTTGTGTACTCCGATGTGATGGAGTACAACGTCGTGGGACACACCTCTGTACCGTTACTGCGTGTCATTCCTTTCAAAGTGGATTCTGCCATGAGGAAGGTGGAAATACCTATCATGTTCACCGCGAATTTGTACATCCTCATTATTTGCCTGTCAGTAAGTCGTATTTTGACAGTGTCAACATTACTATAAAAGGAGATCTAGGATAAAATATTCCATTTACCAAAGGGAAAGTCACAGTGAAACTCCATTTTCAAAAACGATTCTCTAACAACTGAAAATTGATGTATCCTGTGTACCGAGAATAGCTCAACAACGAGGACGTGGTTTAGGAGATATGTTTAAATCAGCCTTTCGATCCGTGGTTCCTGTTTTGAAACCGATGGTGACGCGAGGATTGCACGCCTTAAAAATTCCGCATCGACTCACGGCAAAGAATTTTTTTCAAAATGTTCTCACTGACAAACAAAACCCCAGAGAAGCTTTCTTGAGAGCAGCAAAAATGTCTTGCTTCAAAGGGGTAAAGAAATTGTGGGTCAGTGAGAAAGTCCTATAAATGCCCTGAACGGTACTGAACCTGGCATTCCTGCTTCCCTAAGGACACAGCAAGGATAAGACAGAAAGCGACGACGAAGACATCCTTCCAAAAGTCTCCATACCTCCAAAGTTAGAAAGACTAAGAAAAAAGGAACCGTTCGAGATTTAGACATTTTTGATTATTAAAAACAAAACATAGAGACTGAGAAAAAATGATGCACCAAGAATCTTGTGCCTATTCCAAGTCGGAACTGGATCTCTTTGTCATACCACCCACTATGATGACCATGCAAGAAGCCCAATGGGTTGAATTTCATCCCGTCTCCACTTCTTTGGCGGATTCAGCTCCCATCGAGTTTGAAATCATAGGGCAACCCGAATATTACATCAATCTGAACAGCAGTTACTTGTATTTGAAAGTGAAAGGGATTAAAGCGGACAACTCCGTTACAGGAGCCGATGCCCGAATAGCTCCCGTCAACAATTTCATGCATTCCTTGTTCAGCTATATGGATTTGTACATGAATAACAAACTGGTGAGCAGTAGCATGAATACTTACCCTTACCGAGCGTACCTCCAAAATCTCTTGACGTATGGAAAAGAAGCCAAGAACACTCATTTAGATGCTTGCGTGGTATGGAAACCTGACACCGCAGATAAGTTTAACCACACAGCCTTGACCGTAGATGACGATCCTCACAA
The DNA here is from genome assembly GCA_029339505.1 of Unio delphinus. NCBI lineage: Eukaryota > Metazoa > Mollusca > Bivalvia > Unionida > Unionidae > Unio > Unio delphinus. The sequence goes on from JAQISU010000191.1 coordinate 430,601, forward strand.
TGTGGGTTTTAACGAGCGTCGAAAGAAAATTCTGCAAGGACGTAGATTAGAACTGTTCGCTCGTTTGTATTTGGACATGTGGTTTCAAGAGAATTATTTGCTGAACAGTGTGGATATTCGCTTGAGACTGAATCATAGCAGTGCTGCTTTCCATTTGATTGCTCATGCCAACGAATACATAACCATTATCCAAGAAGCCACGTTATACGTGCGTCGTGTGGAAGTGTTACCTAAAGTGTGAAATGATATCAGTCACATTTTGAGCAAAACGACAGCCAAGTATCCGATACGACGCGTGGAAGTAAAAACTTTCACCATTGCCACTGGACTTTGATCTAAGATCGAAGATCATCTGTTCCAAGGACAGTTACCCAAACGTTTATTCATTGGTATCATCAGCAATGCAGCCCTCAACGGTACCCACGATCAAAATCCTTTCCAGTTTAAGCACTGCAAAGTATCCAAAATCGAAGTCAGTCGCGATGGCAAAACTTTGTGTACCCGACCCTTAAAACCCAACTTTGCCCAGAAGAATTACTTGAGATCGTACTTGTCGCTGTACAAATCAACAGGACAGTTAGGAATCAACACCAGTCACGGTATTTCCTACGACGACTATGCAGGAGGTTACACTTTGTGAGCTTTTGATTTCACTCCAGGCCAAGGCAGCGACGAGGGACATTTCCACCCTTTAAAATCTGGGCAACTGCGTGTGGAACTTCAGTTTGCAAGGGCTGTTAAGAAACGGTGAATGTCATTATGTATGCTGAATTTGATAATACCATATAAATCAACAGTTTGAGAGAAGTCATTCTAGACTATTAGAAACTATGGAAGCCCCTTGACCTTCTTTGAACAGTGGAGAATCAATGAAAATGGAATGGGAGGTTACAGAGAAATCAAATCTCCAAGACCAAAAAGAAGAAGTAGTGATAATGCAGTCCAGATGGCCAGAACAGGAGCAACATTTAGTCACCTGTTTTGCCAAACACTTGGAGGATAAAATGAGGGACATGATTAAGAAAGGTTGTTATGGATGTCAAAACAATCATCCCAGTCAAGTTCAACACGATAAATGTACGATGATGAATCAAAAAGAAACATTGGACGATTATCTGAACGAAGCTTGGAGTCTAATCTCAGAAGAAACCGTGTTACTTCAGTGTTATAAAGACTTGCGTGATCATTCCTCTCCTCCACTGTTTTCTCGAAAAATTGATCACATCAAAGCTCCCTTGGCCAAGATTAAGGAGACGAAGCAAACAAACAGTTACTTGACAGATCTTTTCAAGCAAAAAGTCTGGATCGAATTGATGACTTATCATCACCTGTGAAGAAAAAAAGGCCACACAAAAAATGGATACTTGGGAACTTTATTACCTTTTGAACCGTAATTCGTACACTGCTTCTTGGAATAAATGTTTGTTAGTTGAAAAAAATTGTGTTTTGTTAGCTGTTTCTTATTTGAATAAAAAATGTCTTTTGGAATCAATGCATCGGTCGTTTGTTTTACATTTTTTTAAAATATAGATGCACTTTGACTTCTTTCTATCCCTCACATCATACTATCCAACCATTTCCAACACTAAACCGTTTTGTTTCGGTTGCTTCCCTGTGTGTGGATAGTAAATTGTATGTTTTGTTTTGGCTTCTTGACCGTGTGTGAGGATGGTAGATTGTTTGATTTTGGATAGTAGATTATATTGGGTTTTTTTTGGCTGCTTCCTCGTGTGGGGATAGTAAATTTTATGGGGGGGTTGTTTGGGCTGCTTACCGGTGTATGGATGGTAGATGGTGTGATATTGGATAGTAGATTATGTGGTTTGTTTTGGCTGATTCACGTGTGGGGATAGTAAATTGTATGTTTTATTTTGGCTGCCTCCCCGTGTGTGGATGGTAGATTGTATGATGTTGGATAGTAGATTGTGTGCTTTGTTTTGGCTGCTTCCCGTGTGTGGATAGTAAATTGTATGTTTTATTTTGACTGTTTCCCGTTTGTGGATGGTAGATTGTATGATATTGGATAGTAGATTATGTGATTTATTTTGGCTGCTTCCTGTGTGTGGATAGTAAATTGTATGTTTTATTTTGTCTGCTTCCCGTGTGTGGATCATATTGGATTGTAGATCATATGGTTTGTTTTGGCTGCTTCCCGTGTGTGGATAGTAAATTGTATGTTTTATTTTGGCTGCTTCCCGTGTGTGGATAGTAAATTGTATGTTTTATTTTGGCTGCTTCCCGTGTGTGGATGATAGATTGTGTGATATTGGATAGTAGATTATGTGGTTTGTTTTGGCTCCTTCCCGTGTGTGGATAGTAAATTGTATGTTTTATTTTGTCTGCTTCCCGTGTGTGGATAGTAAATTGTATGTTTTATTTTGGCTGCTTCCCCGTTTGTGGATGGAAGATTGTATGATATTGGATAGAAAATTATGTGGTTAGTCTTGGCTGCTTACCGGTCTGTGGATGGTAGATGATGTGATATTGGATTGTAGATTATGTGGTTAGTTTTGGCTGCTTCCTGTGCGTGGATGATAGATGGTGTGATGCTGGATAGTAGATTATGTGGTTTGTTTTAGCTGCTTACCCGTGTGTGGAGTGAAGATTTTATTATATTGGGTTGTAGATTATGTGGTTTGCTTTGGCTGCTTCTCGTGTGTGGATGGTAGATGTGTGATTTTGGATAGCAGATTATGTGGTTTGTTTTGGCTGCTTACCGGTGTGTGGATGGAAGATTATATGATATTGGATTGCAGATTATGTGGTTTGTTTGGCTGCTTCCCGTGTGTGGATGATAGATTGTGTGATATTGGATAGTAAATTATGTAGTTTGTTTTGGCTGCTTACCCGTGTGTGGATAGAAAAGTGTATGTTTTGTTTTGGCTGCTTCCCCGTGTGTGTGGATGGTAGATGGTGTGATATTGGATAGTAGATTAAGTAGTTTGTTTTAGCTGCATCCTGTGTGTGTGTGGATGGTAGATGGTGTGATATTGGATAGTAAATTATGTGGTTTGTTTTGGCTGCTTCTCCGTATGTGTGTGGATGGTAGATGGTATGATATTGGATAGTAAATTATGTGGTTTGTTTTAGCTGCTTACCCGTGTGTGGATAGAAAATTGTATGTTTTGTTTTGACATGTGTATTTTCCCTGAATTGAGGTTTCTCTTTGCGTATACCTTTTTTCAAGCTGTTAATACATGACAGATTACATCCGCATACAATATCAAACTGAAAGGCCTATATACAAATGTCATTTCCTTTCTTTAATTCCGTTCTATTGCTTAGCCATCGTTAATCTGTAATCGTTTTTTTAAACGCATTTCTTTTTTAATAGACGATTTCGGGCTTTCTATTGATGTAACGGTATTTATGTTGTTTAATTTGTTGCTGAAATTATCTATACTATAGTCTATAGCAAAGCGCTTAAGTTTCTTCAGTATTCTAATTTCACGCTCACAAAAGGATACCAAGTTTGTCTTGAAAGAGGATTGAAACTCTAAGTTACGCGGATGTGAAGAAAAGCATCTCTTTGTTACTTCAGTTAGGTGTTGTGTTCATTCTAATCATGCTTGCCGTATATCTTTGTGTTTTGCATGTCATATTGTTTTTGATGTAAATATTCACATCAATAGACAGACATCTTGGGTTTTTATCCTTGAGGTTCACTGAACTTGCTTCATTAATTCGTACAAATCCCAGATTCACAAGTTTGAAAAGAAAAGAAGAAGAACAAAAAAAGAAACAAAAAGCCATGCCACTTAATACTGCAACACTCCTGACTATACCGATGTGAGTGTGTACGTCAAAATGTTTAAGTGAGATACAAATAAATTGTCAGTTTCAAAATGCGAAACAGTACTGTGACCGTTCAGTAGCTGATGTGGTAAAAAGAAATGGTACGAGTACTGTGACCATTCAGTAGTTGATGTGGTAAGAAGAAATGTTACAATACACAACGGAGGGATTTAAGTTCACATTCCAGTCTGCACTACAATGGGAACAACTTGAGAGCGTATTTATTATTTTGCCATACTACCTTCGTACAAAACATTGCATCACTCATCATAAACAATTTCATTGGCTAGACTAATTTTCTTACCGCGTTCACTTCGAATTGACTTCAGTAACTCTTCAACTAGTTTCGAGATAGGTCGTGTTTCACCGCCAGATTATTTATATAAAAAGGAAGTAAAATTAAAGGAAGAACAATCGTACCCTGGGCGATACCACGGTAATTATGTCAATTTTAGAGTCAAAGACATCACAGCGTATTTGGATTAACTATTTTGTGAGAACATTTTAGTCGTATTTGTCATCGGTTCACTCTGGTGATATTTTTAAAATCGTGGACCTTTCCTATGGAATTGATTTTCTAAGTGGGTTGTGTGTTTCTTTGAATTTTTCTAGGGGAAAATATACCACAAAAACAAGCGTAAGTGTCCTGATTCTTTTTAAAATTAGGTATAATAGTCTCTCTCTCTCTCTCTCTCTCTCTCTCTCTCTCTCTCTCTCTCTCTCTCTCTCTCTCTCGTAATACGTTTGATTGAAATCATAATGGTAAATGTTCCCGTTTGAAGATGCCTCTCCAAAATTTTAATCAGTAGGCACCATAATTTTCGTTTGTCATGTAGTTTGTTTTTCAAAAGCTACACCCTTACAAATAGTCAATCAGTAAATCGTTGGATGAAATAAAATCTTGAGTTGACAAATATGTACAATTCATTTATCATAACTTTATCTTTATTTTTGGCACTGCAATGTGTCACGGAAATTTTTTAAAGCATGAGATCTACCGTTTTTTAGAAAGGAAACAAATACAAAACTATTTCAAGAATGACGTGAGTGATCTTGCACTGTATAACCCTGCTTATGGCTAACTTTGAAATAAAAATACCAGAACCAAAACACACGTTCGGAAGAATTGTAACAATGTAACAATGATTGACGCGAGTGACATTGCACTTTATGACCCTGCCTATGGATAACTTTGAATTTCAAATCAAAACACACATCTTAGACTGTCGATAGAACAAAGCATATTTTGCTGCTGCTTCTTTTTCCCCTTCGACTTAGATTTGTTACAACTTGGCAACATTGTTTGTAGTGTGTGCTGAGAAACACAGGACATCCCTTAAATTTGAGATATGTTAAGAAGTCAGTGGACAATAAATACCATACTATCATTTTATTAAATAAAAAAAAAACATTTCGATCAAAGTGATATAGTATATAAATAAGGAAATTACAAAACATGGAACATAATATAGCAAACAGTAAAACAATAGATTGGTATCAACCAATATAATTTAAAATTAAGACACCATGATTTGTACCAAATTCAAAATTATTAAAACATATTAATTAAATGAAACTAAAACATATATACTAAGATAAATACCGTTTAGAGGTATTTATATGGTTAGAAAAACTGGAAAAATTTGACAAGAATGGCTATCCTTACAAAATATACAGTATTCATATGAATACATATAGCAACACACATATAGCACAACACAAATAGCATACACAGGATGTAGGAAACCCCTAGCCAGGGTTAACTTTGAGAAACTGAGACAGACACCCATGATGGACCTTTGAGTTTGGGTGGAATGTCATAGAGAAACACTAAGGATAAAAATATCTTCCTATTATTATATAATTCCGATGGGAAAAAATTAAGGTTAGTTTAAATTAAATGGAAATTCATAAAAAAACATACCAAACTACATATCGGGGGAACACACATACACATAAAACCTTTTTTTAGTTTTTTCAATAGGGAGAGGGGGCATCTGTCTGGTGCCCCCCAAAAAGAAATAAAAATAAATAAATTGATGAATGAATGAAAACAATGAACATATTTCACATAGAATGTATGATGTTCTTAATTATCCTTGTTTGGTTTCCTTTCCTTCTGTGTGGATAGGAGATTGTATGATTTTATTTTCCTTCCCTTCTGTTTTGATAGGAGATTGTGTGGTTTGTTTTCAGGGCCACTCATATACCTCGAAAAGATATTTGCTTTCTTTGTTTCCATTTCCTTTGTCGCTAGACAGGCCCAAATAAAAATAATATTCCCCATGTTAAATTTCCCTTGACGCTATATAGGCCCACTATGTTAAATTTCCCTTGTCGATAGATAGGCCCAAATAGTTCCCATGTTAAATTCCCCTTGTCGCTATACAGGCCCACAATGTTAAATTTCCCCTGTCGCTATACGTGCCCACCATGTCTCCATACGTGCCCAAGCCCTTTTTGACTGGATTTCCCATTGTCGCTATAAATCTTGTCGCCATACGTACCCAAGCCCTTTTTGACTCGATTTCCCATTGTCGCTATAGTGCCCCACATTACTACATACATACATACATACATACATACATACATACATACATACATACATACATACATACATACATACATACATACATACATACATACTGTAAGGAGGTGGTGAAGATGTATGATCTCCCACCCACCATATTCCCACTCTCTTTTGTGTCAGATATCTTCAATCGAAATTCAACAAAATTTGCTATGATCATTATGCACCCTATATATACACACTTGCAACCCAATTAAAGTGAATTTATGTTTAGCTGATCACGCATTCTTACAAGACCATGACGTAATTAGAACTGTCAGACTAATTACTGCCCGCTGTGACAGTTCTAATTACGTCATGGTCTTGTAAGAATGCGTGATCAGCTAAACATAAATTCACAATTTAATTACACACAAACTGATGGTCTTCCCACCTTATCCTTAATACGTTACTTTGCTAATTAGCGATTTATTGAAATAAATTTCCAAGCATAACATTTTGTTTTCTCAGCATGCATTATACAAAGTATGAAATCTTTCGTATACATGATTTATGTTACGTACAATACAATTAAATCCGAATTCATTCATATAATGCACGGGTTGTATAACATTTGAGAAAATGCATTGTGCAAAATGCAATAGCCTATTGTGTGCCGAAAAATGGCGTTAACCCCTACAACAACAACAACACTAACAACAACAAACTTACATCAATGCAACTGAGACTAACCTTGTGCTTCCCCAAGCCCTGGCTCGCTTATCATCAGATCATGTACTCTGTCTCTTCTCTGACTCTGGATCTCCCAAATTGCCCGACCCCGTTGTCCCTTGGACGATTTATTTAACAAGAAGAGTACTTTCTACTGATATTGGAGCTTCCACTTTCGGCAGAAAAACTCGGACTGACTAATATCGCAAGAGAAATTACCTTAAAAGCCCGTATTGAATGGGAACAAAGCTCTCCCACCCGACCATGTTTCGCTTAGCTAATCGGGATTACTTCTTCAACCGCCAAATATTTTATCACTCCCATAGAAGTCAGAATAATCCTATTTAGACGGTATTTATTCGTAACAATTCTTGAAAATATCGTTTTATGACACCTTTTAAAATGGCCCACGACTTCCTAAAATTTACCAAGGTTCGCCTAAACTCTTGATATTCATCGCTATTGACCTTGCATTAAAATTGTATTCTTATCCGGCTTGAAACACTAACGAACGGACCCTAACTAAAATTAAATTCACGCCCCAAACAGAAGAGATTAATTATTACAAGTTGCCAAGCCACTGTTTACAATACGTACTTTGGGGGCCCCGTTACGGATCACTGCCATCTCACCTCTGTCTGCGTGGGTTCGAGTCTCAGATTCGGCCAATGTAGGTATGTGAGAAAGCTTGTCAGTAGCTTCTCGTGGGTCGGTGGTTCTTTCTGGGGTTTTCCCCGGCTTCTTCCTCCACCATTAATACTGGCCGCCATGTATAGCCTATCGTGTGCTGAAAAATGGCGTTAACCCCCACAACAACAACAACAACAACAACAACAACAATATGTACTTTTGCAAGCCCTGTTTTGACACAGAAAAAAATACTAGATCATCTGCGTATAAAATCACAAACAGTTGTAGCATACCTAAATTTGCACATTTAACACCAATGTTAACCAATTCTTATTCAGTGTCATTAATTAAAAAGGAAAATAAGAAGGACGACAAACACTCCCCTTGCTGAAAGACAGCTTCACATACATTCTTCCGACAAGGTACTTCATATACATTCTTCCGACATGTTTTATTAAATCTCACTCTATTTTTTAAATTTCATAATGCAGTAAATTTGGAGTATGCGCATTTGATAGCGCCCCGTTTTTAAGCAATTCTTAGATTTGTGTGATTATTGTGATTCGGTGGCATGGAAATATTCCTAGCCCGAAATAATTAGCCAATTATTAGGAGCAAACGTCACGGAGTCGAGTGTTAGTGAGTTTGAACGATGCCGTGGTTCGCTAGTAGTGAATTCAGGTCCAAACATAATGACTGTCTCTGGAAGTAAGATAGTCCATATTAAAATTGAGTGGTGTACAATAGTGTTGTGTCTGAAGTGGCAGTATTTACGGTAGGAAACCGGTAAATTACACAATGGAATCAATAAGTAGGGACTTGGTAGATACCGTTTATGTGTCCATAGTGGAAAATAGGTGAAGTTATATTAACGCAATACGCCGGTAAAAGCTTATATTGACTGGCCTGGGGTGGCGGAGTTAAATAGTTCCCAGTGAGAAAGGGGATACTAGTGTATTTTCTATGGCATAATCGGCTGGCGGTATGGAAATCTGATGATGGTGAAGAAAAATATGCAAATGTGTGGTTGATGGACTTTTGGCAAGTTGTTTTATCTGTGGTCTAGACATGATTAGAGTAAAATTTAGTATATAAAAGCAGACACGTCTGACCTTCCAATTTACAAACTCAAATTGTACGGAAGTCTTTGGAAATTTGTGGAAAACATATGACTTCCAGCGGGATTCGCGCCAGGGTTTGACACCGCTCGGTCAAGTATTGCCCCTGTTCGTGTAACAATATATTGAATATACAATATTTAATAGTTTAACTCTTATTCCTAACTCAAGTAATTTATGTCATAAATATATTTCGTATAAAAGAATCAAACTCTTTAGCAAAATCAACAAAAGCACAAAACAATTTTTACCATTATTAAGATGACCAATTTATCAGTCCATATGATGTAAAAGTGTTATTAGTTGTGGACATTTACAAACACAAATATAAATTTGTGAAAGGAAACAAGTAAATGTTTCTATCTGAGTGTTTATTCTACCATTCTTATAATATTTTGTATCTTTGGCTTATTCTCATTTATTTGTACGTTTATATATTTCGTAATTCTCATTTTTGTGTTGTTTCTTGTAATTTCATGTATCCCTTTGTTCGTTCGTTCGTTCATTTTTATACATACCATCTAACTTTACCACTGTATATGTTTGTTTGTTTATTTCTTTTTGTACATTCCTGTATTCAAATGAAATTAGTTTAAAGAACAACTGGAGAAATATCAAATTTAATTAATGGTACATTTTACCTGACGGTCAAGAAATTGTAGAATGACACAAAATAGCTTTACAAATTCGTTGATTTATTTGTATTTAAAAGATTAATAAAACATTCTTACGTTTATTGTTTTCTATGGATAAGAATATGTGGGAATTTATGGTCACATTACCTGCCAGAATGTTCTACTGAAAATGTTAGGATCATAATGGAAAGGGTACACGCGCATCTTTTCTTTAATGAGAGTCATGTGATGGTTCAAAGAGTGGAATATTTTTCTAGCCTTCTTTATTTTATCAACATGACGTGAAAAATCGCTAAACTCGGTAATTGAAACTGTCAAGTGAATACATGAAAAGATATTTTAAAAAAAATTAAAATCATTCAGTATCAATTTGATGCTGTGTTGCAAGATACAAAAAAATAGTACGTCTGTTCAGTAGCGTAGACATTCTACTAATCGCTAATTGGTAGATTGGAATAGTCTAGACTAACACATTGGACCATGATGACCCCCTGTATAGCAATAAGAGATAATTCTAAAAGATCATTTTATCACACATATGGCCTCACATAAATTTCGCAAAACATTGTTTCAGCCATGAATAAAGCGTTTTTGTAAACACGTGTTCTGTTTGCTTTATCACTCGATGGGTCACCATATCGTAAATAATTATTTGATTACAGAGCTCGTGCACTTTAAGTTATTGAGACACTAAAAATCGATTTTAAGCTTTGGAACACACGTTAACTGCAATTCTATACGGCTCTTTACAATCTGGCAAAAAAGATCATCCATGAACGCTGTAGCTCAACTGCAGAAACAATGAATGTGGTATACTTGTTCTACCAGACATTCGCGTGAATCGGTAAAATCTACACAAATCAAAAGTCTGTTAAATGTATGTACAATATTAGTTGGCATGCCAGTATCATAGGCTGGAAACTAGCAAAGTCTGTCTATGAGGATTGAGTGACGCCATTCGCTAACGATAACATCATTCACATAATGCTTAGTTTGGAAGACTTATCATGAAATGCAGTGAATGACTGGTAGTTTAACTTGGGCGCAATGATGCATCTTGGAAAGAAAGTACGGAGATTCCATACTTTCTCTAAGATGGAGACTACTAGTTACCTGCGGTCATACGAGTACTGGAAGTGTGAGGAAATTGCCAGCGAAGTATTACAATCGCTTGCTACATTTACGTATCGCTCATTTCATTAAGTTTTCTTTTATTCTCTGATTTTTTTTATTCTCACTATTGGTAAACAGATGATAGATGTAAGAATCGTTATAATGTACATGTAGTTTATTGGAAATGGAATGGGGGGGGGAGGGGCAGAAAGTATTTTGGTGCAAAGCAAGTAAATCGTGTCACTTCTGTGCAATAAGTGAAATAGTGGTCACAGTCTAATGATTAGAAAGGTTTTCGTGCAGAAGCAAAACCCCAATATCACATAATCATGCCATATGTGGTCACAGAGAGAGAGAGAGAGAGAGAGAGAGAGAGAGAGAGAGAGAGAGAGAGAGAGAGATCAGTGTCAAGAAGAACGCGGGGTTCGATTCCCATCACTGGAGAAGTCCAAGATCGCCTACCCTTGTGCATTCTTTGGCAAGACACTTTAATCTATTTTCCTCGATACAAAGTTATTGTTGTTGTAGGGTTTAACGCCATTTTCAGCACACGATAGGCTATACATGGCGTCCAGTATTAATGGTGGAGGAAGAAGCCGGGGAAAACCCCAGAAAGAACCACCGACCCACGAGAAGCTACTGGCAAGCTTTCTCACATACCCACATTGGCCGAATCTTAGACTGTAACCCACGCAGACTGAGGTGAGATGGTAGTGATCCATAACAGAGAGCCCTTTAGACCGCTGGCCACTCGGCCCCCGCCCCGATACGAAGTAATCTTCAATGGTTTGATGTGCAGTTAAACGTTTTAAAAAAAATTCACTGGGACCATTATTGCTAATGAAACTTGTATCTCACATAATCTATGCAGTACTTTTTTTTTTTAGCAAAATATCATCATCATCGCCGTTGTTAATAATAACAATCATCATACATGCATTAATAATATAATTAACAAGAAAATCTTACTTTTAAAAAAAAATCGTCTAAGGCAGAGATGTAGAAAGACATCACTTGATTGAAACGGGCAGCTTCCGCCTCACTGACAGTCATGTGCGTGTTTGTTTACATGGGTATCCATTCTGTAAACATTCAGAGACAGTAAACATAACTAATCCGTTTACACTTACAAGCAATGCATGGCACCATCTCAAGAACTAAAGTGTTACTGGTGTAGTAAAAATCCATCTCGAGTTAGTTCATCTATAATCTTCTTTGTTACTACAAATAAAGATTTTGTACAAATTTAGTTAAAAAGAATTAACACAATGGAATCATCGGCAGTCAAAGAAGTAATGTTACGAGCGAGCTTATAACACTAAAAATTATATCAGCCAATTCCGATGTTACTTCTTTGCTGGCTGAGTTAAATAAATTGTCTAATCTAGAGCTATTCATATCATTTTTTTTAAATTTATCAAGGCGCGAATCGGCCTTGACATTACCACAACCGCTATTGCCACTTTCTACTGTTAATCCTGTTATAAAATTTGCTATGGTTAGATCAAGATTTTTAACTTCTATCATGTCAGTTACTTTAAAAACAGCAGCAATTGTTGAAATCTTCTCTGTTTAAAAAAAAAAAAAAAAGAACGTTTAACCATTCACCTAATAATAACGACTTTTCTTTAACACTAGGATTTATGTTGCCAAAGTTTCTGTAAAGTTTTTTTCCATCCCTGTTATATATCCAAGGATTTGGATCATTCTGATTTGATCTTTTCAAACATTTCTTTCAGTATAACGACTTTAATACCTTTGTTATACAGTTAATTTCAATACATTGAGAACATTCATTTACATCACGAGGCTACACTCTTTATAGATGTGTTGAAGATTAATCCTAACAAACCGCAGATATCCAGATATATCGTCTCATAATGCGCCGGTAGATCTGGGTCTGTACAGTTTGCAGTTGGAGTCGACTTATAGGTGAGTATAGACGGTGCCTGTGTACCTCTTATGCAAAATACACACGACGTTATTCGTTCATTCTATATAGTTATTAACTCATTCTTGAATACGATATTTTGCTTAAATTATTCACAGACAGACAGTAGGTCCTAAAGCAGCCGAGTGGTCTAAAGCGCTCTCCGGATCACTGCCATCTCACCTCTGTCTGCGTGGGTTCGAGTCTCAGATTCGGCTAATGTGGGTATGTGAGAAAGCTTGCCAGTAGCTTCTCGTGGGTCGGTGGTTCTATTCGGGCTTTTCCCTGGTTTTTCCTCCATTATTAACACTGGCCGCCATGTATAGCCTGTTGTGTGCTGAAAAATGGCGTTAAACCCTAAAACAACACCAGATAGAAAGACCATAGCCATAAAATTAACGTTTCATTACCTAATCATGGCAACCATCCTCCTGTATTCAGCGGCATTGTACCAGCTTTATAGTTGTGAAGACGCTTTTAAGAAGCTAATACAACAGCAATTCTACAGTTCATTTGGTCGGCACAGTATTACGTTTGTCTTGGGCTCTCCGGGTGGCTGAGTGGTATAAAGCGCTCGCCCTTGCTAAACACTACCATTTCACCTCTGTCCACGTGGCTTCGAGTATCATACTAAATGCAGTTTTACCATTACATGAACTTTAAATCTATTCAGTTATGTTTCTGTCAGTTATTACTACCCTACATTGGGTCCTGAGTGGTCTAAAGCGCTTGCCGTTACGGATCATTGCTATCTCACCTCTGTCTGCGTGGGTTCGAGTCTCAGATTCGGCTAATGTGGGTATGTGAGAAAGCTTGCCAGTAGCTTCTCTTGGGTCGGTGGTTCTATTCGGGCTTTTCCCCCATTAATAACACTGGCCGCCATGTATAGCCTGTTGTGTGCTGAAAAATGGCGTTAAACCCTACAACAACACCAGATAGAAAGACCATAGCCATAAAATTAACGTTTCATTACCTAATCATGGCAACCATCCTCCTGTATTCAGCGGCATTGTACCAGCTTTATAGTTGTGAAGACGCTTTTAAGGAGCTAATACAACAGCAATTCTACAGTTCATTTGGTCGGCACAGTATTACGTTTGTCTTGGGCTCTCCGGGTGGCTGAGTGGTATAAAGCGCTCGCCCTTGCTAAACACTACCATCTCACCTCTGTCCACGTGGCTTCGAGTATCATACTAAATGCAGTTTTACCATTACATGAACTTTAAATCTATTCAGTTCTCCAATGTATTTGCCGTGCGCCGCGAGGTGAACTTCTGGTGCAAAATATATTAATAATGGCGATTTTTTCTCTCTCAACAGGTTCCAAAACTATTCAACGAGGAATCTTATTTATTCCATTTCTCAAATATATACTTTTTTACTGTTCTTGCTTCTTTGTCTTTTCTTTTCTTTTCTTTTCTTTTTTTTTTTTTGTCTTTAAGATTGCTATTCTTATTGATGTGTGCTTAACGCCATTTTCAGCAAAGAATGGACTATACATGACGGCTAGAACCCGGAAAAATTCCAGCAAGAACCGCTCGGACAGGTGAGATAGCATTGAAGTGATAAAGGCGAGCGCTTTAGACCAATCGGTCACCTAGAGCCCCAATCTGTGTGTGTGTGTGTGTGTGTGTGTGTGTGTGTGTGTGTGTGTGTGTTCTTTTTCCCCATATAGAAATGTCAATGTTTAGTAATACACGCCCCTTTAATCATCTCACTTGAAACCTTCAAATTTGTAAACGGGATAACCCAAATTTACTCGCCTGCAGTTGAGTATTTCCTTGGTAACGTTACATAGGTAAACCCTCTTAAAAATGGTTGTTAGAATTTTAGCCAATTGAAGTGTAAAATCAGCTAAACCGCCTCGTTATCACAATAGATACACTCACTAATCATATCAATCTAAAACAATGTTCCTACATATGTAAAGATTTCATCATTAATCTTCTCAAAAACGAAATGTTTGTGTCCTTAACTTCATTAGGAAAATTGTCGAGAAACTGGATATGCAAAAAGGGAATTTTTTTTCTTCAGTTTTGTCTAGTGGCTTTCAAACTCAAGATGGTGCATATAATTACTAAGCAATGTTTTAGTTTGCTAGCCCAGATATTCAAACGCGTCCGATTCACACCCTCACTTTGTTTCTACCTCTCTCATACCCATACACGAACAAAGCATTCAAATATTCAGCTTAAAATGGTTTCTTTCCGGATGTAAAATTGAAAACGTCTGTAATGAGTGTATCAGCCTTAGAAAGCTCTATATCACGAGTTAGATGTACCACAATTTTTTCTGCCCATGCCCTAACTGTGCGTTGTATACGAGATTTTGAATGAAGGCTAATGGGCTTGCATTCTTGTATTTTTTAATGTATATCTATATTGTGTGATTAATTTTGTCCATGATTGTAGATTGTAATGATCATTTGTAAGCTATAAATATGTTGCTTATCTGGGTTTGAATTCTAAATCCAGCCTGGATTATGAACTTATAATGTTCTAGATGATGAAGTTGTTTGCAGTTTGAGGTTGTTATACGCTGGGATGAGTGAGTTATTGATGTTAGGTCACGTGGGGTTATAATGCGACACATCCCAGGTGGAATGTATTGTGACATTCAATCTTGGGGATGTGTTTAATGTAGTTCCTTTACTACAATAAAATGATTCATTTTTATTCCTGTACTATTTTCAGTCTGCATAAATATTTACTGTTGTGTTTAGACTTAATTTAGATTTAAATTATTTATTGGAACTACAAAGTGCTCATATTACTGTTTGGATTAAAAGAAATTCAATTCACAATACTTTCAAACTTGGAGAAGAAAATTATTTGCTGAATTTTTCTTAACTTTTTGGCTATGTTTTTTCTGTCGCTTAATTTAAGACCACAGCATCGTAACCTAATCAGTTGTTTACAATATGCATAAATAAAATAAATGTACGCGTTAAAATCACACTATTAATTTTCTGAACGTTTCTATCAGTTTCGTCATGTACAGCATTTTTAGTATGTTATTTCATCGCAGTTAATTCAGAATTACTAACACACCTACATGGTCACATGAAGGCGGTTCGACCAATCAAATGACCTATTACATGCTAATCTTAATTGCACTTATTTATCTGTTAAATCCTAGCAGACGACATTGTTATTATTTTTTACTTCTGCCTGACTTATCCTTCAACTTTCAGTTTGTGTACTCTCGTATCTCTCCATGAGGGGGAGGGGGGTAATTAATATTGCTAGGGCCCTCAAATCAAATTTTTACTTTGGTGTTTTCATATCTTTAGATGAACTGGTTGGTGTACATATATTATATTCCCCTACATATCTCAGATATATACTACTTTCCTCAATTTAATCTTTAGAACCATGTCAACCGTTGTATGGTTTAATTTTGAGCAAAATACTTCCATATCCTAGCATTTAGGTTCTATTACACATTTCCATATCAGATGCCTCTTTGTTTAAGAAATTTAAATAATTGTTCCAACATTCCTCTTGTAAACTCGTATCAGTCACGGTAAAAATGTATTCATTTGCAGTGTTATTTTTCATAGGCATGTCAGTATAGTCTGCCGGTAACTTGTCTGTTGTGTAGTTAGAAAATGTTTCTTCTGTAGTGATGTAAAAGTAGATTGTTCCATTAACCATTCTTTTAATTCAGCATATTGTATTTTTGTCAAGTTTTAATTGGTCATGTTTTGATTTATATTTTCCTAAGCAACTGGATGTTCAGGGCTGTACTTAATAAAGTTTTATTATTGTTATAAGTCAGTCATTTAAAAAGAAATCAATCCATACAATAAATATTTTATGAGTGATAAATTGTTTTCTGGTCTTGCCAGCAATCCAACAAGTCTGACCATCTGTCATTATGTTTAAACATTTCTTCTAGCCTTTACAATTTAAAAAATAATTTCAGATTTATGTCTATGTCAAATTCTATGGTTAATGTTCAGTAGAGATGTATACTTTCCAAACAATGACACAAATGATGGTGGTCAACGCTAAACATAGTGGGCATTATTTCTCAGCGATTTGTTTTTCCTTCTCCATCAGAAATCTATTTTGAATGTATACATACAAGTTGTAAATAAGTATAAAAACTTTCTTCCAACAGAATATAATGCCAAACAAATTCTTTGTATTTTGGCATCACATCACCCTGTAAACATACTGTGACTTTTTGCCTGTATTTTGTTATCATTAACCTATTTGAGGACGTACATTTCAAATTCATAGTGAGCAGAGAGAGAGAGAGAGAGAGAGAGAGAGAGAGAGAGAGAGAGAGAGAGAGAGAGAGAGAGAGAGAGAGAGAGAGAGAGAGAGTATTATATAATGACATATGTATGAAACTAATTCCTCTTTAGCTGTTGACATTTTTAATTCATTGTCAAAATGTGTTCTGAAACATATGCATAAATACATAAGCCACAATAATATTTTCTACATTTTTGTTTTAGAGCTTTGTGAAAATACAATCCATGCTTGTTATTGTACAGACTTGCTTACAAGTCAAGCCCTGATCAGCCATCTTAATGTCTCTTCCACAGATTACTCCTAACAAACTGCATAGACCCAGATCTTCTAGAGCACTATGTGATGGCAGATCTGGGTCTGTGCAGTTTGCAGTTGGACTGAAGTGAGTATGGGCAGTACATGTATGAGCACAGCTCATGCAGCTGGGAATAAGCAAAATATAAAGAAATACAATATTGTAGTACATGTACATAAAGGTAGCTCTATTCTTTGGTCAAACTACAACTTGGCCCAAGTATACAGTATTGTTTCTATAATAAATCTGGGATCCACCCAGTAACATTTAAAGCTCTTGAGTGTGTCTGTGTGTGTGTGTGTGTGTGTGTGTGTGTCTGCTTGCAACTATAGTTACCTGTAATAATGATCCAGTTGCTTTGAATGTTTTGTATGACTGAAATGACTTTATAAGCATATGATGTTGTGGACATTGTAATAGTGACCGGTTCTTGTAATAGTAACTGGTTCTTGTAATAGTGACTGGTTCTTGTATCCCCTGAATGAATATATGGAAAATAATCTATCATGCACATTTTTGTGTTCTATATTCAATAAATATTTGATCCAAACCTCTGAAAACATAATTAATGATACATGTACTTCAAAGAGAGACACAAAGGAACAGACAGATACCACTAATACTTTAATTGTTTCAAATGAGTATATGCCCACAACATAGGGAGTTTTTCAGGATATACTAAAACACGGAGTTTTTCAGGATATACACATGGATTGCAACACCTGATACTTAATATGTAGCATGTAACTTAATGTTACCTTTAATTTCATATGTAACAACCAAGCAAATATTTATATTTGGACTTTTTTGTTAATTAAAATCACTGGACACCATAACTGCTATTGATTTATTTTCATTTGTTTCATCTAATACAAATGGCAGTAAAGCAAGCGATAAGAACAATTGTCCATGTTCATCATTGCCAGAGCAGTTTAAAAGAGGGGGAGGTGTCTTTTCTACTTTGAGGGACCTATTTAAGTAACCATTAACATCCCCCTCCCTACCCATCATGGTGCTCATCTCGACACTTTCAAAAGACAGTGAATATATGTAACTAAAAGCAAAGGTGTTTGAAAACTAGGCCCTACTTACATACAACTTCTCATGTAAGGTATACACTAAACTCAGAATTGCATTTTCTATAAAATTTAAACTAAGCGTCAGCATATAGCTTAGGCCTCAAAATTATGACCTTGCTTGAAAACAAGTAACATGCAGTTTACTTACAGTAGTTTACAATTTAAAAAAGCAAGAAAGTTTTAGCTCAAATTTTTCGAAAAAGTGGTGACTTTTTATGAAAACAGTACCAATATATATATATATATATATATATATATATATATATATATATATATATATATATATATATATATATATATATATATATATACTTACCAACTGCAAATAATATAAACCCAGTGCTGCCATCACATAATGCACCAGCAGATCAGCATGTAAGTTGCTTTATTGTAATGATTACTCTCAATAAACTACACAGACCCAGATCTGCCAGTGCATTTTGCAAAGGCAGATCTGGGTCTATACAGGTGGATCTGACTCTTATGCCAGTATATATGGTACACACCACCTAATTAAAAGAGATCCATGACCGTTTTAGCATTATAACACTCATCGTTGTTGTAATGAAGGACCTTATAATGAGGGAGTACAGTATACTGTGTATACATGCTTATAAATCGAGTTAAACTGCAAGAAACAAAGCTCCTGACTGCTGTTGCATGATGTATCTACAAATCAGACTGTATAGTGGTTGTTCTACTGATTATTCCTAACAAGCTGCACACACTCAAATCTGCCTATGCATTATGTGACAGCACATCTGGGTCTGTGCAATTTGCAGTTGGACTAGTCTTATAAGCGAGTATATATGGAAATATACAGATCCTGTTCACTCTCTTGAAACAACTGAACATAAATTCTTGATGCCAATGCAACCATTAGAAAAGCTATCTACATATTCTACCTATGCTCTTTTAAATCTGCTGACAAAGGAAAATAAAGAAAGGAAACTAAATTTATTAAAACATGGATGAATGCAGTAGGCCCCAAAGGCAGGATCATTCACTTCCATCATAAATCTTATATTAGAGCTCTTAGACTGGACAAAAGGACTTAGAAAACCATGGATCAAACTAACAAGTGAAATCATGTATAATCCCCGTCCATCTCACCTGTGACCAATGACAGTAAAAAAAAATATTTCACTGTTGAAGACCAAACTTGAAAGATAATAAAATTTCAGAAAATTAGTTTCCTTCATCATCAAACCTTACTCGACTTAACTCTTTCTCAAACATCCTTTTGTCAGTCAAATGGCTGCACATGTAAATTCTGAGTAAAATTTCTCATTTTAGTATCAAATTTCCAGTTTAGAGTAAAATGTTTTGCTTTAAATTGAGTAAAGCTACATGATACCAGGATGAACTTGTCAATCTCTTGTCAATCTAAGTGAAGAGTAGTCTAAGTAAAGCAGAAAAACACCAATCTGTAATGGGTCTGTCTACCTGCAACCATGGGAATACAAGAATACTGGGTAATGGCTACTGTATAATGAATTCAAGTAGCCCTATGGGCTTATACATGATAACAAGGCAAATGTAAAGTTGTACAGTTTTATAGTAAAGCTGGTCTACTAGGTTTTTATACCTGGTAAATAACTTGATGACAATGTGATTTTGAAATTGAATGACACTGACATTGTATTTTGAAGCTTAAGATAACAGACTGAATAATTGCATTTATTGGTGTGAATGAGACCTGAAATTTTACAAGTAGAGGAAAATAAACCCAACAAAGTATTAACAAGACTGTATCTGACTATGGTAAATGGATTTCAAATACGTCAGTTATGGTTTTCACTTTTCCTAACATAAAGTTAAACACAGAGGCATGAGAAACAATGTCACCAACATAAAAAAATACTGGTGGTCATACTGGTAATGATAAATAGTAACAACATTAACAAAAGTCCTATTTATACAGACATTAAAGCTACCGAAGCACACATGTTAAAAATGTTACACGGACAGATTTACATATTAACATTAAATTTATTTCGATAGATATTACATTACGGTACTTGGATAAGTGTCAAGTCTGTAATAGTAAGTTTCTAATTGACATGTTAGTTTCAACCGAGTAGTTTTCATAAAATAAATATAATACTACAAGGTCTGTTCCAGGCATGGGCAACTTTCTCCAGGGTGTTGGTTAGATATGTGATTTTTAAAGCCACACCCTGTGATGTAAATTAATCAATAAAATCAGCTTTGCCCACACCTAGTCTATCTTATGACAAATGATTGTTGGATGCACTCGGATATCTACAAAACTTCTCCAAGAAATCAACTTAATTCATGAAAAGTGCTTGCCATAGTTTCAAGTCCTAGCTTTATTTCATCATTAAATCCCAACCCATATTCAGAATTGTTTTTTATTTTGTTCATATATATGGGACATTACATCAACAGTTTTCACTTTAAACCCAAAATAATCAAGCTTTCTTTCCCCATAAAATCTCCATGTTTGTGTTTTAGTTTTAAGATTTAACTTCACCACAAGAAAGCTCATGTATGTAAAATATCAACAATATAATCATAATCACACAACTGTATAAAATAACAAACTTGAACATAATACACAAACAATCAGATAAATTTGGTAGGTAGAAATAAGACTGGGTTCTTTTGAAGTTAGCTCTTTACTGACAAGAGATTCATGACAATTTGGTTCAGTAGAAAATACAACACAAAACAAGAACCAATAGCAATGATTCTGATCCTGTTTCCACATTTGTTTAGTGCAAAGTACAGCAGCTGGCCAAAAATGAGTTCCCAATTCTAAAAACTTGACAGATGTCTATAATAAATGACATAATGATAACTCTCAGTAAAGGTAGGTCTTTTGGACATACATGCTGACAGTTGACGAAATGAAGGTAAGAACACTGACACCTGAACAGAATTAACAAAATATCATAGCTTTACTATAATTTTGTCCATTTTTGGACAAATTTTCATTTGATACCCAGAAGTTTTTAAGAATAAACTCTACTTTGTACATTTCTTAAAGAAAACTCTTGATCTGGGTGTATGAATTTTGTAGTTGGACAAAATATACAATAATTCAGACTGACTTCATTTCACTTGGTGATTAACACATTCAAGCAATTACAAATTAGAATTTCAATCTGTGGATTATCAACAGTGAGAACATAATCATGGCCAGGTACTGTAAATGTAAAATAAGTAATTCAGCACATACCAAAAACATAAAATATTGCGTAGATGCTAAATTTGAACTAGAATTAAAAAAAGCACAATACATTGTTTGGATATGTAACGTGGTCATTCACAGTTTTATACAATATGTGTAACATTAAGATTATGATATATATATATATATATATATTAAGTAGTGTTCAATATTGCACTGCCTTAAATTGCAATAATAACAATACAAACAATTTAATTTAAAGCTGTATCAAAAACACCGTCTTTTCATACTTCCTACGAATAAGTTCCACATGTTTACCTCCCTCTAATATAACTTCTTGACCTAAGGTTATGTGACCATTACAAACAAGGACCAACATTTTTTAATTATCATCTGAAAAACAGATCTGAATCTATAATGATTTAAAATAACGATTGTCTCAAACAGTAGCAAAAAAACGTTTATGTTGATGATGTTCTTGACATTATGTATATTAATGTACTACCCCCATGGAGTGTTTGTCGTAATTAACATAAACAGTAAAAGACAAAATAATATTGAAATAGTAATTTTCATTGAAAAAAAATAATTGAACTTCAAATTGCAATGCATATGTTCCAAATGCAAGCATGAACTTCATTGGTATTAGAAGATTTATACCACACAAGTTCTAATATGATTTCATCAAAAACCTACCAACTTTTGCTGACCATAGGTCTATACATGAAGAAAAAAGTTTACATATACCTAATTCTCTCTGCATCTCTCACCACCACCTTTTAACTACCTGGCCAAGAGACCTAAACTTACTGCCAAGACTGTCTTCCCTGGAAACATCAAATTTTAATGCATCTACCCTTCAGAGACAATTAAGTTTTGGGAAGGAAGAAATTTTCTTATGGAAACTTCCATTGTATTTTAGTATTTTAGGACTATTTTTATGTTCAGTTAGCCCCCCCCCCTCCCTTAACATCATACAGGCAATGTTCCCTCTAAGCTAATGGTAGGTGTGTGCACAGTGCTCACTGCACTGCGCAAGCATTATGGAAACGAGCAAAATTTAACGTTGGATTGAGCAAAAATTGACAATTCAGCTGCATGGGGATGCCTGAGCAGCTGCGTGTGCATGCACATGCGCAGCTTAGAGCGAACGTTGCATACTAGTGTTTCTACGAGTGGTTGCATAACTTGAATAACCTGGTTTCTCTGCCTTTAACTTAAATTGAAAAATACGCAATTCAATTAACTTTAATTCAATCTGAAAATAATTTTTCAATCTTTTTAAGTCTTCACTAAATAAAATAAAATGTAAACAAATTATATGAAATCGCATTAATGCGAAGTTGAAATTGCTTAAGTCAGTAGATACCTGTACATAGTTTTAAATCCAATACAGAAAGATGATACTTATGTTGAATAAAATTACCTGAAATAATTATTTCAACAATAGCATTTGATTTTGTCAGTGGTTTTGTAATATTATATGACTGAGGGAAATGATCATTAGAAAATGGGGATACCATTCATTATATTTATAGAAATACTTTATAATTTACGAGGGTAATTGTACTGCTGAAGCAAGAGCTAAGCTCCGCCCCCTTAGTAGAACAGGAAGCAAGAGCTAAGCTCCGCCCCCTTAGTAGAACAGGAAGCAAGAGCTAAGCTCCGCCCTCTTAGTAGAACAGGAAGAATATGGTTGCATCACTTCTTAAAATTACCAATTCTTTATGCTATTATGCTATTGTGCTATTGTGCACAAAGCATTACATACAATGCGGGCACAGTGGACCCAGAATGTTGTCTTAATGGATTTCACTAGTTCCTGCTCTTTTTTTGAACAGAACAATGTTTGATCAAAGCAGTTCTAATGGGAAAGATTACAAACAGAGCTTAAAATGGTGCCAAGAGATAACCAACATTTTATGTTGTACAGAAAAAAATGTACATAATGGTTTGACAAATATATTTCTTCTTGCTGTTTCCACTGACTTTGAAATCTTCAAGTGAATGCGGTACAAAACCTGACACTTAATGATGAGAAGCAAGCTGTTTCAATGATAAATGTTGACATATACCTAGTCTATATGAGGACATTTTGATAAATAATATTGAAAATTGAACTTTAACAAGATCTTTTTAACTTACATGCTCATACCACATCTGCTTTCAGTCTATCAAGCCCTTTGATGGTTACCAAGTCAAAATTAAATGTATAATGGACGGATTGATGGACATGGCATGATGTGATGGATCAAAATGGATAACACAATATACCCATCCAGAGAATATGTTAGAAGCATAGGAATTCCTTACAGGTTAATGGTTACTGATAGAACATGACTCAATGGATGGATGGAGAGAAGGAGGGACAGTGCCACTACTCTAGACATTTATGATGAGAGTAAATGAAGTTATAAAAAGTCTGCAAGCAAGCCATCATTGGAACTTACTTAAACTCATGTAGCATATATACATATAAAGTGGCAATGATACATACACTAATCTTAATAAAGCGTATATCTGAGTGCATTGAATACAAATGAAAATTTGCTTGCTACATAAGCACATGTATAGCACCAAAAATGCAGGGGAGATAACCCCTTGTTATATAGATCAAGATGCCTGCACATGCACAATGATACACTTATGAAGACTGAACCTTGCCCATGAAAATGCAAATCTGAAGTTGGCTCAATCCTAAATTAACTAATAAGTTACTGAATCCACATGGACTGATTAATAGTCTGCTGGCACAGCATGACACACTTTACTGGCACAGCATGACACACTTCACATCACAGTCACAACCCTCGAGTTACTGACATGTGCTGACAATAATAAAGTCCACAAACAACATAATCTCCTTCATTTTAATATTCATAATGACTGTCAGAGTCTTCAATTATAAGAAAATAATATCCTATCCTTTAACTATACAACTCCTTTGAATACACATTCTCCAGCACAGAGAAAACTGAATGGCACACAATTGTCTTTTGTCAATATCAACATGAGAATATATCACATATATGCTGTGTAAGGATCCATTATGCTTCACTAAGGTAAGATTAAATATACTATACAGCATGACGGTTGATTATCTGAAGATATCCAGATCAAGATTTTCGATCAAAAATGTACAAAAGGAATACATGATACACAAGAGCAGTAAATATTATGTGGCCTAATGTTTTGCTTCCATTACCTAGGGTCACAGAAAAGTGGTTTTGAGGTACAGCATTGGATTTTTTTGTGTCAGTTTGGTCAAAATGTTAATTGTTACCAAGATATATGCAGTCAGAACTTTGTCCCAATGTTTTTTCAAACTGAAAAATGATGAATGTTGCTAATAAAAAATCTTGGATGGCGAATAATACTTGACAATGCTGCTCACTGGTGGACCAAATTTCACTTGTTATATTTTGCTGGTCACATGCAGGTACAAGGTTCTGAAATAGCCAACTAAACACTGGCACTCAGACACAGCAGTCAGAGCTCTTTCTCTTAATATTTACCTATTTGTGTCCACTGCATCATTAATCTTTGTCACGTGTAAGCCTAGAGTGCTAATGCACTTAGAAATCTACCATGATATTTGAAAGCTTAGCTACTTTTCATATGTCTGCAGTCCTTTGGTCTGGAATGTAGGCAGTCTGAAAATGATTAAAACGATTGCAGTCTGTCGCCATGGCATACGATGGTGGAGGCAAATGCATGTTACTGGGTATTGAACTGTTATTTGTATTAATGTGAGCAGCCGGTTTTACATTGGATACGGATGAACCTGAACTGGACTTTCCACTTGACACAGATTCTGGTGGTGAAATCTTTAATGGTCCATTAGGCGTATTCATATTATTGAACACCATTTTCTGATTTGGCATTATGGTTGGGCCCCCAAAATTGACTGGTTGGGGGACAAGTGTCTGGTTTGGCATATAATTTACTTGCATTGGCATCATTGGTGGTTGTATTACATGTCCAAGTGTGTGAGGTGGAGCAGCCATTGGGGGCATTTGCCCACACTGAGATGGGTCTGAATTGTTACTGCTTCCTGTCAGTCCGGTCATTGCTGTAGTATTGCTGGGGCCTGTGCTACCCTGGTGGCTTGGGCCACTTTGAGAACTCTGGTGAGAGCTAGAATGGGCTGATTGACTCTGTGACAAACTCCAGTGAGGGTTCTGCATCAGCATTTCAGTCTTCCAGGCACGAAGACGGGCATGAATTTCACGGAATGCAGGTCTCCGAGTGTGCATTTCATGCCAGCACTCCACCATCAAACCATACATTCTTGCTGGACAATCATCAGGAGCTGGCAAAATCTGACGTGAACGGATCATTTCTATGACTTCTTGGTTGGAGTATCCATAATATGGCTGAAGACCGTAACTGAATATTTCCCACAGAACAACTCCAAAGGACCAGACATCACTTTCAGTGGAGAATTTTCCATACATGATTGATTCTGGAGGCATCCAGCGCACCGGAAGTAAAGATTTGCTCTGTACCCGATAATAATCTGATGAGTAAATGTCACGTGATAAACCAAAATCGGAGATTTTTATTGTAAGATTTTCACCAACAAGAATATTTCTGGCAGCAAGGTCTCTATGTACAAAATGATGACTAGCAAGATATTCCATGCCAGCTGCAACCTGCGTTGCAATATGTAACATGTCTCCATAATCCAAAACAGCCTTTTGTGTTCCATCATCATCGCTGACGGAAATGTCAGAATGAGGAGAGTGGGTTATCAGGTACTCGTGCAGATCACCACATGACATATACTCAAACAACATACACATCGGTTCTTGTTTCATACAAACACCCAGTAAACACACAATATTTGGATGTCTCATTTCCGACATCAGATCTACTTCACGTCGGAAGTCATTCTGTACCTTAGGAGCTGCGTTTTCCTTAAGTGTTTTTATTGCAACCTTTGAGACTACATTATCCCCAAATAGACCAATTACTTCACCTTTATAAACTTTTCCGAATGCACCCTCCCCAAGTTCCTGAAGGAATCGAATTGAGGAGATGGGCAAATCTCGTATTCTGTTTGGCGACTTGGCCGTCAATGCACACAATTCCATGTTCTGTTGCTGGCGGCCAACAGAAGGCATCTTGCCAGCAGTGGCCTTCCCATTCTTTTTATGATGGCGCTGACAGAAGCAGACAACAGCCAGGAGGAGTATGAGGGCCAAAGGAACGACAACCGCTGGGATGATGTACATCAGCTTGGGGGAGCTCTCACTTGTAGTCTCTGAGGAAAAATCAAAGGTAATTTATTACACAGTATACAAGTCTCTAAAGAACCTGTCTGTAAATAACTTCAGGGGATCCTATAAACTGTTTTCTAGGTAGACAGGTGACACTTATGTACAGTACAGGTTTAATAAAACATTTAAGATGAAAGGGTTCATAATTGCGGTGTCATTTAAATATCTGTCAATACCATTTTTGTAATCAACTATAATTCTTTGTCACAGGCTTTTAGCACGACTCAACACTTGATAATGGCACTCAAAAAGATGCCAAAATAACGGCTAGGTAAATTAAACTTGACTAGAAATGCTGACTTTTTATTACTGTAAAGTTTTAAACTAAGATGAAACAGGTCAAATAATGTATATAGTATACCAAGTTTTATAAAGACATGTTAAAAGATTGAACAGATATTAAACATGGAGAATGAACAGATAGACCAGTTGACTCCAGTATATCCCCCCTTTTCATATAAAGACACTTGATTGTTAAATGAAACCAACTTTTGTTTCTTCCACCAATTAGATTAATTCAGGATATGACTGTTCCCAAGCTAAGATTTAGCAATGAAAATTTCAAAGTTGTCTGTTCAAAGAGTGCTCTCCTCTTGGATGCCAAATTCTATCCTTACTTCATCTGCCAGTATAGCAAACATGTAATCTGTCAGTAGGATGAAACTGAAGGGCAGCTGGGAGGACCTGTCCATATTATGATTGGATAAGTATTACTGAACAAATATTTTCTTAAAAAGTGGTTTCTTGTTGAAATACATTTCCCCCATCATAATATTAAATTTAAATATAAGATTAACATGTATGAGTTGGTGGGAGTAACATTATTTTCCTGCAGAGGCAAATTGAAATCTTGAAATACCATCTTGGTTTCGGTAGCAAATCAAATGAAATTCAATAGGCTTGTAGAGTTCGCCTAACATGCTACTGCTACAAGTCACATCAATTGAAACTGAGCCATTTGGGATGCAATATCCTGCTGGTAAAAGCTACAGAAAGTTGTGTTTGCTTTCCATCTCACAGCTTATATATAATGCCTGCTAGGAAACAGTGGCAGTGCTATGCTTGTGGCTACTGTTGAAACCACCCAAGTTGAAATGTGCCATTTGAAAACAAGTCTATATGTTCTCAACAAGTGTGAGGTTCCTGGCATGAGCAGAAGAAGTAACTAAAGAATGGATGGATTAGGCATCAGTCTCTCAATCCAATACTAACTCTAGCTTATGTTGTTTTTATTGTTATTGTTGTTGTAGGGTTTAATGCCATTTTTCAGCACATGGCGACCAGTATTATTGGTGGAGGAAGAACCCGGGAGAACACCCGGAAAGAACTACCGACCCACGAGAAGCTACTGGCAAACTTTCTCACATAACTACATTAAGCTGAATCTTAGACTCGAACCCACACAGACAGAGGTGTCTAGCTTATGTGAGCAGGCAACTTTTAGTTTTTCATCTGTAAAATTCAGCAAGCAAGTGATTGCTTCCAGGTTCTTTCTGTACCATTATACTGGCTACCATATATAACTTGTGCTGAACAATAGCGTTAAACCACAAGCAAAAACAACATTCTCATTCAGACAAACAAATAGTCCACATTAATGAGATACAGATACTCAATGTTACCTTAATCAAGACTTGTCAGAGCTGGGTACTGAAATTACAAAGCTCTTCTTGCCATGTTTGATACATACCACACAATGGAATACTGCAGAGTTCTCTCTCTTGATAGACGTTGTCTGTGAAACACCATGGTCCGTCCAAGCTGTTGTTGGGGTTGCGGCAGAAGTTGTGGTTACCTGTGTATGAGAACGTACAGTTTTATCTCTATGACTCACCTATGTTCATCTAAGTTAATTGTATTTAACAGATCTGATCTCTGTCAAATATTTCCATCTCGAGTTAATTTATCACATGGATCTAACATTTGGCACTTATTTCCATCTCAAGCTAATTGTATTTAACAGATCTGAAATCTGCCAAATATTTCCAACTCAAATTAATGGCATTTAACATTTATATCTCAAGTTAATTGTATGTAACAGATCTGATCTCTATCACTTATTTCCATCTCAAATTAATGGCATCTAACAGATCTTAAATCTGCCAAATATTTCCAACACAAATTAATGGCATCTAACAGATCTGATCTCTGAAACTTATTTATATCTCAAGTTAATTGTATCTAACAGATCTGACCCCTATCACTTATTTCTCTAATAAGCAATATCTAACAAATATGACATGTTAGAATCACTGGTTTCAATATCTAGTTAGTGCTAGCAGATGTGACTCCTGAGAATCAATTATATCCATCTCTAGTTAGTAATATCTAACAGATTCTATCATTACCCAAGACTGATTGTGTCAACAATCTGCTAAATAAAAATGAATTTAAAATGCAGATAATTTACAAGTTCAGAATGTTGCCCTTAAAAAAGTTTGATATCTGGATGGCTGTTTAAGGTCTATGGTGTGTAACAACACACACCCCCCTCCAGCTCAGACTAATTTCTTCCTTCTGTGAGTTTTTAAATTTGCACAATAACACATCTGTATATCAAATATAAACTGCCATCCAATGAGTCAAACTTCATCAGACAACCAGTCTGTTGGACTGATGTGTTACCCAGTAAATCTTGATACTCCTGGGTCCTAAAATGTGGGTTGTTTTTCCAGTTTTTACAGGTTCGACCTGACCTTGTAGTGCTCACTGACCCCCTGTAATCTGCACCAGAATCACGGACACAGGTTTCCTCTGGAAATACAAGATATATGATGCATGATGAAACATTAACTTGAATCATTATGACAACATTCAAAAAGTATTGATCTTGGTACAGATTAAATATACTCTACACAACAAATTGGTGTCAGATTAAAAAACTCTTCACAGCAAATATGTGTACAAATGAAATACACTACACAGCAGATTGGTGTAAAATTTAAAAACTCTTCACAGCAAATGAGATTTGTGCATTGAGAATATGCTCTCAAGACAGGTGGTCTTACATAGCAGTGGTGTTTCAAGACAGGTTTCACTGTACCAGCTTCTACAGGCTTTTGGCAGTAATAGAATACCAACATCCGCTGGCTAATGCTTTTAAAATGAATTTTTTTTAATAAAAAAAAACAAGGTGAAAAAAACATGATCAGTGAAGATATTGGCACCCTATTTCCTAATCCACAAATTTAACTATCAATGAATATATAATGAATAAATTATACATTAAGTTTTAAAATATAAATTTATGTATTGGCAAAACAAATACTATACATTTTTTTTATTGTTTTATTCAGTTATTAATAGAAAAAAAGACAGCCACACTGTTTCAGTAGCAATAAAAGATTCCAGTTGTACAGTTCTCACAGTGTAAATGTCCTATCACAACCTGCCATCTTACCAGCCTGAGTGACATATCCTTTGGTGGGAACCCCAATACGGATGCAGTTGTCTCCCTCTGGAGTCCCTCGTGATGCCAGCTCATGACATTTAGGCAAAACTGTGTTGTCTGAAAATAGCAAAAAACACATTTATTGAACAATTATAAGAAATTTTAATTTAATGATGGAATTAATAATGAAAATTAGATTGCCTAGACTTTTCTTGATGCAACTAAAAACAATACAATACACTATGGACAGTTACTATGAAAGATACTATTTATTGATTGATACTATAGATAGATGCTATACAGAGACAATATAGATATAGACTGATATCATAAATAGATACTATAGACATTAAAAATACTATAGATATATACTAAATACAAACACTAACGATAGACACATTAGAAAATAATGTTTGTTACTATAGATACTACCATATACATTGATACTATAAATAGAAATCCTACTGCTGATTTAAGATTTGTTTTATGTTAAGCAAGGATCATGCTGGCTTGGATTACCAATGGTAACAAATCTCTAAAGAAACCCTGTCTATGATAATCATGAAAGGTTCTAAGTAATGTATGATGTCTGTAAATCATGACAGGCTAGGATTACCTATGGTAACAAGTCTCTATAGAAGCCCTGTCTATGATAATCATGAAAGGTTCTAAGTAATGTATGATGTCTGTAAATCATGACAGGCTAGGATTACCTATGGTAACAAGTCTCTATAGAAGCCCTGTCTATGATAATCATGAAAGGTTCTAAGTAATGTATGATGTCTGTAAAATGATAATATTGTATAGATAAAGTAATACATTGATGTCCCTATCACCCTTGTTTATAATGCTCAGATTTTCCTATGTTTGAGATACACAATATAATGATAGATGTTTGTTTCAGCTGAAACTTACTCTAGTTTATGTATACATGTCAGGTTACAGCTGATGCTTGGTTTAATTTATGTATGCATGTCAGGTTACAGCTGATGCTTGGTTTAATTTATGTATGCATGTCAGGTTACAGCTGATGCTTGGTTTAATTTATGTATGCATGTCAAGTTACAGCTGATGCTTGGTTTAATTTATGTATACATGCCAGGTTACAGCTGATGCTTGGTTTAATTTATGTATACATGTCAGGTTACAGCTGATGCTTGGTTTAATTATGTATACATGTCAGGTTACAGCTGATGCTTGGTTTAATGTATGTATACATGTCAGGTTACAGCTGATGCTTGGTTTAATTTATGTATACATGTCAGGTTACAGCTGATGCTTGGTTTAATTATGTATACATGTCAGGTTACAGCTGATGCTTGGTTTAATGTATGTATACATGTCAGGTTACAGCTGATGCTTGGTTTAATTTATGTATACATGTCAGGTTACAGCTGATGCTTGGTTTAATTATGTATACATGTCAGGTTACAGCTGATGCTTGGTTTAATGTATGTATACATGTCAGGTTACAGCTGATGCTTGGTTTAATGTATGTATACATGTCAGGTTACAGCTGATGCTTAGTTTAGTTTATATATACATGTCAGGTTACAGCTGATGCAATATCAAATGAACAGTCATTGTTTTATTTTTTAAATAGGGATGAGTTTTCATTATGAACATTTTACTAAAGTTCAAATAAAATGAATTTTTTCTCAAACCTGGATACAGGTACTATATATACTCACTTATAAGTAAAGTTAAACTGCAAGCAACAAAAATAATAATCTGCTGCAGCATAATGCAACAGTAGATATAGGTCTATGTTGTGTGCTCTACTGATTATGTGCCAGCAGATATGGGTCAATCTTGTGTGCTCTACTGATTATGTGCCAGCAGATATGGGTCTATCTTGTGTGCTCTACTGATAATAAAATAGGCTTTTAATGGCACTTTTAACACAGTCATGGCTATATCATGCTCAGAAAATGAAACCTATGCCCCTTTGCCAAGGATACACTGAAGCAGCCAACCTGGACTGGTCCAGATGGGTATTGAAGTTGAATCCCTTGGATTACAAGTCTGACCAAGAGGGTTACCATGGCTACCAAATAAAAGATTGCTAGTATATCTGAATACTATCCATCCAAAATAAATGCATTTCTAAAATATGAAAATTATTAATTTTGATTAACACGAGTACTTCCAACCTACCCTACATGTTTGCTCAGCGAATACTGGCATAACAGCCACATGTCCTAATAACAAGTTCTGATATAACATAAAAAGTTGGAAGATGCTGTCTTTGAAGTGAAGTAACCAGTAGAGTATAATGAAAAATTTGGATGCAACCTTGACCTTAGGTGGAAACTCACATACCCTTGTAACTGTTGGAATGTGGTGGTACTGAATCTTGGAACCATTGATGTGCAAGTTACATTTGCATAATTCATGCCTTCTTTTCATACTAAAGGGTTTTCAGTCATTTCATATAAACAACTTACCTATTAGGGGATGTTGTTTAGCAACGATATACTCTCTTTTACAGATGACTTTCTCCAGAACTTCACATTCATCTCGACAGATCTGCCGAGGTCTGGGTGAGCCTGAACTTTCATCACATAGAGGAAATGCATAATAGCAAATGGAAGGGATGGCAAACTGATGGCACTCCTTTGACAAATCATTGGACGATGCAATTACAGTGAAAGCAGCTGAAACATGAAACAAAAATCAAAGTTAAGCCAGTCACTGTCCGCTGCTCAGATATTACAAATTGCCAGCATTAACAACACATGAAAGTGCATACTAATCAGAGGTCACAAGTTCTGAAATAATTTTAAACATATTTTGCAAAAAATCAA
Source organism: Unio delphinus (assembly GCA_029339505.1). NCBI lineage: Eukaryota > Metazoa > Mollusca > Bivalvia > Unionida > Unionidae > Unio > Unio delphinus. The sequence continues at coordinate 463,339 of JAQISU010000191.1, forward strand.
ACTTATTAACAATAAATTTTTCAAAATCTTAAAATATTAAAATAAATTGAAAGGTAGGTAAGTAAGTAACTAAGTAAGAAAGTATATATGTATGTTTAACAGCACCTCAGCACAAAAAAGATTACATGGTGTCAATAAAAAGTAACAAGATTACAGATCATCCTAACCTGCACAAAAATGTTAGCATTACAACACAACCATGCTAACCCAAAACTACCATTTATATTAATGTTTATTGTCCCCAAGGAGTCTGGATAACAAGGTTCTGAGTGTACATGCACAAGGGCTGATGCTTACCAACAAACCTCTCCTCCTTCAGACCCTGGGCATACTTGGAGGTCACATAGATACTACGGTTGCCAAGCAACTTGGCACATGTGTTACCACGAAATGGTTGACAAAAGCCATCATTTTCATCTGATTTCTGAGATTCTTCATAAATTCTGAAAAAGAACATGACTTTATGCTTATTTAAAGAAAAGGTACTATATTTCCTGATGAGATTTCAAATGCAATAAAAATATTTGTGTATAGAAAATCACATAAAACATAATGATCTTTAGTTAAATAATGAACAAGAACTACACCACAAATGTTGCCAGTGTACAACAGAATCAATGCATTTTAAAAAAAGATAATACAATACAATAAAACCTGCCTGACTAACAAAGACATCTGATTAACAAGAATAACATTTATGAATCCTTTTTTTATGTTCACTTTCCCATTTATGTCCAATATAAACTGGTTTTATATTTTTATTTATGACTTTTATAGACTGGTTTTATTGTCTTTTAATTCATATCCAATACATACTGGTTTTATTGTATTTACATTCATGTCCAATACAGACTGGTTTTATTGTCCTTTTATTCATGTCCAATATTGACTGGTTTTATTGTCCTTTTGTCCAATATAGACTGGTTTTTGGGGTGTTTTTTTTTTTAAAAGTCATGTTCAGTATAGACTGCATTATGCCATTTTTAATCATATCATGCTCATTTAAGTAATTAAAAAAGACGTGTAAAAGGTACACAGAAAAGCACTTCACACTTGATGATTTTACTGATGATTATTAACAAAATTTAAAATTTGGCTTGAAAAACATGTTTTAAAGCACATGTCCTCTGAGAAAAATGCAAAAACAAAGCAACCATCATGCAACAGCTACCAATTGGTCCCTCATAATAAAACTTGGTGGGAGTGGGACAGCATTATAAACATAAAAATAGAATACTTTATACACTCCCAAGACTGCATGTGTGTTTTCTTCATTAACAAATATAGAAAATGTGGTATGGGAAAGGTTTCTTTAAAGCTACTGTCCTCCCAAAGACCAATCAAGACTCCTTTTTCCCCATGAATTAGGTAAATTTTGTCTCATATTTACTAACATTGAATGTTTTAACTGTTAAACCAATAACTCTTGTACATGCTGGCTCTGGCAAACAAACTAATTTTTTTTTCCAGGGACACAAATTTACATAGTCAGTCAATCTAAAACACCAAAGGTTACCTCCCTTTGACCATATTGCAGCAGAAATTTGCATTTTCTGTAGAATTCAAAAGACGATGATTGGAAAAAAGAGAATAAAGCTCAAGTCCCTTCAAGGACTGTCAGAATAAAAAGATTTCCAGGAATAAGTCAGTTCTTCTTAACCTGAGTACTGAAACCAAGCAAAACTCCAGCATACTGAATTAGCTTTTTAAATATATTTTAATTAACATGTTCAAAATCTCACATTAATATTATTAAATCAGTAGCAATGACAAGATTTCCAAGATGGCTGGCTTGGCAAGGATACTGGAGATTTCATATGTTAGTATGATATGTTTAGCAGAAGTGGAAACAACAAAATTTTTAAGATAACTGCCATGACAGCCATATTGGAGGTCAGACTGTCATCGTGTTTCATTTCATGATCCAATTCAAGATTAAAAACTGTACATGTGCTTTTCTTGTGCATTTTTGTTCCTGTTCAAAAAGGTTGAAAAGTACTTTACTGGTACATCTCAAGCCCTGAGACAAGGTAATCAGCAATTTACCAGTCTATTAAAAAGGAATGGAGGTACAGTAGCTAATACCTTTTTGGTTCACCCTTCTACTTGGTTGATACTGTGTAGCATGTACATATCACACCTCACATTACAAGTTTCATCATAAAAACATTATCCAGAAGCATGCATCCAAACAGTACGGATGTTTGGCAGAAGAAGACATTACTGCATCATATAGCTCATGCAACAATAGTATACAGGTCTGGTAAATTAAAAGGCATATAAAATAAGCACATCCACAAACAAATACACCGCCACCACCACCATTATTTGCTAAAACTCTAAATAACTCATTATTTAGCATCATGAAATTTGTGCAAATTTAGTATATGCAATGCAAAACATTTGAAGATTACAATTTTACAAATAAATAGCAGGCTTCATTTATTTCATTTTGTGAATGCTCTTTACTGTGAAATATTGATTTTACAAGCTGTGTCCTTCCAAAATTATAATAATTTTATGCTTGTGAAAATGGTTGATTTTCAGTAGATCTCCAAGGTACTTCCAAGTTTAACAATACCAATTCCATCTAGAAATTTGTATGCTTCTTTTAATGCAGGAACTATGAAAGAATGGATAAAATGTTGATCATGCAGAATAATTTGGGGATGGACCTGTCCTTGTAAATATACATTCAATAACTGGTCAAGAGAAAAAAAGCAGAATGCACCCTCTGTTCATTAGTAGAACTGTTCATTGAAAATTATTTTCCTTTCAAATATATTTTCTAGTGAATAACCCTTGGTTTTAATGTTATGTGTTGCAAATTTGTAAAGATTGAGAATTATAAATATGAATAAAGCAAATTTTATCAAAGCAAACAATATAATAACTTTATTTACAGTCAAGATGTGATTACAGAGAAATTCACAACTGGCTGGCAGTTGCATTGGTCAATGGTCAGTGGGAGCTAGCAGTGTGTGAGCATGTGTGATTTGGATTTTTAACGTAGCTTTAAAACAAATGCAGTCATATTGTTACAATGTCTGAAGTGTGGCAGTTTATAGTGATGTTTAGCACTGGGACATATGCCTGATACATGTATCATGATGTCCTACCCACTCGAACTATCCTGACACCAGGCCAACCAGTCCTAACACTAACCTCTTAATGCTGAGTGCCAAGCGAGGCAGCTGTTAGTACCATTTTTATAAGTCTTTGGTATGACTTGGCTGGGGTTCTAACCCATAACTTCCAGCATCCTAGATGGATGCTCTAACCACTAGGCCACCAAAGTTGTTAAAGAGAGCCGGCAGCAAGTTATCATTACTATCTAGGTGGCACCACCACTACCAGTCCACCAAATGGATTACCACTGTAGTTACCTTCAATCGATAAACAAAGAAAACATGTCATAGATTGAATTATGAGGTTACAATTTCTTTAATTATACAGAGTATGTAGGGTAGTTGTTGTTGTAGGGTTTAATGCCATTTTTCAGCACACGACAGGCTATACATGGCGGCCAGTATTATTGGTGGATGAAGAATCCGGGAAAACCCCAGGAAAGAACCACCTACCCACGAGAAACTACTGGCAAGCTTTCTCACATAACTACATTAGCCGAATCTTAGACTCAAACCCACACAGAGGTGAGATGGCAGTGATCCGTAACGGCGAGCGCTTTAGACCACTCGGACCCAATGTAAGGTGGTATTAAATGACAGAAACATAAGTAGTAAAAGTGTGCCTATTTAAAGAATGATAGATGTAACCAAAACAATTTTAAATTTTAAAAATGAAGAACTCAATAAATCCATGATTAATATATTTAGTTATATTTGATTGCATGTGTTATGTGTATATCCATACAAAAAATTTAAATATAAAAATACGATGAGAAATTAAATTTAACTTACATATAAAATATTCACAGTGTGTAATTTTGAAATCCAATGGAAGTAAACATGATACATAAGCACATTCAGTGAAAATGTTTTTTAAATCTTTAATATTTCACTTTATCGAGGCAAGCTTACACTTTCTTTACAAATTAGCCCCTTAGACGTGGTATGGTTAGTGCAATCGACCACAGAAACACATTACATTTGTAAAAGAAACTTTAGGGCCCAGTGTACTACTAATATGAAAAAATGGGAACCACTCTCAAAATTGACGAACATGAAATTAGTATATAGTATCTATGGGTCTGGCTGGCAAAGACTGGTTGATAATGAAAGTAAGATTGTTGTAACTGATAAAAGAATGTTGTATTGATGGAATTTCAGTCCTTTTAAATACTTGAGTCTGGAAGACTCATAACTGATATCAGCACCTGAATCTTTGGTACAAATTTGAAAGCACTTGGTTCAAACATGTAGATCCAGAAAATCCCCGTCTTATGTTTTAATAACACCAAAGCTGTTATCATGCATGTGTCTGTACTTATAAATATATGTTTGATCTTCATTACTCAAAAATTTAAAGTCATGGTGTTTGCGTAAGTTTACTGTGGGAACTGAATTAGTACCATGGATCATTTAATTTGACATATTTCTAAAGATTTTTAACTTTTGCTTTCATTAATGACATAGTGAAACGTGTTGAGAGACTACAAGATGCATTCTTACAAAACCTTTCAACATCCCAAAATTCTATCATTTTTTTCTTCATAGTTCTTCTGTCTAGTATGGAATCATCAATAAACCAAATTGATTCCATGACAAATAAATTAACATACTTTGGAATATTTTATATCTGTGTGTATATCCACTGCTTGTGGCACTGCTTATAATTTGTCAAAAGCAGATAACTGACTAGTCCTCATTGGAATTTATACATTTTTAGCCAAGTGGTTAATTGATGATAAAATTATGGTGAAACTATAGCTGTTGGAAACTTCTCCAATCCATTTAATTACATAGTTTAACCTGACACATACACACACACACACACCTTTCCCTCATAAATCACAACTGATGGGGTATTATAAACATCAAATAATCTGTAAATGAAAAAGTGGGATAACAAGAGGGGCTCACATTTTGGTTAACAATCAGGTGTCAGGGTGTGGGTTGAAACAAATTTTTGTTTGTTTGTTTGGTTTGTTTGTTTGATTAGGATTTTTAACATAGCTTTAACAATTTTTCAGTCATATCGCTACAATGTCTGCAGTGAGGCAGTTTATAGTGATGTCTAGCACTGAGACATCATGCTGCAGACATGTAGCATGATGTCTCACCCAGTCACATTATCCTGACACCAGGCCGACCAGTCCTAACATTAACCTCTTAATGCTGAGCGTCAAGCGAGGCAGCTGTTAGTACCATTTTTGCAAGTCTTTGGTATGACTCGGCCGGGGATCGAACTGACGACCTCCCGCTTCCAGAGCAGACGCTCTAACCACTAGGCCACCAGAGTGGTTGATTTGTTGCATTAAACATATAATAATAAAATCTTAGATGATACTGATTATATACTGATAATGAAGAAGCAAAAAAATATGCATATTTTAATCATGAATTTATGAGGAGGCTACACACTAAAATAAAGCCAAAAGCCAAAAGGTTAGATTGAGTGCTAACAGGCATCAACAAGAAGTGACTGAATTATTAGAGCAATGCAAGCTAAGGGGAAATTACTCTACTTACCTTTTCAACACATCTGGATCATATTTCCCATAGAAGCTTTAAAATATACATGGGACTTTGATAACAATTTTTTAAGTACAATAATTATTAAATATTTTTCAATTTGATCAATCCAACTTATGCTGAAAATTCCTTTTGAATCAAGATAGAAAGTAATTAATACATAAAGTTTCAAAAATATATCCTTTTACAATTGATTTGATGTAATAAAGTTTCAAAAATATATCCTTTTACAATTGATTTGATGGAATTTTGTGCAGTATTTTTAAATATATCAGAAGAATATTATCCAATTCAGTTAAGTTTATTGTTTCAAAGGAAACTTCACTTTGTATGTTATTAATACATAATTTTGTAAATACTAATTGATCATTCAACATCTCAATTTTATAAGTTAGTAAATCATTGGTTTAATGGTGTATAAATAACAATCATTTTATGGTTTGCTATGCATTTGATTGTATAAAACAATATTATTGTGGATTAATTATTTGGCAGTTGCAAATTTACCAGTCAAATCAATAATATATATATATAACACAGACAAATATATACAAATATTATTTTGTGCAATACTCAGCAAAACATAATGCTGTAATTGAAATATTTTCATTGTCCAATGTTTGAATCACTTTGACCATCATAAATATTCAATGAATAAATACAGTTTATGTTAATGCTTTATGACATCAAATAATAGTGGTGATGTAAACTGAGTGGTGATTTCAATGTAAATTGAGTGGTGATGTCAATGTAAATTGAGTGGTGATGACAATGTAAATTGAGTGGTTAGTTTGGTGTGTGGGGGGGAGTGTCAGTAAAGTGTAAATGAAAACTGAAAATAAATTTTAGGTCAGTAATCAAGTGACATCGTTTTTTAAAACATATCATTTTACTTTAATGGCAGGGATTTCTTTTCTTTTCTAGAATGAATGAAAATGTTTTCTTGTCAGCAAAACTGGCATCTTTACATACAAGAGATTACAATATCCATGTACAGGAACATTTTGAATATTAACGGCAATACAAATTAATGGTAATTGTAATAAAGTATTAAAATTCTAATATTTTAATAAAACAAGAAAGAATTTAAGTGTCATGGTTTTGACTTAGGTTCAAGATCTTCCACATCTCTGGAAAAGTATAAAGCATGTAAACCATAAATAGTCCCTCAATACAGTTTCCTAAAAACTTTTTGCAATCAGTCCAATTCATTTTTTGGGTGGGGATGGGGGTCTATATTATTAGGGTTTTTTTCCGTACTTTTGTAAGACTAACTTCAATTTTCCCAAATCTGTTGTAACATTATACATATGTAGACTCGGTTATATGTTGCTTGTTCTATGCATGACTGCTAGTAAAAAAACCACAGACCCTGATCAGTGGGCACATCATGCCAAGAAGTTGCTTATGAATTTTCTTCACTTTTACATGGGTATGGGTAGATAAGTCATTCATGCCAGACTTCTAATATTGGAATCATATGTATATTTTGGGCATGAGACTGGTCCCACTTTATAACGCTACACATAATTACATCAGCATTATACATGGATAAATAAGGTCATCTAAACCAATCTATGATACTGGAATTCAATTACTGGATTTGTGTGTATATCATGGGCTTTAGACTGGTGCCACTTTATCATGCTATCCATAATTACATCAGCATCATACATGGGTAAATAAGGCCATGTAAAACAATGTATGATGCCAGAATTCAATTTACTAGATATGTGTGTATATCTTGGGCTTTAGACTGGTCCCACTTATCATGTTATTCAAAATTATATCAGCATCATACATTGGTAAATAAGGTGATGTAAACCAATCTATGATGCTGAGATTCAATTACTGGATTTGTGTGTATTTCTTGGGCTTCAGACTGGTCCCACTTTATCATGCTATTCATATTACAGCAGCATCACACATGGGTAAATAAGGTCATGTAAACCAATCTATGATGCTGGAATTCAATTCCTGGATTTGTGTGTAGATCTTGGGCTTTAGACTGGTCCGACCTTATCATGCTATTCATAATTACATCAGCATTATACATGGGTAATAAGGTCATGTAAACCAATCTATGATGCCAAAATAAATTCAATTTCTGGATAACTTTATCTTGAGCACAGGTCCCTCTAAAAATGGCATAATTAATACTATTGTATAACAGAAGCAACAAAATGTATTGTATATACTCACATAAAAAGTCAGATCCAACTCAGAATGATGCATGCTTAATAAATTAAATCATCACATAATATGCTGGCAGATCTGGGTCTATGCAATTTGTTTGGAATAATCAGTAGAACAAAAAAAAAAACCTGATCTGCTGGAAGGCTGGTGATGCATACAGGGCATTTATATAAGAAATCTGCCAGGGGTGGGGGGAAATTAAAATGACAGCTGTGAACAGGTAACCACTGAATAAAGTTACCCGTCGGCATAGGCTATGTGTAACATATAGAAAATTATGACAAGGGTACTAACCATAAATAAAAAAATATTAATTTCATCAATAATATTTGTTTGCCAATTTTTAAAGTAAGTACACTCATGAAATTTTTAAAATTTAAAGTTATTTTTATTAATTATAATTCTGATTGTGGTCAATATTTTATTCATTCATGTTGGTAGTTTACTTTTAAATCATTTGACCCTATCTGTAAACAATGCAAGTTGACACATCACAACAGGTTTATCATTGTAGTCAAGAAAGTAAAGAGAAATAACTTTAGAGACAAGAATGGTATCTGGTCAAATTTCTTGATCAAAGATTCATTTCTATGTCAAAAATGTAAGGCAGTCTCTGTTTATTTGTTCTAGCTATCAAACTACTCATTTTTGTTGTTGCAGGTACAACCTTTGTAGGCATATACAAGCAAGCATTGCATGGCATGATGTAAAATTTTGCAGCATGCAACCAATGTTCCCTCTAAGCGAATGATCGATGTGCACGCAGTATCACTGCATTGTGCAAGCATTACAGAGACGAGCAAAATTTAACGTTGCTGTGCGGGGATGCCTGAGCTTAGAGGGAACGTTGCATGTAAGATATATTTGCTTAGTCGAATGACATAGGAAATGGGTTGGGGGAGAGATTAAATATATGCTTAGTCAAATGACATAGGAAATGGGTTGGGGGAGAGATTAAATATATGCTTAGTCAAATGACATAGGAAATGGGTTGGGGGAGAGATTAAATATATGCTTAGTCAAATGACATAGGAAATGGGTTGGGGGAGAGATTAAATATATGCTTAGTCAAATGACATAGGAAATGGGTTGGGGGAGAGATTAAATTTATGCTTAGTCAAATGACATAGGAAATGGGTTGGGGGAGAGATTAAATATATGCTTAGTCGAATGACATAGGAAATGGGTTGGGGGAGAGATTAAATATATACTTAGTCGAATGACATAGGAAATGGGTTGGGGGAGAGATTAAATACTGAATTGTTATATCTAATTTCTAATCTTATTTTGTTATAGACTATATACATGATTATTCTTGTTTTATGTTTTATAATTTTACACTATGCAGAGTGTATTATAAACTTTGTATGTATTACCATTATCATTTAAAATAAATAACACAAGATAGTTTACAGAATTTAAAAATTTAAAAGGTTTTTTTCTTAGTCTGTTATATATACTTCATTATTTTTTCTTTCTTTATAAACACAGATTACTGAAGCAAACCTATGATCCAGAAGTGAATTAGTACAGGAACATGTCACCAACATATGTATATATAACTTAATGTAAGTCAACATTCTACATAGATCAATGGATGTTCTATAGGGTTTGAATGGTCATCAATCTGAGGGCATATGTGAGGTGATGTTATAAAATACAAGTCAGCACACAAAACAGAACTATAGATATTCTATGGGACTCTGTATAGTCCCTAGATGGCAAATTGGACTGAGTACATTTAGTAAGACATTATATTGACTCTAACCTGTCAACATCCTCTTTCTTTAGTCCATCCTGGTTTGCAAAGTCTTCATCTGGGAGGCCGCCTAGAAACAAGGAATCTGTATCCTTGGCATCAGTATTTGGAGGAAATTCTATAACACACAAGCAGTCATGCCTATATTTTTGCATTGGATTGTGTTTCATGTAAAGGGGCACTGTCACAACAAAACATAAAGAGTCCCTCAGAGGGACTGACATCTGATAAAAATCAGATCTCCAGACTCCACAGTCCTACAGAGACATTTGATGAAAACCAATAAGAGGTCACATTATGTAGACCGTGTGGTTGACGAATCAAATCACAACTTTCAAATTTCTGAAAGTGACATATTTCAATCTTAAATTATTGAATTTGCAATATCTTATCTGATATGCTACTATAAATATGTGAACTCTCTCTCTCTCTCTTTCTCTCTCTCTCTCTCTCTCTCTCTCTCTCTCTCTCTCTCTCTCTCTCTCTCTCTCTCTCTCTCTCTCTCAGTACTGAAAAAATAATAATAATAATAATAATAATAATAATAATAATAATAATAATAATAATAATAATAATAATATCTGAAACTAGATAGATGATTGTTCTTTTAATTAAAGACATAATGATATATCCTGAAAATCATCTTGTGACTTTTGATAAAAATATTTTTTTAAAACAGAAGTAAACAATCATTCTGAGCATACAATAATAAGGACAATGGAAACTTTTTGTTCACCAAGTTCATACTCACGGCAAATAAAGGTCATTGTACATAGTCATGTAACCAACAACCCCTCCCCAGCAAATGAATGCAAACATGCAAAATTCATTAGATGAAAAACATTTTTTTCTTCAGGAAAACTTTGATTAAAAGTCAGTTTGTTTAATAGTCAGAACAGAAACAACTTAAAGAACCTTGTAGCAGTTTAAACAAAGAACTTTATAGCGGCTGTACCGCAGAAATTAAGGACAAATGTAACCTGTTCTTTATATGGTCAAAAAGAAAATATTTTACAATTGTTCTTAAACTTTAGAAACAAGTTTCACAATTTTGAAACAAAAAAGACTTGGTTTTAAATTTTCTGTGACCCACCATCTTTGATAATCAGGGCCCCTGTTGTATTGGCATCTCCATACTCATTCCAAGCCCGACAAGTGTACATTCCTGTGTCTTCAGGTGTCAGATTGATCATGCGTAATCTGAAAGGATGTAACATTCATGTAAAATTTTTTACTCATTCAATCTTAAAGGTTGGATGATACATATTTGTAAATATTTGACCATTTCAGTCTGAAAGGATGTAACTTACATGTAATAATTTGACCAAGTCAATCTTACATGTAAAACTTTGACTAATTCAATCTGAAAGAAAGGATGATACATACATGTAAAACTTTGACCATTTCAGTCCAAAAGGATGATACATAAATGTACAACTTTGACTAATTCAGTCTGAAAGGATGATACATACATGTACAACTTTTACTAATTCAGTCTGAAAGGATGATCCATACATGTAAAAATTTGACCATTTCAGTCCGAAAGGATGATACATAAATGTAAAAATTTGACTAATTCAGTCTGAAAGGATGATACATACATGTAAAACTTTTACTCAATTTGGTCTGAAAGGATGATACATACATGTGAAAATTTGACTAATTCAAACTGAAAGGATGGTAAATACATGTAAACATTTGACCATTTCAGTCTGAAAAGATGAACTTACATATAATAATTTGACCAAGTCAATCTTACAGGTAAAAATTGACCAAATTCTGTCTGAAAAGATGTAACATACATTTAAACATTTGACAAAATTCAATCTGAAAGGATGTAACTTACATATAATAATTTGACTAAGTCAATCTTACATGTAAAAATTGACCACATTCTGTCTGAAAGGATGTAATATACATGTAAACATTTGACAAAATTCAATCTGAAAGGATGTAACATGTAAAATTTGGACCAAGTTGCATGTATTGAACTGTGTGAAACTGACACCATTTCTCATGAGGAATCCAAAGACCCTGTCTCTTTGACAATCATTCATGAAATCTTAAATCCCTACACACTGTAAACATGAAATGTCCATAGGGATATGTGTGGTCAACCCATCATGTATTCATAAGGCACAGCAAACATTGACTATGTATGAATAAAATTAAAAATAAACAAGCTGGTATTTTTAAAAAATATATATATTCACTGTGTCTATAAATATCATTGCATGATTGTCAAAGATAACTAAGTAGTTAAAACTTGACTGTGCAATATGGAAATACAGACTGAACAGTTGTATCCAACACCCGATGAAACATTTAAACTTAAACGGGTATGTTATAAATTGCTGTAGAACATACTACTCTTGCAGTGCCAACATTTTTCAAGGTGATCTTATGGCTTTCTGTGACATTTAAATCCAGCTTGCTGGTCTTCATTCTTTGAGTATTCAACATTTCTTGAAATTAAAAAAAGTTTTTTTTTTGCAGGATAATGATAGATCACAGTGTAAACAAAACAAATCCCCAACACTTTGTGAAAATACCATGATGATAGAGCATGTGATAGTGATAGATTCCATTTTGGAGCACTTCCTGGATGAGCTAACTTGTATAGAACATCCCTAGTCCAATTTGGGAAGCTGAAATGGACATCAGCTAATCTTATGCTATCTTTATTAGTGTTTTACGATGTTGATGTAAGGCATAGGAAAAAAAAATTAGATCTACAATGAAATGGTGGCTATTGTGTCAAATAAGACTTGAACATTGCCTTTCCTTTTTAGTGCTTCAATGATAAGAGCAATAAGTTTAAAATGTTCGAGCTTAATCAAGTTGAAATATTAGCATGGTCTGAGTACTGACTTGGATGAACTGTGAAATAATGTTCTCACTTTGATAACATAGTGTAGTCAGCTTGGACCAATATGAACTGTGAAATAATGTTCTCACTTTGATATTATAGTGTAGTCAGCTTGGACCAATATAAACTGTGAAATAATGTTCTCACTTTGATAACATAGTGTAGTCAGCTTGGACCAATATAAACTGTGAAATAATGTTCTCACTTTGTTTACAGTGTGGCCAACATGAACTACGAAATACTGTTCTTCACTTTCATTAGAGCCATCGATATAATGGTGTCTTTTACAGTGACACACTTGTTTCTAACATGGTTGCAGTTTTACTTTACGCTTTTATTTATCTCAAAGAGAAAGAAGATGAGGGGATGGGGTAGGGTCTAAGTTAAATAATGGTTCCAGTCAGGATTGTTTGACCATTTATTCTTATTTCATTCTGCTTTTATGTCAGTATTCAACATTACAAATTTAATGTGCTGTTGAACTATTGAACTAAACAAGTTTTTAAAGTAAAGGATTCATGGTACATTATACACATATACACACCATGATATTAAAAATTCAATAACTTTAAATTATTTATCAGTATAGACACATCCTGGATGACTGCTTCTGTGATGTAAAAAAGATAGGAGAAGCAACATTTTCTGTAATTATATGTGTTGGAAACACATGCTTTCACCAAAGAGTCAGGTGCCAATTTGAGTAATGAGTGTTCCAAACTGTTCAATGACTGAAATTCCATCAATAAAACAATGTCTTCATTTTTATCAGATACAATTAAAATAAGCTGTCAAAAGATTCCTTTTACTAAAATCTAACTTTCATTATCAACCAATCCTGGCCATCGAAACCCATATATACTCGATTTTATCTTCACCCATTTGCAGACTGATTCCCATTCTTCCATACCTTTAGTATCATGTACCCTATAAACTCCTCTTTTATGTGTCTGGTATATAATTTATTTGCCAACCAATGATTAAGATCCGATAAATTATTGTTTAATTACTTACCAAGAGCTAAAACTCCTTCATCAGTAATAACAGTTTTGCATGTGGCAAACCACATAGTGCCCAGATCATCTCAACATGACCATATTTACCAATCAAAAATCAGCAGTATGGTGAGCTAATCTGGGATAATCCAGCTTGGCTTCATCAACCCAGGAAGCTGATAGATTCTTATACCTTATCTGCTTGTCTGTTAAAGTTAACTAACAACAAAAAAAACATTTGCCATCATATAATGTTCCTGCAAATCAGAGTCTAGGTTGACTGTAAGCCAGCTATGCCATCACATAAAAATACAACAAGATAAGGGTTTAGGCTGACTGTAAGCCAGCTATGCCATCACATAAAATACAACAAGATCAGGGTCTAGGCTGACTGTAAGCCAGCTATGCCATCACATAAAAATACAACATGATCTGAGTCTAGGCTGACTGTAAACCAGCTATGCCATCACATAAAATACAACAAGATCAGGGTCTAGGCTGACTGTAAGCCAGCTCTATAATCACAACATAATGTACCAGCAGACCAGGGTCAAGGCTGTCTATTTGCCAGCTATGCCATCACATAAAATACAACAAGATCAGAGTCTAGGCTGACTGTAAGCCAGCTATGCCATCACATAAAAATACAACAAGATCAGAGTCTAGGCTGACTGTAAGCCAGCTATGCCATCACATAAAATACAACAAGATCAGGGTCTAGGCTGACTGTAAGCCAGCTCTATAATCACAACACAATGTACCAGCAGACCAGGGTCAAGGCTGTCTATTTGCCAACTCTGCACTCACGTAATAAACAAGATCAGTGTTTATGCTGTATGTAAGCCAGTTTTGCCATCACCAAATATACCAGCAGATAAGGGTCTAGGCTGACTTATTCAGCTATGCAATATATATATATATATAGTCTAGGCTGTCAGTTACCCAGTTTTACCATCATATAATGTACTAGCAGATCTGGGTAAATGTTGCCCGTTAGCCAGCCTTGTCATCACAAAATGCACAGTATATGTAGACCAGACTATATGGTTGTCTGTCTGTTTTTCAGCTCTGTCAGTGTGCAAGCATATCAGGGCATAATCTGTCTGTAAGCTAGTTCTGCCATCACATAATATACCAGGAGATCAGTGTCTATGCTGCATGTTAGCTAGTTCTGCCATCACATAATATACATGCAGATCAGGGTCTAAGCTGGCTGTCTGTTATATTTATGAACTGTTGGCATACTAGGCAACCTAAAATTATGCTGTTTCCAATGAATACAAATTACAGACATGTAAAATTGATGGTCTATGTTGCTCTGTTTATATAAAAGCTGTGGAAATAATTCTTGTATATCACAAGATCCTAAACTTTTCTGATAATATGTGCCTGTAACTTTTTAGAACCTGCTGTGACTGACAACACCATTAGTTATTTCTGGTTTCTGTGCTAAAAGTTCCAAATAATATGCAGTACCAGTCTGGTTTGTTTAATAGTTTCTTAAAGAGACATGTCAGATGATCTCATTATAAAGGTGAGATGCAACATTTGTATGGTGTGCAGAACTCAGAAGCCATCCAAAACTGACAAGCAATGACATTATATTGTAAAAAGGCCAGACACCCTTGTTTTGATCATCTGTTCAAACAGTCATGACTCACAACTTAAGTTGTGCATTAACATAGTGATTAATCCTTGGATGTCTCCTATGTCTTGGATGCTGCTTAGCTGTAAGGCTACAGCTTACAAGCTGAATGCACTTCATCTCCATATCATCATCACAAATCATGAAGTACCCTTGTTTTAAGCTCTTAAATGTTAATATTCATGATACGCCAAAGTTGGTGGTATTACAGAAAAGAAGAAGACTTAGGTCTACAATGATGCTAAATAATGTTCACTTTTTACCCATGTTAAAAATCATATAAGAACAAAATTAATTTCTGAGACCATATTTGCTTTTAGCCAAATATTACTGGTTTTAGAACTGATGTTTATATCCAGTTATGAGACATTTTGTTGTTTGATCTAAAACAGACCAGTCTGAACTGCATAAACAGAAGTATCTTCACAAAAGGAGGACAAGTTTCAAATTTTGATCAGTGTTTCCAATGGAACACATAGTAGGTCCAATAAAAAATGATAATAATAATAAAACAATGTCCATCACACCTCTGCATGTATGTGGGTGAAATGGCCAATTTAAACAATGCCTTACATACCATTAAAGATCTGGCCAAATGAAAATGTCTTGGAAACAAATGCTTATGGATACAATAAGAAGTACTTTTCAGGCAAAATTGAAAATAATTACCAGGGGACAGTGAGTTAAAAGCAGTTCTGTAAATCCTGTCACCTTCACCATGGTCAAAGGATGAGAAAGTGTCCGAAAATGTCTGTTTTCTTCATCATGAGATATATCAAGTATGGATAGAATTGATTGACTGTTCAAGAAAATATCATGAAGTATACCACTTAATCGCAAACACTAATGCAAATCTTTAAAGACTAACCTTGCAGAATGGATTGTCTGATGACAATTCCAAGTATGACTAAAATCAATCAAGAGGTTAAACAAAATGGAAAACCTGTTCACTGGAACATTTAAGAACTCGTATGTATTATCTCATTTTGCGGAAATGTTTAATAATAGTTGGTTCTGAGCCACAATGTTTGTAATAATACTGACAAGTGCACACTGTTGACAAAATAAACTTCAATTATTATGTAGTTTACACAGGCATAAATGGGTGCATTATCCAGTGGGAGGTTAACCTGTGATGGACTGGTGTTCAGTTTTGGTAAATAAGGTATTCTGATCAGCTTCACCCAGATGAAACATTGATAAATTCCAGTCATAATCAACTTGTAAACTGGGGAAAACTATAACAGTTTATATGCAGAAGCCACTTTATAACCATATAAGTACAGAAGACTGGGTATATTACAGACCTTGACCCCCAAGGTGTGGTTTTGAAAGAGATTCTGTCCCGGCCATTTTCTGGCAATGGAAGCTGGTCCTTGTACCACTCATACTTGGGGATGGGGTAGCCAGTTATCTCGCAGCGGATTCGAAGGTTCTCCCCTTTGTACCGAGTCATGTTCCGCATTGGGATGTCCAGACGTACATATCCAGCTGCAATAGAAAAGGGAACATTAGATTTTGATAGACTTTTAAAATAAAAGTTTTGGACTCTGCAGGGACATGCATTTGCTCAATTTTGGTAGATAGACCCATAAGAGTCTCCTGAAGAGACTCAGACATTTTACTGGATGAAAAGAATTTCCAGGAATTCTAGATAAGACTGTCCTTTCTTTTTAACAGTGGAGTGTTGAAACTATCTTTGACATTCTTCTCTGATAACAAGATTTTAAAATTAGCTGTTGTGGTTTACATATTGGATGTTATATTAGTACCATTTTCATTGAGGACATTGTAGACATCATCATAAATCATTGGTAAAACCCCATGTCATAATGATCATCAATTCATGAGGAGTAGTGACATTAAGATTTTCGTG
The DNA here is from genome assembly GCA_029339505.1 of Unio delphinus. Classification (NCBI taxonomy): domain Eukaryota; kingdom Metazoa; phylum Mollusca; class Bivalvia; order Unionida; family Unionidae; genus Unio; species Unio delphinus. Next base: position 480,333 of record JAQISU010000191.1, read on the forward strand.
ACGGCCATCATGTCAGCCATATTGGATGTAAGACTGCCACCATTTTCATCTAGGACCAAAATAAGTAACATAAGAAGCCTATTGATAAACCCCATTTTTCATTTTCATTTCTATAAGTGTTAATATTGCTACAAGGTCTGAATTAACCAACTGTCAATGTGAATATGAGTGCCTAGTCAATTAGCTTTTAGTCTGTACAGCAATAACAATTAAGCTTTTTTCAATAAGAGATTAGATTAGACTAATGGATGGCCAGATCTCAGGCATACTACATCTATGAGGAGAAAACCGATAGTAAAATCAATGTGTTAAATAACCCTCTTCATATTTCAGTTGAACATGAAGCATAAACAGACAAATAAACAGCTCTGGATTATATTTTTAAGATAATTTTGCTATGGGCATTGACAAAAGAAGGAATCAAGCTTTGAAACCCAGATAGCATGTCACATGGTTTAATGGTCCCTGTTACATGCAGCACCTGGACTTTCAGCAGTGCTGAGGAACATAAACAATTAGGTAAAAGTTCATTATGTTCAATGCAAGGTACATTTTTTCTCCTTTTCCTGAAATATATTTATATACACACGTTGTAAAGGTGCAAAATTTTGTAAAGATAATTTCACTGTACATTTTTTTGGGTCAGCATGACAAGTAAACATGAGTTTGATGTATGGATTAGACTTTCCATAAATTGTCTACATGAATTTAATTTTAATTACAACTCACTCAATTAATGGTCACAGCTAGATAGAGTGAATAGTGGCAAATGATTTGAGACAAACCAGGGAAAACTTTTAGTAAACTGGGGACGATTTGTAAAAGGTGTGATAAAATGATATTTTTCAGAAGTGTTATTAATAAACATGGACTAGAGTGGATTATTCTGACTTCTACTGGAATGATACAATTTTTGGTGGTTGAAGTAGTAATCCAGACTGGCTAAGTTAAATGAGGATGCATGTGTTCCATGATGTAATTAAGGGTTTTAAAATAATCTCCTTCATGATATTTATCAGTTCAAGTTTGTCTGCCGAGGGTAAAAATCTGGGGGCTCAGAAATCAGTAGAGTGTACTCTCCTCAATGAATAAATTGTTCAAGGGACAAAGGGTCTGGATCATTTAGAAACCTGTATCCAGAGAAGTTACAGAGAGATTTCTCTGATGATAAGCAAGCCAGCTCTTGGGAAACTACAAGGTTAGTCCCCATTATATACAATGCATTCATTAATGCATGTTTGTAATTAATTATTGAATTGATACATTTTAAATTCATACTTTAATTTTATTTGAGTTCTGAATCAATTGTGCATGTTTATGATTCACATTTTGTAAGAATGTCATAAAATATTTAGTTCTAAGAATGAGTTTTTGATTTAGTTGTTTTGTAACTAACAGAAATCATGTAATGTAAGATTTAATGATACATTTTGTCTCCTTTATGCTGATGGTTAATTTTTATATGTCTGAAAAACCATGTCAATGAATCACTAATTAGCAAAGAAACATAGTTAGGGCGAGGAGTGAAGTCCATTAATGTGTGTGTAATTAAGTTGAGAATCAGATGTGTGCTGACTGGCATAGCTTAGCTGGTAGGTTATAGCCACAGCAGGGTGATGGTTTAGCTAAAGAGGACTAATTATGTTATTGTCTAAGATGGAAAGCAAGAGCAGTTAGAAAGACATAAATTAAGAATAACAGGGATTTAAGTGTATTATGAGCAAAATAACCATAGCTAGTTCTACTGAATTATGATCTACAATATCTCACTAAAGAGTGGGAATAATTATTGATCACAGGAGAAGAAAAACTGGAGATACATTTTGGTTATGTACTTCATTTTATTTGGAAGGTGAATTTCTTTAGCTCACAACTAATTTACACAGTGTGCAACCAAGAGGTTGATGACATTTAGAGCAAAAGAGGTGGAAAGAAATATGGAAACAGCAACCTGAAACCAGCTGTGACTTGGAAAGGACCAGAATCATCAGGTGATGCTGTCATGCTGGTAATCTTAGTTCAATCAGTCAATTGTTCTGTCACTATAACATAATGGCTAATTGAATTTTGCATGATTTTGTAACATCTAAGAGAAAGTGAATAATTCACATGTCTTGTTTGATTTCATCTGTTCATCTGTTTATGTAACTGAAAAAATAGTGGTAATTTACATATAGAGTCATTATGTTCTAAATCTCTGCTCAAATCTGTTATTCCATCCTTTAATTTCTTATTTTATTTTATTGTTTACTTGGTAAAGGCTATAACAATCATCTCCTAGATAATGATAACCAAAAACCACAAGGAGTGTTGGAGATCACACATCACCACCACATCCCTACACGCATACATGAAGGGAATTCATTGCAACAATAAGAAATTGTATTAATTATTATGAACGAAACAAAAATCAACAATAAATTGTGTGTTCTTGTTTGCTTTTCACTGCTTTTTGGGAATTCATTGCAACAATAAAAAGTTTTATTACAGTATAACCTGTCTTGAAAGACCACCCCTTCTGCCAAAAAGTATGGTCTCTTGAGACAGGTGGTCTCCCATAACAGGTCATACCACTATATAATCAATAAATATGTGCATCGAGAATATGGTCTTCCAAGTCAGGTGGTCTCACATAGCAATGGTCTTTCAAGACAGGTTTTACTGTACTTATGAACAAAACAAAAATCAACAATAACTAGTGTTTTTGTTTGTTTTTAACTGCGTTTTGGTGATACCTTAAGAATTTATCGATTTGTATTTTCCGGACTTAAAACAATTTTGATCTGTATTTTTATCAGTTGGACCACTGATGTTGCTGCTACTAAAACATGAATGCAAATTTAAATTTTGAATAACAGTATATTAAGTTCTGAAACATATACCAGAAGGTCAAAGCCTGCATCTTGGACCAACATTCAAAATGGTGCTGTAAATTGTGACCTTGAAGTCCAAGGTGAAAGGAAGGTGTAAGTATATTGATGAATTATTGTCTTTGCTTCATGACCTGTTGCCCCAAAAATGAACATAATTGATCAAAGAAATATGCAATATTGAGAAGAGAGGAAAAACACCTTATTAACAGATTGTATGTCTATGACCTTGACCCCAAGGTGAGATAAACAGTGGAGTGTTTCCAGAATGAACTGACATTGCTTCAAAATGTGTCTTTCCAAACAAAATCTAGTTAGAAGTGCAGCACATAAACATAAACATATAACAGATATAAAAAAAAGTTAAAAACCAAAACCTCAGTTCAAATCTTTCAGGTCTTTGACCTTGATCTGAAAGTCAATGGGTGCTCATGGCTTAATTCTTTTCTTGATAAGCAAGACATCTTGTATAAGGTCTGACTCCAACACTGGGCTATGGAAATGTTTGAAAATGAAAACTTTTGCCAATTTCACCACTGTTACTGTCAAAATGTAACAGCCATGTTCATGTCGTATGTACCCCAAAAATGCCAACTCACTTGCACATTGACCCTGTGTGTTTAGAAACATTAAAAAGCTCCTTGCTCACAGATTTAGTTTGATGGTGGTATAAATACCATAATGAACACCTATTACACTGTGCAAATATATATATATATATATATATATATATATATATATATATATATATATATATATATATATAAATAATAATAATAATAATAATAATAATAATAATAATAATAATGCTAATTGCATTTGTATCTGTCCTAATGTGCTAATGAAAAAGGAGTACATTAGGTTTTTCCCATAGCTTGTCTTGTAATCTAACCTTTTAAATCAGTGTGTAAATCAGGTCTCTCTGACAGTCATTATCATTTGCACTATATGTCAGCACTAATTTTGGGTTTAATTAAATTCCATCAAGTTCTGTCCACCTGCTTTTTGACTTTTATTAAAGATATAATTTGCAGTTGAATATAGTAAGCAAGAGTCTTTTGAAGGGACTGATGCTCTACTGGCCAAAAAGAATTTCAAGGAATTCAAAGTAAGGTCATTTTCTTCCTCTTAACTGCTGAGTGTTGAAACCACTTCTGATATTCTACAGAAAAATCAAGATTTTCAAAAATAGTTGTCATGGTTGGATCTTTTAATTTTGGACCAAGAAGACATCCTTGTATTTTGGTGAAAACCCCATGAACATCCAATGAGGTGATGTGGCAAAAACATGATTTTTAAGATGGCCATCATGGCAGCCATAGTGGATGGATGATATGACACCATTTTCACTAATGATCAACTAGGTATAATAAGATATTTTCTGGTAAAAAGTCAATGTTGATGACAATGATGTGTCCACCCATTTAGGAGGGGGAGAGTTAATATTTTCATGATGGCCATTATGGTGGTCATACTGAGGCTCAGTTTGAATCATTTTCATTTAGACCAACTACCAGTGACACTATAACATTTCTTCTGGTGGAAATGCCATACCACAATGACATTCCATTTTAGGATGGGTGTCATGGTTTCCATGGATAGCAGATTGGCGCCTTAATCATTTAGGAACAAAACATTGCAAGAAATTTTCTGGTGAAACCCTAAGCTGATTTTAATTTCCATATTTATGGAATACAAACAAAATTTCAAAATGGTAGCCATGATGTCCATACTGGATATCACACTGGCAACATTTTCACTTAGGATTAACTTCACCACTCCCTCGATAACTCACAAGCTGATAACTTGCAAACTGACTTATAATGCGTGGTCTGGCATGTATCTCATATTTTAAACCAGAATATACCCCAAAATTGATCCCATTTGTTGAACTTGAAGAAAATCGCAATCAAAATTGGTAACGGAAACTTTGAAATATCACTGATTTTATCATTGAAAACACAGTTCTAGCCAATTCTGCATCTGAACAAAGGTTTCCCATGGCTGACTGAGATATGAACATAGCTCAAAATGACCCGAACATTTTAATCAACATTATGAAATATCAAATTTAAAAATAGGTCATAAAATTTATTACATTTTCTTTCCAATCATTAAGGAAATTTCAATCAAAACAAAAACGTCACTTACTCCATGTAGAGGCATTACTTTAATGAATAAATACAAACCACAACCTTCAATGAATTTCTGAAATTCCTCCTCATTTTGTTTACACTGGCCCAGTTCAGATAATTGAGAAGCATTATTTTACTCAGGTAACTGATGCAGATGAAGAGCAAACACCTGCAAATCATCCAATATAACAGCTGATGCAGATGACAAGCAAACACCTGCATATCTTCCAATCGAACAGCTGATAGGTCTTATTTTGCTGTGATGATTCTTCTTATCTGATGCATATAAATTCCAGAAATGCAATACTGTGCTCACAAAACCAGACTTCCCAGTCCAAGATATTGGCTATGAATAATAACTGTGTCACTGGGAAAATATGCTTGGCCAGAGTGGGACTCAAACCAAGGTCTCCCCAACATATGCCATGTGATCCAACTAGCTAGCAGATGCACCTGCTATTCACTGCCACTGATTCCACCCTCACCCCTCATTTGGAGCAATGTCCATACCTCATATCAGCCATGGGTAACCTTTTACAGATGCAGAATTGACTAGAAGTGTATTCAGGATTTATAAATACCCTACCAGTGACCAAAAATGCAACAAAACAGGTCATACAAACATACACATTATCAGTACATGCAGTACATGAGTAACACTCAATATCCCTTCAATAGTCATGACATGCACATCAATCCTGAAGCAGCTTATCCCAATGCTATCAGCAAAGCATAACTAGGTAAAACATCATGTTCACGAAGTAGGACTCAAACTCAGATCTCCCTAACAAGAGCCAAGTGCTACAACTTACCAGCCCTTCATGCTGACATCTATAATTATTAAACACAATCTTTCAATTAGTAATTTAATACAGTATTCATTCTTTATGGAATCCACATAATATAACCCACATTACAAAGCATTAAACAATATGAAATCACTTTACAGCCATGAAATTAAAATGAAACATCAAAAAGAGAAATGATTAAACAAAACAAAAAAAAATGACCAAATTTAATGAACTTTGTGTCCTATCCTTAATTATAACAACACTAGTGGTATACAGAAGAGGGTTCATAGTAAGAGAAGACTACATGTATATACATGTAAAAATATAACAGATATATTATGGAGACCAGTCTAGTGGTTCTTCATAAATACTAGTTGAAACTTATCCATTTGGTTATGGTATTATCAATTACAAGATGAGGTAATCATCACAGCTGTACAAATTATTAGCAATTAACAGAGACATGTGAGTAAATAAACTGATGCAAAAACTTCTAAAAAAAATAACAAATAATTTCCTATCAGTTACAAAAACAGGAATTACCATTAAAATGATTCCAAAAGAACAAAGAACTCTGAAAATTAAAATACTGCTGAAGAAAGAAAGAAGTAATCAGTTTTAATCATTTCTTGGACAACCCTGTAATTTTCTCTTCGGAAATGACTTGCTTTCCAGCAATAATTATGACATTAAATACCATTGTTTTTGGTAACCAAGTGGCAACTTGGAGCAATTATTGTGAAATATTCCAGTCTAAACCACCCCAATTTTGTGAAATCTGACCCTTCCTTCATGATTCTCAAAGAATTAAATGCATGCAATGGACATTAATCATAGGTTTTCTTTCAGCAGCTTTTAAAAGCCCTGACATGCAGATCAGCTTCTCTACAATACAGATTTCACTTGACATGATATCTGAGACTTTGGGGATGGACCTCCTGTATTAGCATTACAATATAATAATAAAAACTCCAGTAATATCCCTTCAGAGGGATCAATACTTTATGAAAAGAAAAAAAAAACTCTTTTTTAAACAAAACATGACTTTTGTTAGCAAATACTTTAGAATTACATAAGTGAAAGGATTTTTACAAATATTCATCATTACTCGAGACTAATGAAACACAATTTGTTTTAATTCAGCTGACTCATGGTCTTTCCTAAACTGGAGCACCAGTTTTTTTTAAGAAGGCTCAACCAATTTTACTCCATCAAAACACAAGTTGGGAAAAACAAAGCTGTGAGTGTAGAGTGGTGAAATGTTTAAAACTAATGCTTAAAAAATCAAACTCTGATTCTGTCAGCAAAACAGTATTTTAAAAAAATAATTTAATTGTATGAAAATATTCAAGTGTTCCTAAGTTTGATGCCACATATTTCTTGTTATTTAGTTGCCTTTGCTGGAGACAGTTCAAAATGAACAAAACTCATCCCCTTGTCCTACTATTAAAGTTTTAAATACAGTATTAAAAGACTTATACCTTTCAATGCAAGCAGCCTATTAATATCCATGGAGAGTAATAATTTATTTTTGATTGGGTTACAAATGCATCCAATTTCATGTGTTTCCTCAAGCTTCTTGTGTAAAAGTTTGGCCAAGATTGCAATTTAACAGACTGAACCATACTTACTGCCATAAATAATCATTAAATTAGCACTAAAGTTAATAACAAGTACGAAAATAGTATTTTGAAACTATTTTACATTGCTCCCTGAAAAAGAGAAAGAGTTAAATCTTCAAAATGAGAAAGTACTCAAAAGAAGGGGGGGGTGAGACTGGGGGGGGGGGGGGGAGGGTCTTGGAGAATTTCAGCAAATTGACACTGGCACTGGCGTGGCTATTTCACTGAAATCACCTCCTAGAATAGATTGTGCATATTTTTGTATGTATACAACCTAAAGAGATTTATATGCAATCATAATAATTTTTACAGTTTTTGTGATCTTTCTGGACTTTTGTTTGGACTGTGGTGGGGTATCATAAGTATATAACTATATTATAGTGATCTGATGTCCAACACCTATCTAACCTGCTAAATAACTGCTCATGGCCTGAATCTTGAAACTATTCCTGATCTTAATGAGGGCATGTAATTATAAATAAACACTAGAAAATACATATATAAATAGTAAGTGAAATTTAAACAAAAGTTAATTGAGTGTGTGGATAAACGGACATACAAATGATGGGTATACATATAGACATCAATGTTACTGCCATGTTGAGTTTCTTCCACAGCCAGTTGAATAAAACTGAATCACATTAGTGATATCTAAATGAGCAGATCTATTCTATGTAGTGTGTAAAGATATATTCTGTGTAGTGTGTAAAGATCTATTATATATAGTGTGTAAAGATATATTCTATGTAAAAATCTATAAGTGTGTACAGATCAATTCTTTATCAAGTGTACAGATCTATTCTATGTAGTGTGTACATATCAATTTTATAAAATGTGTACATATCTATTCTATGTAGTGTGTACAGATCAATTCTATGTAGTGTGTACAGATCAATTCTATGTAGCATGTACAGATCAATTATATGTACATTAGTGTACAGATTGATTCTATGTAGTGTGTACAATCTATTATATGTAGTGTGTACAGATCAATTTCTATGTAGTGTGTACAGATCAATTATATGTAGCATGTACATATCAATTCTATGTAGTGTGTACAGATCAATTCTACATACAAGTACAGATCAATTAAATGTATGGTAGTGTGTACAGATCAATTTTATGTAGTGTGTACAGATCAATTCTATGTAGTGTGCACATATATATTCTATGTAGTGTGTACAGATCTATTTTATGTAGCATGTACATATATTATGTGTAATGTGTACAGATGTATTCTATGTAGAATGCACCTTTACATCAATTCCACCAGACTTGTGTAAACTCTCCAGGACAGCATTGCTTTTTAATCCTTTTATCACTCTGAATAAGTTCGTTAAAATGACAACATCACATATCACTCACTGTCTGTGGTGGCAAATTTACAGCAGTCAAGTGTTCTTGCTCAACCTTTGTTTGTTCTGAACCAAAGCTACATGGAAAAAGAATATATTACATGTTTCCATATTTAAATAATTCTAAATTCCTTAACACTCTTGACAGCTTGAATAATAAAACTGAAAATTGTTTATAAAGGTTTGATCTGGTTTCTTATCTTATCTTTTACAAGGGTGAGAGATGAGAAACATTTTATCTTTAATCTTGTTGTACAAAATATTTACATATATTTGGAAGGGTTTATCTTCCTAAAGTATTACAATTCTTTATCTTCACACTTTTTCAACTTATCTGCCCCATATTGCCATTATTGTGCTGATCTGAGATTAACCCCTAAATCTTCTGTATATACTCTCTTACAAGAAAAGTCAAATGATCATCCAGATATGCCACAGCATAATGCACATGCAGATATGTTGTTTGTTTGACTGATTACTCCTTTAAAAAAAAACTGCACATACCCAGACCTGCTGGTGCATTATGCAATAGCAGATCTGGTTCTGTGCAGATTGCAGTTGGACTTATAAGTGAGTATATATATATATATAGTACATATATACATTAATGTCAGAGAGTGGGAATACAAATTCATTAAACTGAGCATCAAAAAAGTGCTGAAGTCAATTTAGAGATGTTCCAAAAATAATTGTACTTATGAATGCATAATTTCAAAGATAATAGCTACGTGCCCTAGCTACTTTATCGTTTCTTGATTACTAAATTACTTCTCCTAATATAGTACACAAATCAGATAGGGAATGAAGCAAAACATGATAGTTGATGTTAAGAGAGGCATTGGGGGAAATGTTTCAAGCTCACTGACAATCTCTAAGCTGAATCAATGACATTTAAAAAACTAAACAGAAAATTTATGGCAATATTGTTCCAAATGTTAACATAATTTGGCTGTAATGCTTCTCGTTTTAAAATAATAGCAGCAAAAAGCAGCAAAGCCTCAATCCAGCACAGTTGACTGACTTCTTGGGTCCCTAACTGATATTCTTGTATGGGTGACACCTTAGTGCTGATCAGTACAATGGCCAGCCAAATGTTGACACTTGTACTGTTTAAGTAAAGTGCACAAAAAATTGAAATTGATAAAACATACAAAGTTTTTAGGTATCCTTATTTGAAATTATTGTTAATTGTTCAACCACTATGAAACACTTTAGGAAAGATCTAGGAAAAAATTACTATATTAGGTTTTCTGTTTTCAATACATGTAAATTTGTAATTCTTGTATGCAGAGAAACTACAATTTACAGAAATGAGCAGCCAGGTCTATTGTTATACTTATATATCTTTTTGACACTCTTAGATTGAAGCCAGCTAAGGATTTGATTATCTTTAAAAAAGCAGTTCATACTTTCAAGGTCTTAAATAGTTATGAGTATGTTAAATATATAAAAGTTTCTAATGAAAAGTGCACATGGTTCAGTAAAATAGTCATGTATATATACCACATGAATATATACCAAAGGATCATCCAGTATTTTAAGAAATCCTCTACTTATGCTGTTAGTTTTATGAAACTGTTTGCAGCATTAATATATCAAACAAGCCCATAATGTTACAGCTTAAAATTTGACCTCTTAAAATATTTTAATGGTCTAAGAGCAAGGAAAATTCAAACTCATTAAAATACAGACCTAGTTTTTTAAATATAAATTAACACTTTTAAAAAATGTAAATGACTTTCTCAGCATTAATTCTGTTAAAGTGGAATATGCCAGTTAAAAGCAACCTCTATCCCATTGATCAAAATTTGTCCTAGTTAAAGGCAACCTATAGCTATTGGTTAAAAAGTGCCCTGGTTAAAAGCAACCTTGGTTAAAATGTGCCCTGGTTAAAAGCAACCTATAGCTATTGGTTAAAAAGTGCCTGGTTAAAAGCAACCTATAGCTATTGGTTAAAAAGTGTCCTGGTTAAAAGCAACCTTAGCTATTGGTTAAAAAGTGCCCTAGTTAAAAGCAACTTATATCTATTGGTTAAAAAGTGCCTCAGCAAGTTCTATTTAACTGAATAAGTGTTGTATATACTGATTCTTACAGAATTATTTTTAACTCATGATACATACAAGCAAATGCATGTAGATAGGTCTCAATCAGCACTTGTTAACATGGGTTACTTCCCTTCATCCACCATAGCTGAGGTCACCCCATTTAATCATTATACAGGAAGAAGAAGATAGCGTAATCAGAGCATCTGAGTATTCTTGCACATGCCAGAATTCAGGCACCACCTAGTTGTTCTAAATTAAGCAAAGATACTGTTTAATGAGAATTTTTTTAATTAAAAAAAATGTAATTTCATCACATTTTTTCATGCAAAGTGGTGTTGAAATCACAACTGATATGCGTGTCAAAATGAAGTAGAAAAAGCAGTGGCTGAAAAGGTTTTTCTTAACCCCAAGATTCAAGATTTAAAAAAAAAATATGATAGGGATGCATCATGGGTCCCAATACAGTAGGACGTATCTTGAAGGACCACCCCTTCTGCCACATAATAATAGTCTCTCAAGACAGGTGGTCCCTTATGAATGGTCATAACACTACATCATGAATAAATCTATGCATTGAGAATTTGATATCCCAAGACAGGTGGTCTCTCATAGCAGTGATTTTTGAAGACAGGCTTTAATATATTTCATTTAAATATTACACTGAAGTTACACCAAGCATGTAATACAGTATCTATTGGTTACAATTGTAAAGACATTGTCCTCATAGATGCCAACGTTTCATTTCTCATTACTGCCGATATCTTTGTTTCATTTCTCATTATTGCCGATATCTTTCTTTCATTTCTCATTTCTGCTGATATCTTTGTTTGCATGGTTCAGCATGCCTGTTACGAATCAACCAAGACTCTGTCAGTGCATTGAATAATCGAAAACATGGGGTCCCAGACAAAGATTTTTTAACCTCCTCACATCATACAACAGGAATCATGGACCTAAAAATGGCAGATAGCAGATACAAGGAACCGAACTTCTGATGCAGTGAGAACTGTCTACTGCAATATAAATATACATCAAACAAACAGCTTAAGTGGCATATTCTTTACTGAACTACTACTGCAATTAATCAGACATTTGTTTGAAAGGTTCATGTCAATGTTTATAACAATTAACCATCAACATTAAGGCCAATGATTTACTACCGGGTGCCATTTTCCTCCAGTATGAATCTGGATGTAGTCAATAAGACTCACTCTTTATCATCTGATTGGCTGTTAGGCATTTCAAACTACCTGACCTAATTATCAAAAAGTGCCATTGCATAATATGCCATTGGGGGAGTATATCTGTATATATAAGATACCTAACATTTCTTTATCATTTCAATTTAAAAAAAACTTCCCTAACTGCAGTCTTATTAGTCTTATTAGTTAGAGTTCAGTTTATGAATATTTACTATTTGATGGAATTACATACTTTTGATTTCTTGCTCAATTCAGGTTTGTAAGCTGATTTGTAATGTACTATGACAAATTACTTGTTATATGTGCTGGGAGCTAAGAGCCTATACCCATGGGGCTGCAGACATGGGCTGGTCAAGTATAGAACCCATAATCCTTGGATTGCAAATGGACGCTATCAGCTTCTTAAGTTTGGCATATTCCACAATGCATTTTCCATATCACATATGGATATTTGATCAAATTAGAATATGGATAGTGAACAGACATTTCATAGCTACTAAAGACTAAATTTTGTCATCAGCAGTTCTCTGAAATGCAGTATCCAATATTAGGATGCTTATATACAGCTTTCAAATTTTACCTTAATTCACTGGAAGAGAAATTACTGGATAAAAGTAATATTTCAAGTGAAGAGTAACTTCAAAAACACAATCCTTTATTCTCTGACCTCTGACCATTTGCATATATTGGATATACTCAAGTCAGATAAAACTGTAACTGCACTGAACATCTGCTGGTATAAAATGTGTTGGCAGATCTGGGTCTATGCAGTTCGTTAGAAGTTATCAGCAGAATAAAAACATAGACCCTGATCTGCCATCATGCAAAGAAGATGGAGATCAATGCAGTCTCCACCTGGACCAAGCTTATAAGTGAGTATAGACATTATGCATTATTGAGTGGCCACCATATTAGAAGAGACAAGTCACCTCCAAAGTGGAGAACTCTGCTGCACAACAGTCATTACTTCAACTTCAATAGATCAACCCCAAATAATATTTTATTTACAAAATTTTCCTTTTTGTCAAACAATTTACAGTATTTAATAAAGGGATCATGGATCTGAATTAGGAGTAGGACATCAAAATATTTTGTAAGGCCAATTTCAACATGATGTAATAACTACTGACTGCTAAACCTTGCTAGCAATACATTTCTGGTTGATATTCAGAATCTGTGAGTACCCAGAATTCAGATTATGGAATATACAGAGTGATGAACGAATCAATGTGATCAATAAAATTTGCCAATCTTAGGAGATGACTGATTTTAATGTAACCAGTTTCTCAAGGGGTGGGTAAGTTGTCAAAGGGACTAGCTTTTACAAATCACTTGTACATGTCACCTCTGTCCTTTCAAGTTTCGGTCTTGATTCACCAAATGTCACATGCAAGAAAGTTTGCTAATATCATCCTGTGGGTGGTTATTCTCACGTTCTTCCTTCTCCAAGCATATTGGATATCATGTTTCATGTACTGAAACATGGCACACCAACAACAAATTCTTTTCATCAAGTTTGCTCTTTAGAACTACAGGACAATAACCTTTAATGTGCCATTAAATACCAGTCAACCAGCTTACCAATATGTGCCATTAAATACAGTCTAGCAGATTACCAATATGTGCCATTAAATACCAGTCACCAACTAACTAGTATGTGCCATTCAATACCAATCAACCAGATTACCAATATGTGCTATTAAATACCAGTCAACCAGCTTACCATATGTGCCATTAAATACCAGTCAACCAGCTTACCAATATGTGCCATTAAATACCAGTCAACCAGCTTACCAGTATGTGCTATTAAATACCAATCAACCAGTTTACCAATATGTGCCATTAAATACCAATCAACCAGCTTACCAATATGTGCCATTAAATACATCAACCAGCTTACCAATGTGTGCCATTAAATACCAGTCAATCGGCTTACCAATATGTGCCATTAAATACCAGTCAACCAGCTTACCAATATGTGCCATTAAATACCAGTCAACCAGCTTACCAATATGTGCTATTAAATACCAATCAACCAGTTTACCAATATGTGCCATTAAATACCAGTTGACCAGCTAACCAGTATGTGCCATTAAATACCAATCAACCAGCTTACCAATAAGTGCCATTCAATACCAGTCAACCAGCTTACCATAAAGCTTCAGAAAAGTTGTCATGCAAAGGCTTTTCTATTTAAATTAATAGCTAAACTATTTGATGCTAATTTTAAGCAAACGTTAAATGAACTTGAATAGGGCAGTCAGCTACAGAGTTCTTTATTATGCATCTACATGTATGTATCTACTCTGCATTCAATATAAATAGGCTATGATCTAGAGTTCCTTTTTAATTTGAAACAGTCCATCAGCTACAGTTCTTTGCTATGTACATATTCTGCATTAATTTGAAACAGTCCATCAGCAAAGAGTTTTTTGTTATGTATGTACTCTGTATTATTTTGAAATGGGCAGTCACCTAGAGTTCCATATTGTTATGTAACTACTCTGCATTATGAAACAGGCTGTCTGCAAAGAGTTCCTTATTTTTATGTATCTATTCCATAGTATGAAAATTGGCTGTCATCTTGAGAATTTTCTAATGTGTTATATATCTGCTCTGCCTTATGAAAAATTAGCTTTTAATTGATAGTCTGAAATTTACTTTTAGCCCTGTCAAGACATATTTGTAGAATATAATTGTTTCAAATGTCATCAAATTCCTGACAAAGACAGGCAGTTAATCATATATATTTGATCAAAATTAAAATAAAAGCTTCAGAGTTCTTTTTAGCTAAGATAAGTATGTACTATAATATTCCTTAAAAATGTATTACAGTCAAGTCTCACAAAGTAAACTGCATTATGTAACAAACTGTGTTTCTACATGCAGTAGGCATGATTTCAGATCCCCTCCCATCCAGTGCAGGCAGTAAGATAAGGATGTGCTAAGTGGGAGTAATTGACATGTCAGGATAATCAATTTCAGCCTACCTGCCATTAGCAGGCCTGAACAAATTCTTTGGCAAGCTCAAGATTTTGCTTGAAAATTAACACTTTCATCGGCTGCTCTGACTTAATGTTTAAAAATTGATTGCATTTTATATAAAATATGAAGAAACAAATTTGGAAATGTGTAAGTTCTCTTAAATATTTTTGTGTCAAACATGCAAGCAGAATATTCAAAAATATTTTGTAAATCCACCTTTTCCAAAAGTTCACATCCCTCTATGAGCTTGATTGGATAACAGATTTGCTAGTGGAAGCATGCAGTATTTCTGTCTATCTATCAATTTAGGTAATATGTTTACTTACGTTTTTGTAGCATACCAGACTTATAAATGGCCACATAATGTACTTTACTTCTAGGTGCCATAGCATCCTTATTCAAGCTATAGGAAGCTGTATGCTATAGTCCCAATGTAATACTTAATGCTACCAAAACCTACAGAATTATTCCATTTTTCTGTAAATATCTAGTAAGAAAAAAAATATTTCTTATCAAATTTGTTTAAAGAATTTGGATACCAAACCTGGGTTTAACTTCTTTTTGTTGAGGGTGTATGTATCCTTGTACAAGTTCCTGGCTGATATAAATTTATCTTACAGTACTATAGGGGATTATGGTTTAAACTCAATTTACACCAAATGAGTGTGGGCTTAATTAAGGGAATTCTTTCCCCTTAACTTAATTACCCAGTCCCTCTAGTAAGTCAGACTGGATACAGACTATTGGAATCCAAGACATTTCTACCAGATCCCATGTGAGCCATTCCTGTCATGCAGCTGCAGATTTTCTGTAATTCTACTGACATTCATTTTCAAGACCAGGTTTTACTTATATCTTCATCAGAAAATGATTTTGGGAGAAGCCTGACAAACCCATGAGCAACTTCATTAGGTTGCCCCTGCAAATCAAAAAGCTTGTCATCTCTACATCCACTACATTATCATAAACTGAAATCTGCCAATTGTCTTCTATCCATGAAAGGACCTACAGTTTTGAGGTCACACTGTCTTAGAGACCTTTTGCCAACAGCAACAACAAAAACACGGGACAGTTGGTATACCATTCAAGGACTTCATATGATTAAAATATATTGATGCATAAAATGTTTTGGTCTCTCAAGACAGGTGGTCTTTCAAGTCATTTCATTGTCTTTCAGAACATCAGGTTTATTACAAAGTCTGTATATATTTTCTGTTTTATTAACTAGCATATGCCTCATGTATTTTAATAATCCTACACTCGGAAAGAGAAACTAGAAACTTTGGAAATTACTGACAAAGTTCACAGATGTGCAAATCGATAGACTTTATGTTGAAAGTATGGGATGTTTCAGTTGTGCATTGCAGACATTTTATCAATGTTTTATGTACGAGGTGTAAATAAGTAGTAAAGTGATATCCAAATTTGAAAGATCCAAGTTTGCATCAATTTTCATGAGTATCTGGGTGATCAAGAAAATAAATTATGCCATTTTTTAGGACCATCATGCAGATACTGCCATACTGAGAAACTGGTTGTTTGTAATACTGTTCATTGAAGCAGTTCCAAACTGCTATATATGAAAATACCTACAGTCTGCTTAGCTTCTGGTTGTAAATCAACATAATTCCTAACTTTATCCAATTTATCTTTGTCAAAGATTGAAAGCTGAAGCAGATATCAAAATATATCACCAATAATTATGCTGCTTCTCTTCCATTCCTGGTTTGGATAGAGTTAGCTAAATTAAAAAGCAACTCCATGAAGAATGTATCATCTTTAGACTGGTTTAGTACAATCTGTAATTACAGTGTCTCAGACCCTGTGGGAAATTAGGTAGGGTAGCAGGCTATTCTTTGTTCACATCAAATATTTATGCATTTTTCTCCATTTGCAAAGTACCAGTGTTAGTGAAATGAAATAAACCTAATTGTCTGACTTGATCTAACTAAAAATTTACATATTCTGTTCCCATTCAGCAAGAAGAAACTGTTTCAGGTTCAGGGCAAAAGCATTTCTAGATGTGCTGATTCACACAACACCTAAAGAAAATGATGGATACAGCTTTAAAAAAAATTGTAATAAATGAAAGCATTTTTTGATCATGGATTTGGGAAAATTTTAAATTAAAACTGAAAAACACAAAACTGTGCAAATTACTGACCAGCATATATCTTATACTTCTAAACAAAAACTGAAAGCATAGTGCTGCATGTTAAAAATGTATGATTGTGTCCTATATGTACTTGCTTATAAATCAGGTTAAACTGCAAAAACAAAGATTGTGATCTGCCATAACATAATGTGCCTGCAGATCTAGATATGTGTTGCTTGTTGCACTGATAATTCCTAACAAACTGCACAGACACAGATCTGCTGCTGCATAATGTTCCAGCAGATTTGGGTCTATGAATTTTGCAGGTTGATGGAACTTATAAGCGAGTACAGATGGTACTAAGTTATTCATATGTTAATTGGCAGTTTCAAGACCTAGAATGCTTTATGCCATGGGACTTTATATTCATAAAATCTGACTGATGCCCAGCATTATAGTGATCACAGTAATGCAGTACATTTTCCTATCTGTACATTCATTCTATAGCATAGGTAGGTATTTCTTATCTGTATACAGAGAAATATGGGAGGGAAATCTATACAGGCTGGTTCAGTGTTATCAGAGTTGGTGATCTGAATGATCACATGCAAGATAACTGCTACAGCAGCAGTGGGGTTAAACCAGGAAAATATAGATACAAACGATTTGGAAACAAATTTCTCCCACATAGCATTCTTTACTGTTAAAATTTTCACAATTGAACAATCTACTGTCATGCACAATTGACTTTTGCGTAATTCCATTACCTTGATGGTTTTGACCATGTTCTTCAAATGGTGATGATATTTAAAGTCAACACTTAGTTTTTAGAGTATACCCAAGTTTGTATGCTCTATCAAAAGCTGAGGAAACCCACACTGAGTGTTTGTTAATGTATTGCTTTTTTTTTGTTTTCTTTTGTTTTAAAGTTGCATCAGCATTCACATGTCATTTTAAGTTCAATCCTAACTTTTAATAATGGCATGTGACAAAAATAATGTAGATTATTTATCAGTGTAGTTTAGAAAAATTCTACCAGAGATTTGAACTTTGCATCAGACATGAGGTTATTCTGCAAGCATATCAGACAGAAGATTCTGATCCATTGGGTTGATTTTTCGTATCTTACCACCATGCATAAAGAAGGGGTCTATTAACATATATACTTACTTAAAATTTCAGACCATCCATAAACAGCATAGACCCTGATCTGCTATCACATAATTCACCAGCAGACTAGGGTCTATACTCACCGACTTGGGCGCAACCTATAAACAAGTATATTTAGTAATGTTCTCCTGATGCTACAAGATAATGGTGCAAAGCCAGTGGAGGTCACCTGGTACATGAAGTGACTTCCAATCGGCATCTATGCACAGATTGGAAAAACATGTTATGGACAAAAAAAAATACTTAAAAACTGGATTCAGCTTTCTTGTTTTTGTAAAATATTTAAATTTTATACCTTAATTGTTTTAGAAAATCATAATTCAGAAGCAGTGAAAGTAAGAAAGGAATCGATGGAACTTTTCTGGCTGAATTGCTTGCAGATATGGAACTTTTTTGACAGCCTGTTTAACCATAATGTGACTGTTTGCCAATTATGTTTTTAAAGGAAGAAAAGCTTAATATCAATATTCTGCCACTTTCTGCTGATTGAGACAGAATATCACTTCTACATTATTAGACACAACCTTAAAAATTTGTGGATTATGAAAAGTGAAATCTGTCTGAGCAGCTGATATAAACTTGTACAAAGCAGTGCATTTACTATAAAATCACTGGGGCAGGAAGGGGGGGGGGGGGCTTGTTATTTTCATGGATTTAAAAGTTGCAAATGACAAATAATTTAAAGACATCAACAATGATCCATCTGTGAAAATAATAATTGGATCACACTCCACATTTATGAACAGAACTTCCAGTAGAAATTATTATATTTTTGTAATTTAATCAGGACCTTAAATAGAAAAGAAAACCTAAATTTGGAGAATATGCATACCGTATATTACTCACTTATGAGTCAAACTTCAAACAACAAAGATCATTATCTGCCATAACATAATGAACCCATTTATTATGGTCTATGTTCTTTGTTATACTGATTACTCCTAACAAACTGCACAAACCCAGATCTGCTGATCTGCTAGTGCATTGTGTGCCAGCAGATCAGTGTCTGTGCAGTTTGCAGTAAAACTCATAAGCAAGTACTGTATATAGTTTTTACAGACCATTATCATATTGTAGATGAATGGAATGATGGAAATCTAGCTTATTCAAGGTTTCTTCTTTATAATGGTGGATATTAACTTTGCCGGAAGTGCAATATTCCATAGTAAAGGTATTTACCTGAAAGCAAAGATGGGGGGGGGGGGAGGGGTACAACTAGGGGACATAACATCTTCCAATCTGAGGTGGAACATTTACAATTAAAATAAAGTCATTCAAGGTCTCATCAGTTTAAACCTGCATGCAAAAATTTGGTTGAAATAAAAATAGCGTAGTAAATTTATGCTGTAGAAAGCCAAAAAGAAAGGATGGTCAATCAGTGGTAATAACTTTTATAAATGATATCATGGAATGCTGGAAATCAACACAATCAAGGTCTCGTCTGATGTTAAGATGTTTGATCAGGTGCCATAAATTTTCCAACAAGACTAAACTTATGTAATGTACATGTAAATCAGGGTCATAACTCTTCTAACAAGACTAAACCCATATAATCATCAAGGGGCCACAACTCCTCTAACCCATATGATCTGTTTGTTTGTTTGATTTTTAACAGTGCACCAGCACACTTAGACTATTGAGCGCCATACAAAAGGTTGTACTTATACATGTTTAGAAATACTAAAAGGTTTAATATCGACCAGCGATATAGAAAACTAAACAGTTCAAAGTAAAATGGTAAGATGGTGGTAACAGTAAAATATGAAGCTTCCCAATCAACGGGAGATGTAAATGGTGTATGTTGATGATAAGTTGATGTAAATAAAGGGCGGTATTTGCATTAGGTAATAATGCTTTAGGGGAAGGCATACAAGTTATAGTTTAAAATAAAGATTTACTTCCTTCAGGAAGTTTAAAATACAAGTGATAGGTATAATATCAGAAAGTTCCTTCATGTCATGTACATTATAGTACTTATCATGTGTAGGTTGCAGGTTGGTACACTTGGTCATAAAGTGCTTAACAGTGAAAGGTTCATTGTAAGAGACACATTCTGGTGGATCTTCACCTTTTAGTATGTGGGAGTGGGTTATGTATGAATAACCCTACCCATATATTCTATATATATATACCAGGGAACCATAACTCTTCTAACAAGACTAGACCCAAATAACATAAATGTAAATCAAAGGGCAACAACTCTTCTAACTCTTCTAACAAAACTAAACCCATATAATCTACATGTAAATCAGGAGGCCACAACTCCTCTAACAAAACTAAACCCATATAAGCATCAGAGGGCCACAACCTCTATAACAACACTAAACCCATATAAGCATCAGAGGGCCACAACCTCTCTAACAGCACTAAACCCATATAAGCATCAGGGGGCCACAACTCCTCTAACAACACTAACCCATATAAGCATCAGGGGGCCACAGCCCCTATAACCCATATCATCTATATGTAAACCAGGGAGCCATATATTAGGATATGCTGAAGTTTTAATATTGATAAAAGGGCAGTAACTCTATATAACTCTATACTATATCTGGCTCTAAAATTATGAAACCTTTTAATGGGACAATAACATGTATGTAATGGATCATTTATTTATCAAATGGCATCACATGTTGTAGAGGTGTGTATGTACAGACAGACAGATGGACAGGTAGAAGCCATTATAACTATAGGGCTCCTGCATTTTGGTGCATTCATTAAAAGGACAAGCAGTTTGCATTATCAATGGATTATGTCACAAAAAATATAAAAGATACTTACTCTCATTGCTATGCAACTTGCTATCAAAGAAGTCAGGCCTGTAAAAGAAAATGGAATACATATTATCACTAGTATTCAGTGATTAATTATGTCTAAAAAATATCCCTATTACATAGATAATGGACAAAAGTACATATATAGTGAAACTTGCTTTAGCAAACAACTTCATACAAAGGTCACATGCTCTTACAATTAGGGACAAGAATCAAGAACTCATTTTTTTAATTTTACCTGTTGAAAAATGACAATTTTTAAATTGTTTTTCAACATGAAATTTTTTATTTTCTGAGTTATTTCTGAAAATTACTGGATTTCTGGGACAGGCAGAAGTGGAATACATGCAATGAAAAATAACTCTTTAGTTTTACATTTGCAGACTTGGGAGACTTTCTAGAAAAATGAATGGATCAATTCCTAAAATATTTCCATATAGATAAAGAAGGATTAAGTTCTGAAAAAATGCGGATTATGATTAATTTAATCCTAAGAGCCAGCTCAATGTTCTGTGCAAAACTCAACATTCCAAATCAAGAAGTAAGACTGACACAAACAAAATAAATCACACATTTTTTTCCTTGCTAAATTCGCAACAAATTTATGTACTGTACTAAACAAAATTTGATATGTACTAACTTGATAAAAGGTGGAAATTCCATCCTTTGCATGGTTCTGTGGATCCAATTCACAAGTTTACATTTCTTTTTTCATATACTCAGTTCACAGACTATGATACAGAAATTTGAACAACACCAAGTCATCAATATATTCTATGTAGATAACAAGCCAACCATGGAGTTAACTAACTCTAAACAATGTCCCAAAAATGATGAATTCTTTACAGTTCATTTCAAGGTGATGCTCATAATCTATTGGGAGATTAATCCAGGTGAATACTGACTTCCTCTATAGGGCTTTTTCTTCCCCTGTGATCTATGATTTGATTTAAAATGGTACCGACATTGCATGGTCCCCATTGCATGGTCCCGCATACTAGCTTTTGATTTAAGCCCAAAAGTATGCAAATCACTAACCCTAGTGCCCAAAAGTATGCAAATCACTAGCCCTGGTGCCCAAAAGTATGCAAAACACTAGCCCTGGTACCCAAAAGTATGCAAATCACTAGCCCTGGTGTCAGCTTGGTCAAAATTCAAATCTGGTAACACTCACTACAGAACTGCTTGAAGTCTTACCACTAAAAGGCTGATGTTTTCAAAGTAAATATGGGGTGGCCTCTGTATATTGACTTAGTTTTTTGTAGTTAAATATTTATCAGGCTAAATTTGAAAGCAATAATGACTAATAGAGTTCAGATGGAATCTATTATGGTTCGGATCACTTACACTTGTTTCAGGAGATAATCAGCTAGCCTGGGGATATGGGAGCAAAATAAATTATTTCCAGTCCTATCATTCTACAACACATAATGGGCATGAGGACTCCAGAATAAGCTCAGGCTGGCTGAATGCTGGTTTTGTTTGCTTTGGTATTTTAAGGTACAACATTTAAGGATAAATTATGCCCAGAGGCACACCATGATAGTGAATCCATGCTGATGCAAATGTGGGAATCAAACCTGTACCTTTCAGGTCATGAATTCAATGCTTTAACCACTGAGTATATGTGGCTCCTCACCATGCTGACAGTGAATGCAAGTCCAATATAATTATTCAACATGATTTTACCAGGACGTTCCAAGTTCAAATCATTTACATATGTAAATTGTTTCTAATACTTCCACAATTATTATACACTTACAGACATTTCTTGAAGAGAATATTTAGTTTTGTGAACTAGTAAACCTCATACTGTGAACCTCATACTGTGAACCTCATACTGGGCAACAATGTTTGCATGTTCATAAAATTTCATGTTCACAGAAGCAAAGGTCTATAACTGTTTTATCACATGATTCAAGACAAGATTTTAAAATTCACTTGGTTATTATAATGAAAATATATAATTTCCACTACAGAACATCAAAAGAGTGCAGAAACTTGAATTATTGCAAAACAAATGACGTGAAAGTCAATGATAAATGAATCTCAAAAGTAATTATAATTTTATTGATTTAATCACTTCAACATGAAAAAAATAAACTTCTAAAAGCTGAGTAAAAAAAGCTAAATGTTCTTTATTTTCCGCAAATGTGCTTTGTCTTAACGTAACTGATCTACTGCATGGAGCATTACATAAGTATTATTCCCCAACTTAAGCTGACTGCCTTTCCATTTGCTACAATTATACAGAGAAAAAAAAGACAGTGAAGTAACTATGCAGGATTGGTCAATCAATCTTCAAATGCATTACAGGACATTGTTTTCTTCAAAATGTTCAATTTAAGTCATGAATAATAATACAGAAATTAATATGGGATTTTGATTTAATCAAGAAAAAAAGATATAAATGTTAATTTTTTATTACTTGAAACATGCATAGCCATCAAAATAAACATTCTGAATACTCACTTATAAGTCAGTTCAAATTGCAAACTGGACAGACCCATATTTTCTGTCACATACTGTGCCAGAGAACCAGGGTCTATGTAGTTTGTAAGGAGTAATCAGCAGAATAAACAATATGGGCTATGATCTTCTAGCACATTACAAAACTGCAGATCAGGGTCTATGTTGTTTCCAGTAGGACCTGACCTATAAGTAAGTATCATAAGACAGTGCTGTACCCCCTTTTTTATCTGGTGGATATCCACTCATTGTTTTTTACAAGTAACAATGAAATCTCCAAAGTCTCAAAGCATCTGGTATGTCTGTAGAAGCTTATGAGCTCTCGCAGTAATGTTTAATAAACATGATAGAGAATGTTCTCTGATGAAAAAGGCTGCAAACTATCTTGATGCAATTATTATCAGCCAGCCATGCTACACCATACTGTATATACCATTTTATCTAGATCAATTGTAATAAATAATATATGGATGATCTCTGATTGATTGAAACATGATTTCTCCAGGCAGCAAGTTAGGAGATCTATCAAAGCTAATACAGATGATACTTATAAGTCGAGTCAAGCTGCAAACCAAAAAGATCCTGATCTGAAATAAAATAATGTGTTACAAATCAGGGTTTATAATGTTTGTTATTCTGATTATTTCTAACAAAATGCACAGATCCAGATCTTCCTGCACATTATGCAAGTGCATATCTGCATCTGTGCATTTGGACTTGAATGCATATATACGGTAACATACAATTTAATCCTTTGAGCTTTAATGTTGCATGGTTTCTAACAGTACTTTCATCACTTTACTTGGCTACCGTGCATATACATGTACTTGTTCCTAAGTTGGATCCAACTGCAAACAGCATAAATCTAGCCCCGTCATCACACCATGCAGTAGCAGATTTGGTTCTATGCAGTTCCGTTTGGCCAAATCAGTAGAACATACATGGATTCTGATCTGTCATCACATGTGTACCAAGAAATCAGGGTCTAGGTGTGTGGTACAGTCTAAACAATGTAACAAACAACACAAAAACCTAATCTAACCAATGAGATATGAACTGGCATATCAGGGTCTGCATTGTTTGCAGCTTGATGGTATAACATGCCAAGGAAATGGAAAGCCAAGTGCCTTCCATGAGGACAGAGAGACCACCAATCTGGACTGGCTTCAGCTGGATTAATTGGGATAGAGTTTTTTGGCAAGGACACAGGACACATGACAGAACCATTACTGACTGATCAGTGATTGAAGCAAAATAGGAATCAACAAATTAAAAAAAAAAACAAGAGATGTCTTGTGTCCATGAACTGATTATGTGATTTATTAGAATGTAAATGCACATAAACACATCAAAGGCTATATAATGTTGGGATAATAAGAACAAAGTGTCCTGCTCATAGACACACTACAACAGCTGACCAGGCCTGGTCTTTCATGGATTTGAGCCAAAACTCTTCTGGCCACGAGCTGACCAGGCCTGGTCTTGGTAGGATTCGAGCATACACTCTTCTAGCCAAAAGGCTGGAATACTAAATAATGTGCATGCATACATCAGTATGTTCATGGAACACAAATGCCCTACCACAATGTCTGAAAATGGACATAAACGCAACATCTGACCAATGCTCATTACCTAGTGTCATTCAAAGTTTACATATCACCGTGGAAATACTGCATTTATCACATCAAAGACTACCACACCTGATGCTGAGCACAGAAAATCATACTGTCATTCACACAACTGTCTTTTCATGAGAAATATATCTTTTGAAACTGACTGAGACCCATTCATTTGCACCAAATTCTAATCACAGCTTACCAATAGCAGTGTAACACTGACCATAAAAAATATATTGGCAAATTGCATTTCACCAAACTTCTATGTTAGTGAAAATACAAAAGTATAGCAGAAATCTCCAAATACTGAATGACACTAAACTATGCTGATTTACAGTAATTTAAGCTGTTATTATAACATGGAGAATGATAAATGCTACGTGCCCTTTAGTTCAGTCACTTTTCTCATGACCTTAATTTTTGGGTAGACATATTGGTTACAAATCCTTCTAAAGATTACATAGTATTTGATAGCTAAAATAAATTCTTTGCATTTCTTGAAAATAATGTAATAAATATATCAAAGAAAAAGAGCAGGAAAAACCTATTTGTTACTGTTTGCATTTGAAATGTATGTTTTCTAGTACATGCCTTTAGATTTGCATTTTCTTTTGTAAACTTTTACATTGTATACATGATATCAGTGCTAATTAATCTCGTTAGATATTTTATCTTTTACAAATGCTTTTTGGCACTATATATTAACATAACTACCACAGGTGATCATAATTTTTATATCGAGATTCAATTAAACAAATGCAAGATAGCTTCCAATCACCATGTGCTACAGGATATTGCCTTGAAAATTCAAGAAAAAAAAATTCGGAAGGAAGAAAAAATGCTATTAATACAGAGTCATGACAAAAGTTGAACGAAAGCCATATTTGCAATGGAAAATTCTAGAGTGATGCCCTGTCTGAGCATACTTGATAAACAAAGATGTCAGTATTTGTTAAATTAAATATTGGAACAGTCTACTTGAGAAATTCTAACACCAGCCTAAAATTGATTTCATATACCAAATAGGCTGGCAAATTCTCTATGACCTGTGTATAGTCACGAATATTGTCTTTTTCAAATAGGTATGTTTTGAAGTATGTGACCTATCTCAAAGTAAGTCAGTAATCATAAATATTACATATTCATTTAAAGTTTTTAAATGTGTATTGAGTACACCAAACAAAAAAATTCATGATACACATTTTTATCATAAACCTTCCTACTTTCTTTGAATTAATCACAATGAACAATCAAAAGAAGGTCAGTATGGGTTTGGTCTTTTAAGTTATTTGCTACACAGAAGGTTTAATATAGCACTGACAGCTAAGACTACAGTGGTAGGAAGTGGTACTGTTAGTACAGACAACCTGCCTTGAAAGACCACCCCTTTTGCCAAAAAATAATGGTCTCTCAAGACAGGTGGTCTCTCATAACAGGTCATAACACTATATAATCAATAAATATGTGCATTGAGGTTCTGGTTTCCCAAAACTGGTGGTCTCATAGCAGTGGTCTCTCAAGACTGTAATTTGTGCTGAGCTCAGAGCATAATGGTCTATTTATAGAGTAAAATATTCATCATTTGTATGTCAGTTGCTTACATGTCAATCACACCAGGACCACCAGGACACACAATGATTCGTGCATAAAATTATCAGTCATTCAGGCAATCAACTATATGGATAAAATCAATGTCTCTGGATGAATCTGGATAACTGATGTTTGCCTGTACCAGAAAGCAGTGTGACTGCAGATATCTGCTGACAGTCTTTTAGATATGTGCAATTACAGTGATTAAGTTCAATTAAATCATTATAAATATTCAAGAAATATTGTTTTTGTGTGTGCATTTTATGATGCATCAATAGTTTTAAGGTGTGTTCCAAGCAATCAGAGTAATTGGCCTTGACCAAAAACACATTTGCTACATAACATTTCCACAAAACATGTGTATCAACACAGTATAAAATTGTTCTTTCCTTTAAAAAGCATTTTTGGCAAATTTGGTTGCTGCATGAAAATGCATTTTCTTCTCACTGACATTTCACAACATTCACACTCTTATGTTAAAAGCATTCATTATGACCTTCCAACCCACCCACCCCTGCTCCTGTTAATCAGATTGGCTGATATAGTACAACCACATCAATAAGTAAATCCAAACCATTGTTGGTGGGGAGGGTCATTTGACAGCATGCATGGATCTTAGTGAAGTAAATGACACCTGTGAAAGCAAGCATTCTGACAAGTGATTTTACATGATTGTTCCAAACAGGTTGAAAGTCTGGTCAGGGATCTGAGATGAATCACTGAGAAAGTGTGGCACATGTGTCTTGATCTCTAACATCACACTGATTATTCATTTAAAATATGTTCTAAGACTTTTTTTTACAAAAACCCAACAAAACATGGAGCAGTGGCATTTTTTCACTCAAGGTGAGTTACTGAAATAAAAATATGGCTGACCTAAAGGAGCTGCTAGGTGATTTTTATTTCTGCTGAGAAAAACATATACATGAGCTCTGCAATTCCTTTAATAGAGTGATGTTACATCAGTGGGGCCCTGAGTGGAGAAGTGGTCTAAAGCGCTATCCATTATGGATCACTGCCATCTCACCTCCATCTGCGTGGGTTTGAGACTAAGATTTGGCTAATGTAGTAATGTGAGAAAGCTTGCCAGTAGCTTCTCTTGGGTCGGTGGTTCTTTCCGGGGGTTTTCACAGATTCTTTCTCCACAAATAATACTGGCCACCATGTATAGCCTATCGTGTGCTGAAAAATGGCGTTAAACCCTACAACAACAACAAGTTACATCAAGGATTCTGCAGCAATGGGCCCTTGAAGCATGTTTTATAATCTACTATTTTGATAATAGTATCACCAGGGACCAGAGGCCATGATTTTAAACTAGTCTGATTCAGTCCTTACGATCAGGATATGACCAGAATCAGTTAGGAAATAGTTCTCATTTTCCATTCATTTTTATTTGATATTCGATATAAAAATTCTTTCTGTGGGACATCATGAAATTTATGATAGATATAGATAAGACCAAATAAAAATGCATTTGTGGTTCTGGTTACTCATGTGACCCTATTTTGTTCTGCTGACTAGTCTGTTTCTTGGGAAGAAAAAGTCAAATTTGCAAGAGAAAAAAATTACCAATGAGATCTAGCTATAATCAAAGTTAAATTCAGGATGTTAATGTCTACTGTTTTCTAATTTATGCTTCATTTAAATCCCTACAGACATGCATAAAAAGTGTTTACTAACCTACCTACCCAATTTTTTCCCAGTGTCACCACAACCAAGCAAAGTTTTATCATTTGGCCTAAATGCTGATTCTTTCATTTAGGTGCAGACACTTGGCTACAAAAAGATATCAGCTCAACTCCAATTTTATGGTTAAAAAAATCTCCATTAACTTCTGTAACTCTACTGCATTACGCAAAGATTTCATTTTTCAAAATGTTTTTAAACATGGGGTATTATCTAAATAGAATTTATTTATTTTTCAGTTACAAAAGACCTATTGATTGAGATAATCTTTTCAAACACATCCATAGGCAATGGGATAAAGTCTCTGATAAACATTTGGAAAGTACAGAACCTAAATCTATTATGGTAATAAAAGATGAAACGGGGTTTTAAAATAGATTTCCAGCAAATATTCCATGACATGAGAAGCTATTAATATCCTTCAAAATCATAAACCAGCTATTTATGCAAAGCCCAAAAGGACTAAATCTAATCTAAATACTGTTATCAAAATAACTAGAAAAATCATTGGGGCAGCAGTGTTATTTGATCTGCTACTGTATTTAATCACAAGACTTGTCCATCTACATATTTTGCAGCCAGACCCAAATCTGTCAGAGTATAAATTACCATCAGATCTGGGTCTGTCCAGTTAGTTAGGAATAGTCAGTACAAAAGACCCTGATCTGCAGATGCATTGTGCTATGGCAGATAAGATCTTTATTTTTTCCTATCTGACTTGATTTACAAGCGAGTACATATTGTACAATTTCCTGGATGTAACTCCTAGTGGCAAAATTTACCCATGTACAATGACAAAATAAAACAATTTATTTAGAATCTTTCTAGACCTTCAACAAGTATAGATCTTGCCTTATATTATTTTGTAAAAGAAAAAGTCTGACTCAAAACTTAAACTTGAACTCCCTATTTTATAATAGAAAATCGGGATTCTCAATAACTTAATTCTGAATAAAGAAAGCCTTAAAAAATAAGGGAATAGCTTAATTTTCGTTACATATTTACACAATAACTTTGCAGATGTGAAATGAAATAAGTGTGGTTAAAGTGTATCAGTTTTGAGATTTTGTACTTGAACAGTTCCAAGAGTACTCCAATCCAGGTGTCCCATATCAAATGCAATCTGATGGGCAGTAAAACAGTAGTTAACATCATACCATAAAGCCTGCTTGTAAGTCTCACTGCAAACTGCACAGACCAGATTAGACATCACATATGCTGGTAGATATGGGTCCATGCAGCTTGTCAAGTGTAATCAGTACAACAAACAACATTCACCCTGATCTGCCAGCACATTTTGTGATGGCAGATCCAGATATATGTTGTATGCAGTTGAATCGACTTACAAATGAGTATACACGGTAATTTTCAGTCAAAATTGTTTTACTGAGAATTACATCAATTATTAAGGACACAAATATGAAATATGACATGGCATAAAACCTAATATGACTAATTATTATATAAATTACACATGCAATTTCAGAGTAAATTGTAATGGCTAGTCTTTTAAAATTTGTAATCCTAATCTGGGAGCCAATGGATATTTAAGTGCACATGGCCAATGTTAGAATCAATGATTTGTACTAGGGAATGCATCAACAAAACATAACTGTGCCAAAAACATTAACAATAAGGAGGTTTTGGTGTTTGGGTGTTTCACAGAAACAACAGCACAAGAAGGTTATTTAATACCATTGCCTTTTAAAGTATTTTCATGGAATGTCTTCCTGTTGGTACAGGTCCCATAGCACTTTTTGTGGTATATTGATAACTTTTGGGTATGCAACTGTTGACACATCTGCATTCTTCAACTTGAAATGAATGGCTGTGACACTAAATTTACTTGATAAACTGAGTCCTTGAAATACTGGATCCTTGAACAAGTGCTATCATGTTTTGCCATACATTTAGCAACAAAATTTTACCCTCCCCCACCCTCAATACATCGTTAAGATGCATGCTACCTGGATAACTTATTATGGATGAATCCAAACATGATCCATCATCAGATGGTGACTTCATTCCAAAATTATTTTGGAAGTTTCTGAGGAGATTATTGAAGATGGGAAAGTGTTACTGGAAATAGAAGTGTGCGATTTTTAGCCTGAAAAAGGTGCTGCAGTGGATATGTTTGTGGGAGAAAGACAGGATATGCTCATATTCAATTCTATTTCTAAATTAAATGTAGAACTAAAGAAGCCTATAGACTATTTGATGATTATCTTTGGTGAGGATTTCTTCCATTTAAGTATAGATCAAACGAATCTTTATGCAAATCAGGGAGTAAATGAAGTAGACTGGATTGACAGCAGCTATACATGAAAATGAAAACCTCTATAACTGATAAATTTAAGCTCTTTTTGCATTTGGTGATAACCATGGGTTTGGTGCATAAATCTGCCATCACATTTTGATGTTAAGCTGAATATGTGACATCAACCTGAATTTTTTTTTGGGGGGGGGGGAGAGTAGGGATATATTTTACTGAGCAGGTAACACATGAACAGGTAATGAACTTGCCAGGTGACTCTCTATATAAGCTAATAAGTGGACATGAGATGACAGACTACAATAACAATAAAAACAGCAAAGTTTCTGTGAGCATTTATTTATTGCACCTTATGGGTTTGTAAATTTAGATGTGGTGTCCCAATAGTAGATGCTTATTAACTGTTACCTATTCTACATATGTGATTTTCCCAACTTGGATGCAAAGTTGTAACATAAATATATGTACAATAAAAACCCTGTTTGAGAGACCACTGCCTTGAGTGATTACATGTCTTGAGGGACTAGTGATGACTTGTTATAAGAGATAACCTGTCTTGAGAGACCATCAGCTGGTAGATGTGGTCTTTCAAGACGGGTTCTACTGAAAATGGTTGAACCACTAAATACTAGAATATTAGTTTAAAACAGCTGAACTTTTTCATTACAAATGAAACACAAACAAAGATGAAATAAAGTAACTTGTGTTCTTACCTGTATTTACATCTGTACATATATTAAAGCTATGTATGTGACTTAATGCTTATAATACAATTCAGACTGCAGCAAAAAATATTCAAAATTAAAATATATGGAATTTAAGAGCAGAAAGCATTTTTCTATTCTTTTGAAAACTGCTAATATTACTTTTTATTTCTTTTCAAAAACAATTTGGCACTGGGATATCTTGTACTGCAAACTATAAGGCCCTGGTTGACAATCGGTGTTTTTTAAAAAATATAAATCTTTATAATACAGGCTTCAGGGAATAAGACATTTCCAGACTGGTATCAAACATAAACTACTTTTCAGTATGTTTCATGTCCCAACAAAATGAGAATAAAATTATTACCAAATCAGTGTCAAATTATAAAATGTCATGCTGTATCTTATACAATGAAACATCCCTAAATCTGCTACTGTGTTTAAACTCCACAAACCCCACTGTAACCAGACCATCTCTGCTAAGCAGCCATAACGTTTTTGCCCAATAGGGCCATTCCAATACTAGTCAAACCTCTATACTGACCACCCCACGAAATCTGACAGTGTCACTTGGTTTATGAGTGCACTTGCAGGCTCACCTTTACAGGTCACTCACACATCTCACCTCTGTATGAGTTCAGGTCTTGCCTGGACCACTGTGGGATGTGACAAAGCTTGCCAGAAGCTTCAAGTGAGTCCACGGTTCTTTCCAGGATTTTCTCTGCTTCTTCCACCACCAAATATACTAGCTGACATTAATAGCTTGTCAAGTGCTGAAAAATGGCAAAATGAACCAAACAAACTATCCACAATGTTTCAGCACAAGTTAAGAAAGTTCCCTTGTACAAGTGTAAGGAGGTCTCCTGAGTGAGACCTTAGAAGCAGACAAATATACACCTGTCCCTCAATAACTCATGCACAACGGAGAAAAAAACAGACTGTATCTTGGTCTGCTTAAAGTTTCATTTCATAACAACATGGTGGAAAGCAATACAAGAAATCTAAAAATGCTTGCAATTACAATACTATCCTTCCAAGAACTATTAACAATGGTAATGAATCTGAAATCAAGGCTTGACTGGAACAGCTCCCTTTGGTTTAAATAATTTTCAATGGAAAAATGTGGAAGCCAGCTGCTGTCATATATCACTGGTATTATTTTAAGATAATAGAGATGCAGTCCAGATTTTCATTTTGGAAAATATTAGATGAACTGGAATACATTTTTCAAGCATAAACTGCTTGAATTTTAAAATACTGCATTGTTTCACATTCTTTTAGAGTGAGATTGGAGCTATTTCTGTATTCCATGAAGCAGCATTGACACTAACATTATGTAAAAAAAATTTGATAATATGCTTAGGTGGATGTTAAGTGTTGTTCAGTCTTTCTGAGAGCAGACTTATTTATTTTAATTTTTTATTTTATAGAATTCATTCAGAAATCAATTTGATTACTTTATGATTTATCATCCAAAGATATAAACAGAAAAACATATTTCAGTATTGTGCAATATTTGCAAATGCTTCATATTTTGTGCATTTGTGACATAAAATTTTCACAAATAAATGCTCATCAATATTGAAACAAACAAGAGTATATTGATTAAGAGGAATCAAAAAGAAGGGGGATGCTTAAGTATTCATTAAATATTTAATCCGATTTTCTTTTTTAAAAAGGTTTGGGTCATTAATATATGCTATATAAACCAGAGTACCTCTGATGATGATAAAATATCTTTGACAGTTCTTAGTCATTTGAAATTGATTTGGGATATAATAAGGTTCCACTAAAGATCTTACTATCAAAATAAAACCAATATCCAGTTGTTGTTGTTGTTGTAGGGTTTAACGCCATTTTTCAGCACAAGATAGGCTATACATGGCGGCCAGTATTAATGGTGGAGGAAGAACCCGGGAAAACCCTCAGAAAGAACCACCGACCCACATGAAGCTACTCGCAAGCTTTCTCACATATCCACATTGGCAGAGTCTGAGACTCAAACCCACTCAAATTGCAGTGATTCGTAATGGATAGCGTTTTATACCACTCGGTCCCTCCAATGTACAGTAAAATCTGTCTTGAGAGACCACTGCTATGAGACCACCTGTCTTGAGAGACCAGACTCTCCATGCACAGATTTATTCATTATATAGTGTTATGAATTGTTATGAGAGACAATTATTTTTCAGTCTTTCAAAACAGGTTCTACTGTATTCCATGAATGGGTTGTAAGAAGACAAAGAGAAGCTTTGTGTTAGATCTTTTTTTTCTTTCAAAACACCGTATTTCAAAATTGTGAATTCCCACTATACCTGATTAGGTATTATAATATTG
Source organism: Unio delphinus (assembly GCA_029339505.1). Classification (NCBI taxonomy): domain Eukaryota; kingdom Metazoa; phylum Mollusca; class Bivalvia; order Unionida; family Unionidae; genus Unio; species Unio delphinus. Next base: position 514,054 of record JAQISU010000191.1, read on the forward strand.
CTATTCTCAATACATCATAGTTTAACAAGTAACAGTTCTCACTATAACATATATGCAATAGTAAAACATCTCCACTCCATGCTTGTAACTTATATTATGTCCCAGTAGGCACTGTATATTCTTTATTTTCTTTACTCACTTGTTGTCTACAGGAAATAATAAAAGTTTATGCCAAGCAAGTAGTACATTATGACTGGCCCTTCCTGCCAGCAGTGGTGCATCTACTGCTGTAGCTGGTGCATCTGTGAATTGTGGAACCCTGCCCAACCAAAAGAAATTTTTGTAAAGTGACAGGTAGGGAAGGCCTCCTCCCCCCCCCCCCCCAAAAAAAAAACGTTTTCTGTGTGGCCTGTGTTGAGATATTTACACCACTACCTGCGAGGTCAACATTTTAAGAAGCAAGCAATATGTGACATATTTTGCCACTGTCTTGCTTCTGAGAACAGCCTCATTTGGTACTGTGAATGAGTCAGTCATTTCTGCTGGCTATACAATACTGAATTAAATTTTAAGTTACTCCATTTAAATAACCAATGTATTTGAGCTAGTAACTTGGAATAGCAGACTTTTAATGATACCTCTGGGTCATTATGTAAGGATAATATACAATCTGTATTGCAAAGTAAGGTCCTAGATTTGATGGAACATGTTGGAAAAAGACACTTCAGCCAAATGAGGTTTCACTCTGAAATCCCCTGATATAAATAAAATAGTTCTGCTTGGCTCATGTTGTTAAACTGTGAATACTACAAGTAGCTGTATAGTCTCTATTCTGTTTGTTCTATTTATTGTAACAAGTAAGCAGTACAGCATACAATGTAATGACAGATCAGTGTGTATGTTATATAACATGGTACTTGATTATAAGTCAAATTAAACTGCAAACTGCACAGACCCAGATCTGCCATCATGAAATGTTTAAAAGATACTAAAAGCAATGATAAGGACAAAGAACACATTATGCATTGACAGATCAGGCCTTTTGATCTTAGCAGTTGGACTTGACTTGTAAGTGAATACATTTACATACATTCAGTTCAATTTGGACCATTCCATGGTTTAATGCTCTATTAATATTTTGTATCCTTACTTTAGGAACAAAGACGCATGTTCCTGCTATTGACTTTGATAAAGTATCAGAAACATGAATAACTGGTTTGTTTAAATGACATGAGAGAGAGAGAGAGAGCGAGAGAGAGAGAGAGAGAGAGAGAGAGAGAGAGAGAGAGAGAGAGAGAGAGAGAGAGTCAATCTCATTGTTAATTAATTATTGATAGGACAGTTACATTAATTTAATGGCTCTCTCATCAATCAATCCAACTCACATGGGAAATGTACAGATAAATAAAAACATGAGAATTACACTTTCTATGAAAAGTCATTAATATAAAATAGCCCCATCAGGAATGAAATGGATTGTAATTTTATGAAAAAAACTAGAGTAATACAAACTATGTAGTAAAGACTTTTCCCCAATGTGAATATTTGTTCATTTTCCTTGATTAGTGTATGTTTTGCAAAATAATGACTTGGATTTGAAGTGGATATCCAAGCAACGTTCCCTCTAAGCAAAAGGTAGATGTGCATGCAGACTGCTCGCTGCATTGTGCAAGCATTATGGAGACGAGCAATATTAAATGTTGGATTGACAATTCAGCTGTGCGGGGATGCCTGAGCAGCTGCGTGCATGTGCAGCTTAGAGGGAACATTGTATGCAAGTAATTTTTCCCAAGCAAAGGAAGAAATTCCATTTTCTTTCCCTCCTGATTCAATAGCTAATGTCCAATAGCTTGACCTGCAAAGTCAACTTTGATATACACTGCCCCATTGAGTGTGTGTGTGTGTGTGTGATTTGGATTTTTAAAGTAGCTTTAATAAATTTTTCAGTCATATCGCTATGATGCAGAGTGGCAGTTTATAGTGATGTCCAGCACTGGGGCATCATGCCATTGAAGAGTGCTTCATACATAGTGATGCCATCCTGTGATTGCAGGGACAAACTTAGAGACCTAATAATGTTATGTATCTTATATGTTTTCAGCATGTTTTTTTTTAGTTTTTCCAATTTCATTATTTTTGTCATTTGTTTTTCTGTAGTGTAGTGTAGTCATATCATTATAGATGGTTTAAAGCGCTTTGTTTCTAAAGATTAGGTGCTATAAAAAGTCCTCATTATTATTATTATTATTATTATTATTATTATTATTATTATTATTATTATTATCCTGGTCATCATAATTCTGAATAAAATTTGGCTAATGAGTAAAAAAAAAAAACCAGTTGTAAGCTAATGAATTATTTCATTTACTACCTATTATTACATACTTGGAAAAAATCTCCTGGAAATATGAACACATCTTAATAGATATTCCATAGGTATCAAATGTAAACACCTGTAGATATTGTATAAATAACTAAAATATATCTGATAATTACCGAATGCTGATCCATGAGCCTTCCAATAAATTTTCTAGATTGTTGTCTGGATCCATATTTTGGGACTGTTAAGAAAGCTGTACTCATATCATCCTTCCAATTTAGGACAACAGTTTGTATATTGATACACTATAGCCTTCCAATAGAATACAATCTGAGGGATGCAGATTTCAGCTCCTGAGAAACTGTAACTGAACCAGTGTATCACTTAATACTTAATTGTATGAAATATTCATTAGGTAATAGGGAAATCAGCCAATTGGGTGGTACCTTACCCCCTCCCTGTTGGACCATCTGTTGTACCAGTTATAAGTAGTAGCACTGTGACAGGAATAACTATCACTCACCAGTCAAGCCATGATGTAATCTTGTCTACACCCCTCAGATAAAGACCTTCTTATCAAAACATCTTTGGTAATCCACCTATAGAAGTTTGGATACTACTAATGGTCAAGAAAATTCAGCTAATAGAGGCCCAGTATGGCAGGTCACTGAAATCAACATCAAATATTAGATGGCTCATTGAGCACAAATAGGTAGAACTAAACATGCCATATGACAAAGGTTTATTTGACACCTGGAAAATCTCTTTTTCTCTCTCTTTATCTCCAGACTGACCAGGGGGTTGATATAATTAGGAAGTCAGTTTGAAGCATTACAAATGGAGTGAGCTATGGCAGTTATTTACCAATTATTTATTTTTTGACTAATCTTTTGTTTAAAGCATAAATAAACCTATATTCTCTACTGGGCTGTTGAGCTCAGGTCTATAAAAATATTACTGACAGGGAAATTAATTAATTTGTTGAACTTTTATTATATTTGCATACTCTATAAACACAATTATATTTATAATCTGGATGAAATATTAACAAAAATAGTAAAAGTTAATTGAAGTCTATATGTACAGTAAGTTATGCAGCTTGAATATTTGTATAATATAAACAAATTTAAAGACAATGAACATTTAATCCATAAAATGTTTAAATAATTAATGATCTATGTTAGGATGCTCCTGAAAAGTACACACTTTTAATGTTTGTGAATTATTAACATCTTTTTCTTAAATTTCATCAGACCTTGTTACAAAAAATCTGCATCTATGAAAAGACATTTTATTTGTATGGCTAGAATTTGACCTTCTCTTTGCCTCTTGCTTTCCTCTTAAAGTGGAGACAAAACTTGCAAATTCCTTGTATCTATTTATATTTAAATTTCGTTCTTATGCTTGTATTTGAATAACTTTATTTAATCCCAAAAACTTTAGAAGAGAAAATAGACAAGTTTCCTTAAAGTTTGCTTTTTTTTTTTATATAAAACAATTTTAAAAGTACAGATGAAGTGGGGTTTGATTATTTAAAATAAATGTTTCTACATTTGGTGAATGAAATTTTTTTGAATGCAGATTAGATTATTTGGACCATGAAAGCATAACGGTTGTACCTTAATCCACTACATCATCAGTAGGTAAGGGCCACACTAAAGGCTCATTAACCCATCTCAAGATTTAAACTGGCTTCATTTTATTTTCCTCAAGTTATAGATCTTTATCTACTGACATACCAACCAACAAAAGTTTTACTAATAATTTTTGGTACATTTTGAAAAACTGAGATATTGCCCAAAAGAAGGATGAAGATTTAATTTTAACCCATATATCTAACGATGTTGCACAATTTAAACTGCACTTCTTGGAAGGGATTATTTCATAAATGTATAATACATTTGTTACCAAGGCAAATTGGACAATTTAAGGCAGGTAATTGCTTTAGATGGGTCCATAATATAATTCTGACAGAGGGATTGAAAAGTGATGGCTGTAATAGACTACTTTTATGTCAATCATTCTAATAAATAATGACTACTTGACATTTAACAGGTACAGAAAGCTATCACTTTTGTGAAGCAAAACGCACACATTCCATACAATTCCTTTACTAGACATCAATGTCTTTTGGGGGTGAGGTGATGATTATAGTGGTACTTTAAATACATTATTGGCTATATCAAGCCTTGGAAAATATAGAAACCCCTTGGTAGGGGTAGGATAAAAGACCCACACCCCACCAAAAGCTAATGGAGGGAGGAGGGCAAGAACCCCCCTCTCATTACAATTCTTGAAATAAATAATTGTATTATGGTTTTCATTGTTTTATTATTGCTATGAAATCACAGCAATTTTAACATGCAATCATTGTGAGAATTAGTATGAAATAAAACAAGAAAATATTTATACATTTTTTCATAGCAATATAAATGTTAAAATATAATCTTTTATTTCATGCTTGATATTTTTAATAATATAATTCTACACTAAGATATATTTAAACAGTTTACTGTTTACAATGGCAGTTATCCTAGCTGAAGTGGGTATTTCTCTTGGAAATAAAGGTGTAATGAACCCGAAATGTACAATGAACTGAATAGATAATTCAACAATACCTGTAACCCACATTTTTTTAAACCTGCTATTTTTATGAAATGATCAAAGCAATGAGAAGTTATTTCCATATAGAATTACATGGAACCTGCATAGTAATGGTTTGTAACCTAGTGTGAGATACTTGGATGTGTTTAATAAATCTGATGATTTTGTTTGATATTTATGAAAATATACCTGCATTGTATGGGGAAAAAATATTTCTATTAAATTGTTATGAGCCATGACACAAGATTAATATTACTTTACACACTATTTCAATTTACTAAAGGGTTGATGGGAGACTACTGTATAACACAGAAAATATTGTTACAATAAATAAATAAATAAAATTTTAGTCAAATACATAAACAATTCTATAAAAACAAAAATACTGTAAATACCATGGGGCTTTTGTCGTAACCCCTTCTGTCCTAAGGACTTTTGTCCTGGAATCATCCTGCAGAGTAAATGGAAACTAAGTGCAATTCCCAAGGACACACAGAGGCAGCCCAAGCTTTCAAAACCTTGACCCTTGGATTACAAGTCTAAAACTCCACCAACTGAGCTACCATTGGCTCCTCAATGAATATGAAAGAAATTCATGAATCATCTTAATATTGCATTCAGTCAGTTGCTCATCACGATACATAAATAACCAATGATGATTTGACAGTATATAGAAATTAAACAAGATATTATAATTTATAGTTTATCAGCTATGGAGGAAATGAACACTGTGTTGAAACACTTCCAAACAAATGGAACAAATACATGGTGCTAAAACACATGAAAACTGATCGTTACATGGAATTTTTCCAAAATATATAGGGGATTTGAGACATGTATCTGTGAATATTAGGGTAATTTTGGTAAAATACATCAGAAAACAAGTAAATACAGACCACATATTAAGATATATTTGGACTGATAAGAAATTAAATCAGCATATTTGAGACAAATGCAATAAAACATTGGTTATAGGGACACCAGCTCTTCAGAGTTTCCTATGACAAGAGTGATCCCTATATTCTCTTTATCCAATATCGAGATAAGAAATTATCTGGGCAAAATCCATGTCTCCTGATGAGTCCGGATAATTTAGGTTTATAATAAATAGTACCTTGGACTTTGAAACCTCCCTTATATGGACTCTTTGTATCATACTGTGAAGCGTGTTTTTCCTATCAGAGAACAGGTTTATTTTATTATTCTTTGAAGTAATTTGTTAGTGAAGATATAGATTACTATGTCATCTACAAGAGTGGGTGGGGTGACATTTTTTTGGGAAGATTAATAAGGTTTCAATGCAATCCAAAAGGGTCACTCAAGATATATGATTACTTCCACTTGTACTGATATTTAGTTACACCAATTACAAATACTGAAGACTATGTTGACAACTGTTCTTGAGGATCCAGCCTTGAACCTGATCCTCTGTTTGAAGGATTTTATGTTTTACCATTATGTTTCATTTTTATAGCCTTTATAGAAATGTTAACATATTTTTACATTTTATAATTTTGTATCTAATGTACTTCATGTTATATGCATTTGAAAAGATTTATGTTCCTAAATTTTTCTGTTAATTTTTTTTATTTTCAAATTTCTGGAATTATTTTATTTAGTTGACATTATGTCTTTCAAGAGCAGATCCAAGTAAGTTGTCACATAATCCCAAACTGTACCTTTCCCCACATGTGCGTGAAACAATTGAAACACTTTGTAGTTTTTTTTCCTCATTTATATAGTTCAAATTAAGAAGACATAGGAGCTTCTGTGAAGGGGGTTGAGTGTAGGGCTTTTTATTTTGAACCTCAACCAGGGATTGTTTTTGATGGAGTGTAAGGCTTTGCCCCTTGGGGCCCCCACCAGTGTTTCCATTTTAAAGACCCCATGCCTTTTTGGTTATGGCCCCCACTCCCATCACTTTAAAGATAATATTCTGAATCTGTGGTCATTATTGTGCTGAGATTCATCCATCCATCCATCTGACTGTTCCGCCCATCCATCCATCCATCCATCCATCCATCCATCCATCCATCCATCCATCCCATCCATCCATCCATCCATCCATCCATCCATCCATCCATCCATCCAATCTTAGCCTTGGTAGTAATATGAATTTAAATGGTAGCTAGGATATCCTTCACAGCTTGAAGCTCCCTGTGCTACACATTAAAAACATAACACAAATTAGACATACCACTTTCCTGGGCCTAAAAGCAGACATTATGATTTGCAAACACTGCATTCCCTGTGTTTATATACAAAAGAAATCAAGCTTGTATGAAAAGAAGCTGCTAAGCCAGAGGCAGTGGTAAACATCCCTTGCCCTGTCTCCTAGACTGTGTCTGCTTAGCATCAGCCTAGTTTTTGATTCCCACTTGACAAATCTGTTGTTTTATTTGAACCAATCCAGAATGGATCTTGAAATAAGACTGTAAGAACTTCATGAATTATGGAACTGGTGCTGAAATGACCATTCATTTTTTATATATATATCTATCAATGAATTTCCATAATTCAGCATGTCAATGGCTATAAAATGAAAGTTGTTCTTTTACACCAGCATAATTTTTTAGTACACATTTCATGAAATTTGTGAAGAAATGGCCACTCAATAATTGTATCAATGTATCATTACTGACACTGAATCAATCAGATAATAAAACATCTCAAAGTACATGATGGATCATATGACATACATATGGCAAAATCTCGTAGGTCACCTTCACTCAATTAGTTAACAGTCCTTACCACATACCATTTCATAACAATTAGTGTTATTATTATATGGTGCAATTGTTTTTAAAAATTGGCAAACTTTTTACATAAAAGAGCATTCACTGATGATAAACCTGCTGTACCTGTCAAAGTAGAAATGCGTTCATTGAGTGAATGCAGCCAGACTGATAATACAGGCATAAATTACACCAAAACATCATTAAAATGATTGATAACTTAAATATTTTGTGACTACTTCTAGTATTTCTGCAGTGATTTCAATTCAATTCAGAGTATATTTCACAGATGCAGATCTGTGTAGTCAGTCTTCATTTTTTGAAGTGCAGCATGTCGCACACACTTGATATGTTGTATATTGTACCCACACTTGATATGTTGTATATTGCACCCACCCGATTTGTTCTGTATCACGCTCACTCAATATGTTGCATATCACACTCACTCTATATGTTGCGCATATTTTACCTTTTGGGACTGGGGGTAGGAGTGTAATCTTAATTATGTAATACCCATTACTATAGAACTGCTGTATCTTTTCATCTTGCTAGCCCCCACCCCCTGTCCCTTATGCCTATTCATGTACATGTGAGATATACACTCAAAACTTTGCCATCAAATAAGGACACAATGTGATTATCAGTGTTACCTTGATTATTAGCAGTTATGCCACTTGTCGATTTTAGTCCCCGGAAAAGGTAATAAAAATTTTCTCTTCCACATTTGTGGTGAGGTATAAAATTTACAAGGGGGTTGCATATCATAGACAAATACTGTATGTAAATTACAACTGAGTGGCCATACGACTGTTGGGCAAAACTGTGGTACATTAAAGCCACCACTTACATTTTATGATTATTTCAATATTTTGTATACATTTCACGTCTTTTAAATTTATTGCTCGTCATGTAACTGTTCGATGTCACAGCTACTAAATGTACACTCAACGAATGTGTTTACACGATCATGACAAAACCATACAATTATTTACATCATTTGTAACAATATTCACTGTTAAATAATAATCTCGCCAAATCTTTGATTAATGCCTGTCTTTTGTAGTTAAGTATGTTATTAATGGACTACATAGCATATCAAGATCTTGTATCTTATTTTTTGAAAGCAATGCTTATTATCGATTGATGTTGAAATATGATAGAAACAATTATATTATTTATGGCAAAAGAAAAGATAACATAACTTTTAATCACAGCATATTTTAAAGAACATCATTTTAATAAATTTATATTTATTTTTCAGAATTTAAATAATTGTTTAAAAAAAATAGTACTTATATAATTAATTTTACAGTGCTTCAATAAGTCAGTTGTAATTTACTAGTTAATGAAGGTTTTATACAAAATGGATGTTTTATGATTTTAATAAATGGAACTGGCATACTTTTGTGTCTTGTCTTAGCATCATGTCTAGACAAACAATGTTAAGAACTAAAACCAGGGACAACTGTCCTTGTGGCTTGCAGACAAAATGTTATTTCCTGCAGTGCCAACTTGCCATTTTTTTTATCAGCAAGCATCAATTATCCAATGAGCCCAGGTCAATGGATGTAGTCCCTGACACTGCAGAGGACAATGAAGCCAAGAGTGACAGACCTGATGTGTCAATATTAGTCCCACATTCTATTAGCAAAATCAAGCCAGTATGGCCCACAGTAAGTTGTTTACTAATCACTCAAAGCTGTACTGCCTTCATTTTTTTCCCTCATGTATAAACAATGCATTTGAGCAGAACATTACAGACCTTCCCCAGAAGAACATTGACCTAGTGTATGTACTACCTTACAAGTCAGATTCAAATTCAACAACATGGGCCCTGATCTGCTGTTCCATATGGGTCAACAAAGCAAGGTCTATGTTGTTTATTCTACTGATTTCCCAACAAACAACATAGACCTTGCTATGTGGTTGCATAAGAGTTGGCAAATCAGGGTCTAATGTCTTTGATACTGATCAGTATTAGGAAACAAAAGAGACCCAGATCTATCAGCAAAAAATACAGTTGGATCTCAATCATACATGAATATATATAGCACTAAAATGTTAATTATCTTGACACACCAAACAGAATAGAACATAATATGCTGCCATCTCAAGTAAGATCACTGATGATTTTTTGGGGTTGGGGGGTTGGGGTGGAGCATTTCCTGTCACCACTTTACTAGAAAAAATATTTTTTGCACCCTCTCTGGCTCTGTTCACACATATGTCCCATTCTATTTACAAAAGTACTGTTTGACCTATATGGGAGCAAAAACAAGAGTCCCTTGAAGGGAGTTGACACTCTACTGGCCATAAAGAATTTCCAGGTATTCAAGGTCAGATTGTTTATTTCTTTATTTGCTGCCTGTTGAAACCATCTTCAGCAATAACAAATTTTCAAATCTGTTGCTGTGATGGGCATACTGTAGGTCAACATGTCACCATTTATATTTAGGACCAACAAGACATCACAATAAATAATTCCGTAAAAACTGCATGCTGATATGACTATCCATTCTGAAGAAGAAATGATAACAAGATTTTCAAGATGGTTACTGTGGCAATCATATGTGATTATCAAATGGCACCATTTTTATTTGACTGGCAGGTACACAAAGTGGCAGAGTGGTCTAAAGCGCTCTCCATTACGGATCACTGCCATCTCACCTCTAAATGCGTGGGTTTGAGTCCAAGATTCGGCTAATGTAGTTATGTGAGAAAGCTTGCCAGTAGCTTCTTGTGGGTTGGTGGTTCTTTCCCGGGGTTTTCCAGGGTTCTTCCTCCACCAATAATACTGGCTGCCATGTATAGCCTATCATGTGCTGAAAAATGGCGTTAAACCCTACAACAACAACATTTGACTGGCTCCAGTCCAATATACCTATCTGATTTCATCCATGTATCTACCCCATCTAACAATTTATGCTCCTCTTCTGACACTAGTATTCTAATTGTTCCCACTTTAAACACATACAAACCATGTTCTTTTGCGTACCAGGACCCACCTATGTGAAACAAATTATCCATTGATCTTTGATACAAGTGCTTTTAAAACTCACCTATTCTGACCACAAAAGGGGCCCCAAGTGGTTGATTGGTCTAAAGCTTTTTCCATTATGGATCACTGCCATCTCACCTCTGTCTGCATGGGTTCAAGTCTAAGATTCGGCTAATGTAGTTATGTGAAAAAGGTTGCCAGTAGCTTCTCGTGGGTCAGTGGTTCTTTCCGGGGTTTCTCCCGGGGTTTTCCTCCACCAGTATTATTGGATGTCACATATAGCCTATCATGTGCTGAAAAATGGCATTAAACCCTAAACAAGAACTGACCACAAAAACTGGCTCAAAGACTTGAAATGTTAACTTCCTTAGTTACTGTAGGCATGGTTTTCTTTTGTAATTTCATGGTGTTTATTTTTGTATTTTGTCATTGAATATGTTTTTATGTGTTTTCTAATATTGTAAAGTGCTTATAGCTTCTGAAAATTAGGTGCAATACTAAGCCCAGATTAGTATTATCATTTTTTTGGTATTTTTTTTGTTGTCTTTTATGGTTAACGCTATTTTTCAGCACAATATAGGCTATACATGGCGGCCAGTATTGATGGTGGAGGAAGAACCCGGACAACCCCCGGAAAGAACCACCGACCCATGAGAAGCTACTGGCAAGCTTTCTCACATAACTACATTTGCTGAATCTTAGACTCGAACCCACGCAGACAGAGGTGAGATGGAAGTGGTCCATAACGGACAGCGCTTTAGACAACTCGGCCACTCGGCGCCCCTTTATCATTTTGGAACAACTTGACCATGGGATGAATGTGTGTAACATTTCAAATCCAAGAAATTTAGGATGAGTAGCAATAACAATCATGCTAATAGACAGTAGATGGACGTTGGATGATGGACAACATCCCATCCCACAAACTCTCCTGATCTATGACCAGTGGAGCTAAAAGTAATGTGGATAGCACTCTTTAAAACTCAGCTATTGGAAACATCATGGAAATGTTGGAAAAAAATATATTTAATCAATTCAGTATAAGTCTGACTAAATTTAACAATGGAAATAAAATAAAATTAAACTAATGAATCTGCTGACCTAAACAAAAAAAAATTGATCCCAGAAATAATAAGAAAAGGGAGATTTAAAGGGAGGTAAAATGATGACAAAAAAGTGCGCAACACTACATAACTGTTAATTTTCATTAAATTGAAATTTCTTTATCACTTTTTGATATGCAGAATCTTGCAAAATTACACACATTGAATATACATAAAGTTGTATAATTACCCTTTCAAAAATGCGCATTCAGACATGTCAGATGCAGCACCATAAAAAATCCAAAAATAAAACAGCAAAACACCCAAAGATGGGGCCCAAGAAGACCTGATATTGTTTACCTGTTGACAAGTGACAAATATAAGCTTGTGAAAGCATATTCATACATGTAGTAAAATTGGAGTGGAACGAAAAGTTTGGAATATTTAATTTCTACATGTCCATTAGTACTAACAAGAAATGAGTGTTTTCTGTCTCACGCTTAAAAATGTCCATGATTGGACTGATGCTCACTCTTTTGGGAAAAAGAATATCCCAGAATTCAAGATAAGACCACTTCTTCATTTTAACTGCTGAGCATTGAAACCATCTGATAATCTTCAGCAATAGCAATATGTTCAAATTAGCTGCTGTTCTGGACATAAAAGATGTCATACTGGCACCATTTTCATTTAGAACACAACATTAGAAATCTTTTGGTCCAAACCCTTAATGATTCATTCCTTCACAAGATTTTCATGTCAGCCATATTGGCACCATTATAATTTAGAACCAAGTAAGTACCTTAAGAAGTCTACTGGTGAAATTCCCATGTTGATATAGATATTATTTCATAGTAGTATTGTCAAGATAGCCACCATTTGTCATTTTCATTTTTAGACCATATAGACAACACATTAAGAGCTCTTCTGGTAAAATTACTTTCCCTTCAGGAGATGTTGTTGTTGTTGTTGCTGCAGGGTTTAACACCAATTTTCAGCACAAGTGAGGCTATACATGGCAGCCAGTATTAATGGTGGAGGAAGAACCTGGAAAAAGCCCGGAAAGAACCATCGACCCACAAGAAGCTACTGGCAAGCTTTCTCACATACCCACATTGACTGAATCTGAGACTTGAACCCACGCAGAGAAAGGTGAGATGGCAGTGATCCATAACGAAGAGCGCATTTGAGCACTTGGCCACTCTGGTCCCCACTCCCTTCAGGAGGTGTAGCTAAAACAAGATTTTCAAGCTGGTCACACATTGGATGTCAGATCAGCACTATTTTAGCATCAACAAAACATCAAATGAAGTCTCTCAATAAAACCCACATGATAATATGACCATTCATTCAAGAGAAATAATGATAACAAAGATTGTTTTTATATGATCCTCCATGTAGGTAAGTAATGATAATTAAAATGCCAATGGCCACTATGGTATAAGTGTATTCCAAGTTGTCATGAAATTAGATCAGAAATAAACTGACTTTAACAAGAATCTGGCTATGGCCAGTCTAGTCCAAATCTGAAGAGGGTAGACAAAAATGGTATTCAAAGAAAAGGAAAGTAAAATGTGTTTGATCTAGAGTGTATACAATAGTACTAATGTCTGGAAAGACTTCAGAATGATTGCTACTTCAAGCTTCCACAAGGTCGATAAAAAAGTGCAACAATGCTGTTGCAAACTCAGATATATAATGCAACTTTTTTTAGCAATCTGGACAGGTGCATTTAACCTTATTGTAAAGTTGTTTTAGATTTAACTATCTGACTAAAAATATTAACATTTTTATAGGTAAACAGGATGTTTTTTTAAGAAATCACATACCACAAAATGTTATTTTAAAAACAAAGATCTAATTCAAGCAGGGATTAGTTCTATTGTACCACCTGCTTCCTGTCTGCTTTATACTTTAAATTAGATTGGGGATATGAGACTTTGCACCTGGACAATTTTGTAAGGAATTAATAAATTTTCTGATAGCAATGAATTATCTGAAAAATGAGGGTTACCAGGGTATCTGGAGGGAAGAATATGTGAAAATCTTTAAAGATGAGGCTAAAATTGAGCTGGTGTCTTGAAAGGGGTACGTACAATGTGTTACTCATAAACTGTGAGTTTTGAGAGGGTGGAAACAAGCTATTTAACCATTCCAAAACAAGTGTGAATAACTGAACATCTATTGGTCAATCATGTGATGCAGTGAATAATTGCAGTGAATAAAAAGCATATTGATCAATTATGTGATGCAATGAATAGTTTAAGAACAATGAAACTTCTATTGATCCATCATGTGATGCAGCGAAAAGTAGTGAATAGCAAAACAAGTATTGATCAGTTATGTGATGCAGTGAATAGAAGTGAACAACAAAACTCATTGATCTATCATGTGATGCAGTGAATAGAAGTGAACAACAAAACTCATTGATCTATCATGTGATGCAGTGAAAAGTAGTGAATAACAAAACAAGTACATGTATTGGTCAATCATGTGATGCAGTGAATAGTAGTGAATAACAAAACAAGTACATGTATTGGTCAATCATGTGATGCAGTGAATAGTAGTGAATAACAAAACAAGTATTGGTCAAACATGTGATGCAGTGAATGACATGCTAATAAACATCCCTCTACTGACAATTTATGTGACAAGTGAGATTCAGTGTATTCACTGTATCATATGTTTAACTTTGCCTGTAAATAAATGTGTCCAGTAATTTTTCAATACCTAACAGATTCAGATTCTGGAAATGTGTAGGTCTCCTTAACAACAGCTAAATTTAAACTGAAGAAAAAGGTAACCTACATCATTTTATAATGGGAAATATTCCTGCCTAATCACATTGAGTCCCTACCATAACAAATCACCTACAAACTGTACCAATTGTTTGTTATAGCCCAGTGAATGATGACTCAGACACTACAATAGTTTATACTATAACAATTACAGATTTATATTCTGAAAATTTGGCCATTTTTTTGACATTTTAAATACATGTACATACTTAATAGTGATGTAAAGCTGTTATATTTTTATAGGAAAATCTTTAATTTTATACATATTGATATGCTAAATACAGAGGTATTTAGTCAGTAGGCGAATTGAGTCAATGACAACATTTCCATGCATGTGAATTCTACAACTACTGTATATCCATCTTCATATATTAGTCTGAATTTTCTTTTCACTATAACAACTAGAAATTACCCTCCATCCATTTTCTCTTAAATGTTAAGAATTGTGAGATCAATCTCTTTCTATTTTCTTGTCACACATAATAAATTGCCAAATGGGTATTTGGGGTGGGTGCTTAAATAGATTGACCATTACACAAAAAATTCTTAAAATTTATTTTAGCATGGAACCAGGACTCAGACATAAATGGATCAAAATCTGATGTGACACTTCTATAATTGATATTTAGCAGGCTAGCAAAGGAATGAAAGTTTTCCTATTGAAAGGTGTATGATTTCAATTTAAATTACTTAGTTACTGAATTTCATTGTCAAAACTTGGGTACAGTTCACCTAAGACTGGATTCACCATGTGTTCAAAACCTTTGAAAATAAAGGGCAATATGGAGCATGGCAGCCATATTGGAGAATGGTTAGAGATAATAAAGAGATAAGGTGCATGACAGTTATAAAGTGTAGAGTAGTTGGAACCAGACAGTCAGATAATGTGCCATCACTCATGCCCCTTAATGACTTGGATCTGACCCACAAGCTTGGAATCCACAACCAGGAACATTTATTTCCAAGTAGCAGTCATACTTCTGCCCATAAAAATCAGGAATATTGTTCAAAATAGTTCTAAACCTCCATCAAAGTAAGCAGGAAATGATATTACTTGGCACAAAAGATACACAATTTAATCAACAACTTTAAGGGATGCATCCATTTTTATGTCTGCTATCTTGACATGTTGTAACTGATATACAAAGGATGGTGGTGCCTGTGACAACAATAGAAATGATATCAAGCACCTCATTTCTGAAAGAAAATGGATTGTGAATTATATTATTTTTGGGCTAAAATTTCTTTCAATCAGTTAACTTCAAGTCATATAAAGTCTGTATTTTGAAATTTCTTTCAATTAATTGTCTTACCTTCAAGCCATATAAAGTCTGTATTTTGAAATATTAAAAATATTCTCACAGATTAAAGTATATGAAGGCAATTACCAACATTATCTTCCCAAATAAAAAGCATTAAAATTTAAAAGAAGTCCGAACACAAAACTTAACAAATATTATTGCTGAAATATAACTAAAGTCTACACATTTAAGGCATAGCAAATAAACAGATGTTCACAACATTCTCAAGATACCATAGATAACAAATTTCATTTGTAGGGGGGGGGGGGGCAAGTGGAACTGATACTACCCACCTGGTAACCTAAGGGGAAAAGAAGGTACAGTTGAACATCATTTATCCAAATTTTGTCAGAGGTTTTCATATAATTTTAAATTGGCATAATCAAGTCTATTTGTGTATATACATGTACACACACCAAAAATGGTTAGGAGAATGGCAGAGGCTTGTATGCAAGGCTCTAATATATTTACTGGTTTTTTTCACATTTTAAAAAGTAATCAATGCAAATTACTACAGAATACTAAAATGTCAGGCAAAGTCTATTTAGTGAAAGAACCCCCATATCTCAGATACAGCTGATCATATTAAATACAGTACTTTGTTTTTGGTAATTCATATTACTTTTTCAGGACCAGGTGGCAGAGTAGTAATAAAGTATGCCTTGAGACAATTAACTTACACAACAAGTAACTGTGAATGGCATATTGCATGCTTGTCCCATGATTAACAAGTAACTGTGAATAGCATATTACATGCTTGTTCCATGATTAACAAGTAACTGTGAATGGCATATTACATGCTTGTCCCATGATTAACAAGTAACTGTGAATAGCATATTACATGCTTGTCCCATGATTAACAAGTAACTGTGAATGGCATATTGCATGCTTGTCCCATGATTAACAAGTAACTGTGAATAGCATATTACATGCTTGTCCCATGATTAACAAGTAACTGTGAATGGCATATTACATGCTTGTCCCATGATTAACAAGTAACTGTGAATAGCATATTGCATGCTTGTCCCATGATTAAAAAGTAACTGTGAATGGCATATTAATGCTTGTCCCATGATTAACAGTCCTCTGTCGAGATCACTGTTTCTGTACAAACAATTTTTCTTTTACTCTTGGTCCCAAAAATCAGATGCTCCTTTCTAATGCCTAAATGCAAGCCGTCAAAAAATTTGGGCCAAGCTGTGATGCCTAACTATTTTAATTGGATAGAACCTTTGTTTTCTCAGTCTATAAGCTGACCTATTGGCCCTCAAAATCAATAATCTTCTTCAATACCACAAACAGAAGCTATCAACAAAGTTTGGTTGAGGTATATTGTTTACTAATGTTTCTTCAATTACAATGACATTGACCTTTGGACTCCAAAATCAATAATGTTCAGGTCATCCACAAAATCTGGTAACCACAGATGATGATAACTCCAGTTATTCTTCTTTCAGTCAGTGACCTTGACAATGATCGTTTTAACCTGAAGTAGGGATCTTCCTTACCTCAATTTTGTTAACTGTATATACTGTAGAACTTAAGTTATTGTGTGAAAATAATATTTCTTGTTTCTGTCATAGTGACAGTAAAATGTTTGGATCCTGAGATGTTTTCTTCCTTACTAGTATAGCATCATGTGCAAGCTACACATAAGAATTCTTAACTGTAGATTTTTGAGAACTCAAGTTATTGTTTAAAACTGGATTCCTTTCTCCAGCTAGTGACCTTGACCTTTGAGCTTTTAAGTCTGAAATTAAATTGGTTCTTCCTTAGCTCAAGTGCAAGCAAGCCACAAAATTTGTTAACTAAGATGGTGATAACCAACGTTTTTGTACAGACACCAAATTGATAGCCAACAAATGGAAGACAGACATAAAATTGTATACCAATGCTGGCATTTAAAGAAAAGAAAATTCATCAGTGTGCTGGAAGAATGAGTCTGAACTTTGACCTTGCATCCAAAGACTGCATATAGATCATAAACTATAAATTGTTTTCATTACCTTAGTCCTGAGATCAGTTATTGCAAACCATATTTAATTTTTCAACAGCAAGCTTGACCTTTGATATTCTGACTATAAAATCAAAAGTGTTTTTTCTTATCCAAACTGCAAATAACCACAAAAATATGTGTAAATTGCTAATTGTGGAGACCTCAAGTTATTGTGCAGTATTCTTTCAGTTACTGATGCCTTGTCATTTGTGCTTTGCACATGAGATGAATAAAATTCACTGTAACTGTATACTGTGGACATCTTAAAATATCGTGCAAGATTTTATTTGTTAACAGACAGTCAAACAAATAGATAGATAGCCTAAAAGATAATATCATGCCAAAGTTTTGGTGTACCTTCAATAACTAATTCATTGTTTGTCAGTGACAAAAGACAAATATATTTTGTCCTCAAGGTTTTGGTGCCAAGAATTTAATTTTATATACCTCATGCACTGTTAAAAAAAAACAACTTAGAAAATGTAAAAATGATAAAAGCCAACTAAGTAGCACATTTCTTACATGTGCATGAATGGACATGGACTTTGCATTACTAAAACTCTTACCATCTTTACCATTTATAAGTCAGATTAAACAGTAAACAACTGAGATCCTGTTCTGCTCCCAAATAATGCATCTGCAGATCAGGGTCTATATTGTTTGTTCTACTGACTACTCCAAACAAACTGTAGAGAACCAGATCTGACAGTGAATTATGCAGTTTGCAATTTGGTTCTGCCTTTTTAAGTGAAAATATATGGTACATAGCATTTAAGACAATTCCATTTTATATCCCCATCACCGCAACATTTGTCATAGAAAATTACTACAATACAGGTTTGTAATTTCATGTAAAAGTGTAAAATCTGGTTCTTAACTCACTCATAGAGAGAATGGTCAGAGTAACTTAAGGGTGTATTTTAGCAACTTAAGGATTATGAGTATCTGTGTACATCAAGGATATCTGTTAGTATCTGAGTACATCAAGGATATCTGTTAGTATCTGAGTATATATAAAATGTTTTTGAGTATGTAGAGGATATGTGTGAGTATTTGAGTATATTAAGGATGTGTGTGAATATCCGAGTACATCAAGGATATCTGTTAGTATCTGAGTACATCAAGGATATCTGTTAGTATCTGAGTATATTAAGGATGTGTGTGAGTATATGAGTATATTAAAAATGTTTTTGAGTATGTCGAGGATATGTGTGAGTATTTGAGTATATTCATGATGTATGTGAATACTTGAGTATATTAAATCTGTATATGAGTATTTGAGCATGTTAAGAATATATGTATTTCAGTATATTAAGGATATATGTGAGTAGCTGAGTATATTCAGGATGTATGTTAGTATATTAGGGATTTATCTGAGTATATTAAGGATGTATGTGAGTATATTAATGATTATGTATCTGAGCATATTAAGGATGTGAGTATATTAATGATTATGTAAGTATTTGAGCATATTAAGGATGTATGTGAGTACATTAATTATTATATGACAGAGATCTCGGAAACGCTTAATTATGCGTATTTGGACGCAAACTTTCGGTCCGGGATGCAGAAAATCGCCCATGCACGAGTCCTCCGTATGCACGTTTTTTTTTTTGTTTTTTTTTCTTCTTTTGCAAACAGGAAAGTTTTGCAACACAATAAATATGTTTTAATCACTGTGAAAAATGAGGCAATGCTTTTTATTTGAGGTGTTTTTTGCTGACTTTTTTTGAGCAAAGGTCGTCGGCTTACTTTGATGATGGTGCCGCTAAAGGCTCCAGTTGAAGGGTCAAACAAATACCTGTTTGTTATTGCTGCGGAAACTTCAGATAATTGTAGAACATTGAAACAGATTTGTTTTATTTGTTTAGTATATATCAGTGCTTCAAAGGTAATCAGTTCTCTTTGAAGTGTCAGCAAACGTATTTTTTCTTCTTCCATCTGGTATTTGTTTTTAAATTAGTGTCATCTGCTTGACTGTACTCATTTTACGTTTCCGCCTTCTGCGGATTCGGATTTTAACTAGTCAGTTGCATGAAGTAATAAGGCCAGATATCATCATTAGCGGATTATGATATAACAGTGCACTGTTAGGGTGGTTTGTCAGTATGAGACAAGGTCTTGTTATTTTAACAATATATTCCAGTACATTGTTTCCTGTCATGGTGCCTTTGATTTTCTCTACTCCAAACACAAGATGTATATACGGTTTTTATCAGCCAAAATTGGTGTCGGCACAAATATCACCAGATGGTATATTTTGTCACCAAAACGGAAAACAGAATCGCAGTTTGCTACATCAGCGAAGCCCCGTGATCCTGTAATTGATTTCATTTCCGATTGTAGCTGTATAAATATTGCATGCGAACTCGAAACCAAGACACATCGAGACTTGAACAAAATGCCATTTGCAAATCTAAACAAGTATTTTGGGGTTAAACGAAAAAATGATGAAGATTTAAATGAGATTCAGAACTGTGCTTAAGTTACTAGAACTGATATAGTGGACTATTCTGCGCATGGCTTTGAAAAGATGTAATGTTTATGCATCAGGCTATGCAAATGAAATACATTACTTTGGAATCTTTCTGTCTGCATTTCAGCCCCCCAAAAAATAAATTTAATTTTTTTTTCTCCAAAAAGGCACGTTATCAAATAATTACAGAATTGACGTATTATTGTTCAGAATTAACCAGACACACCGAATAAGCTGATACAGTTGGACATATCAGTGTTATAAAGAATGGGGGAATTAAACTCAATGGCAACCAAAAGTTCTTCTAATCTGCAAAGTTTAACATTTTTTGGGATGGGACTGCAACTTTTGCTGATGGGACTCCTATTTTTACCAAAATAGGAGTCCTGGACTCCTAGTTTTAAAATCCTAGCGAGACCTCTGTATGAGTATTTGAGTATATTAAGGATGTGAGTATATTAATGATTATGTATCTGAGTATGTTAAGGATGTATGTGAGTATCTGAGGAGCAAAATAATGTTTTAATTTTTAACAACTATGTCAAAATATGGTCTGTACTTTTAATCGCTTAAAACCACCAAAACCCAGGTGGCAGGTGTATTGATTGCATACGTGTATATTTATGGTACTATAGTGGATATAAAATTAATTGTCTTGTACTGACATTTATAGCAATTGTAACCCATACATCTTCAGATAATTATCTACAAGGATCCCTATTGGCAGTTAATGGATGACATCAAATCCAGAGGACACAGAAAATTCCATCATGTAAAAAATAACAATTATTGATCATGTCACAATGTGTTTTTTTTATATTGTCATGGAAATGCCACCATGGCAACAGACAATATGCAAAATCTGTGTATCCTGCTTAAGTGATTACTATTGTCTTTATTAGTATTGACTTTGCATTCCAGACAGATATTTCTTAAGGTGTGGGAAGACACTTCTTAGCATCAAGGCATGTGTTTAAGCCATTAATTCTTTCATGCATCATGAAACTAATGATATTTAAGAGTGTGTCATGAAACTAATGATATTTAAGAGTTTACATTGTTATTTTCTTCTCAAATTGTAATATATCAAGGAAAATACCATAATTTATAAGAAAAGAAAACAAGTCATGTATGTATGTATGTATGTATGTATGTATGTATGTATGTATGTATGTATGTATGTATGTATGTATGTATGTATGTATGTATGTGTGTGTGTGTGTATGCATGTACAAAGAAATGCAATAAAAAGAGCAAGTTGACAACTGACACTGTGTATAGTAGACTCTTTACTTTCTACACATCATTAAATGAAAACTTGTTATTAATCTACTTGAGACGGATTCATATTTATAGCGAAAACTCACCATAACAGAGAGTTGAGAACCACATTGTACCATCTTGCTATAAAAACCAACCCCATTATAATATGTCTTATGGAATGAATTACTGCATGTATCCTTTTGGCCATAAAAAATGGTTTAGGGTGAACAACAGGCTGAAACTCATTCATGGAAATTTGACGTTGCAATGCACTCAAGACAAATGCAGCAACTGGTGTGAAACAGCCTTAGAGAATTGTTTTTGGGTAAATACATGTAGTACAATGTGACAAATCAACTACTGTAGCCTCAACAAAGTTTGGTTGTAACCATTTGATTTCATGGTTAAAACAATCTTCAACAACCAGTCTAAAAGACAAAAGTATGAATAAATTCTGAAATGAAACATATGTTGATACTGGGACACTGCACATCAGAGCAGGGTGGGAGGAGTGCACTTGGCAACAGTACTGAGTATATGTTGCATGATTAGAATTTGTTCGACACCACCCACCCACCTCCACTACACTGTCCTGCAACTATGGGTCAAAGAGAAAAATGAATGCACTTTGTTGTGCTATTGAGTGGAGGTACAAGGAGAAGGTAGCATGGGATCACCAAAATGCTGCCTTTATAATGTCCTCTGATGAATTATTATTAAGACAGGCCCGTGAGGCAGTGACAGCTTTGAGTTTCATTAAGAAAGGTCTCTATTGGTAAGGGATTGAAAAGTTTTTTGATTGTGGTGACAATCCACCAAGAAATAGTGAAACCTGAAATATCTTGGTCATCGCCAGCACCAATTTGACCAAGACATAGGGATTTCTATTGGCAGTGGAGCTACAAAAGGTTTACACAGAGGAGAAATGGATTCATAATTCCAATTAAACTGGAGACTGCCAGAGTCAAGAGACAATGCATAAATCTTGTGACATTTTCAAGTGGATGCCAAGGTGAGTAAAAAGATTTTGAGAAGCCTCACTGAATGGTTCTTTGGTCATGGACCATTCAACACAAGATATATTCTATCAGGGTGTAAGAGAGACAGATCAATGCAGATCAAAATATTCAATGTGATCAGCAAAGTGTGAATCATGCCCTGAAAGAATTGAAGGTGTTGGCAATATGGCAGCTCTTTAGTGCTGATAGCAAACATCATTTATTCTCAAACAGGAAGAAAATGAAATCAGCACTGGAAGTTACAGAAGGACAGCAAAGATCCATGTGTTACCTGACACCAATCACAGAAGATTTGCCATGTTGCATCATAAATCTTGGGGGTTGAAGCTCTCCAGAGTGAATGGTGCAACTCTCCAGAGCCCATGGTGCAAATGGCCACTTGGGCTAAAAATATGTTCTGATGTATAGGTTACTTATGATGAGCTAAGCATGAAGGTGAAGAATGTGTGGACTGTTGTTTAGAATGGAAAACCTGTGTTATTAAAGAAGATCCTACCTGTGAGGTAGACACCTATGTTGATCAATGAACAGTCTAGAAGATCAATGAATAAGAACTGTTGGATCCATAATGGAGCTATAAGAATAATATAGGCAGTGGAAGTTCAGACATTTTGAAGAACTTGACATAACAATCAGAATAATGGGAAATTGTACATGAACAGATGATATTATTGGAAGCTGAATGTGTCCACTGCAGATGCTTTCTGGTCCAGGAATGGAAAAACAGGAAGAGACATCTGTTGTTGAATCTGGTTGCAATCAAGTCCACCAGATGCTTTCCTTGTAGTGAGAACAGGGTAAAAAGATCATTCCATGAGAAAGGTTCTGTGTGACCTGACAGACTGTCTAATATGTTCTTCTTCTCCAGAATATGGCAAACTTGGAGGGTGATATTCTTCAAGGTGGCTTGGTCAAGGAGGTTTTAGACCATGACACAAAGAGATGTCAATACACAATTGCAAATGTATCAATACAGCTTTAATTCCTATATCCCTGATGTGGAGGGATGATTCCTCTAAAGTTCAACCCCCACCACCCCCACCCCTACCCCACCCCTCTATCTCTAAATGAGCACCCCAACTGGAATCTAACATGACAGAGAACAGGTAGGAGTGGGAGTTGGGCATTTACATAAAGACCCCAGTTAAAAAAAAATCTGTCCCAATTTAGCCACCAGTGCTGTTGATGAAAAACTGGTTCAAGAGAAATTCCTGGCTGTCAGGGTGCATGGATGGTGCTGTTTTCATTTATTTGACAAAGACTGCTGCACAATCAGTATGTTTTACCAATAATCAACCACATTCAAATTCATAATACTTTTTAAATATCTCTTTTTAAAAATATTAGACATATTTGTAATTGTTTCTTGTTGCTGTATAGACTCGTATTCAAGTCAGGTCAAACTGCATAGATCCATATCTGTCATCATGAAATGCACATGCAGATCTCGGTCTATGCAATTTATTAGAACTAATTAGCAGAATAAACAGTAGACTGATGTGCTGGTCTACTAAGCATTAGCAGATCAGGGTCAATATTGTTTGCAGTGAGTATATATTGTAGATTTTTCAGAGCATGTATGTAACATTATGGAGGAGAAAAAAATTCACTTCCTGGTTCATCATATCTATTATTACTCTTAAGCATCCAATATCCACTGCAGCAAACATAATTCTCATAACCCTTTTAGAGAGTGTGAAATGTTACTAAAGGACTGATGTGGTATAAAGTGGGGAAGAGGTCCTTCATCAAAGGTAATGGAAATGGACTTCTCTTGAATTCGCTCAACCCCATCTCACCCCCATTTACTTAAGAATTGGAGCAATATCAAAACAGTAGTTTCCAATATATTTGATAATTTTGTGGGAACATTTCTCACTTGCTGACTTGCATTGTGTAACACTGCAAACTGCACATACCAGGTCTATGCTAAAGCACATCTCATGGCCATAGGTAATTTGATAATTGGGCTCCAAGCAATGTTAACTGACATGATGGAGAATTCTTATGCTTCCCCTTAGGAGGATCAAATTTTTTACAGCTTCCTACATGGATGAGTAACAATGGATATGGCTCATTGTTCTCTGATAGGATAAAGCTTATTGTTTTTAGCAATCTGACACTTGTGTTGATTGCATGTTCCTTACATTTAAAATCTATGTACATGTAGATATGATGAAATATGTGGGTATCTCCCAGACTTTTGGTATCAAACAATAGTTATCTTGTATAATCTTTTTATCCTTTACCATGCATACTCACTTAAAAGTTAAACTGCAAATGAACAAAGATTCTGATATGTTGTAGTGTAATATGCCTGCAGATTGGGGTCTATGTTGTTTGTTTTACTGATTACTCCCAACAAACTACACAAACCCAGATATGCAATGGCAGATCTGGGTCTGTGCAATCTGCAGTCGGACTCTAAATATAAATAAATATCTACAGTAATTATATGCAATTTACGCAACTGGCTGGAAGATAAGGCGGGCATAAAATCATATACACTCAGAATATTACTTTTCTATTTGCAATAAAAATGAAATAATCTCCATTTCTGTTTATTAAGTACACATATGAATAAAAAAAAAACAATTACACTTTTTAATTCCTCCTTCAAAATTACAATTATGCATTGGAACCCAAATTTAATATATAAAAAATGTAACAAATCATATACTGAATTATATGTAATGAAAATTTATAACTGAAAGGTCTTTTAACAAGCTATATTTGTAAATATTTAAATTGTTTTTGCCAGATTGATAATACATAATTGACCCATCACTAGAACAGACAATGACTATAATATCTGAGATTAGCTCATCCTATAAAATCTATTTATTTTATGCAGACACTTACCTAGTGTCTTTTACTACAACCTTTAAGTGTCTGACTCAAACATGATCAAAAATGTTTAAAGTAATGGTGATTATGAATGTGTACATGTTATTTACTTAGAAGTCAAGACAAGTGACATAGATCATGTCTAATACTTATTCATACTGCTAATGTGAATCATGTTAATATTAGTTACACCTGTGCCAGCGAAAGTACTGGTGGGTGAACCACAGATGTATCAACACCTACATGTATTAGGGCATGAGTGAATACTGTGATACATTAATTGACCATAAACATGTGGACATTCATTTATCTCAATAGTAAATTGATTATCACTTGAACACCCTTATAAGTGGTGTCTAACTGGAAAAAAACCTGGTTTGCATTCAGACAGGATCTATGTTGTTTATTCTAATGATTAGTCTAAACAAACTGCACAGACCAAGATCTGTCAGCACATATTTGCAGTTGGACCCGAATTAAACTTAAAAGTGAGTATATTGTCAATATCTCAAGTGATCCTTCACAATGATACATGTATGAATATATACATATACATGTATGAATATATACATATACATGTATGAATATATACATATAGTATTTAATCAGCATCATTATTAAATTTGTTTTTGTTTAGTTCTTGGACATATTTAATTTATTATGATATACAAATGCAAAACTGCAATATCTTAATACATTGATATTGTAACAATAAATGTGAACAACACTTTGTTTAAACTTTGTTTTTTCCTATATGCTATAAGATAACCTTAAGTAACTTAAAGTTATTCTTGTTATAGTGGGATTAAACGCCATTTTTCAGCACACGATAGGCTATACATGGCGGCCAGTATTAATGGTGGAGGAAAAAGATGAGAGAACCCCCAGAAAGAACCACCAACTGACGAGAAGCTACTGACAAGCTTTCTCACATACCCACATTGGCCAAATCTGAGATTCGAACCCACGCAGACAGAGGTGAGATGGCAGTGATCCGTAATGGAGAGTGCTTTAGACCACTCTGCCACTCGGGGCCCCTGCGACTTAAAGTAATTTTCTTTTATATAGTCTATCTTTGTGTGTGTGATTCAGATTTTAACATACTTTAAATTTAAAAAAATCTTATTGCTACAATGTCTGCAGTGTGGAAGATTATAGTGATGAATGGCACTGGAGCATCATGCCACAGATATGTAGCATGATGTCCCACCCAGTTACATTATCCTGACACAAGGCCAACCAGTCCTAACACTAACCTCTTAATGATGAGTGCCAAGCGAGGCAGCTGTTACAACCATTTTTTGTAAGTCTTTGGTATGATTCGGTTAAAGATCAAACCCACGACCTCCTGCTTTTGCGGCGGACGCTCTAACCACTAGGCCACTGAAGCGGTACTAAGCTAGGTAAAACTGTCATACAAAACATTATATCATGTAAATCTTATCTATTTTACAAGAATCTAAAGAAAAAAACAGTATTTTTCAAAGAATAAAGCATGATTAATATGCAATGATGAGAATTATGGTCCTTACAGCATGAGACGTGACAAGCTCAGTCAAAAACATAATCTGTTCTAAAATTTGTGACATCAATGTTATTACTTATTTCTTAAAATCACACCAAAACTAAGCTAGATTTGCAAAAAGAGTATATCATAATTTGGAAGTTTTGATTTTCATGAAATCCTTCCAACATTCTGAAAATTACTATCTTTTTTTAAAATGTGCCAGTCCCTCCCCCTCTTTTCAGTTATAGAACACACCGTGCAATCAAAATGAGGCAGGAATCCCCTCCCATCTTGAATAGACCCTGCAGTCAATGTGAGACAGGACCCCCACTCCTTCCCCCTTTTTTTTGAGTTCTAGAATATACCCTACAAATAAAATGAGGTGTGATTGAATTATATCCCTTTTTCAGTTTTGGAATAGACCCTACAATCAAATTGTGGTGGCAGGAATCCCCCTTTTCAGTTCTAGAATAGATCCTGCAATGAAAATGAGACAGGAACACCCCTATTCAGCTCTAGAACAGACCATGCAGACAAAAGGCAAGATATCTCATTAATATACATAGATCTTATTTCACAACATGTATAAGACAATGATGATAAAAGTTTATTTATCAAGTTGGAGCAAAATCCATTTAAAATTTGGTCTCAAAGACTGATTTGTTCAAAACTTGTCAGAAACAAGCTGTTGAGTGGTACGCTCAGTCAGTCATATACAATATAACATTATTAACATACATTCAACCTCACTCTTAATACAAAAAAATTGATTCCTTTGATGTTATAGACCTAGCTCGTATATTTGATCACGCAAAAAGCTCAGCCAATCAGATTAAAGGTAACTTCATTATTATCCATGGATCATGTTCATTATCAAAACTCATATTTCAAGTCTAGCCACCACTGGATTAGAAAATAAGGTATAAATGCTGAGTGGTGACAACCAACTGTTGAGGATCACATACCACTTAACCTTATGGCCAGGTTAGCTAAAAGGTAATGATAATAATAAAAGTTGTACATAAAATTGTACAATACAGTATTAAAAACATGGCAAAAAATCGAATAGTGCTAACCTTTGTTCTATCCCAATATCTGAGCCAACCACAACAGAACTTGAAGAAAAATTGCTAATTAAATGATACCTCAAAACTTGATCCTTATTTACAACTGGCAGAATAAAGATTGATGTAGGTCTAATTTCTGGGTGGCTTCGGAGAACATTATTTGTTCTGTGTACTAAAATTTCCATTTATGCTACTGACAGATAGGCATTAACATAGCAAACAATTTCACATCTGGTTTTTAAACTGGTGGTTTGTGGTAACATCAATATTCATGAAAACTGATATTCCACAAATAAATGTAAATTCAGGGTCATAAATTTGGGATCCTAATTATTGTCTAGAATACACAGCAATGTGTTAATTTTCTATTTTTTAGGGTCCAATTTTCTCCAGTTCTACAGCTGTATCAACATCAAAAATATTGTTTAATCAGAATGCTGTTAAGCACAACTGCTGGAGTCTTGTATGCAGTATAGATAAATAAATCTGAAGAAATGTATGTACTTCTATGGCAGTGGCACTGATGTGCTTGGCAATTGTTCATTATATCAACAAGCTAGGAACCCACCATTTAATTGGAAGGATGGTTGGGTGTGGGTGCCTGGGAATTTATTTCAAGCAAGGATAATTAATTTTCTTTTGTCTTAAAGATAATGTATTGTTTTAAACTGAAAATATGTGATGTTAACTATACATCAAGGCATACATATGTTTTCCAGCTACCTGATGGCTTGATTTATTTCTAGAATGAATCCTAGGCCTCCACCAAAAAGTAAATGGTTGGTTCCACAATGTTCTCAAAGATTTTGATTTCTAAGAGTGCATATCTCAGCTAGGTTAAGTAATCAAACTGCAGCAATATGTCAGCTGAAGCAAACTATATTTGTGAGCCACTAGAAACTGTTTACTGTCTACCAAAAGGTGATTACAGACAATTTCCTCTCTCAAACTTCTCCCAATATTAACCTCTTCCTTACCACATGCTACAGACTTCAATCTTCTGTACCAAACATACTTGATCAGCTCAAGGTCCAAGAATTAAGTGTATTACTAAATCCATCACTGATCTGATTTGAAACTGTATGAAAAGATTTTTGACCATAAAGTGGAAATAAACTGGGTCAGCTGATGAAGATGGCCATAGACTGGCTTGGTCGCAGGGTGACTGCTGCATATCTGCACCCCTACACTGAGGAGGTTGGTTGTACTATTGATTTTTACTAGTGTTGCATTAACATCTGAGTTGTACCTCTAATGGTCACAAGATCTGATCATTCACATGCAACAGTAATACAAATGTTTAAGAACAAGAATCAAGAAAGGGTTTAAATGAATCACACTTTATTTGTACATGTACTCCTTCAACATCATGTTGACATTCTATTGGATTAAAGTGAACTGCAAAGCATTAATGAGTAACTCTTTGGATATAATCATGGTATAGTATTTTTGTGTCTTTTGGGCATGTGAGATTGACTTAACATTAACACCACACAGTTCTGCATTTCATGAACTTTTTTTCTTAACATGTATGAATTTGTTTGAAAACGGTCATTACAACATTCCTGGTGGAGCTAAACTAAAAAGATTTTTTTTTGTTTCTCTCTAATGAAGCAATTAGCACATGGCTATTGAAATAGAAATTATATAACAATTTACTTGCCCTAAAGACATTTTACATACTATTTCAAAATTTGGGGCAAATAGCTCTCAGAAGAAAAATGGACTTGTATATACTTTTCACAGGTGCTAGGTTTTGGACTATCTTGTATGACTAGACTTTAAAATAATATAAATAACAATCCAATTCCTAGCAAAACTGGAAAAGTGGAGGGGATTTTTGACTCGGAATAGGCTGACATCCAGACTCCACTCACTGACAGTAGAAAAATTGTAAAAATAATGCCCTTTTTTATTTTATATTTACAAGTTGCATAAATTGCACTTATTTTTAAATTGTGTTGGCATCTTTGAAACCATATTATTTCCCTTTGTTATTGCTGTCAAAGTGCCAAGAAAGATTTATGATTTTATAGCTATCATTTAACACCCCAATTTTCTAACTCACTCTTCTATCTTAAAGTTCAGACAAAACAGACATATCTGAAACTTAAATACCATCTTTACTCGTTATAAAGAATTCAATTGCAAATCACACAGACCCAGATCTATCATTGCATAATGCACCAGCAGATCTGGATCTGTGTAGTTGTTACGAGTAATCAGTAGAACAAACAACATAGATTCTGTTCTGCGGGTGCATCATGCAAACCAGATCTGGGTCTTTGTTGTTTGCAGTTTGATTTGACTTCCAAGGAAACATACACAGTTTCCCATTGTTGGATGTCACACCTAAAAATCAATGGAGGGTAAAATCTCCAACAGGTACATTTTTCAAGAATCTGATTCACTGGTGTAAATATGTGTAAATTAAAAATCCCAGTTCATGTCCAATTTGCTCCCACCAAATTGCTGATATTTAGTGCTGAATTTAATACAGAATGATTATTTCCAAAATTACTGACTGCCCATTGGCTGGTGTTCTGTTTACTAATATGTGTCACATCATAGCAAAACAATCAACCATTACTTCTGAAGTATGTTAATGCAATGTTCTTCTACCCCAGCACGTTTTTGCATTTAAATTCAACAGCATGCATACAAATGAAGCAAAATAGTTTTTTAAAAATGCACATGTAAAGAACAACCATTTACAAATTTGTGCTGTGTCCCAACTATTAGGCAAGTGCATAAAATCATCAAAACTTAAGCCATATGGAAAGCTTCTTGTTGATTAAGATGACATCAAGCTTCCAATTGATTAAGAGGACATCACTCTGATAGAGCTCAATGAAAGCGAATCATAAAGAATTTTTCCTGTACAATACTTAAGTGAATGTAGGTTAAAATGGCATGATCTGAAGCAAATAAAAACTTACTATGCATTTAGAAGCATACTGGGTATCACTGAATCGAAACAAATGACAAAGACAATATGGAGTCAGAATCTGATTTCTGACCAGCAAGTGTTTAGATGACCAAATACTTTCAGCACACATAACCCATTGGCTTTACAATGACATAATATAAAAACATAATATTTCATTTCTTAATAACTGTGCAGCAATTTAAAAGAAAATATTGATGAACAAGTAGTTTAGTCTCAACTTGTATCTGTGGAAATTCTTACCTGAATAGTGATGAGAGCATTTTGAATAATTTAACAATAATTAGGTTTCAACAAGATACACTATGTCATTACTGCAGCAATGTTAGAGTATGATGCAGATATTTATAATTTTCAATTCAAATAATTCAAGTTTGTTATTTGGGGTTCATATCATAAAGCATGCTGAAATATTTCCGTACATGTCTATAAAATGCTATCACCGAACTTTAGCCATTTGTGGATTAATAATGTGTAGGTTGACTAGATACCATACAACAAGGCATTTAAATTTCTTCAATTTTCCTAAAATCACACCTTTTATTTTAATCTTGTGCAAACAGCATTATTTTCTTTACTTTAAAGAGTCGTCTTTCCTGAGATGTATTACTTCCACAAATGTTTCAGGAGGAGGCCACTCCAACTTAGTTGGGCTAACACATTTACATTTAATTATTCTTAAACTATGCAACATGATACATTTTGATATGAACACTGGACAAATGTTGAAGATTCCAATACTGTATAATCAAAACAAAAATCTTGTTGTATTGTAGTTTTATAAAATATTAATCTGAGATACTTTTATCACAAAGCTTCCATTCTCTTGACAAAAAAAAACACAGATATGAATATTTATTTAAAAAAATAATCAGCTAAAACAAAGTTGATAGTATTAATTTTGATCTTTAATTTTAAAAAAATTCACTACATTATATTTGGGAATAACCGTTTTAAACAAAATATGTATGTATGTATACTTAATAGTAGATTAAACCTACAAAATGACCAAAATCTGCCATCACTTAATACATAGAAAACTTTAGATGTACACAATTGTTTTTTTATGGAGTAATCAGAACATTCAATAGACACCTTGATCTTTGAAGCATTACTGATCAGCAGATCTGGGTTAATTTTTTTTTTATTATTATTTTATATTTTTAAAAGTTTGATGTGACTCCTAGACAGGTTAATAAGACTGCTAATGCCTATCCAAAATAAAATCTGAAATAATGATCAAGACATAATTGCTGCAAGCTCGATTAGTAGAGAATCATTGAAACATTTAATTAACATAAACTGCTCTTTGGTCTACGAAGCCTGACAATGAAAATTATTCCCATGTTTGCATTCAAGGGAAAATTCATGGTAAGTTATTTCAACTGAATCAATGAAAACCAATATCAAATTTATAAAATGCTATTATGTTAGCAAAATTAACATCAGATTTTGTAAACAACAGTCAGGACTTATATTAGAATAAATCACTATAACAAATGTTGCTTGATCCATTGAGTAAGTCCCGGTCTTTAACATTTAAAGAGATACTGCATATTTCTGTACAAGTATATTTCTGTACAAGTCTATAAAATGTTATCATAGAACTTGTTGAAATATTACTGTACAAGACGATAAAATGCTATCATAGAACATGTTGAAATTATTTTACTGTACAAGACTATAAAATGTTATCACAGAACTTGTTGAAATATTACAGTACCGGTCTATAAAATGCTATATGTTGAAATATTATTGCACAGACTACAACATTATTGAAGTTGTTTTACATGTGATATTTTGTATTATAAAACTGAAATTCTAACAAGCATTTAAGCTTTGGACAAAGAGTAAATGAATATATGCGTACTGTGCTGATGAATAAAGCATAATAACAAGTCTCAACTAATAAACACTAGATGTCAAGACCAGAAGAAAAAAAAAAGTTACTTTAAAGATAGTTCAGATAATTCATAATTCACATTTTCAATTGAAAGCAACTTCCTGTAATGTGCTAAAGGTCTGATTCAGCCTTTCATACATTATGTGAAAATTAAATGGAAAAAAAAATATTCAAACAAATTTAAACTGGTTTGATCTATTTTAATGTATTTTGCACCCAAAATATGGCAGTTCTGCAGCGTACATTTTGGGATGGTCTATTAATAGCAATGGTTAATGATTAATGGTTATTGGCTAACAGACCACTGTCAAAATAGACTTCTCTTATGTCACAAATTCAGACTGGTTGAGGTTTTCACACTGAAAAAAGCTATGAGGGACTTGTAATTGATGGACAAGAAAACCATAATTTGACTGGTCCTATAGTCCTATTACTTCTTTGATGACAAACGATTGTACAAATGTTCCACACAATGGTCATCCAAATATTAATACAATTCTTCTAAAAATACTATAAACTTGGATCACACATTGTATGGTATAAGAACTATCCTGAACACATAAGGATTATAATCTTAATTGGAAACAGAGTTTAGGTGATTGGATAGACTGTTAAAAATAATTAGAAACAGTCATGGGTGCAAGGTCAGTCTATGTCAAACACATTGGCCAGATGAATCTGTCAGCTGCCAGCAAAACTATGGACCTCCATATATTAAACACCAACACAGAGTGACCTTTAACATTAGGCACTTGTTAAAAATCGCTCCCCCCCCCCTTATACACACCACTTGTGATACTAAAGCTCTGATTTTAGAGTTCAGACTAATACACCTGTTCTTCTCCATACAGCAATGTTTTGAAAGATACAGTAAGACTGAAAATTATTTTACAAACTGCACACCAAATCTGAGGTCAGTATGAATATTGTTTTAAAAGGATAACAGGATAGTAAAAATTACAGATGTATCCGAGCTCAGAAAAGTGCAATAAAATCTTGTTTTGGCTGAGAGATGTTAGCTGAGATAAAAATGTATCAGCGTCATCCTATACTAGTCCCTCTATTCATAACAAAGAGATTTTACAATTCTAGTATTTATGAAACTTCTGTCATGAAATTTACCTTCTTTATTGTTAGTGTTCTTTGAGAATTCCTTTCCAATCAGAGAATTGTTACAATGTTTTGGAAAATTCTAGATAATATTTATGTCAGCTTTAATGGAACTTGTTTTTTTAATTAAAGTATTTTTTCTCTTCAATTTATTCTATTGTCTGGACTACATGAATTAAAGTACAATCAATTTTGCGAAATCAAAAAATTCAACATGAGAACAGTATCAAAGTTAATTTTATCAAAATGTTTTAAAACTTAGGCATCTATTTTGTTATTTAGAGTTTTTAACAGATATGAAAATTTTAGACAGACGCTAAAGTACATGATGAATTAAAATTATACATTTAATGCAAAATTCAACATAGCAATGATGATACATTCGAATCAGCAGATAATTTTGGTAATAAATCCTTCATATAATAAAGGTCCTAGTGAATGACTATATCAAACAATTTATTTCCTAATCATAATAATATATATTACAATATATATGCTGCATTTATGACTTTAAAGTAATAATTGCCTATTCAATTCTTTACGTTCATTTTTGTTCAAGAACATTTATTTTAAAATTAAAATGATCGTATGCTTTATATTAACATTTAATTCATTACATCAGTCTGATAGGACCTTAACCTTTAGTTCATTACATCCTATTCTGATAGAACCTTTACATTTGATTTCTTACATTGTAGTCTGACAGGACCTTTACATTTAGTTCATTACATTATAGTCTGACTGGACCTTTACATTTAGTTTGTTACATCATAGTCTGATAGGACCTTTACATTAACATTTAGTTCATTACATCATAGTCTGACTGGACCTTTACATTTAGTTTGTTACATCATAGTCTGATAGAACCTTTACATTTGATTTCTTACATTGTAGTCTGACAGGACCTTTACATTTAGTTTGTTACATCATAGTCTGATAGGACCTTTACATTTAGTTCATTACATCATAGTCTGACTGGACCTTTACATTTATTTTGTTATATCAGTCTGATAGGACCTTTACATTAACATTTAGGTGGTGCCCACCAGTTCCATATTTTGCATAGAGTTGGAATTTTGAAGAAAAAGAATTTCCCCATGTGTCCTCACTGATTTTACTGGCTATTTAAAAAGGACCTTGTATATATTAGGTATAATTCAAAGAACCTTTCAATTCCCTTTATTTTGGTATATAATTGATAGGTGTAATATGGGTTATAGAGATTACAGCTTAGGACCTTTACAATTAGTTCATTACATCATAGTCTGATAGGACCTTTATTTGTTATAAATTAATGATGATGGCCAATATAAAGATAACTCTGAATTATAAAAATCTATAATTTATTTACAGGGTATTAAACAACTTATAACCATGTGAAATGTTTTCACTTCAGTCCTTAGGAGCACCTGTCTACATAAGTAATGTTCTCTTAAGTAATCATTGAGAATAAATGTAAAATACTTCAGTTAGTGACCACTTTTATACCAATGGTGTCATTTTTCATTTCCGACTTTCTTCTTGCTGAACAACTTGTATACCTAAATATAGCTTGAGGAGTTAAACCTAATAATAAGCTGTTGGTTATTTAATATTTGAATAAATCTAACATTATTAATTGTTGTCACATTTGTTATTATTTTTATTTTGTGTATGAATTTCTTATTTGTATTAACCTATTATAATTTGCATTTAAACCATTTAATGCTTCAGTGACAAAAAGACCGTTAGCAAATTTAGTGATAAAAATAATATCAACATCAATTTCCCATATGAACAAATAGGTCACAATAAATACAATTTTAGCAGTGATTATCAAACATGTTTTCACTAAATGGACATCAGATGTCTCAGATGTATCTAAATTAATAATAACAATAATAAAAATAATAATAATAATTAATTGTATGAGGAAGGGTACAATTATTACAAAAACTAATCTCCCTTGTGGCAATCAATTACCTACATATGTACAGGCAAATATATAAAATGCAGTTGGGAAACAAACACCAATTATATATAATGGACTGGTGTACATAGGAACAACTAAGTAGGGATTCAGTATACAGAACATTGAGTAATTAAAGTGAGTAAATATTATTTTTGTTCTTGTAGTGTTTACATTTGCCTTACTACTGCCAGTACTACGTCAACAACATCTTACGTGTCTAAGAATCAATGAAGAACATTCTCATTTTCAATCTTTTTCATGTTTTGCAAGCAATTTTGTAAGCATATTTTTATGTCCTACTGTTAGCCTTCTCTGGCATAATCTGTCATGCCTTCATCAAGTTTTACCTTTACATCAGTGCTTTTATAGATCATTTCAAGAAGTGATAGGGCATCCATATTCCATCAATATAATTTCTAGTCTATATATCAATCAACAAAAACTATTAAAAAAAAACATTTAAAAATGAAGTTTCTCTTCAGCCATCTTCTTTGCATTCAAAATAGCTATTTCTGCATTCTACTTCAAAATAACTGTCCAGATTATCCACTTGCCGACTTTAATGGCACAAATTGTCTTTGACAATAAATTGACATTTAAGTAAAACAAAAATTTCTTAGATATACAACCTTTCCTGTAGCATTGTTTTCTTTGTTACTGAACTAAAAACAAATGTAAAAAACCCATAAAAATGTTAATTACAGTTTTCTGTTTTCTTCCCAAGGATCTTGAAACTGATTAACAGACTGTAATATCAAGCTTTGTTAAAAATATGTATAAATGTATTTTTGTACTGAAATTTACAAGACTTGAAAATATAAATTGTAGAGAACTCCTCAGCTGTTGTTAAAAAATGTTTCCGTTACCTATGTTGATTATTATATCCACTGAGTTTTTCATTTTGTTCTTTTAATTTAATAAACTTTAGTATGTTACCACTGACATTACCTCCAATAAAACTCTATAAAAGTATTTTCTAATAAAATTTGACATCAACATTTTTAGTTGTGCAATGTACAGATTATAGTCCTTGAAATATGGGTTCTTACATCAGCCTAGAATTACAAAGATCTGCTAAGGGACTGACTGAAGAATTTTATCCAAATAAATATGGATGTGAGACTGAGCCTGCCAAATAGATGTACATTAGAAGATGAAAACATTTTTACCATTGATCTTTCTCATCCTTAAGATAATATGACATTTAGTACGTCAGATTACATAATAATTAATGTAAATATACATAGACATATATGCTAATCCTTGAAATAAGCATGATTTGTTTTTACTTATGGCATAAATAAACAAATTATCTTAATCTAAATCTTACCCAAAATCGAAGTTCAGATTTGACATTCTGACAGAATCCTTGTTAAACCAGGTTCATCAGAAACAATGTCCAGTCCATGAATAATTTTATAATTCCAACACAATTCATATGCACACAGATAGGTGTAGATCCCAGGCAGATTTCTTAAGACAGATGTACAGTTAGGTATTATCAATGTGTATACATAACTACAGTGATTTTATTAGAGTGACTGAAGCAGACACAATGCCACAATACAATCTATACCTTCATGTAATCAGTGTCAGAGAAAGCTCATACTGTTCACACTGATACAACAACACAGTAGTGTACCAAGCTAGCTAGCACTTCTGGCTAGTAGACTGGCTTCCCTACATTTCCTCAGCACTGCTGACAGAGAAGGAGAGCAAGTGAGAGAATGAGGAGGAGAATCAGCAAGCACTACAGCTGGAACCTTTCCTCCAGTCATTGACATGCGCTCCACCTGATTAATAATAGTAAGGCTAGCTTGCTCTGGCGACAGATATCTTAACCAATATCCATGCCACAACAGGTGATCTCTGCCTTGTAAATACACTGTTAACCATACAAATCTACTTCTTTATGATTAGGGTTTAAGAAGCCCACAACAATAATGTACATGTAGGAATGCTTAAACACTTTAAACAGAAGATTATTCCCTATATCCTCTTTCATATTTCTTCTGCTGGAATTTTGCATCCAATTTTTGGAGCTAAAAATTTAAAGCAAACTGTAACATCAAAATGTTGTCTTTCCATAGTCCATTTTATATACTTGATACAGATGTTTACAAATTGTTCAGCCTCTATGTATATATAGCACAAATCAATTTTGACTTCCCTTCCTTTCACCAAGTTAATATCTATCAAGTCTCCAGTGATTTCCAATTTCATTTGAAGAAAATCTTTCTGATTGATCCTTCTTTACTGAACTATAAATTCTGATAAATAAAAAACAACATATCGGCTTTCTGCATATTGTCATGATGAGTCAGTAATTCTACAGTAGACAATCACATTGATAAGCAAACCCACTTACAAATGCAGCTGTTTCTGTTCCAAACAAGACTTGAGCCAATAATGAGATATCAGGAAAATTAGTCTATTTTTCCAGGAGAAATATATAGAGTCTGTAATCACATGTACCACCACAGATCAATGGCCCTGTAGTCAATTTACATTAGTTGTGGCAAAGGTTGTATCTTTTATGCATGCACCATGACTGCCCAATCAAATCCAGATTATATGACCTTAAAATACATATCCCAGAAAACTCTTGTGTTGATTTGTTTTACATTTTACATAGTGTGCTAAATTTACCATCTAATACAAGGTGACCTGATAAGCCCAAACCAAGTGGTTGTGGTTAATTAGCTATTGGGTATGTACATAAGAGTAGTAACCAGATGCCAACCAATACTGTGGCAAGTGAATGACAGAAACAGACCCAAAGCTATCTGCTTGCAGGGTATGAATCAAGCACAGATCAGCAGCTGGTTGACATAAGATACAATAACTCTAGTCTCAAATACTAAATAAATTAAGCAAAAGTATCTGCACCAACAAAGGGCACCCATGTTTTTTTTTATAAAGGTGTGAAGCAGCACTTTATCATTAAATTTTCTCTAAGATTAATCTGTCAAATCATTGTTCTCCTTTCTGACTACACAAAGAAGTTTTACTTGGATCACACAAGGATTTGAATATACATTTGCCAAGAAAACACAATAAATAAGCATTTAGTTATTCCTACTGGCTTCATATTACAGACCTCTGAAAACAAAATATTTTACACCTGTAAATTAATATGTACATCCACTTTTTGTTGATACAAGACACACTTTTTATTATCTTTAAAGCAGTAATTCAATTACTGACCAAAGCAATGCTATCTGAAACAAGACAGTGATTTATGAAAATGAACAAGTTTTTCGGTGCCTCATTCACCATCTTAATAATGTGTATAATTTATAAGTTGTCAAAACGTATACCTCACCTTAGATTGTGGTATATCAGTTTCACTGCAAGCATATTATTTCAGTTTGTTTGAGGCTCACCCAATCAATATGACCTAAGGATTATTTATCCTTTTTCACTCTACATAACAATGCAAGGAAACTCAACTTGTACAGTGCTTTGTCATAACAGGAATTCAGGTATAACAGTCATGTCATGTATCCCAATTTTTGTCCTACTGTCTTTACTTGCTTATAAGTCTGGCCAAACTGCAATCAACACAGATCCTGATCTGCCATACTACAATGTGCATCAAAATCAGGATCTTTGTTGGTTGTTCTACTGATTACTCCCAACAAACTGCTCTGACCCAGATTTGTCTCTACCTTATTCAATGGCAGATTTGCCTCAATCCAGTTTGAAGCTGGACTCCTCTTATAAGTGAATATATATGGTAGATGGCCATTATTTCATGACAATACTCAAAATAGCTCACCAAGAATTCACATCTTTTTTTTTTATTATCTTTTAATACATTAAAAAAAATCAACAGACAATTTATAATTATAATCAAGATTATGTGGATTTGAAAGAGGTTTGTGTGCATTACGAAATTCAAGAAATTTTACATACAACATGATAAACTTGACATAAATTAATCTATAACACATATGTGTAGCAAACTTAACAGTGCATTATGTCTATTTGCCCAAGCAACATTATGGCTATTTGTGTCATAATGGTGGTAAAGCTTTTAGACTGTCTATGCAAGCTTGTTTATGGCAATAGTGCAGTTCGGACATTTTGTTAAAAAGCATTGATTTACATGGTATAGCTGCGCTTAACATCTAGTACACACTGTCATGGTACTGCTACATGTACATATATATAGTTCTGCTATAATGTAATTTATTTCAAATTATCAGTTTCTTCATCTTCTTTTTACCTTCTTAATATGACACAGGCATGCAGATTGTAAGCTCCAAATATGACACAGGCATGTATATGGCAAGTTAATATGACACAGGCATGCATATTGTAAGCTCTTAATATGACACAGGCATGCATATTGTAAACTCATAATATGACTCAGGCAGCATATTGTAAACTCTTAATATGACACAGGCATGTATATTATAAGCTCTTAATTATGACACAGGCATGCATATTGTAAACTTTTAATATGACACAGGCATGTATATTGTAAGTTCTTAATATGCCACAGGTATGCATATTGCAAGCTCTTAATATGACACAGGCATGTATATTGTAAGCTCTTAATATGACACAGGCATGTATATTGTAAGCTCTTAATATGACTCAGGCAGCATATTGTAAACTCTTAATATGACACAGGCATGTATATTATAAGCTCTTAATTATGACACAGGCATGCATATTGTAAACTTTTAATATGACACAGGCATGTATATTGTAAGTTCTTAATATGCCACAGGTATACATATTGTAAGCTCTTAATATGACACAGGCATGTATATTGTAAGCTCTTAATATGACACAGGCATGTATATTGTAAGCTCTTAATATGACACAGGCATGCATATTGTAAGCTCTTAATATGACACAGGCATGCATATTGTAAGCTCTTAATATGCCACAGGCATGTATATTGCAAGCTCTTAATATGACACAGGCATGTATATTGTAAGCTCTTAATATGACACAGGCATGCATA
Organism: Unio delphinus; assembly: GCA_029339505.1. NCBI lineage: Eukaryota > Metazoa > Mollusca > Bivalvia > Unionida > Unionidae > Unio > Unio delphinus. The sequence goes on from JAQISU010000191.1 coordinate 554,860, forward strand.
TTGTAAGCTCTTAATATGACATAGGCATGTATATTGTAAGCTCTTAATATGACACAGGTATGTATATTGTAAGCTCTTAATATGACACAGATGTGCATGCATATTGTAAGTTGTTAATATGACACAGGCATGCATATTGTAAGTTGTTAATATGCCACAGGCATGTATATTGTAAGCTCTTAATATGACACAGGCATGTATATTGTAAGTTCTTAATATGCCACAGGTATGCATATTGTAAGCTCTTAATATGACACAGGCATGTATATTGTAAGCTCTTAATATGACACAGGCATGTATATTGTAAGCTCTTAATATGACACAGGCATGCATATTGTAAGCTCTTAATATGACACAGGCATGCATATTGTAAGCTCTTAATATGACATAGGCATGTATATTGTAAGCTCTTAATATGACACAGGTATGTATATTGTAAGCTCTTAATATGACACAGATGTGCATGCATATTGTAAGTTGTTAATATGACACAGGCATGCATATTATAAACTCATAATATGACACAGGCATGAATATTGTAAGCTCTTAATATGACACAGGCATGCATATTGTAAACTCATAATATGACACAGGCATGAATATTGTAAGCTCTTAATTATGACACAGGCATGCATATTGTAAACTTTTAATATGACATAGGCATGTATATTGTAAGCTCTTAATATGACACAGATGTACATATTGTAAACAAGTAATGTAAAACAGCTATGAATATTGAAGTTGTTAACAGGACACAGGCATGCATACTGTAAATTTTTAATATAACACAGCAGTGCATACTGTAAATTTTTAATATAACACAGCAGTGCATATTGTAAGTTATTAATATGACACAGATCTGCATATTGTAAGCTCTGAAGCCAAAATTGTAAGTGATAACTTTGCTATTTGCTACTGCTACCATTTATTCTTGGATACAAGTCAATATCTAACTTAAAACTACACCAACCCAAATCTGCCAATTTTTAATGTGCTGACACATCTGGGTCTATTTGATGCTTATTAAGGAGTTATCAGTAGAACAAATAATTCAGACCCAGATCTGGCATCACAATATGTGACAGCAGATCAGGGTAGATGTTATTTGCATTTGGCATCAACTTATAAGCATATACATATATATGGTAAATGAAAATCATTTGTGAAAATCTAAGTATAAAACTGTAACAAAACAAGGGCAATATTCAATCAACTTTCATGGCTACAAGACATTAACAGACAGTTAAATTATTGATGAAAAAAGCAAGAACTATAAGGATGCTGCTTTACCATATATGGTGGAAATTATTAGATACATGTCTTTAAAACATATTTCTTTTTACTCTGCTTCTTGTACACTCTCTAACATGTACAAAAAAGTTTAACTACCCTCCACAAGTTGGCCAGCGTTATCGTAGTAGTGAGGTGAACACCCATCGTATGTGAGTGGCAGTTTTGATAATGAAAACACATGAAATATCACAACCTGCATAAAATCTCAGATGTCTTTTTGATGGCACACACACACACACACACACACACAGACACACACAAACACACACAGAGGGCTGTAAATACTTGATAATGAACTTTATGTTTTTTCAAATAGTATGCATCACATTTTCATAAAATTGTCAAAGACATCAGAATTTGCTAGATTTTATTCACATAAATTAGAACTGATACATTTTGTTTGGATGTATCGCCCATAAACAAATATCAAAGGGATTTTATTATCACTTTCCTGTCCCAATTAAAAGTTTTTCAAAAATAATATTGAATTGCAAATTTGTTCCAAATAGTTTTTATTTTCTCTAACAATGACTGGCACTGTTCCAGTAATAACTTTACTGTGCATTTATGATCTACTTACTAAAGTTCATCTAACTGACTTGATTAATTCATACTGACACAAAAAAAATTAATAGTTTATAGTACTTGGTACCAAATATAATGTAACCACTCCAGTGACCAAGCAGTTAGAGCATCCATCTCAGTTGCGGGAGTTCGTCAGTTCAATCCCCCACCAAGTCAAAGCAAAGACTTAAAAAACAGGTACTAACAGCTGCCTAACATGACGCTCGATATTAAAGGCTAGAGTTAGGACTCAGGTCAACCTCAGGTGTCAAGATAAAGTGACTGGGTAAGACATCATGCTACATGTCTGCGGCATGTTGCCACAGTGCCAGACATCACTATAAACTGTCACACTGCAGACATCGTAGCATTGACATTTTAATCCAGCAGTGAAAGTAAGTACAGTCTTCTAAGTACCCCTTTATTAGCAGCCCTTTAAGGTATGTCAGACATCAAAATGAGCAACTGTATTACAATATTTTGCCTTGAAAAGTCAGCCATAAAAATAAACAATTTTATTACCACGCAACCTTGAAAATAAATACCACAACATTTTGTTCTAAAGAGTAAGCAAAGCCATTCCTTTTACAACATTTTGCCTTCAAAACACTGCCTTGAACAAAGCTGTCTGATTAAGACAATGTTTCTCCACCAAAAGAAGGCCAGTCTTGAAAATAATCCATTATATTGTATTAATGTTTCAGATACAAAAAGTAAGCCAACTGGAAAATAAGCTGTTCCTGTATCACAATCTTTTGCAATCAAAATAAGCCATCTCATTATTACAACATTTGGTCCCCAAATATAAGCCAGCCCATTATTACAACATTTGGACCCCAAATATAAGCCAGCCCATTATTACAACATTTGGACCCCAAATATAAGCCAGCATTGTCAGTCTCCTGCCTAATACTTTTGATTTATTTCTGCTTATATAATTTTTTGCAGATTCCAAAAAATGTTTTGCCGGCATTTATTTTTCTGGATTGTGGAAGGGGTTTTAATACTTTCATAGAAAGATCAGTATTCACTTGGTCTTAAAACTAATAATTTTTAGCAACTATTAAATCTACAAAACCTGATCTTGTATAAATACCATTTTTGCTGATTGCTCAGTTTGTTTAAAATTCAGTACTTGGATTGCCTCATGCTAAGAAAAAGGGATTCTTACTAGTCTTTTATCACTTGGATTGCCTCATGCTAAGAAAAAGGGATTCTTACTATTCTTTTCTCCATGGATTGCCTCATGCTAAGAAAAAGGGATTCTTACTATTCTTTTATCACTTGGATTGCCTCATGCTAAGAAAAAGGGATTCTTACTAGTCTTTTCTCACTTGGATTGCCTCATGCTAAGAAAAAGGGATTCTTACTAGTCTTTTCTCACTTGGATTGCCTCATGCTAAGAAAAAGGGATTCTTACTAGTCTTTTCTCACTTGGATTGCCTCATGCTAAGAAAAAGGGATTCTTACTAGTCTTTTCTCACTTGGATTGCCTCATGCTAAGAAAAAGGGATTCTTACTAGTCTTTTCTCACTTGGATTGCCTCATGCTCAGAAAAAGGGATTCTTACTAGTCTTTTCTCACTTGGATTGCCTCATGCTAAGAAAAAGGGATTCTTACTAGTCTTATCTCACTTTCTCCTCTTTTAATCTAACTTAAAAAGTACAACAGTGAAATTGCATTTTTCTTATGGGGTGGGTGATGAGGGAGGTTGTGTCTTATTCTATCTTTTGTATACCTTCACTAAAACAAAAGAAATGTGCCTATTGTTTGTTTAAATTCTTGGTTGACATCAGACTATATCTGGACAAAAATATTGTTCTGATAGTTTTGTTTTTCTTGTTATTGTTTATTCTGTATTTTTGTCTACATTTCTTTTACACTTTTTGCATGTTAAGAAGAGTGAACTGATAATGATTCTTGTTAAAATCTAACAAATATGTATATTTCTGGCATATATAAAATAGTTTTGTTAAAATATTTATTTGTTATTGATATTGACATCTATAGTAAGCCACAAACTAGTATGTGCTTTATACCTGAAAAAGATTGGGTCTGATTACAGGAGATGCAATATATTGAATATAAATATAATAAATATAAATATATATTGATTATAAATACAATAAGTATAAATATATATTAAATATAAATATAATAAATATAAATATATATTAAATATAAACAACTTTTGATTTAAGTGTCATAGGTCACTTTCAAGTTATAATTGTTTTGTTTTGTTTTGATTTTTTTATGGTTTAACACCATTTTTCAGCACAATATAGGCTATACAGGGCGGCCAGTATTAATGATGGAGGAAGAACCTGGAAAACCCTGGAAAGAACGACCGACCCATGAGAAGCTACTGGCAAGCTTTCTCACATACCCACATTGGCCAAATCCAAGACTCGAACCCACGCAGAAGTGAGATGGCAGCAACGTTCCCTCTAAGCTGCACACGCACATGCTGCTCAGGCATCCCCGCACAGCTGAATTGTCAATGTTTGCTCAATCCAATGTTACATTTTGCTCATCTCCGTAATGCTTGCACAGTGCAGTGAGCACTGCACGCACATCTACATTCGCTTAGAGGGAACGTTGGATGGCAGTGATCTGTAACGGACAGCACTTTAGACCACTCAGCCACTCGGTGCCCCTCAGTTATAATTGTAATTTTGAACATGATTAAAGACTGTATTAATGATACTGATGGTAATTTGTTTGAATTGGATATAAAAACATTTCTCTGTGATTAATATTTATATAGCGTAAAATCCTGATGGTAATTTGATTGCATTGGATATAAAAACATTTCTCTCTGATTAATATGTATATAGGATACATGATGCCTGACCAAATTTTTACATTACATTGAATTAACAATATTATAAGTGAGTATTAAACTAATTCAATTAACATTGGTCACAATTTTAATCTGGTACAAAATCCCTAATTAGACTGCAATAATTACAAAATATTCCTAGTGCTAGAAATGTATTATTGAGTATGAAAAATACCTCTGGTCTTGTGGAACCATTTAAAGACGAATATTCATATTTGAAGAGATCTGCAGAGAAAAGTATATTTAAAACAAGCTATTTTAGATTTTATTCTGATTTCAGAAAGTAAAATCAAATAATAATTGAATCAAGTTATAAACCTGACCATAATGCAAATGAAAAACTTGTCTTTAAATAACTCATCAGAGGTAAATATTTCTGAAGTTCAACAACATCCTTCTTGAAAATATTAAATATGTATTGGTACATGAAATTAAAAATTACATTAAGAAAAATACAATATGCTTAATTTATTGAACTCATCCACAGGACTATGTCAGACTCAATTTTTTTTAATGTTAATATTCACTTGTATGTCAGATGCAAAGTCCCCAATCTGTCATTATGTACAGCAAAAGTATAACAGTCTGTGTCATTTGTTATAGTCTTTACAACTGCCCAGACCTAGATCTGCCATTATATAATGCATCCAAATAACACAGTTTATGTCATTTGTTCTAGTCCTTACAACTGCCCAGACCTAGATCTGCCATTATATAATGCATCCAAATAACACAGTTTATGTCATTTGTTCTAGTCCTTACAACTGCCCAGACCTTGATCTGCCATTATATAATGCATCCAAATAACACAGTTTATGTCATTTGTTCTAGTCCTTACAACTGCCCAGACCTTGATCTGCCAGTGCATTATGTGCTGTCAGATCTGGATCATTGCAATCTGCAGTTGGATCCAGCTTAAAAGTAGGTAGGCTGAAACTCTTAAAACCCAAAATCCATTGTAATGAACCTGCATTAAGACTTGACTTTTTGGAGTTCCAAATTTGTAATATCATCATTTTTTACCTTGTACCGGTGCTCAGAAACCCCTCAATTCCAAATACCAAACAAAATTTTATTCAAAATTTAAATTTTATCCTGAAAAAAAACCTCCACAAAAATCAAAACTCACTTCAATACATAAAAATGTGTTTTAGCTGTTTAAATTAGGACATATACTGTAAGAGATTAATTATGGGCTGCAATTATAGACCTGGGCCTGTGCAGTTTGCCATTGGACTCAAGTTTATAAGTAATTATATATGGCAGAATGTTTGGAAAAAACATGAAAAAAGACATAAGTCCTGGATCAGATGGTTTCAGTGCAGAATAATAAATTAAAAAATATTTGGGACTGATATTTGAGAAGTTTGCAGTCTGATCAATTAACAAAGCATATGATACCAGTTTTTTTTAAAAATAGTTTGCAACAAAGAGGTATACTCTAAGAAAGATAAATAAAAACAGTATTTATACAACTTGAGTCCTATATCATTACTTAATTTCATCACCAACCCATCACCAAACCAGCATCAGGCTGTACACATAATGTCAAGCTGTACATAATATCACGCTGTACAGAATGTCAGGCTGTACAGTCAAATCATGTCAGTACTGAATAATAGTGCAATATCTGATGCCCAAACCGGTTTTATTAATAGAAGCTAATTGTTGAAAATTGAATGATTATTTGTGACATAATGCATATTATTTAGGAATTACCAATACTTAAAACAAACAGACCCATTCTACAATTTCCTACTAGCTATTGTATTTTGTGTTTATTTATTTTCCAGAGTGACAATTGATCATCTAACCACTGCTAATATCGTAAGTATACAGTATGCATATTATGAACTAGACAACTGAATATCTAACTAGTGTTAAACATGATTAAATATACTATATGCATATAGGTGACACTCAATTTATTCTACAGATGCATTCCTGTAGTAATGGTGTAAGTAATCATCATCATCATCATTCTCTTGACCTCGTGTGGTCATTGAGGCACTGTGCTGGTGAACATCTGACCAGTTCCCTCCACTTAGTGTAAGTAAACAATTCAAGTAAATCAAAAGCAATTTTACCTAAAGAATACTTGTAAATTAAGGAAGTTTTGGGGCAATTATAATTCCTCAAAGTTTTCAAACAATGATTACTTATGCATTTCTCTGTGAGTGATGAGCTGCACAACAGCCACTGAGTACATGGCACCAGCAAAGTGGCAAAACTTAAAAGTTTTTTCTTCATTATAAATAGCATAAAAATGAGAATGTGTAAATCAAATTGGCGCATAGTGATCATCACCTGTATCATTAACTAGAAAACTACCTATCTAACTCGTGTTAACAATTTTGGGTTACTCAGAAGTACAGTGGGACCCCGCTATAACACGGTAGTTGGGAGCCATAGAATCATACCGGGCTATGAACTGAACCGTGTTATAAGCAACCATGTAGAATACCAACACATTTTTGGATTTAATGGGGGGGGGGGGGGGGGTTTACATAAAGACGGGTGCGAAAATGCATGGCACAATTACCATTTTTGATCAATATATATTAAATGAGAAAAACATTTGCTTTGGTAACAGAAATTGCAGATATAATATATTACTTTATTCATAGAACCATGCATTGGTACATACACGTGTCTAATTTATGTATACATGTATAATCTATTGCATGAAAAGAGTATCAACACCATGTACTCACCATCGAATCTTGTAACATACATTGAATCCATAATACAAATATTTCCATCGAAAATATCCACACACGGATGTAAAATATTCAATAATTTTGTCACAGATCATTATGTGACTGAATTCAATGAAAAGAAAAAAAACCAAAAATTACGTAACGGGTGTACGTAATGAATGATGAAATAGTGCATGTCCATAGATTAAATAATGGAAGCTAAAGTGTATTCTTATAATAACTACATGTACATCTCAGGATCTTTCTGTCTCTGAATTCAGTCATTGTAAATTTTTGTAAACATTTTCCCACCCAAGCTGCTAGTCAAAGTCCTTTGAACTTGCCGCCCAGTTACTGCATCATGTTCTTTTGATGTACTCTAATACAGCAGGCAGAACTGGCTGTATTTTAACCACGGAATTATGTCACTGTTTAGCTCGGCAGTTCACTTTGATGATAAACAATGTACTTAAATTGATTTATACATTCTGGTGAGAATCTTTTATCAACCGCCGCATTGGCTGTTGCTTAGTTGTGTATGATATTAAGAGAAACATATATCGGAGATTATTTGAGCAACGATTGTATTCGGAATGCATTTAAGACAAACACAAAGTAGACACGATGGCTTCATTACTCAGGAATCAGTAATTATAATATTGACACTTATGAGCTGTAATTTTTCAACAATAAACAAAGATCAAAGTTCTCAGTAGGCCCAGCAATTGGTTCGTATTTCCGACGTTTATTCTGGCACAAAACTAGAAGAAATTTGATAATACATTTTCTACACGTTCTTTTTCGCACGGTTTAGATGAATATTAGAATGATAATTAAACTCTTAATATTTTTTTTCATACTTAAATTTCTTTATTTTTTTTTTTGGTCTTTGAGAAAAATACCTGTAAAAAATTACCCGAAATTTCGGGAGCCATGCCACGACCGGGTTATATCCGAATTCGGGTTATAGTGGAGCGGGTTATAGCGGGGTCCCACTGTAAATATTAATTGACATAATTAAATATCTTATTTTATATTTTGTGACACAATTTGTGAAATAATCTCACTATTAGGTTCTCTCTCTCTTATAATGCAGGCCAATGTTATGGCTCCCAAGAATGGCATTATAAAAAGTGTTACAAACATTAGCATTATAAAGAATTATAAAATTTAGAACTATCAAGAGTGTTATCATATTAAGCATTATAACAGAGTTATGAAAAATGAGCATTATCAAAAGTGTTATATATAAAAAAGCATTATAAAGAGTGTTATAGAATGAGCATTATCAAGTGTTATAACATTAAGCATTATAACAGTTATGAAACATGAGCATTATCAAGAGTGTTATTAAAAACATTATCAAGAGTGTTATAAACATGAGGATTATAAAGAGTGTTATAGAAATGAGCAATATAAAAAGTGATAAAATTTAGCATTATCAAGTGTTATAACATTAAGCATTATAACAGAGTTTTAAAAAAAGCATTATCAAGAGTGTTATAAAAAAAAGCATTATCAAGAGTGTTATACAAAATAAGCATTATCAATGAGTGTTATAAAAGTGAGCATTATAAAAAGTGTTATAAAAATGAGTATTATAAAAAGTGTTATAAAAAAGCAATATAAAATATGAGCTTTGTCTGTTAGGGTCTATTAGTCTTGTTACTTACATACACATTAATAAGTTTGTCTACATCAGAAATTCGTCATGACATAAAGTATGGAGTTATAGAATTACTAGAGCTGGAAGCTTGCTGTTTTGACGTTAGCAACAGTACACAGGAGCATTTATGATAAAATCAAGGTTTCTGAAATTTATTATCTTGTCAAAGGCTAGATAATTCTGTATGATTCATGGGAAAGTTGCATGGCAAAATACCATTCACAATTCCAAATGTTACTATGAAATCAGAAAATCATTCAACATTTCAGCAAGTGTTCTTTAGAATATTCACTGAGAAATGATCTATAATAATTGGATTTAAAAAAAAACAAGAAAAGCAATCACAGAAAGTTTCTATGAGTAATTTGTTTGGTCTGTTAATAAAAGGAATCTGTTAAATATTGATTGATATTTGTTTGGAAGTTATACAGAATTTTGAAGATAAAGCTGAACCTTTTATCTAAGATTAGTATTTCAAAACCATGCCATTTTATTCCTTCTTGTCTTAATAATGTAAGCATTTTGATTCAACACAGATAAGCAAATCAGACTTTTTACAATAGTTTTACAACAAGCATTTGCCTATGTGTGTATAGTCAAGATTCCTCTCTGCATGGGATGCTTCCCTTCTAAAGGTGTACACGCTGCTAAGAATCAATCAGAACATCTTATGCCTTTTCCACTAAATTGAGAAATAAATCTCAGAAGTAATTCATCTTACTGAGAACTGTGTTCTGAACTATTTTTTTTCACATGGCACTATATGGCGGACAAAGATAACAAAGTAACAGTTGGAACATTTTTGGCCTTTTCTGTTTCAACATACATTGTATGGTGCTCGCTTTCTACAGTGAATTACAAAACCCATCAAAATTATGTGCATCTCTAAAACTGCATCTTAAGATTATTTCTTAACTTGACAAAAATTAGCCAAGCAATATTACACTTGTGGTTAGAATCTGGTAACTGTTAATTAATTCTAAAATTAAACGTACTGCACAGAATGTGTAACACACTTCAACAGTTAACCTGACTGAATTCGAAAAGTGCACACACTCCTGGTAAACTGGTAAACAACATACAATAGTTATATCTCATTTAATTTCCAAAAGTGTCACTGCTGATAATCTTGCAACACATTTGAAATAATGAAATCTGTTTTAATTGTTCCAAAAGCAATGATGCTGCTATAATTTCCAAAAGTGATACTGCTGAAAATCTTTTAACATACTAAAAACAATGAAATCTGACTTCATTTCCAAAAGCATCACTATTAATATCTTTAAACACTCAAAACAATGAAATCTGATGAAGCAGACACAAAACTCTTCTGAAAAATCAACTAGAAATGTATCCACATGACATGGTTGAAAATGCCAATATGACATGGATGCAACAATACTGCTGGAGAACTATGAAAATCTTTGCAGGATCTTATTGTAAAACCCATCAAAACATTTGCTTTATCAATCCATCAAATCCTAAAAAATATCTTCAATGAAAATCTGGCAATGGATGTCATGTGATAATACAGAATGGAACAGTGCAGGATGAGCAGACAATTTGGTAATACTAAATTCTTCTTCCATAAACACTTCAACTAAATATATTTGGTAGAAATCAACACTCTCCATGCATGGTTTATAATAATTAAACTTAAGGCTTAATCTAATTTTACATCTAAATCATTTTTTAAAACATTGGTAAGAAATTATCTGCTTATGATTGTTGGCAACTACAATAGAGTCAACGTTAAACTCTCTGTTGCTTTGTGCCATCATTGCAAGCATTGGTCAAGTATCTGCTACACTCCTTTCCAACCATGGCTACCAAAGACAACATTTTCTTATTTCTAATGAATATCCATAAACTTTAATAACCAATGTAGTGACGTGACCTTTAATGCACTAAAAAAATGGCAATGAAAGATTCTCATCCAAAGACAGTGGCTTATTGATTAGTAGAAATTTTCTCTGGTTACAGATTCAATATACAACCATTAACATTGTGTCCTTGAAAAAGATGAGTGGTCTGTGCATGGGCATGTGAGGTGCATGAGTGTACCATGGCTTATTGACAATTCTCCACAAATAATGGACAAAGCTTTTAGACAAAAAGAAGTTAAAAGCTGTGCAATAGTGACAGGTATGTTATTGTTACAATTGCAGGGCACATTCATTACATTGCAAGTTTTTCACTGTGTTGTTGATGAAGTATTGTTGTTATATTTGCATATTTATGAAAAATGATCAAATCTTGTCACAGGCAGCCACTGGTAAAAAAAGGAGCTTTAATTGATTTTAGTCATGACTTGCAACAGTGGCTTTGTGTCTATATTTTTACAAGAATTCTGTATGGTGGAATTACAGGAACTTCATTTGGCATGAGGAAAAAAATCTCCAGTTAATCAACTTATGTCTTCCCACTTTAAGTGTGAGAATTAAAGAGCAAGTGGTTTTCATAAATATAAATAGAATATATGCAGGCCAGCAAACTATCTGATAAGTTGGTGCTGTCAGAATTAACTTTTGTGGAGCCTGAAGAAGGCAGGACAGGTGGAAACTGACATCTATACCACTTATGCTTTCCATTTATATCAATCCAAATGGGATAGCCTTCTTATTCTTACTCATTATTTAGAGTTTCACATTTTTAGGCATTCTTCTTTGAACTGCTTGATGTGTGCCCAGATTGTATGAAGCTAATCTCCATTTCTTGTCCTGCACCATCTCTTGTAAGGATTGATAAATGATCTAGCTTTGGACATAAAACAAATCAGACGCCAAGATTTGACACAAGGACTATGTGCTATCTCTGTAGATTTACTCCATGTTGGCTACCCCTGGTAAAGATTCCAACTACTTTAAGAATCTGGACCAAAATTAATAACACAAACAGTTTGCTGTAATTGCTGAATTACATATATTTAGTCCCAACATTAAATTTTTGTGGATTTGCAAAGGTGATGATCTGAACAACCTGCTTCAAAGCAATCAAAAATTGTACTGGATAAATTGAATAATAAATTCAGGCAAAATTATTACTAGTAAAGTATGCCCTCAATATAATGAAATATTAAAGTAGCTGATAACCAGGTGCATATAATTTTACTAGTAAATAATGCAGTGCAATCCATAACCAATTCTGCATTATAACAAGAACTATGGACCTGATAGTGGAGTGGTGTTGCTCCTTTCAGTTTTTTTTTCTCTCTTTCTTTTTAGATAGTTTATGATACCTTATTTCATTTAAAATGAAGTATGACTGTGTTTCTACACTCTAAATTGATCAATATCCAGCATGGACTCATCCTTGAAGTCTATAGTGAAATAAGAAAAAATACTAAATCATATTTCCACAAGTTTTCTGTCAAACTGTAGTGTTCAGGATTAGTAAAGACTGACATGAATAATTAACAGTAAACATTTTTAATGACATGCATCTAATTAGTTTTGGATACTGATGAACTCTATATTTTGCTTGCAGCCACTACCTTTCACATTTAATATTTTCATTCAAGATATTTTTTTCTGATGTACCTGTTTGAAATATGATTGTACTTTAACTCCACCCCACTTCATCCCAAAGTGTGAAGTAGAGGTAGAAAAGTTATGTTTGTTACCCTTGAGAACAAAATCCTAGTCAGGGGTTAGCTTCAAGATTAGTTCAAATTTATGTGTTCTGATAACATGCATCCGGTCCAAGGGGCACCAAATGTCACTTCTAACCTGCCATAAATCAGAAAGGGCAAATTCTTAATACCATATATATATGTAAGGGGGTGTCCATTCAGTGTGAAAATGCTCCAAATCAGCTGGTCATTTTGATATCAAGTCAGCATTTGCAAAGTCTATACTGAGGATTTTAACCATGCTGCCAAGTCCAGTGGATATATCATACAATATGCACTAAACCTGGATCACCCAAGTAATTATCATCCATGGTATTTGGGGTAATTTCACAAAATATCTATGGATATAGGTAATGATGCCTAATGTCATAATGCCAGAAAAAGCTCAGAAGATACTTTTTTTTTTAATAATAAGAGAGTATAATTTCAACATGGGTATTATAGTAGGTTTGAACCTGGCCATATTAAGGTCTGACATATTCCTTATGATAAATTTATGAGGTGTAGAGAAGTTATTAATTACTTTATTGGCTCTGACAAACAAAATAAAACATTAAGTTAGATATGTTGAAGATAGGTGTAAAGTGCATGCATTCATCATGACTGTCAGTGCCATAGACTGGACAATAAATATAAGGGTGTTAAATATGTCTGTAATTCCATAGAATTCACTAACTATTCTATCCTGGCACAGAAGGGGTTGATATCTTAGCTGCACTTAAGAATACATCAGCAGACCAATGTTAAATCTGCCATGAATTAATTTTCCAATCCCTAGCTTTTGTGCAGATCATTATTTTCGGCATAGTTGATTTTATTACATGTTCCGTACATAAAATCACTTGAAATCTGAACTTAAATGGCAATTGAAAGTGAGAAATTTATACACATTTTGAGGTTACCAGTTCTTAAAAATCAAATTTGACTCTTTTACTATATATACTTTCTTTCAAGTAAAGTCAAGCTTAAAAAAGCACAAGCCCATGTTTGATATCACATAATGTGCCAGCCGATTTGGGTCTATGCAGAGTGGTAGGAGCAATCAGAAGAACAAATGCAGACCTTGATTGGATGGTATAATATGTAACATAGATCAATGTCTATGTTGTCTGCAGATATACCAACTTATAAATAAATATATACAGTAATACATTTAAATTATTATCATGTACAAAATGATACAAAATGTTACTTTTATAAACAGAATAATAGCACTGAATTTGCATTGCAATGGTAAACCACGATAGAGTTGTCTTTTAAAGCTGTAAAAGTTTACCAAAAAAAAGTTAAATATATGTACTAATAAAAACATTATTAATGTTTTGGGTTTAATGCCATTTATAAATGCATGATAGACTGACTATACATGGCAGCCAGTACAACTGGTCCAGGAAGAACCCAGTAAGTATGACTGACCCACAGGAAGCTACTGGCAAGCTTTCTCACATGCCCACATTGGCTGAGCCTGAGACTTGAACCCATATGGATTCAGGTGAGATGGTGGAGATCAGTAAAGGTTTGTGCTTGATACCACCTTGCCCACCAAGGGATGCAGTAAAAAGTGAAATATGCCTTTCTGATTTTAATTCAGTAAGCATGTTCACCCAAGAATTTCCAAAATGGCCTTATATTTATATACAATTTTGAAAAGTTTTTCCTTTTACCTTTAAAATTAAAAAACTCGGACTTGTAATAGGTACTACAGTATCTGGACAGGACTGTGTCAATATGATGGATACATACTATATATACATGAATATTTGTCCTTAATCCGAAATAAATACAACTAACTGTGACTTGTTTTGTTCTTATAATTGCAGATCATTTAACATTATTTTGAACAACAAAGCATTATGTTAAAATGGAGACTGTGTATGAAATACTTTTGAAGATTGCATTATTTCTTGTCTTGTGCTCATATTTATTCCTGCAGAACATATTCCCAATTGAAATAAAGGCATTGGCTGTTATCTACTGTTGCATAATTATTTTTTTGGGGAGGGTGCTCTTTCCTGGTTGATCTTTACAGACCATTTGGGGAGGTCCTCCTGCCCTAAATTTTGTTACCTCGTTGAGGTATGTTTACCATAGTTTTGTTGAAGAAAAAAAAATTATTTGTGATTTATGTAATTTGTGATTTTTTTATTTTATTATTTTATATTTGTTATAATATTTTTAAATGTTTTTTTTTTTGAATTTTTTTATGTTCATATTAATATGAATAGTCATTATTGTATACATCTATATATTCGTCATAGGCCAGCATTTATGTTTCCATCATCTACTCCTTGTCACGTCTTTTTAGTCTTCTTTTCTCTTTCCATCTTTTCTTTCTTTCCCAATCAAAAATCTCTTCTGCTGTCATGTCTGATAACATTTTTCCATTTAAAGTTTTATCTCCGGGTGTTGTCCTAATATCTAGTTTAGTCTGCTGTTGTTGGATTAATTTTTCTTGTTGTCTTTCTGGTTGTTTCCTTTTTGCAGTTGTTTTATTTCTGTCTGTTGTTGCTTTGGTTTTGGGTTAGGTTGTTTTTGCTGATGTGCCTGTTTCTGGTGTTGTGTTGAAACTGTCAGATCATCTTTATTTTGTTGTCTTTGATTTTCTATCTGCACATGGGTTTCGCTTGTGTTTTCCTTTTGTCATTCTTGTTGTTGCATCTGTTCTTCTTGTTGATTTCTTGTCCCTTTTTTCTGTTTGATACTTTTTTCCATTGTTGCTTCTCTGCCAGTGTTGTTGTTTCTAATTTAGTTTTCCCTTGATGTTACAGCTGATTTAGTTGTTGTTTTTGTTGTTGTTTCCCTATTTGTTCCTGTTTTTTTTGTGGGAAAATGCTTGGGATTTTTTCCTGACTTGGGTGTTTCTGTTCCTTGGTAATTTCTTGGTTTCTCTGTTGTGGGGCTTCATGTCTCTGTTGTTTGCTCCACTCTTCCATCATATCATTAGGTTGATTTTTATTATCCTTTTCTGTCCGACTCTCTTGATTGTTGGGGCATTTGAGAGGGGTATATCCAGTCTTCTCGCACCTGTAACACTTTTTATGGTGAATACACCCTTTACCAGGTTTTCATTAGAAATCTGTTTAGGTAAAATGCTGTTCTGATCCCTTGTAATCTGCTTTTTTCTATTTTGAGCATTCTGGTCCCATTGTATACTGTGGTCTGTGGTATTGTTACAAGTCAGGCTTTTCCAACTTTTATTCCTATTTTCTTTTCAAAGCATGCCACTGTAGCTTCTAATGGTATTGCTAGTGGTATGTCTGATAGATGTAGTTCTCTTGTTTGCTTTTTTATTTTCTTTAGGATGGGTGTTGGCTCTTTAAGTGTGACTTTTTATCCCATTATATTTATCTCCCCGTATGGAATTATCGGCTTATTTCCTTTAGGGCATAGTATGTATTCTTTGTATCCATTTCTGTTTATGGAGTATATTTGGCTAATATATTCTGGGTTAATTTGTTTAATAGCCTATCATCACTGTTGAAATTCCTGGTATATTGTCTCTTGGTGTTGATGTCATATCCAATTCCTGTGTTCCTTTTTTGTATCAATATTCCAGGTATGATCCTTCATCATTCTCTAATTTCCTTAGCTGGAAATTTTTTTCTAGGTCCTTTATTTGTTTTTTTGTTTCTGCCATTTTTCCTTGCCTTCCCTTTTCTGTCCGTGTTTCAATAACAGCTCACTTCGTTTGATACAGTTTTTTTTTTTTTTTCTTCTTCTATGTTATATTTGTCTTGATTTTGAATCAATACATTATTGTTGTGGCATTAGTTTTCCAGGTTAATCCAATGCTCCTTAGTTGAAATTGTAGAATTCCATTTAGAAGGTCTGCTTCATGATGGCCATTGCTATTATAAACACTTACTTGGCTTCTCAACAACAGCTATACATAATGTGCCAACAAATCAGGGTTTAACTATTTGACTGAAATTATAAGAAGAGACCCCACCCACCCCTTCTGGGCTAGCATGCCTTTTATTTAGCTAGAATTTAACAAACTTTAACACTTAATCTTATCCTGAATCTTTAACCTAATCCCACGATGTGATGTAAATACAAATGAATGCACATGTGGATATATTGTAAAGCACATGTACATTAATTTAACCAGTGACATGTACATCAATTTAACCAGTGACATGTACATCAATTTAACCAGTGACATGTACATCAATTTAACTATGTCAATCTTATGCCTTGGCAAGCTCAACAAAGTGTAAAAACCCTGACAAAACTGTGGAGCAATTATCTAATGACATCTGATTCTATACTACTCAGTTGGACATATACCATATATACTCACCTGCAGTTTTAGGTCTGTCTTATTTGTTCTACTGATTACTCCAAACAAACTGCATAGACCCAGATCTGCCAATGCATGATGGGATGGCAGATCTTAGTCTGTGCAGTTTGCAGTCTGACTGGTTTTGTAAATATACAACAGATTGCTACATGATCAATGATAGTGAATTTCATATGTGAAGTCAAATTACCAAATTTTTGTTCACAATTATGCTTTCTCATTATGGAATAAGTGAAAAACTTCTGTTGATTCAATGTTAGAGATTTTTTACCTTGCTAAACTAAACCCCTACCAAGAAAATTGTACAGTCTGTAAGATTTAGTAGTGGACTTCATGTTTCAAACACTTTTCAAAATCTTGTGACAGATATTTAATTAAAAGATTAATAGAATTGATTTTTATTAGTTTGTTCCCTCCCTTCTGCTGTGGTGGTCTAGTTCCCCCAACCCAAGCAGATGGGAGGCATCAGGCAATACCTTCAGTTTAAAATTTCATTGGACAGGAAGGGTCTGTCTGCAGGATACCAATCTTACAAATCCACCCAGAACCTGATGGGTCTTTATACAAATCAGTGCTTCAATCCAGCTTTTCCACAACCACAGTGATTAGAAAAGACACTAACATCACCAAAAGGATACAACAGAACACAATCAAGTGAAGTATTTTTGTGTGACCAAACTATTTGAATTCCATAATAAGAATAAAAGAATACTTGAAGAATATTTGTAATATGACTGAGATCCCAGTGTCTAAACACTTTAACCAACCTAATTGCAATGTTAATTGTGTTCAGTATCAGATAATAGAAATCATCCAGACCAATCCAAAACTCTCTTGAAGCAATATTAATTAGAAAAGAATTTTACTGGCTACACCAATAACATACTCTATAGCCAGTTAGCATCTCTGTTTAAATGGATTTTAACATGAATAATATTACAACATAAAGCAATGTGTGAAAGTTAAAATTCATTCTGAATTTCTACTGGCTAAATACAGAAGTTAATAGTGAGTCAGCAAAATACAAAGACATGGCTGATAAAATGTATAATCCTCACTTTAGCATGTAAGTGATGAATAAATTTAGTTTTTTTAAGGGTTAGGTGGGCTGTGATTTTCTTTTGAGACAGGATATATTGTTTTCTTTTGCCTTAAGATAAGGTGTTTTTTTTCAACCAATAATCAATCTGAGCAAAAAAAAATTTTTTTCTTCAAGTCATTTGAAGTCTGGAAGTTTATTTTAACAAAAAATACCACCACCCTGCCAAACATTTCATTTTAGAATTAAAATATAATGCTTTTTCTCTAATTAAGTAACCTAATTTTCAGGAAAAATAAAAGAAACAATCTCATCTTTCTCAAACACACAACCAATAATGTTCCTGACAGTCCAAACCAGAGCTTCTACAAATTTGTGAACTTTAGTTTGATGTGTTCTGGGGCCCTGAATGGATGAGTGGTCTAAGACACTTGCATTTATAGGTCGCTGACATCTCATTCTTGTCCATATGGGTTAGAGTCTTGGATCAGCCAATGTAGGTAAATAAATTCCTGTGTGCTTGTTATTCTTCCCAGGTTCGGACTCCACCAAATATACTGGCTTCTATGTACAGCTCATCATGTGGTGAAAAAAGGCATTAAACCAACAATACCAAACCTGACATTCATTCCATCCGATGCAAATGTACACAATCATGCATCCCCTTAACCCACCTCCAATCATCTTACCTTGGAACTAACTCCTGTATATTTCCATGTCATTTGGTAATTTATTCATTGCAATTCAATTCATTACCAATATGCTTAAAAATTGACACTATCATTTTCTTTTTCTTGCTTTTACAAATCTATGACATCTAACCTACTGTCTTTGGTTTGGCCAACACTTGCATGTGAGAAAGAATGGCAGTAGCTTTGCTTTTTCCTGGTTTCTTCCTCCATCAAGATATACTAATCACCATATATAACCCTATCATGTGCTGAAAATTGGTATGTAACCCATTACAACAAGTCAGTTTCTGATAAATCAAATGTATATGAGCCAGCTGACATTGTACATTGTACTGTAAATATGACTAAATTATTGTAGCTGATGATGACTTTAGAACTTAAAACTTTAATTTGTATGGGGTGGATTAAGTTTGCTGTTGTTACTCTCTGTTTATGCTGTGTATTAGTAGTCATCTCTGCAAGGGTTACTTCCCTTTTAATTTTCTAAGTCTTCTGAAAATGACTCAATGGGGAATGCCTCATTACCCATGAAACCAAATTGTGTACTTCCAAACTCTGTTGAAGCTTGGAAATAGTTCCATGAAAACTGACCTAAATAAAAGCCTTAAGGCTATGTACATTTTACTTGTTAAGATGAAGTCTTGAGTTTCGGAAAAAAAATTATTTACCCAGTCTAAATTGGAATTTCCTATGGTTTTTCAGAAACTCCCAATATCAGATAACAAGTCAGTCCTGTTGGACATGTTTGGGAATTATGACAAATTCAGTAAGCCTGGTCCAGACCCAATTAGATACCACCCTCCACCAATATATACTCAATACCATTCATACCCAACTGTTTCCAAATACATCTTGTATAATATCCATCTGCCTTTATAAAATAATACATTTTTATTATTTACTACAGCAAGAAGTTTACAAATCTTAATTGCCAGTTGATAATACTTTTACAAAAACACTATGTCCTTATATATTTGGGACCAGACTGATTGGTCCCCATCAAATCTGTTTACCTCTTAAATTAGGTCAGAATTTAGGCAATTACCAAATTTAAAGTAGGTTTAGAATATTTATCTGACATGTTAAATGGAGTCTATATTGAAGTAACTGACCAAAGGTGGCTTGGTCTTGTATCTGCCACTTATTTTTTGTCCTTATAGTATATCTGCATGGGAAACTTAGAATTTTGTATCAAACAGACAACTTGACTTATCTCACATGTCTGTGCTACCTGTATGTCAACTCGTGTCCTCAGATTTAGGTCCTCATAATTTGAGAATAACTTTTTTTAAGGAAGACAAGCAAATAATTTCAACAAGGCATTGTGACAAGATATTTTCTACTTAATCTGAACATATCTTCTTAAAAGCAAACTTGAGCCTCTGGCATAAATGATCAAAGAAAAATAAAAAAGGACTCTAAATCTCCTAGTGCTGCGACCCCATTAGTGACACTGACAGAGGGACCTTTTGTTCTCCTCATTTATGCAGGATCACTAACTAAACCCACCTGCCTTTGATAATATTGATTTGGAATCTAACCTGGTTAGTCTTAACACAGTCTGTCAATACACATAGCCTGTTGATGTTGGTACTGGGTCTCATTATTTTGGGCTTGGACACCTAATTCAAAATTAATCATGGAAATATGATAGTATTGAGTGTATTTACCACTGGGGCCTAGAATAACTTGATATTTGAACTGTTTTTCCAAGAGCTCTCCCCTATGGGATCAGTTACAAACCATACATCATGATGACACAAGCATCCCCTGGAGCCCAGGTACCGGTCTGACAATCCCTATCTCTACCTGGTTAAGTGGATAATCACTATATAATTAGAGACAAATGGATTCACTTAAACCTTTTGGGCAAATACCATCACAATATTTACAAGTTTGAAAATACTTATCTTAAACAATATGACAGGGCATAAAAATCTAATTGAGAAAACTTCAGTGTTATGTATATTTACCAGTAATTGTATTTGTTAGTTTTTTTTCTCCAAGATTATATGTTATGTATAATTGCTTTTTAGACTTAATCTTGTTAAAAATCAAGTTCTTTGTGTACCTGACCAGCAACATTTAATTTGTAAACCATAACAACATAGTTAATGTTTCTCATTCAGTGTTAGGTCAATGTTTGGAATTCTATCAATGGAAGTAAATATGTTTATTTTGGTCTAGTACTCTCTATGGATTAACCTGTTTTACCTGATCTTTACCATGTTGTTTATTTTTTTATCTTGTTGATAAGTTAGAATATTTAAAAAATCTACTTTTGACCTTGATCCTGATTCTACTTTTGTGTTTTAGCTCTTTATATAATGCTGTTGTCTGGAGAAATTACTCATTGTTGCATTTAACATCTGATGCGGAATCAGTATTATTGTGGTGTTCATTTGGTTTGGATTAT
This sequence comes from Unio delphinus, assembly GCA_029339505.1. Lineage (NCBI taxonomy): Eukaryota > Metazoa > Mollusca > Bivalvia > Unionida > Unionidae > Unio > Unio delphinus. The sequence continues at coordinate 576,005 of JAQISU010000191.1, forward strand.
TTATTCAAATTTTTATTCACTAGAAATACAAACTGCTCATCCATACATTTGGAATTATGGTGATTTCAGACAAGAACATATTTAGATTATATTACTGTGAAATATCTAAAAACTGTTAGCACATCATCACACTTCAGGCCATTTGGCACATTACCACATCTGAGACTAGAGGCACATCAACACATTCATTATTTTAAACTTATTGGAATACCACAGGAATTCAGTTGGAACTTTATATATTTGAAAGGGGCCCTGAGTGGCTGAGTGGTCTAAAGCACTGTCTGTTACGGATTATTGCCATCTCAACTCTGTCTGCATGGGTTCAAGTCTTGGATTCGGCCAATTTGGGTATGTGAGAAAGCTTGCCAGTAGCTTCTCTTGGGTCAGAGGTTCTTTCTGTTGTTTTCTGGGTACTTCCTCCACCATTAATACTGACAGCCATGTATAGTCTATCTTGTGCTGAAAAATGGCATTAAACCCAAAAAACAAAACATATATTTGAACTTGTGATAAAACAATTAGGATTATTTGTGACTTAATTGACAATACATTAAGTTCTTTTTAAATGTTCACTTTGTATTCAAGAAAAATAAATTATTGTTGAATTTTATAATGTTTTTAGTTTCACTCTTTCTATTACTTAGTTTAAGACCATAGAGTCATAATAACAGTCAAATGTTTTTTCTGCTTGTCTGAAGACAGCTCAAGTAGTACTTCTTTTCAAAGACCAATCCTATTAATAAAAATAATTACAAGTATAGACCTGTGAGCATTACACCCATTATAGTCAAACTGTCAGAGAAATCGAGCAAGACCCAATATCAATATCGGAAGACATTAAAAAAAATATTTGCATGCATTTCAAAAAGATTATGGATCCCAGACCACTCTGTTACATTTCTTGAAGACTGGAAGAAGGCTCTTGACAAAAACAAATATGTAGCTTCAATGTTAATGGATTTATCTAAGGCTTTTAACTGTCTTCATTGTGATATTATTCTCATTTGCAATCTATGGGATTATGATATGTCAGATGGCTCATTATGTCTATTACAGAGCTGTCTGTCAAAACTGAAATCAGCAGGATACAGGTCCTATTGAGAATTCCCCCAAAACTAGTTTATCCCGGGGTCAATCTGAGAACCTGTACTCTTTACTATTTTGATGAATAATATTTATATTTTATTAAATATGGTTTTTTATTCCATATATCCATGCTGACAAGTTGAGTCCAACTGCAAACTGCATGGACTGTGACTTGCTGTTGCATAATAGGCTGACAGATCCTGGGATGTATAGTTTGATAGGTGTAATCAAAAGAACAAACAACATAGACCCTGATCTGCAGGTAAATTATGCTATGGAACATAATGATCTTTGTAACTATTCTTATGAAAACAATTTGTCCTTTTTTACCTTCTCCATTCTACTGATTACTCCTAGTAAACTGCACTGACCCAAATGTGCTGGCGCATTATGTAAATTGGCAGATCTGGGTCTGTGCAGATTTCAGGTGTACTTGTCTTATCACTGAGTATATCCAGTAAGACATAATCTGCACCTCAGCATATCATTAGTTTTATTTTTTCCTTTTTATCCATCCTTTGGAATATCCTAAAATGTGGGGCTTTCTGGCTATCTAGACACAATATTTTGAATACTGCCTTAAACATGATTTGATTTCTTATACTTTAAGATGTGTAGTGTGTATTTTGTTTTGTCCAATTGTACCTAGGTATAATATCTTGCAAATCATGTTTGTTTTTATATATTTGTTGTTTTTATAAGAGGCTGGTAGAAAGCTCATTTGAGCTTATGCTGAATCATTGTTTTAAATCATACCAAATATAAATAAATCTTATCATATTTTACAAATTCTGTCAAACACTATGTCTCTATGTGTTGCTTGTTTTGGCATAATTCACAAACCTTGTACAAGTAGTTAGAAGATTTAAAAAAGTAGGGTACTGTGGTCTACTTTTCTTGCTGGATAATCAGCTCCCTCACATTTCATGACTGTACATGCAAAAACTAAGATAAATGCAAAAAATAAAAATTGACACCTCTACCATCAACACACCATCTTAACATTGACACCATTGCCAACAAAACTGCCAGAAAAGTGACATATATGCCATTGGGACAAAGATTATTTATTGCTATGTATATTTGATTTAATTTATATTTGATTTAAGTTAATTGTTTGTTTGTAAGTTTTACATTTTGAACTCCATTACTTGTTATTGTAGTGTAACTTTACTTACTGGAATAGAGTTCAGTTCTCACTGATTTATTTTGATTATTGACATAAATAATTTTATAATGACATTGAATCTAATGCTGACCTATATATATATATATATATATATATATATATATATATATATATATATATATATATATATATATATATATATATATATATATATATATATATATATATATATATATTCCTGACCTTGATTCAGAACCAGTAAGAGTTGTAGTAAACAACTTTTTTTATTTGCTGCTATTTCTTTTGTGAGTAAGATTCATAAAGTTAAATTGAGGCTAAACTTGGAGTAGATGACAATTAACATGTAGTAATTGTTACAATCTCTGTTCTTTTCCAGAGGATTGACCCACATCCGGGCATCTGTTTTGTGTTGTAGCTAGATTTATTATTGATGTATTGACCCAGTACCATGGATATATTATCCCTGCACTGTAGGGTTGACCTGTACTCATAAATTGGTGACCAGTGTCTGGTCAATAACTGGTGAGGCAACTCAGATCTGTATGTAAGAAGACCCTTCCCCAGGTCTGATAGATTTAAACTGAAGCAAGTTTTTGCTAATGAGAAATTCACAAGGAACTAGATCAGGGTTGTATGGGGGATGTGGCAAAGTATGTATTGTGTCTGTTGCTTTAAAAGATCTTCCAATGGGTGGTTCAATCCCATCACTAACAATGAGCCATAGGGACTGGAAAGGTGCTGCTCCTCCCACATAGGAGATTGTGACTTGTGTTGTCTAAAGTAATTAAAACAACCACTGATATTTCAAGATAATAAAATTGTAAGCTAGATTATTGAATACTGAAGAATTAAACAGCCAATAATGCTCAAGGTTATCAATAAAGGATGTCAACCAGGTGTTGTTCATGATGTTAAGTGATGTTATTCAAGAACTGGAGAGAAACAGTTAGCAAAATAATAAAAAAAAACAACTTGTTAAATTGCTAATAAAAATAGAACCTGGTGTGACAAAATCATACAATCACATTCCAGGATCTGAATTCCAATCATTCCTTTACTGTAAAAAAAAACAATCATTCCTTTACTGTCATAAAACAATCATTCCTTAACTGTAATAAAAGAATCATTCCTTTACTGTAATAAAACAATCATTCCTTTAACTGTAATAAAACAATCATTCCTTAACTGTAATAAAACAATCATTCCTTTACTGTAATAAAACAATCATTCCTTAACTGCAATAAAACAATCATTCCTTTACTGTAATAAAATAATCATTCCTCTAGTGTAATAAAACAATCATTTCCTTTACTGTAATAAAACACTCATTCCTTTACTGTAATAAAATAATCATTCCTTTACTGTATGTAATAAAACAATTCAACAGATTCAAGTAGAGTCTACAGACAAGTTTTGTCAAACAATAACTAAATACCTACCCAGGCTAGAAAAAAAAATACCAATTTCTTTTCATATACAATAATAGCTATGCAAACACTCCTGTGTGGTAGTAACCTAAATGAACAGTTATTCAAAACTTAACAAAGAAAATGTGAATAACACTTCAAGAGAGCTAATCTTTTAATACAAAAGATTGCATAATTTAAGGATTATTCTACCCAAAAAATGCTCCAAGCACAATTTAAGACTTGAGGTAAAGGTAATTTTCTCTTTGATATAATTCAAGCAGCAACCAGAAAATGAAGGAAGGGATTGTGGGTATGAACAATGTATCAATGGGATGAACTGGAGGCATTCTGAAATACAGAACTTTCTTGTCACCCCATGGAAGGATGAGCTCTCATTATATAGTTGAGGACATTTTCCACCTGGACCAGCTATGTAACAGCAACAGCTATGCAAAAGCAACAGGTTCCATTTTGTTGATATTAAAAAGATAAAGCCAACATTTGTTGAATATGTCCAAAAAAAAAAAAACATTAATGAAACTTATGGTGAACAAATATATGAAGTCAGCAGGGATATTGTTATTATACATGGGTAAATACAGCCTGAATGAGTTTTAATAAGCTACCTCCATACAATTTTTTTTATTTTCAGTTGATTTAATATAATGACGCAAAGGTTGGAATAGGCAAATTGGAAACAAATAACAGCTCAACAGGGATACCACATATGCATGCTTATCAGTCCATCTCAAATGCAAGCAACACATACACTGATCAGCCATCACAAAATGCACCAGCAGATCAGAGTCCATGTTTTTTTCTCCCAACAAACTATGTAGATCCAGATCTGCTGCCGCATTATGTGCATGGAAGTCACAGTCTCTGCAGTTTGCTGTTGGACTTGTCTCAACAGTGAGTATATACAATAACTGCCTCGGCTGATCACAAAAATAATTCATGTGATAACACCTTAAGCAGCAGAGGATCTAATTTCCAATCAAGAGGAAGCTGTATCAATCAATATAGCTTCTGCCTAGAAATTAAAAAATGGGTCCCCTCTGTCTTTACATCAGTGACTGAATCCTTGTTGCAAGTCGAACTTGGCAATAGAAAAACAATCAATAATTGGAGAGATAACAGAAAAATAGGAGTCTACAACCAATAAACTGAAGGACAGTTTGGGGACACATGACAACGGTTTTGTGATGGTTGATCACCATTTCTCAGTAATTATGTTGTATTCTTTATTGCCAGTGAATGAACTAAAGATAAGAATGAAAATGAAGTAGAGATAACAATGCATACAGTATAAATGTACATGTTAAACTCTACCAAATCATGCAGTTTTGAAATTCTCCATGTAAACAATGATTATGAAAAAGTATATTGCTGACAATACGCACATTTTGTAGATCTAAAGGTTTAGATAATTTTCAAACATTTCAAGACCTCGTCATCATCAAATTTTTGTAGGATACAAATATAAGACAGATATGAAATTTTTAATGTTGTCATCAGGCTCAACTTAATTTAAAATTTTTATTCAAGTCATCAGGGTCAACTGAATCTTATATTTTTGATGCAAGCCAATTTAATGTTGTTTTCTTAATGCATGTCTGCATCACACTTGGCGGTAACAGAAAGGGAATAGGATGAGGCCAAAAAAGTCTAGACATACGAGGACTGTTTAACTGTGATGAATGTAAAGTGTAAAGTGCCTGTATAAAAGTTCTTTATCAGTGAACAGTACATCAATCTATCCCCTTTAAGTACTCCTCTTGCACCTGAGTATACATTCTCTGTCTCATTATGCAATTATAAAATGCCATATACTATTCACTTGTTAGTATGTTTTTAAAAAACTGGAAAATGCACTTCCATTGTGGCTTTCAAATAATCATCTGCCCATCAGCGAATGTTTGATAATGGGATGCAGCTGAAAATTCACATGAAACTAGTTTTGCATGGAGGATGTGGCAAAGTCTAAATTGGTGTGTTCCTTTAAAAAGTTCATCACCATGGAAGATTTAAAAAGTCTGTCACAGTGGCAAATTTAAAAAGTCCATTACAATGGCAGATTTATGCAACAGTGCACTAATTTGGAGTAGATGGATATTTCAGGTACTGATGCATGGACATGGGGTTTGATATTGTTCCACAATTTTTGGCAACACTTTGAAGTCTTAAAAATGCTTAGTGGGTTATCTTGCATGGCTTCATAACCTTCCTTAAACAATTAAAATACAGCAAAATTGTACAATATGATAGAGAATTGCAACTGTAAACTTTACCAAGTCAGCCTTGATAACAGTACAGTAGAGTCCAAAGTGTTAAGTCAGCGTCAATAACAATCAATAGTACCTGAAGAGTCAGCCATGATAACAATCCAATAGTACCCAAAGAGTCAGCCATGATAACAGTCCAATGGTACCTGAAGAGTCAGCCTTGATAAGAGTCCAATATTACCCAGAATCAGCCTTGATAAGAGTCCAATATTACCCAGAGTCAGCCTTGATAAGAGTCCAATAGCTCACAAGAGTTATCCATGATTTTTTTAACAGTCCAATAGTACCTGAAGAGTCAGTCTTGACAACAGTCCAATAGTACCAAAATAGTCAGTATTGATAACAGTCCAGTAGTTCCCAAATAGTCAGCCTTGATAACAGTCCAATAGTTCCCAAATAGTTAGCCTTGATAACAGTCCAATAGTACTGGTGAGTCAGCCTTGATAACAGTCCAATAGTACCCAAAGTGCACCCAGATTTTAAGGTATGCTCCTTCTTTGTAATGGAACTGTTCTGCCTCTTACATTTTATGTCACTGTCATTTACCTATGTAAAGTCACACACATTTATCTGAAGATGTCTAGTGTGTTGTATGTGAAGCTGCAAATCATTTATATAACACTGCTTTGTCAATACACTGACATTAACTTAAATGACAACTAATCATTAAATGTCTATAAATTGACATTACCTTAATTGACAACTAATCATTAAATGTCTATAAACAGACATTAGCATAATTGACAGCTAATCATTAAATGTCTAAATTGACATTACCTTAATTGACAACTAATCATTAAATGTCTATAACTTGACATTAACTTAATTGACAACAAATCATTAAAAGAAAACAATTATAACAAAAATTCAGAACTTTTCAAATTACTCTTGTAGTGTTCCAAGGAACCCTTTTGCTAGAAAAATCATTTCCCAACTTTCCTCAAAATATCAAACTTCAAAATGCAATGACCCATATTTCATATATTGTAATATAATGACAGATCTCATTCTATACATTTGTTATAATGACAGATCTCATTCTATACATTTATGTTATAATGACAGATCTCATTCTATACATTTGTTATAATGACAGATCTCATTCTATACATTTATATTATAATGACAGATCTCATTCTATACATTTATGTTATAATGACAGATCTCATTCTATATATTTATATTATAATGACAGATCTAATTCTATACATTTATGTTATAATGACAGATCTCATTCTATACATTTATATTATAATGACAGATCTAATTCTATACATTTATGTTATAATGACAGATCTCATTCTATATATTTATATTATAATGACAGATCTAATTCTATACATTTCTGTTATAAGTAATCAGTAGAACAAACAACATGGACCCTAATGATTGCAGTTTTATGCAACTTATATGAGTACATATGGATTTAGATTTTAGGCTGATGTCTACGTTTCAATTTATTTTCAAATTAAGCAAGATCTAATTTCCCCTTTTCTTTTTTTTTTTTTTTACCAAGAGCATGACTGGTTCACGGCTTTGTTAACTTGGCTAAATACCCTATGGTTACCATAAGATATAAATAACATCAATGAATTGTGTAATAGAAACTGATAGTAAATCAGATTCAGTTTTATTATTTTGGATACAGTTTTAAAGTCCCAATTATGAAACCTATTTAGCAACAAAGTTAAACTGGTGCTACTTCAAAAAAGAACTAATTTTTAAGCCATAAAACTGCCAAAACAATTCTAGATTTGGAAAATTACAGACTGATTATGTAACTAAGGATGATGCTGGTAGTAAATTTGTTGGTACATTTTGGGGTTCATGGGGATGCCAGTCTATAAGGTTAATACTGTCATTAAAAGCCAATCTTTAACTTCCTGAGTGGCTGATATAACTGCCTGCCCAATCAGTCTGCTGGAATTCAAACCCCAGTAAATTTTAATTTGTAGCAAAGTTGATTAAAAACAGCACTAGACTTTAAGCCCTCTACTATAATACATCAGAACATGTACTCAGAAACATTTGCGCACCAAACTAAGTCAAACTCAAAAACTACCGAGACATGCTGAATACACTCACTATTAAGTCTAGTCCAACTGCAAACAGAAAAATTTAAAATCTGCCATTATATAATGCACTTGCAGATTATTAGGGTCTATGTTGTTTGTTATATTGATTTCCCTTACAAACTGCACAGACTTTGATCTACCAGTGCATTGTCTTTTAATGGAAGCATGATTATGAAGCTATGTGCTCTAGCAGGCAAGACACCTGCAGTGCCTAAAAAAAAAATCAACACAACATATTTTCAATCCCTACCTATATTTATTCATAAAAATCACATAGCATATTTTTGTAAATCCCTACATGTATTTATAGATTAAAATCATGCAGCTTATTGATTTATCCCTGAATGTATTTATCCATTAAAATATCACAGGATATTTTTTCTATCCCTACCTATATTTATTAATTAAAATCACACAGCATATTTTTATCCCTACATGTAATTATCCATTAAAATCACACAACATAATTTCAATCCCTACCTATAATTATTAATTAAAATCATACAGTATATTTTTAATCCCTACATGTATTTATCCATTAAAATCATACAGTATATTTTTAATCTCTACATGTATTTATCCATTAAAATCATACAGTATATTTTTAATCTCTACATGTATTTATCCATTAAAATCATACAGTATATTTTTAATCTCTACATGTATTTATCCATTAAAATCATACAGTATATTTTTAATCTCTACATGTATTTATCCATTAAAATCATACAGTATATTTTTAATCTCTACATGTATTTATCCATTAAAGTCACAGCATAATTTTTATCCCTACATGTATTTATCCATTAAAATCACACAGCTTATTTTTATCCCTGCATGTAATTATCCATTAAAATCACAATATATTTTCAGTCCCTACCTATACTTATTAATTAAAATCATATAGTATATTTTTAATCTCTACATGTATTTATCCATTAAAATCATTACAGTATATTTTTAATCTCTACATGTATTTATCCATTAAAATCACACAACATTTTATAAATCCCTACCTATATTTATTAATTAAAATCATACAGTATATTTTTAATCCCTACATGTATTTATCCATTAAAATCATACAGTATATTTTTAATCTCTACATGTATTTATCCATTAAAATCACACAGCATATTTTTTATCCCTACATGTATTTATCCATTAAAATCACACAGCATGTTTTCAATCCCTACCCATATTCAATAATTAAAATCACACAGCAAAATCAAAGATTGAAAATATTCAATCCTTACCTATATTCAATAATTAAAATCACAGCATATTTTCAATCCCTACCCATATTCAATAATTAAAATCACACAGCATATTTTCAATCCTTACCTATATTCAATAATTAAAATCACAGCATATTTTCAATCCCTACCCATATTCAATAATTAAAGTAAAACAGCATGTTTTCAATCCTTACCTATATTCAATAATTAAAATCACACAGCATATTTTCAATCCCTACCCGTATTCAATAATTAAAGTCACACAGCATATTTTCAGTCCTTACCTATATTTATTAATGAAAAGTCGCACAACATATTTTCAAATCCTTACCTATATGTTATTCATTAAAGACATCCTATATTTTGTAATTTCCCCACTGTTTCAAATGTAGAGGAGGACCCCACCACCAACAACCCCAAAAATTGCAGTTGTAGAATAGCCCCTGTAATCATGGCATTTCACCAACATAGAAACTTAAGACATATAATATTGTCACATGATATTGTACATGTATTGACTTTTTAATTGTTCTCCTTATGAACCCCGTAGACACAAAGTTTTCAGAAAAAATCATTTCATATGGTTTTAATTTAGTGATTTTTAAAAAAAATAATGATATGTGTTTAATATACCCTGATAACAGTTGCTGATGTGATGGTTTTCACATGAGAGGAAGCCTATAAAAGTCTATATTACAGGTACACTGATATTATAGTTTTCATGCCAAGAAATGTTTAATTCATTACTTTTATGGTAACTATGATTAAAATTATTCCTAGAATAAGTGACTTCTAACATATTTATTGACATTGATCTCAATTGATTGTCATTTGGATATTGTTGACATATTGAACATTTGTCAAAGAGAATAGTACCAAAGATACTCATTTATAAGAAGAGTCAAATTGCAAACAACAAAAGGATCCATCTGTGCTTTAGCATAATGTACCTACAGATAGGGGTCTATGTTGTACCATTTAATCCTAACAAAATGCACAAAATGCACAGACCCTGATCTGCTGGCACTTTATGTGATGGCAGATCTGGATCTATAAAGATGCAAAAGGTGTCAGCTTATAAGCAAGTGAATAAGGTACATGATAAATGAACAATGTCTCAACCTGTAATTTAATTGCTTAACAATAAAATCCATAATCTCATTAAAATTTCTTCTTTTATTTATTCATTACAAAATTTTTGTCAAACAGTATGCATCACGCATTGTCATTCGGTAATGTAGCGAAGATGCAATATTTTGCTGTGCTGAAAACTAGTTCTGTTTTCATGTTTATATTGAAGGTCAAGTCATGCAATAAAACTTGGTCAGATGGAGTCTTATTATTTAATTTTAAACCCTGTAAAAACTGAATTAAAGTTTCGGCTAAATACAGAAACAACACATGAGATAAATGACTGAAAACAGTAACATCCCATTGTCATGGTAATAACTATATCTTACAATTCACTATGAGACAAAATCCAGGGGATATATTTTGATAAGATTTGTTTCAAATTCTTGAATAATTGTTTAACTTCAAAAATATAACCCTCGCACAGGATTCTGAATTACCAGTGACAAATTTGTTCATTAATTTTTGTTTCACTTGGTAGCAGGTGATATAATGTTGACATAGAGCATTTTATGAAATAAGAGATGGAAAAGCTTATGGAAACACAGTTGCTCCAAGCCATCAGCTTTGTGCAGGAAATAATTAGGTTGAACAATCTTGTCTGCATCAATAAGCAACAAATAAATCACTTGTAAATACACGGACTAAAACACACCAACCTTAGTCACTGTTACATTGTTGCAACGGATTAGCATCAAGTGCAACTGGTTTTATGCTAGATGCTAGGTATTTTGTTCTGTTCAATTAACTTTGTCATTTGGAATCAACTAAAAAGAATAAACTCAAGCCATTAAAAACATCATTTCCAGCAGACATAGTCACAATTGATTTAATAGGCACCAGCAAATGCATCCACCCCACCCCATTAAATGCCAAAATTGGTTCTTTTTTTTAACATATATTCATGACAAGTTACTGAGGAAAAAAAAATCTACCCTGAAAATATCTTATCAAAAAGAGTCTTAGATGATCTAGCTAACTACCCCATCCCACCCATGCCAAAAACTAATTAATTTTTTGTTGTTCACACATATCCTTGACAAGTTGCTGAAAAATTGTCTCATCAAGAAGATTAAGTCTTAGATGATCAAGCAATTATGGCTAATTTAATTCATGCAAACACTGTCACTGCATAAGTACCGGTATGTTCTATTGTCGTTGTTCTTGTTGTTTTGTATAAACGTTTTAGATCGCCAATTCTTAAACCTTGTGACCAATCTTTACCATACAAAACCCAGCCATTCCTTTGTGAAATTTTTCCCTCATGCTGACAGATTTTTGTACCAAATGGAACTGTGGTTCCTCATACTGACAACACGTTTCTTGACTAATATTTTTAATGGCAAGAACTTTGTTCAGAAGCAACTTTTTATGCATATTTTACAATTTTTTTCACTTCTAAGCAGGTGAACCACTGAAGCTTGAAGCAAGTCATACACTGGTAAAATTTTTGCATGTGAAGGATGGGATATTTTCTGATTGGAGCATGACTGGATATTAAATAGGACCCCTGGGATAATGGCCTGACATAGACATTCACGTAAGGTCATGCATAGGAAATGACAGAGTTGAGACAAGCCAGAGACAAATTTTGGGAAAATCTTGGGCCATTTGAAATTGTCATGAAATGATATTTTTCAGAATAGGTATTAAAAACATTGGACTAGTGATGATTATTCTGACTTTCATGGGAGTGTTAAATGCGTGGCAGTTTGAGAAAGTTAATCGTAATTGGCTAAGCTAAATGGAGGTGTCTTTGTTACCAGATGAAATCCAAGGTTTTAAGTAATCTTCCTCACGAAATTAGCCAGTCCAAGTTTTCTGCTAAGATGGTGGTCTTTGGTACTATGAGGAAAATTAAGAAGTAATATCTCTTGTTAAATAAATTGTACAAGGGACATGGATCTGTAAGAAATTTGAAAGATCTGGAAATAGAGATTCAGCTTTGTAGAAATTGGAGCAAGTCTCAAATAAGGCAGCAAATTATTGTCTTAATTACATACAGTAAATTTGTAATTATTTGTTAAATTTGTTCATTTTAAATTCATGCTTCAAGTTTCTTTGAGTTCAGATGTTAATTGTTTGCCTTCTTCATCTTGAATGCTATATGGCTTGTGCATTCTAGGATGTAATACAATAATTCATTAATGTGAATGTGTTTAGATTGATCATTTGTATACTGTAAATAAAATAGTTTATGCATTTCACAAGTAAAGTTGCAGAATGTCATACTTTTTAAAGCCCTAAGCTAGAGCTTCGTCTAAATAAGTTAAAGAATACAAAGGCTGGGCATACTTTATCAACCAATGGACCAGACAAACTTAAATTTGTTTAAGGTACAAGAATTCTATTGCACAAGTCTTATAAGGAATCAAACTCACAACAGATTATGCATGTCATGAAAATCACACAGAATGACATAATCACACAGCTGAGGACTGTATCAGTTGTATATGTTTCACACCCTTGATTCTGATTTTGAAAAAGTTTGCAATAGCTGCCCATGTGGTGAACTGCAAGTTTGCCCAAAAACTCTGAATATGGGGAGACACTTATATCATAAAATATAGGATTTCAAGCCTCTCTTTCTAATTGATCTGGCATTTATGCTTCTCTTCCCACATATGTCACCATGATACATTTTACTCACATACCACCACAAGCAATTTGCTATAATTTATTTGGACAGTTATTGGACAATTTCCTAGCACAATTCTAAATTATGATGGACAATTGCGGTAATTAGTTCCAGTCTTGATATTTTCACATATATTCACATCTTTTTTTTTTGAGAATTATAAAGCTAACCTGAAACTGGTGGAGGGTGGAAATCCATCAAGAGGATAATAAAGCTGTAATGAATTAATTAAAATAATTACTGTAAATTAAACATTTTTTTATCTGCCTGTAGTTGACTATATGGATCTTTTCCCCCTACATCCTACAGAGCTCAAATTTTAAATTATTTATCACTGCTTGAACATCAATACACCAGATGAATGTGATTGGGTTTCAAAAATTGCATTTTCATGCAAGGTACCAAATATACTTGATTAAAAGTAGAGTACAACTGCAAACTGCACATAGATTGGCTGTTGCATAATGTACTGGCAGATCAGGGTCTATGCTGTTTACAGTTGACTTAAGGGAATATATTGGGTATTTACAAAAATAATATCACTAAAGAAAGGATGATATTCTTGGTCTAGAAATAAACCCTGGTATGGAACTCAACGTTAAATTTTGCTCAATCCAGTGTTAAATTTTGCTAGTCTCTGTAATGCTTGCACAATGCAGCGAGCACTGTGTGCACAATTACCATTCACTTAGAGGGAACGCTGCTCACAAGGGGATAATGGTACAAACTGGTACTATACTAATGATACAAACTGGTATTGGACTAATGATACAACCTGGAATTTGATTAGTGGTACAGCTTCAGATGGTGTTAATGGTACAACCTGGCACTAGACTAATGACACAGCCTGGCATTAGACTAATGGTACAGCCTTGTGCTTGAATAATGATACAACCTGGCATTGGATTAGTGGTACAGCCTCACACTGGGCTAATGGTACAACCTGGCATTGGTCTAATGATACAAAAATGTTATAGTACTAGTACATTAAAAGTTTCTCTTAATATTATCCAAATTATTCCATATTCAGTAAGTGATCTGTGTTAGTAAAATATGCAGACAGTTTTTAAAAGTGTCACTTGCTAAATGCATTCATCATCAAATGAGCACATTTTCTCAAATGTTTCACAAAATTGTTCATACAAACAAAGGAAACAAGGTCAATTCCAAATACTGATTGACCCTTTTGACCTTGGCTGGCTTTTCTTTAACCTTCAAAACTGTAGAAACATTATATATCCTCCTTCATACATATATATTTTGATCAATTATGCCTGTAACCTATTAATCTCAATAGCCTTAAATATCTAGAAATGTATATATCTTTTCAGCAATAAATTTAATGGATGTTTCTCCTTGATATGTAGTTATAGACAAAATCTAATGATGTTGGCCCTTAAAATGACTGATGATGTACTGTCCAAATACAGAATTTATAGAAATTTAGATAAGACACACATATGGTTCTGAACTGCTAAGCGCTGAAACATCTATGATATTTTTGAGTGATTTGAAAATCTGCCACTTCAGTGCACATTTTTTTTATATACCACCCATGCCATTTTCATTTAGGACAAAACAGACACCATTACTGCTTATGATCATCCATTTAGCAGAAACAATTACAAAACAATTTTCAGTGTTTAGTACAGCTGCCATACTGGATGTTTCTGGGGTACCATTTTTATACAGGTCTTATGGTGAAATCACTATGTCTATATGGCCATCAATTTTGGATCAGCAGCCACATCAAGATTTTCAAGATTTCCACCATGTCAGATTGGCATAATTCTTTTTCAAAACCAATGAGATACCATAAGAAATCTTCTGATGAAAACTCCATGTTGATAATGGCTTTAGGTTGCTGCCATGGTGACGATATTGGCCATCAGACAAGCAAATTTTCATTAAAGACCAACTAAAAACTATATGATGTCTTGCTGTTAAAACCCAATGTTGATGTAACTTTCTGTTCAGCAGCAATAAGGAGATTTGCAAGTCGTCTGCTGTGGTTTCCATACTGGACATAAGCAGCATTTTCATTTAGGATTAGCTAGACACCATGAGAAACTGGCAGCCATATTAAATGTCCAAGTAACTTTATTCATTTAGAACCAACTAGATATCTAAGAAGTCTTCCCCAAGTTAATATGACTTTATGTTCAGGAGGAATAACAATAACAAGATTTCAAGATGGCAAGCATACTAGTTATATCAAAACTGCTTTCAATTAGAACTAACGGAACATCATAGGATGTATTTCAGTGAAAACACATGTTGATATGATGATGTAAGATTTTCAAGGTGGCTGTGGCTAAACTGGATGTCCAAGCAGCACCATTTTCATTTAGGACCATCTAGACCATCGGTGTGTGTAAAGTTTCATGAAAATCCTACATGAAGTTTTGGAGAAGTATCAATAAGAAGCTTGTGAAAATGGATTGGCAAATTATGGACAACTTGCTATTTCACAAGATCTTCTGGTTCATTATACACCAGTAGAGCTAGAAACCTTTTTTTGCTCCAACCATACACAAAAACAACCAATGGCATCATACCCAAATTGAAAAATCATGAATACTGTAAATACAGTTTTATCCAGTGACACATTTAATCACAAGTTTGCCAAATATTTTTCTTGATCTGTCACATTATGTGCTGACAGATCAAGGCCTATATTGTTTGCAGTTCAACCTGACCTGTGAGCTGTAAAAGTCAACATTTTTAAAAATAGCAAAAGAACATTTTCAGGCAGACTTACATTATGTTTTACATGTACAGCAATTAGGAACCCCATTGGTTAATGTGCCATCATCGCAGCCAAAGGGGTGTGGGTTTGAATCCTACACCTGGATCAGCCCATACTGGATACCATGATGTGTCCTAAGCAAGGCACATTATTCGTAGCTTTGGCACTAAATAGTTTACTTGTAAACTGCCTTTACACTAAATACCATACACATGGCAAAGATTTATTATATTGAAAATCACAATGAACAACTTGAATATAGAGGAGTTGGATGACTGTTGTTTATATATCCACTGAGTTGTATGCTTATCAGGAACTTTATACCATGTTAATTTTACCTACAGTACTTAAATATCATGGACATTCTTGATGATATAAAAATACTAAGAAAATCAACATCAGCTGATAATGCGTGACAGCCAAACATATTAATGTGGTGACCATCTATCGAATTGGCTGAACCTGTTGCCATGGAAATGTATATTTCTGTTATTATTTTGATCGAACCTGAAGTATGATCAAGCTTTAAAACAGGTTAATTAAGTACAGAATCAAGGCATACCATATATACTCACTATGAGCCCAACAGAAAATTACACAGACCCAGATCTGTCACTGCATAATGTGCCAGTAGATCAGGGTTTGTGCAGTTTGGTGGGAGTAATTAGTAGAACAAAGCAACAAAGACCCAGATCTGCAGGTGGTTTATGCAATGGCAGATCAGAATCTATGCTGTTTGCAGTTGGAATCGAATTATAACTGAGTATATATGAATAATAGATACATGTATTAATAAGACTCGCAACAGCCTAAATTTCAAGTTTGATTAAACTGAAACAGAAATGAAGTCTATGGTAGTAAATGCCTTTCCAAATAGTATATTGAGGAAGCTAGAATGGATCACATTTCATTATTTTAATAGCAATCAGGAGTATAAAATGACTGAATATAAGTCTGTAGGTCCTGAGTGAACTGGCATTATTGTATGGGACTGTTGATCTTGTCACTTGATTGAAGTTATCCATCAACTGTGATGATTGCGTCATATTCCATGTTTCCTTCAAACTGGATTAGTTGTTGTTGTTGTTGTATGGTTTAACGCCATTTTTCAGCACATAATAGGCTATACATGGTGGCCAGTATTAATGGTGGAGCTGAGAACACCCCCCCCCCCCAAATAAAAGAACCACTGACCCATGAAAAACTACGGGCAAGCTTTCTCCACATTGGTTGAATCTCAGACTCAAACCCATCAGACCTTTTTCAGCACTTTAGACCCACTCGGCCACTTGGGGCCCCAAACTGGATTTTTTAAAAATGGCCTCCTTTAGTGGGAAAAAAATTGGCCAATCAGATGCAAGATGATGTGATCAAATGTGTGAATTTCTCTCATTATCAAATATATCCAAGATCTTTAAATGAGACAATTCCTACAACATTGTCAGTTTACAAAATGAGTCATCATACATGATCATAGTCAGATTGTTGACAGTCTCAGCTGTACCTGATGCAAGATTACCTAATTAATGTGTGGATCTCACTTCTTAAATCATTAGAGATATGGCTGATATAAGTCTTTATTCCAAGTTTAATCAAAACTGATTTGAAATATGACATCCACATTGTAACAAATAATTGTTTATGGATAGATGATGGACACAACACATGATGATTACAATGCCACATTAGACTCCCTTGGAGGTACAGACTAGTAAGCTAAAACCCAGCTGTTATCATCTAATGAAATATTAAATATCAGTACCAAATAATTATCATCTGACAATGAGAGAATAATGCTTATGAAATATCACAATATTTCTACTAAAATCTGCATGTGCACATGTCAATATGTAATGATAGCATGATAAAATACATCTCCTTGTTGCCAGTATGTCCAGCTTGAACAATACCACTTTTGCTGTCATTTTGTAAGCTGATGCTACAATTCGTCAATGTGAAACAATCGATAGTCTGTCATTATCTCCAGATATTAATTTTACTCCATACTGGGGCAATTTCATGAAAAATCACATTATCACTCAACCTGAATGACTAACAACAGATGATTTGTAAGTATTGGGGGAAAAACAAATACTGAATTTGCATTAAAGGTAAAGAGTGTCAGACCAGGAAGTATTATATATCATTTGGCATTACAATACTTCCAAAGTTAATGACTCTGACAAACCATCCTGGACACAAAAGCAATACTTTATCCCCACCTAATCAACAGTTTGATAATTTAGCTCTTACCGGTAAATTCTCTCAAAATGACAAAGGTATGAGCTAATTTATTATTCATAGCATAATCTACAATGACATACATGGAAAGTCAGATGCTGGAAGCAAAGAAAGAATAAATGCAAATAACAGTAAATGTGTTGGTTCCAAAAATAACCAGAACTGAAAAGCAAGATAAGGAGTTGTATTTTCCATGCCATCTGCTAATCATCTGACCCAAAATCTGAATCAATAAAACTCCATGCAAACATGGCCTTCAATTCAAGAGAAAAAGTAACAAGATTTTCAATATGTTCATCCTGGCAGCCATACTGGATGTCTGCTGAGCATGATCTTCATTTAGGACTGATTAAATATCATAAGAATCTGTTGTTGTTTTTGTTGTAGGTTTTAATGCCATTTTTCAGCACAAGATATGCTTTATATACATGGCAGCCAGTATAAATAGTGATAGAAGAACCTGAAAAACCCCCAAAAAGAGTCACCGTCCCATGAAATACTACTGGTAATACTAATCACGTACCCACACTAGCCGAGTCTGAGATTCGAACCCACATAGAGCACTAGGTATCGAAGTATTTTGGCTAATAAAACCATGACCTATTGCTCATTTCTAACATAGAAAAACTGTTTTAGCACCCAGAAAGTCACATAATTTATTAAATATTGCTTTAAATAAATTCCCAATACACCATAAATAAGAATTCAATATATGGCAAAGGATTCATTAATGAAAATATTTGTAATGCCTATTGATGGCAATACCTTTAGAAATAAGTATCAATTAAATAAGTCTTGTCAAGTTTATTTTTCACCTTTTCTTAAAATTTGGTTTTAGTGTAATCATCATGTGATATGCCCTCTTGCATTCAAATGTGAAAAGTGTTAATTGACCATCATATCAATTTAATGCCTGCAGGTGTTTCCATTAAAAGTCAACTGTGTTTTGATCTGATCTTTTTAGGAAGTGTTTCTTGCATTGTTGTAATTAATTAAAAAGTAGACCTAGTTTGTATAATCATCTCAATTACTCATTTTGTAGCAAATAAAGTATGTAGAATAAAGAGAGAAGAAAGGAATCCAAATCCTAGGAATGCAAGTCAGGTTATAGCCATTTAAACTGACCAACTGACCATCACTCACAAATCTGATAAAAAATAACACAGCAACCAAGTGAAATGCATCTTTATGTATTTCTGCTTGGTCAATTCTGGTGTGTATCCACCAAAAACAAGAGGCCCTGTATAATAAAAGCATATTCACATAAAGTATAGGAATGCTTTGTCATTTCCTGTGTGTATCCAACATAGTAAGAGATCAATGTATCATGAAGAAAGGGAACCAAGTGAAAGGCATATTCAATACATTAAAACCTTAAACTTGTTATACATTAGTAAGAGTGAATCTTTGAAATAAACATAAAACTTCCAAATTGACCCTCAGAGATTTGCTGATAAAATGAGTAGAAAGTATGCAATTACATGAATTCACAATGAAATCATAGTCTATTTTACTGATAGAACAATACAAAATCAAGTTGTATCATTGATGTATCTTAAAATAAATGTCCATCTTTTTAAATAAAAGGAGTCTACCATATTTCATGTAAATTTTCGTACACAAATTTTTTAAAATTAATTTCAGTGTACGAAAAATTAAATGTAAAATAAATAATTATCATTTTGTGGTTATGACCATTCACTAAAAATAAGGGATCGTACCTGATCAACACTACTCAACAACCTTTGTACAAACATACAAAGTAAATGTATAGTTACTGTCTCATTCTGCTGTCAACCCAATAATCTAATTTCAATAAAAATAAAAATACTCAAAAAGATAAAAATATTTTTGAGAGAGAGAGAGAGAGAGAGAGAGAGAGAGAATTTTATCTTAGTGCGCAAGCTTGTCTGCATTTAGATGCTAGCCAGGAGTGTTTAGGGATAAAATGTTCGATCCCCTAACTCTTTTTAGACCAACACATTAAGACGATTTAGGCCACAACCTGATTCAATGACCTCACTACCATGCAGCCAAGGACCAGAAGACCACAGCTGCATGTAAGGAAGAGGCCATTCACTTCCATGCAGTGGAAAGCCAACTCCATCCCACAGCCTAGAGAGGGTGGGGACTGGTTTATTCCTTATCTCAATACTGTATGGGCTCCAATGACCGATGCTCAGTAACCGGGTCCCAGTGATCCTTACCTGGTGGCCATCAGTCAAGTCAGATTTGTATGAAGACTTTTCCCAAGATCTGACAGACTTAGATCTGAAGAGTCCCTTTACCTCAGGCTTGTAACCATCACTGACAACAGGCCTTGGGGACTGATAGGTGCTACTCACCCTTGTGAGGGGTGTGACACACTTTCAACACTCACTGTGCTGTGTCCAAGTAGAAGTTGCTGCTCTTCCTTGAGGGGATGGCATGTCTTGCTATCTGTTCTGGTGGAAAAAATAGGGTACTTCTCTCTATTTGGACAGTGTGACTTGCTCTCTGCTCTCACAGAATGGGAGGATGTGACTCAATCCCCACCTATTTATAACCTTCCTTGTGAGAGGTCAAATAACCATAAGTGTCTCTGGAGAGGCTTGGGTAATCCTTCTCTAAGACCTTAGGGAATCTGAGAATCAGAACCCTGAAAACTCTAAAGATGAGGAAGGAACAATCTTCCTCATTTTACATGTATGTCTATGCTAAGCAAGATCCCAGACATTGTCTAAACATAGGCTGCAGAAGGGACAACCGTTGCTCAAGATAAGCAAGATGGGAGGGGTGTACCAGAGAAATTTTATATGACTACACCTACCCACATCTTGCTGTGTCATTGTTCCTCTAAATGAAAATTGAAGAAAAACATTATACCACAAATTTATGTGGAACAAAAACCATATTTAAAAGCAAGGACTTAGACTATAATAATTTCAATGAGAAGTCACCTTACCAAGGTGTATTCAAAAATTGAGATGCAAAAAAAGAAGCAATGCTAAACTCAGTGCTGAAAATTACAGAATTATAATATTAACGAGGCTTAGAAAAAGCTAGGAACTATAAAATTAGTAAAGAAAACAGTAGGTTACCATTACTAACAGTAAATGAAGGTTATCTGAAAATATTATGAAAAAAAACCTGTGTTCAATGAGCAAATGATACGAATGTAAAAAGTGGTGTGTGAACTGCTTGCCAAGTATTAAAAAAAAAAGGAAAAAAAAAAAAAAAAGAGTACAATTCATGATATAGGTAATGTGAATTTAATGATTCCGAAAGAACCACCAAAAATGGATAACAGCATGTTCATTGACCGCAATTTATACATTGAAAGGAATTTAAACAAAATATGAACCGTTAGCTAGATTAATGCACCACCAAATTTGAATCACTAATGCATAGTTTAAGGGGTAAAAAAATAAACACCAATAAAATGTCGAGCCAGACACCATGTGTATGGAATAAATGCTAATAATTCTCAAAAGAGCTCTACTAACAGAGATAAAACTCAATCAAGGTATAATCCTAATGTTTTATGAAGAATATGCACACAAAAGAAACAATAAATTTGCTTGTTGACTCATGAAGTGACTGCAAATGCTCAACATAAACAATGTAGTTGTTACATCACATCAACTTTGATAACAATGAAGGGGCAGTATGTTTGGGCAAGAATGTGTTCAGTGTTCTAGAGGGAATCCAATGTTCTGAAATTTTTTCATTGACCCTAATGGAAGGCCAAATTTTCATCACATCATTCATGTATTTTCCTCCCTGAAAAGTTCCAGCTATGTAACAGCAATAGGTAGGGTATTACTATATGTTTTTGTACCCCCACCCCCACTCCCAATTGTGTGGGAGTTATGAAGAGGGAGGTGTACATATATTTTTACTAACACTTAATGATATGGGATCTGTGACTATTCTCACTTTATCAACAGGAACCGTATAATGCAGGTTTTTAATGAGGGAGTTCATTTATTTTTCATTTATTTTTCATTTATTTTTCCCTTGCATCCGATTGAGACCATATATTGGACATTTGTAAACCTTTGTTCATTCATTGTATGTTTGTTTTTGTTTTTATGGTTTAACACCATTTTTCAGCACAATATATAGGCTATACATGGCGGCCAGTATTAGTGGTGGAGGAAGAAACCGGAAAAACCCCGGAAGGAACCACCGACCCCCGAGAAGCTACTGGCAAGCTTTCTCACTTAACTACATTAGCCGAATCTTAGACTTGAACCCATGCAGACAGAGGTGAGATGGCAGTGGTCCGTAACGGACAGAGCTTTAGACCACTTGGCCACTCAGGGCACCCCTCATTCATTGTAAAGGTCTAATGAAGTATCAAATAGAGAAGCAGTAACGGAATTAGTGTTTATGTTGCATTTGTCAGGAAGTACATAAGTAAAATAAAAATCTTTTCATGATTATTTGAACAGTTAAGAAATAAAATTTAAATATAAAATATGCTGTGAGCAGTCAGAAGGTTAAATACCAGAACTCATTTATTTTGCTGTCTATAATAAGCTTGACAGGCAACTTGTATTGATTTGTCATGTGTGAAAGTAAGTACAATCCTTTCTAATGATGGTCTTTGATCCGAACTAACCTGAAGGAAGCACTAGAGAGAATACAAAACGAGTTCATTTCATGGTAAATTGCAGTTCAAACTGGATAGGAAATGATGACGTTTCAGTCTATAATGAGATCAAAGCCGGGAATAGTTCACAGGAACAAAAACACAAAAATGAGAACTGTTTGCATACATAAACAAGACTCCATTTAGGAACTGATGTTCTACTGAACCAAACAATTTCCAAGAAAAAACATAGATATACCATTTCTTCTTTTCAACTTCTAAGTGTTGAAATCATCTGTGATACTTCTTTCAGCAAGATTTTCAAATTAGTCATAGTGGTGCCATATATAAAAATGTAAAAATCTGCATTATTTTCAGAAAGGACAAAAAATATATCATTAGCAGTCTTTTGTTGAAAAGCCCTTGTGAATATGAATATACATTGCGAAAGAGTAGCAATAACAAGATTTTCCAGATGGCCACCATCATAGGTATCTTTGTTGGATGTCAGACTGGTATCATTCCTTTCAGGCCAAACAAGATACTATAAGAAGTCTGTTGGTAAAAACCACATTTCCAGTAGACTTTCCTAAGAGGATGAGTAGTAATAAGATTTCAAGATGGCAGCCATGGTGGCCATATTGGATATCATATCATTACCATTTTTACCTTCAAAGAACTATATATAACAAGAAATCATTTGGTGAAAAGCCAGTGTTGATATGATTCTCCATCTTGGTGCCATAAGAAGTCTTTGGGTGAAAAAGAGTAGAAATAGAAGAATAGATGTCAGATGGGAATAATTTTGTTTAATGGCCAATAAGACATCTTTTAGTGAACCCCCATGTTGATACAATCATCCACTCAGGAGGAGTAGCAATAAGATTTTCAAAATGACCCCTTGGTGGCCATATTGGATATCTGAGCATCACTATTTTCATTAACTCTTTAACTACTAATGCTACTTTAGTGGCTCACTGCTATGCCTAGCTGCTGGGGTCACTACTGCAGCTGATTTGTGGGCTGACTACCAGAGCCAAATGCTGCTGTAGCCAAATGATAACTTTTTAGCTGATGTATGGTTGGATTGTGTTAGTTATTTTCTCTCTAATAAACTGATTATAGGCTAAAATCATGCATATATAAAAGCTATAACTACCTTATATCTGTTTGATTATTTTATCCTGCTGAAATCCAGGAATATAACACAAAACACTGCTTGTAAACACTAAAATTAACACAAAACACTGCTTGAAAATACTAACATTTATCCAGGAATATAACACAAAACACTGTTTTTATACACTAACATTTATCTAGGAATATAACACAAAACACTGCTTGTAAACACTAACATTTATCCAGGAATATAACACAAAACACTGTTTGAAAACACTAAAATTTATCCAGGAATATATATAACACAAAACTGCTTGTAAACACTAAAATTTATCTGGGAGTCTTTTATACTAAGTTATTTATCAAATATATACATTTAATTACTAACACTGTTACCTAGTCACTATGTTCTACTATTTCTTAAGAAATTCCTCGTGATATCTATTTAAAGAAAAAATCTATTTCTTTTTCCCCTCATCCAAAACGAAAACTGAGCCGATGCTTTCTGTAAACTCCATTACTTTCGGCGCATGTGGTTCTCTTGTCCACACTTACGTTGTCTTCATCATCAGTTTCTGTCTCAATTTCGGACAGACTTGATAAAGAAGATATATTAATATCATTTCCAATACTTCTTAATTCATGGTGGTCAATATCATCCTCAGAAAAAAACGGAAAAGTCGGAATCTGAATCGCTTTCGTAAATGAACGCCATGGTTTCCACTGTCAACTACAAATGCATGTATTAACAAACACGTGGTACAAATTTGAAAAAAGGAACTGAATTTAGTAAGAACAATCATTTGTTAACTCTAATTTGATTGGTTGAATAGACTTTTATTTCCATATATTGACCAATACGACCAGTTGTAACAATGACATACAGAGCGGATCTATCCGTCACTACGGTTTAGGAAGCATATAAGGCAAGCGGATATATCCGTCACTAGGAGTAATAGTGCTCTGTTTACAAGTGGATATATCAGTCACTGGTGAGGCTAGGCATATTTAGGCAGCAGATATACACGTCAGTGGTAGTGAAAGAGTTAAGATGCAACTAGACCTTGTAACGAATGTGTGTGTGAACTAGACCTTGTAACGAATGTGTGTGTGATGTTTCTTTTCAATCCTCCGAGCAGTTTTGGAGGAGTAGGCAATAACATATACACTGATGACAGATAGCACTGATCCTGAAAAACTGGCATCACATAAGCTCTTCTGATCGAATCGACGATATGATATATTATTGCTTGAGAATGAAACTATGATAAATTGTATTCTACTAATAAAAATGAGACAGGAAGCCATTTAAATATACAGTAATATTTCATCAAACTTTACTTGAGTAAAGTCACTTATTTTTAAGTAAAGTAATTTTGAAAAATTGTTTACACAAAGTCTTAACAATGACTATCTTTGGTATAAATGGCAGGAATGTGATACTTTACAATTTTATGTAAGTTTGTGAATTAGGGATTTTCCAAGAGAAATAATTTTTAAAATTCAATAAAATGAATTGAATTGTCAGTGTTATTTTTCACTTGAATCAACAGACACCAATAACATAATGACTAAAATATTTAATCTGCTGTTGTGTCAATATCTTGGTCTAGTGGTAAACATAGCAACCTGTCACTCAGTAGTACCAAGTTTGAATCCCCCAATGTACTTAATTTTTATTTTTATGTACATTTGTAAGATTATGCTTTTACTTGTAATTTTTGTGCAGAAAAGATAGCTGAACACAAACAAAAAACAGCTGACATTACCGAGAATTGTTTTAAAAAATCAGTTACGCAATACATATGAGCATAAAATAAAAAAGATTTGCTTGTTAAATAGATACACTTCATCTCATGAGCAAACATTTCAAGCATTTTCACTGACTCAGTGTAAACAAATATTCCTTATGTCATGCTATCTGCAAAATGCAGGTTTGACAACATAAATTACTTGTGATGTTGCACTTCCTTATACATGTAGTGTTAACTATTATAATTAGTTTGACAATATTTTGTCTAGATGTAGATTTTTCTCAAAATATTTACTTTGTGAGAGTTGTAACTACAATATGTAGTTTAAACCTAGCAAGCATGCGAAGATAACCTGAAAAGTCTCAGAGTAAATCTCAAAATCTCAGTGATGTAAGATCTCACGGAGTGAGGTAAAAATCTTGAAGAGTGATGAAAAATTTCAAATGGTAACATACATGGGATCACAAGCAGTGAGCTAAAATAAAATAGTGAGGTCAGATCTCAAGGAGTGAGGAAAAAAATCCCACAAAGAGTGAGATGAAACCTCAAGGAGTGAAGAAAAAACCCACAAAGAGTGAGGTAAAATCACAAGGAGTGAGGAAAACCTCCACAAAGAGTGAGGTATCATCACAAGGAGTGAGGAAAAACCCACAAAACAGTAAAACCTCAAAAGAAAAGGTAAGATCTCAAAGAGAGAGGAAAAATCTCATATCTCAAATAGTAAAACAAGATCTCAAGGTCAAACCTCAAAGAGCGAGGTTAAATCATAAAAAAACCTTACTGTCTTTGTAACTGTAATTTCCTAAGGAAAGCTAAATTTTGTTTTAATTGCTTACATACGTTTTCTAAATCAAAATTAACACAGATCAGGTGGTTTAAGTGTGTCTGATTCTGATGCAGGAGGTCATGGGTTTAAACCTCTGCCGAGTCATACCAAAGACATAAAAATGGTACTAGCAGCTGCCTTGATTGGTGCTCAGCATTAATAAGTTAGTGTTAAGACTGGTTGGCCTCTGGGTGTCAGGATAATGTGTCTGGGTGGGACTTGATGTCACAAGTCTGAGGTCTGATGCCCCAGTGCTAGACATCACTATAAATTGCTGCACTGCAGTCGTTGTAAGAAAATGACTCAAACCGTTAAAGCTATGTTAAAAATCTCTCTCTCTCTCTCTCTCTCTCTCTCTCTCTCTCTCTCTCTCTCTCTCTCTCTCTCACACACACACACACACACACACATGTCTATATTGAAATAAAATCTAATTATAATGCTATTCAAGTGAGTAACAGTTTTGACTTACTGTATTTACTTGTTTATGAGTTTAACTGCAGTGCGTCAGCAGATCTGGGTCTGTTTATTAGGAGTATTCAGCAGAAAAAACAGCATTGACCATAATCTGCAGGCACATTATTTTATACAGATCAGGATATTTGTTGCTTGCAGCTTGACCTGATTTATAAGCAAGTAGGGGTGGTAAATTGTGCTGATGTAACTTGTGGGTTAATGCAATAAGGATCAATGTATCATCATTATATAATCATATATCATATAATAAATAATTCATGGTGAGTCCATATCAAAATCCATGTGCATTTCATAATATTTTGTGGACTCACACTCTGGTGCCTGAAGAAATATCACAGCTATGAATATGGGCAAATATGCTGTGAAATGAAATTTTTTTTTTAGCGTCATTAAAGTTTTGTTAATATACTCACTGCTAAATGTGCAATGACTAATTTTGCAAATGAGAGATTTATGAAAGGTGTGCCATTTAGCAGTACTGCATTAAATGTCCTTACAGAAGAAAACAAACTTAAGCACAAAACATTACGGTGACTTACAACTGGTAGTGTGGCCTGGCTGTCAACTGGCTGGCAAGTGCGGACAGAAGCTGGGTCTGCAGATATGCAACTTGTTCTTTCTGAAGCCATTAGTTACTTCCTGAAGGGCCACATGACCTCCCACATCCAAGACATATGCTTTAACCTTTTAGGTCACTGATGTGGTCTCAAAATCAATAGCAATTTTGTGTAAACAATATCTGAATCAATAAAAAATTATTTGTGAAAGATTTTGAGTACCCTAGCATGCAGGTCAGTTGCTATATACATTAACAAATAACCCCTGGAGGTTTTTGCTCTTTTCGCATGAAATGCGAGTAGGAAACACATTTTGGGGACTATTTCTAAATACATCGTAATCCATCGATTTCCAAACAATAATCTGTTAGACAAATGGTTACTAATGATACAGAAAATGTTTTTCATTGGTTAGTTTGCTGGCGCATGAGCAGAATGGCAAAAATCGGACTTCTTTTTTTTTTTTTTTTTTGCTTAATGGACCCATAATTTTCATATGTAGAAGACTCTTTATTCAAAATGTCCACCTTATCCTACTTTTTGCACAGGTTCACCTGTCAGTGCGTCTCAGACCAGTCTGCCATAGATCTGATGTCATAAAGTCTAAAATCTGGACACAAATTCAGAACCCGACCATGGGCGATTTTTGGGTGAAAAAAAAAACGTGTCCAAAAACTTCAGTTTTTCCATCTGTATTTTGTAATACAATTAAAATGTCCAGATTACTTGCTATCATTGTAGAGCTATATCTGTCTACTTTTCAATGATACCACCCACTTTAGTGTATCATGTATGACCTTGACGCTACAGACCATGGAAGTAGGCTACTACCTCATACCCCGTAAAGTCGTCGCTAGGGGTTAATGTGTTAAGTTAATTACATTTTTTACTGTGGTTAGTTAAGTGTACAACATGCATCCAAATTTGAAGAGCATTAACCCAGATGTGCCATTACATAGTACACAAACTGATCATGGTTTTATGTCTCTGAACAAACACCATAGACTCAGGTATGCTGTTACACAGTGCACTGACAGATCATGGTCTTATTATTCAGAAAAAACATCATAAATCAATATGTACTACTACACAGTAAACAAGCGGATCTTTAGGTTATGATTTAAATTAAACAGCATAGACCCAAACATGCAGTTACATAATACACTGACAGATCAGGATCTTATTATCAAGAACTAAAACCACAGACCCTGATGTGATGCTGTATAGTATACAAACAGATCAGGATCTATAATCTTTGGCTTTACTTGTGATCCTGAGCAAATAGTGTAGTACCAGATCTACAAGTGTCTATATGGTATTTGCTTTACTCATCATTCTGAGCAGTGTGGACACAAGTCTGTGATGTTCTATTTGTGGTTTGCTTTACTCATCATTCTGAGCAGTGTGGACACAAGTCTGTGATGTTCTATTTGTGGTTTGCTTTACTCATCATTCTGAGCAGTGTAGACACAATCTGTGATGGTCAATATATTGTTTGCTTTACTATTCACCTTTTTTTCTTTCTTCTTTTTAATCTTTTTTTTAGGGTTTAATGCCATTTTTTAGCACACAATAGGCTATACATGGCAGCCAGTATTATTGGTGAAGGAAGAACCCAGTAAAACCCCCGGAAAGAACCACTGACCCACGAGAAGCTGCTGGCAAGCTTTCTCATATAACTACATTAGCTGAATCTTAGACTCGAACCCACACAGTCAGAGGTGAGACTGCAGTGATCCGTAACGGACAGCGCTTTAGACCACTCGGCCACTCGGGGCCCCTACTATTCACTTTGAGCAGTGTAGACACAATCTGTGATGGTCAATATGTTGTTTGCTTTACTCTTTATTCTGAGCAATGTAAACACAAATATGTGATGGTCTATATGTTGTTTGCTTTGCTCTTCATTTTGAGCAGTGTGGACACAGTTCTTGCAAGGTCTGTATACTGTTTGCTTGCTCTTCATTCTAAGCAAACAGTGCAAACACATATTTGCCAATGTATTATGTGATGATAAGGTAGTTTTTACACACAGTAAAGAAGGTACTGATCACAGCTCTATCCAAACAATCGTGTTCTTTTTAAATCTGATCAAAAAGAGGTGTAATGGTAAATCAGTAAGCTGTTGTAATGTATCAATATCTGTACTACTGCTGGAATATCCCAATACCTCTCACATAATGTATCAATATCTGTACTACTGCTGGAATATCCCAATACCTCTCACATAATGTATCAATATCTGTACTACTGCTAGAATATCTGTACTACTATCAATATCTGTACTACTAGACTATCTCAATACCTATCACATAATGTATCAATATCTGTCCTACTACTGGAATATCAAAATGCCTATCACATAATGTATCAATATCTGTACTACTGCTGGAATATCCCATTACCTCTCATATAATGTATCAATATCTGTACTACTGCTAGAATATCTGTACTACTATCAATATCTGTACTACTAGACTATCCCAATACCTATCACATAATGTATCAATATCTGTCCTACTACTGGAATATCTGTACTACTATCAATATCTGTACTACTAGACTATCCCAATACCTATCACATAATGTATCAATATCTGTCCTACTACTGGAATATCAAAATGCCTATCACATAATGTATCAATATCTGTACTACTGCTGGAATATCCAAATGTCTATCACATAATCTGTTAAGATCTGTACATATCACATAATGTATCTACATTTATATCTGTACTACTGCTGGAATATCCCAATACCTATCACATAGAGTATCAATAGCTGTGCTACTACTGGTATATCCCAATACATATCACATAATCAATATCTGGAATATCCCAATACATATCACATAATCAATATCTGGAATATCCCAATACATATCACATAATCAATATCTGGAATATCCCAATACATCACATAATGTATCAATATCTGTGCTACAACTGGAATATACTAATACATATCACATATATTCAATTATAAGTCAAGTTAAACTGCAAACAACAATGATCCTGATCTGCAGTAGCATATATGTGTGAGTATACATGATGCTGCATCATGTGACAATACATCAATGTAGCTGCACTTGAAGGTAATGCAATGCAGTATAAATGGATTAAAGTTGAGAAAAGAACACTGAAATTCTTTTTCAGTCTATTCAATAAGAGTATTACAGATTTGGTTCCTGTTTTTTTCTGCATCATTACTAATCTGCTAGACAATGGGCCTCAGACTGGCTCCCTGTAAAGACTGAGAAACTGCCAGCATCCTTGATAAAATGTAAGAATCCTATTTTACTTTGACACGTTTGTATTAAAATAATAAATGAATATTTTGAACATTTGTATGTTTATAATTTCTGGTTTGACAGTGATTTTGTAGATCTAATGTCAATACATTAAAACGGTTGATTCCAGATGAAATCTTAAATGCAGAATCCTTAGTTGTATTTAAGGCTCCTCTCTGGAATATTCTGGGTTTCAGAGGTCTAATAATTACAAAGTCATTGTACAGATAGTAATGCCAAGCCAAATAACCAACTGCTACCTGACTTAAATAAAAGTTGATCATTACACTTAGCAGGATTAAACAGTACTATAAAAACACATCATATGTAAACTTTCTCCGAAAATTTCTACATTGCTGACTATTTTACTATTTCCTGATAAAATAGTTACAAACGAAAACAACATAATTAGTATGCCAGTCTCTTGCTAATAATCCAAGTCAGCCAAGAGCTTGTTGATCTAAATCCCATTTACCAATTTTTATACAAATTAGATGAATCATATGCAAGATCATGTCATTAATATGCATAGACCTTTCTCTTACCATCAATCATCCAAAAATTTTGGACATTTAAAAATAATTACTTTTTTTTGCTGTCTGATAATTTGTGTGCAGATAAAATTATCATTTTCCCTGAATATCTTGTCAAGAAAATTAATATCAATTGTGTACTGATGCACACAGCACATTTTTATGACAGTTGGAAGTGGGCTTGTTAAATTGGTTGCATTATATCCTCTTTGGATGCAAACAGAGAATACATACATGATAATGTTGGTGTTTTCTTTACAATTAAAGAATACTGTTTACAGTTCTGAGTACAGATTTTGTTAATACAGACATATAACCATTGCAGACAAATGTGCATAATGGTTGAGTTGTGATTGATGTCAATTTCCAGCCAGGTTATCTTTTTGGTAAGAATGACATCGCCTTTCACTCATGTACCCATTGAGGTGAACTGAACTGGTTGACCTCAGTCTTGAAAAATTCTATGGCCTTTTGTATGCAAAAGGAAGTATCATTTAATTTTTAATGTATGCATTCATATGTAATTTTGCTTAATGAACAAAACCAATTTTAATTTTAACAAACTTACCTGCTAATTTCACATTGCTATATCTTTATCTGGTGATGGTCCAAAGTCCAAGAACATTATTCCCTCCTCCAATTAACAACATAAACTAATTAATTTTCAAAAAATGATCCCAATCTAATGCCTCAATTAAAATTTAACCTTCCCCAATAAAGACTGCATTTATTATTTTGTTACTCAATTTGCCACCCTAGTGGGAGGCTGCTGATTTAAGACAAAGATCTCCAGCAAATTACTGTTGTAAATAGAATGTTCTATTGTGGAAAGGAGGATGGCTTGACAACTTGTTGAGCTGATACAATTGGGTCCTAAGCATAAATGCACTCATGCCAGCATGACTTTGATTAAAGATACAATGACATAAACTGAGTGAGAAATCCAGCTTTCATGACATCATTTAAAGAAGAAATATAAAATAGCCCAAGACACAGCATTAGCCCTGAGATCAGGTGCTTCAAACTATGTAAATAAGAGGTCTCTCTCTGTGCAAACAAATGTTCATCCTCATGATGTTGGTTGCTGAAATATCAGAAGTATCTTTTAGATGGAAAAAATGATGGTTATGGCCCTGTTGTTTCTCTTCTGATTTCAACAGAACCATAAGTCTCTGAGTAAATAAGTCCATCATTGGATCCTATCTGGAACACAATACATGTAACCAAAACTAGTGGATTTCAGTAGAAGCAGGAGATATCAAGGTAACTTATTCTCAAAAACCCAGGTTGGCATAAAAGGGAAACCAAATTTTAGTTACCATTGAAGCATATAACTCTTTTTCACTGATAAAGCACAAATTTCACTACTTGGAAGAAAGGGGCAAATGTTATAAGGGTAAGGTTCTTTAAGGTAATTTCATTCAAAGATCCATATGAAGGTTCAGTGACCAAAGAACACACACAAGAGGTTCCATCTCTGCATGATCTCTGGAGCATAAAGTTCCTGATCAGATCTTAAACAGAAAACTTAATAGCATTGGAGAAAGATTCTCTATATTTTTTAATGTCTAATGCAAAGTTATCATTCTTGTTCTGCCACTACAGGTATATGTGAATAGATAGGATCAACACATCTCCAACTGCACCAATTACAAATTCATTATTTGACATAGTAAGTCTTGGAAGTCAGTGTCAAATTTGGGTACTTGGTAATGTCTGGTCAGAGGAACATTGACTAGAAGTGGATAATCAGTTTCAAAGTTACAATCACCTGTAAAAACACCTGTTTTTAGCTAAGTGTATGCGTTTGTGATTTGGATTTTTAATGTAGCTTTAACAATTTAATATTGCTATGATGTCTGCAGTATGGCAGTTAATAGTGATGTCTTTACTGGGGCATCAGGCCACAGACATATAGCATGATGACCCACCCAGACACATTATCCTGACACCAGGCCAACCAGTCCTAATACTAACTTCTTAATGCTGAGTATTTAGCAAGGCAGCTGTTAGTACCATTTTTATAAGTCTTTGGTATGACTCGACCTGTATTCAAACCTGCAGCCTTTTGAATCCAATGCAGATGCTATAGCCACTAGGTCACTAGGTCAATGGAACAGTCTATTTTGACTAGGTTGCAAACTATGTTTCTTTAGCTTCGTACTTGGAGTCCAAGTATTTTATGAACTATTGAAAATTATTATAAATTTTGAAAATATAGTTGTCCTAAAAATTAGGTCTGAATTTTAAAAAAATCATGATGCTAATAAAATGCATTAAAGATTGTGATGTTATAAGTTTTTACTTACCAAGTTTGATAAGAAACAGTGGTAACAAGCTTTGCCAATCACATGCAAGATTATCTTATTAATACATGTTGATCCCATGTATTTGTTTTGTTTTGATGGGTTTAACGCCATTTTTCAGCACAAGATAGGCTATACATGGCGGCCAGTATTATTGGTGGAGGAAGAACCCGGGAAAACTCCCGGAAAGAACCACTGACCCACAAGAAGCTACTGGCAAGCTTTCTCACATAACTACATTAGCCGAATCTTAGACTCGAACCCACGCATTTAGAGGTGAGATGGCAGTGATCCATAACGGAGAGCGCTTTAGACCACTCGGACACTCGGGGCCCTGATCCCATGTATAATAGTGACTTCATGGAAGATCTTCATTTTGTAACCCTACATTTGAAGTTTGATAAAAATCTGATAAAAGTATGGCTTTAAAAGAGGAAATAAGCTCAAAAAATCAAATGCATAATCACATCATTATTATGCATAGATCCTGCTTTCTTATGAAACTGTCCAATAGCTTGATTATTCAGGCCCACATTCCATATGGCAAATATAGCATCCAGTGTGGTAACTAACTCAACCAATCAGGTGCAAGATTACAAATGAATATAAATGAATCTCACTCAAATTTTAATCTGTCCAAGGTTGTGAAGATGTCAACCCATATTTCAAGTTTGATCACAATCATATCAGAAAAATAGCTCACAGATTTGCAATAAGATCTGTAATTTAAAACCAGATGCAAGATCACCACATTAATATCCATGTATCTTGCAATTATTTCATGTGTCCAAGTTTTGATGATATAAGTTGATAGATTGAAGACTGGACCAAACTGAATCAGAAATCAGAAATATGGCCTCCAGCATGGTAACATGTGTAGCCAGATGCAAAATCTCCTCATTAATATGCATGGATCTCTCACACCTCTCCAAGATTTTGGTGATATAAATCCAAATTCTAAGTTTGATTTAAATTGGATCAGAAATAAGGACTCCAGAGTGAGAACAAATCCTTGTTTGTGAATGTATGAAAGATAAATGATGACAAACAACTTGTGACAAATAGAGTTTGTCCATAGCAGAAGCTTATTTTGCCATACAAACAGGTGCATTAACAAAACCATATTCAAAAGTTGAAAAACAGTCCTAGTACTGTACTAGAAACCATGGCACACTCCTAGAAGGTCAACACAGTGGCACAGACATTATATTCAAAGACTAAAAGATAAGGTACAAACTTGTATCATGATACATACTGTATATTGTCACTCCTGTATCGCAATATGTATTGTATTGTCTTCTAACTGTACGATACATAATTTGGTATTCATTGTATTGTCTTCTAACTGTACGATACATATTGTGGTATGCATTGTATTGTCTTCTAACTGTACGATACATATTGTGGTATGCATTGTATTGTCTTCTAACTGTACGATACATATTGTGGTATGCATTGTATTGTCTTCTAATTGTACGATACATATTGTGGTATGCATTGTATTGTCTTCTAATTGTACGATACATATTGTGGTATTCATTGTATTGTCTTCTAACTGTACGATACATATTGTGGTATTCATTGTATTGTCTTCTAACTGTACGATACATATTGTGGTATTCATTGTATTGTCTTCTAATTGTACGATACATATTGTGGTATGCATTGTATTGTCTTCTAACTGTACGATACATATTGTGGTATTCATTGTATTGTCTTCTAACTGTACGATACATATTGTGGTATGCATTGTATTGTCTTCTAACTGTACGATACATATTGTGGTATGCATTGTATTGTCTTCTAACTGTACGATACATATTGTGGTATGCATTGTATTGTCTTCTAACTGTACGATACATATTGTGGTATGCATTGTATTGTCACCCAAGTAGTATAGCATGCATCACATGGTCACCAACCAGGCATTGCATGTGTAGGAAATGATGCAATACACAAGTTTTGAAAACCAATTAGATGCAACACTAAAGAAATATAATGGTTCAGTTAATTATTTTTTGACAATGAAAGTTGTATATTTTGCATTTATCATTGATTTTTCACATTTTCTTTCTAATTTTCCATCATTTCTCACCAGATTCTCTATCTTTAGACAACTATAATAATCTTCAATTCTGTCAGGGGACCCTGGGTGGAAGAGTGGTCTAAAGAACTAGCTTTAACAGACCATCCAAATTTGAGCCATGGCTCCACCAATGACATGAACATGGGTATGTGAGAAAGCTTGCCAGTAGCCTCCCTTTGGTAGGTGTACTTCCTCCAGTGAGCATAAATGGTTGCCAGTCATGTGCTGAAAAAAGGTGTTAAACTCGACAAAACCAAGCATAATGCAATTGGAAGATCTGGTCTAAGTTGATTGCAGTTGCAACTGACTGACAAGTTAGTATATATTTGGCAACAAAACATGCACATGATTCTCCTGTCATGCTTACAGTGGAATTTTGCACATTCAGGGAAACAACGAACAATAATGTGATATAATGGTAACACAAATAGTTTGAAATATTTGACCTTAAACTGAACAATTTCAGCCATTATATGAAGGTTACAAATTAACAATTAACTTAACTGACATTTCTCATGGAAGGACTGGTAAGTTTTTGTCTTCTGTGAAGAAAATGATAATGTCAAATTTAATGGTAACAGGAGTGCAATGATTGACATGTTATATGCTTGCCCCATCATTAACAGTTCTCTATGTATTTACTAGCAAGGCAGGCTCATCTCGATGACTTTTATTTTTTTTTACAGTATGCAGTCTTAAACTAGACTTAATACGCAGTAATCTTTATTTCTTTGTTAAACTTAACATAAAATGACTTTTTGACCTTTATATTCCAGAATATTACAAACTAGGGAACAGGCAGATGGACCTCTTAACATAATGTCCAACAAATACAAATTGTAATAATCTTGTTTTGACCTTTACAGCTGTCTGCAAAAGAAGAAAAAAAAAACACTCTGAAAAAACGTGTCAATTTAGCTATTCAATTACATGGCTTTGTTTCATCTACTGACAGTGCTATTTCAATTATAAAACCAGCTGGTCAACACAACATACTGAAATGGACATGCAGAAAATTAATCAAGGCATAATCCCACATGTCTCGAACTGTAACACTGAATTAATGGAGAAACCAAAATCTTACAATGTAGCTTAGGTAACCATGACAAATGTACTTGACAATTTCTATATTTGTACACTGGAAATAA
The DNA here is from genome assembly GCA_029339505.1 of Unio delphinus. Lineage (NCBI taxonomy): Eukaryota > Metazoa > Mollusca > Bivalvia > Unionida > Unionidae > Unio > Unio delphinus. The sequence continues at coordinate 612,678 of JAQISU010000191.1, forward strand.
AAGTTGAGAATTTTTCAACAAAAAGAGCATTTTCATTACACTAGTATCATGGAAGGAAAAACTGAATCACTAGGACACCATTTCCTTTTTTTCTTGTGAATGAGGTCCAAAATTGAATGGCATATACATGTATGTGGTCCACAAACCTTACCAAACGCCATCTGTTTCACATCCATTTCTGATAATTAATTAGCATCTTTACATTTGATTGAACCAAGTTTTAATAAAAGTCCTACAACAGTCAGATTTTTAGGACCAGTCATTATACAAACTCCTAAATAATGCATGCTGTATTCGTTTGGATGCTTATTGGGCAAGATAATGAAAACAGTTTGTCCTGCATATCTGAATAGTGACCACCTTCTTGTTGTAGTTTCTCAATGAGAACAACAACAATATTGATAAGCTGACATCAAAACAATATTTTATCCAAGTATCAGTAGGAAGACTACATGATTAAGTATTATATGGCAAAAGATAAAAAGAAAAATTAAAGATAAACCAACAAGAGACCAAAGGACAAATAAAAACACTGAGCATCAAAATATTCACACAAACCACATTCCCTCGAAAATCACAAGTTTTGGAGCTTTGACATAAAGTTTGAGTTCAAATAAAAGAAGCAACAATAAAAACTTCTGTCTGTCAGAGAGGAAGTCAATACACTCAATAATATTTTCCATTATCATTGGACATGGGCAAGACACACAAGAGTTAAGTATGTGTGTCCTATATGCGACTGGTACAATATCTCTGTGATTTGTTTTATGGAAGTGAGGACTTTCAGTATCTAATAATGGGTTTGCCAGTCTGATTCACTAGTGTAGGCTTTAGATATGGAATAGTCCCATGGCAACTAATGGCGGTAGCTTAGGCATGAGTCTGAAGATAATTTTCCAGCTTTCAAGTTCTTTTACTGTTTAAAATGATGTTGTGTGCGCGCGCACACACACACACACACACACACACACACACTAAAGTTTGTTTTCATCCCAGACATTTTGCCAATTTTAGGGAACTCTGGGGAATTTCAATTCTGAAACCTGGTCCTGCACACATTTTTTTTTTGAGACACCATATATCTTGATGGACTGCTTTTGTTGGCAGAAGAGGCCCTCTCTTAAGATGGGTTTGTATGAGCAAACCACATTTCTGCATGAGCTGGAATATTAATGGGTTGTCAAATTTTAAGTTTGCAAGGCTTTTAGTGTGGAAAGAGAATCCAAATAAATGTTTCTGAGAGGTTTCAATTTTGTTCCAACATTTGAGCATGGCTGTCATTTCTGTAGTTACTATCCACTTAATCATGCTCAGATGAGACAAATGCTATGCTGAGTAATCAGATGTTTAATTACTTTCTCAAACAGAAATTATCCTTCTTTGATTCTAAATAAAAAGGGATTCTTTTTCTTATCAATATTACTCTTCCTTGGACTCTATATAAGGATAAATTAATAGTGATGTAGATTACACATCAAATGCAATTTCTTCCTAAGTCTGACAACATCATTATTTACTTATCCTGGAAATCTCTGTACCTTTTTTCATCTTTTTTTAAAGCTATAATTATCAGCACACCTAATTAGTCTTCTTTTTTCAAAATTTCTACTTTTGCCACTAGTAATATCAGATGCTTTTGTACCATGGTGGGAAAGGCTAATCTAAATAGTGTGAAAACATGTAGCCCAACTCCTTTTTGCATAATTTAGAAAATATGTCTCAACTTGAAATGATCCTGAATTTTCACCAGCAATCAACAGGTCCCATATATATATTTGCTTATAAGTTGAATAAAACTGCAAATAACAAAGATCCTGCATAATGCACCTGTATGTTGTTTGTTCTACTGATTACTTCTAACAAACTGCACAGATCCAGATCTGCAGGTACATTATGTGACAAAGATCCAGATTTGTAGGTACATTATGTGACACAGATCCAGATTTGTAGGTACATTATGTGACAGATCCAGATTTGTAGGTACATTATGTGACACAGATACAGATTTGTAGGTACATTATGTGACACAGATCCAGATCTGCAGGTACATTATGTGACACAGATCTGGGCCTGTGTAGTTTGCAATTGGATTAAACTAATGAGTAAATAAAACCAGATCACCCTGACATAAAATTCTTAATGCACCACAATACTGATAAATATTTTATTTACATCTACGAAATTCTAGATAAATCATTATACAAATAAATTTTATATATAAATTTATAAATAAATGACCTTAACAATGAACACCACTTTTTTAAACAACATATGTAGCTACTGCCTGAACAATGCATTAAATGAGTGACAGATAAATGGAAGAAAAATCATTTTTTTGACTCTTTTAAGTACTTGCAGACATTGTTAATCACTAATGTGTCAAAATTAAAAGGTGTGTTTTTTTGAAACTGGAATTCCACCCCCGCCACCCACTAAATAGGCCAGCTAACTAGATAGATTTAAGAATTTATACCCACATTCCTACGTGTTAAAGAGTGGGCAACTCTAGAGGTTTACAAATTTTGAACTGGAGATTTCACTTCAGATCAGGTAAATTTTCATTGAAAACGTTTTAGTATAAGAAAAGGTCAGAAACAGCTAAAGTTGCCAAGTGGTTTAAAGTGCTCACAGTTACAGATCACTGCCGTCTCACCCAATGTTCTAAGCGAATGGTAGATGTGCGCACAGTGCTCGCTGCACTGCGCAAGCATCACGGAGACGAGCAAAATTTAACGTTGGATTGAGCAGAAGTTGACAATTCAGCTGCACGGGGATGCCTGAGCAGCTGTGTGCGTGCAGCTTAGAGGGAACGTTGGTCTCACCTCTGTCTGCATGGGTTCGAGTCTTCGGCTCTGCCAATGCAGGTACATAAAATGTTTGCCGGGATCTTCTATCTGGACTTTTCTGGGTTCTTCATCCATCAATGATACCGGCCACCATGTATAGCTTATCTTGTGCTGAAAAATGGCTTTAAAACCTTCAACAACAACAATAGCAAACCACTACATAATTTAAAAGCATAACTGTCAGTTCACTGTATAACATCAGTACTAACTGAAGTAATCAGGGTCACAGAGTCTGTTTAAACAAGACAGAATTACAGTACTGTATAATCTTGCTTATGTCTGGACCAAATGCAAGCAACATAAACCTTGATTAGTCATTGAATAATGTGTAGGCAGATCATTGTCCATGCTGTTGGTTCAACTGATTAGTCCTAACAAACTGCATTTTAACTGCCAGGTTAATGGGACATATTAATCTCTTCACCATCTAAGCATCAAGTTGATCAGAAAGTACTAATGAACACTGTCGGTAGGGACACAGACAGTTCATACCGCTGGACTGGAAAATTTGTTCTTTAATTAAAGTTATTACTTTTATTTTAAACCAGCAATGAGTTTTAAACCAAAAACATGATTTGAAACTGCCAAACATGCATATATGATTGTGATTTGATTAAGTCGAATACTGAAATATCCAACCAAGTCTCATGGAAAGGGTTGGGACATTACCCTCACACACCCCCCCCCACAATATATTAATGTCTCATTGTAATGAATATCTTGATATGGGAAAGTGTGTGTGCCTATTTAATGCCTTTAGAAAGGTAACAACAAACAAAATGACAGGTTTTATTTCAAACTATATCCAGTAGAATGCACAGTAGTTTCCACTTGAAAACATCTCCATTGCAGATGTGAAATCTGCAAGGGAAGTAATCGTGTATCATGGCTAAAAATCAAGTCTAAAAATTGCTGATACTGGAGAGAGAAAAAAGGAAAATTGCAGAAAATATCTTAAATTTATACCTAGTAGCAGAATTGGTGCACTTCTCATTTCAAAATGAAATAAAATAAAAAAAAGAGTTAACTCCTTAATTCTTATGTAATGGCCCAAAATGCTTATTTTGGTGTATCAGTTATTAGTCCATCTACAAACAGAACAGACCCAGATGTGCCATAATAATGCACTGGCGAATCTGGATCTATGAAGAGTTTGTTAGGAGTAAGAAGTAGAACAACCAACATAGACCCTGATATGCTGGTGCACTATGTAACAGGGCCTATGTTGTTTTCTGTTGGACTCCCCTTATAAGTAGGAGCATATGGTACTAATATATATATATAATAACCTCTACAATTAAAACTCCTTGACTAAAGAGAAATTGTTGCAAGTCATTGGTAAAAATCTGCTACACTCTTTTCATCTATGGCTGCCTGAAATAAGATTTCCTTGTTTCTCATGAATATGTATCAATCCATTAGAAAAAAGTTGTAATACTTCAATGAAGTTACCTCTTTTCCATTGATAAATGGTAAACATTAAACGATAAACGACTGTGTCTGGAAGTGAAAATCTGAAAGTCTCACTCAGTCAGCATGAAACATCATGTTGGGTCAACCATTAAAGAAAATTCTACCCTAGTTTAAAGAATGATTGGTTAAGCAGGATTAGGTCAATTACTGACCAATGAAACCCTATCATCATTGGCGAGTCATGGGTGTAAAGACAACATAGTGGATTTTTTATGTTTTCTTGTGATGATGAATACGGAGGGTAGACAAGCCAAATAATACAAGTTTTATATAATTATGCCATGTTACTTACATACACCATGTGTAAATACCCTCCCTGCAACCACAAAACCCCTAAATAAGAAACTGTAGACTGCTGTCACCTGTCTTTTTATAAGCATGCCTAACAGATGACTGGTTCAGTGCTTTCTGTTGAAATTTTTTGAAAGGTCTTGATTATACACGCTATCAAAACAACTGTTTTAAGATTTCACTACGGTAGTTTTTGTATCATCCATATTAACAAACATCAGTATAATTTGTCTAATACTGACAGCCTACAAAAGAATGCTTTATGTCAAAGTTTGTCAAATTCTGTTTATCATGTAACTGAGATCAAGCTGTGTATATGTTGTTGTTTTTTTACATTTAGCAATAACAGCCATATTTTATGGTGAAATGGCATCATTTGTAATAAAGCTAAAAGGCATTCAAACCATGGCAGTTTCTGTTAGATTTGGTAAAATTCTTTTCAGTGGTCATTTAAAATAAGTTATTAAAGGCACTTCAACTTTTAGTAATAACAGCCACACTTCACTGCATATTAACATCATTGGTACCAACATAAGAACCTTTCATGCCAAGATGCTTTATGTAAATTGGTATCAAATTCTGTTAAGTTATAAAAAGTTTTAAAAACAAAAAAAGGATTTTCCATTTTTTGTAATAGTGGCAATATCATGATGTTGAATGAGTACAATCTGCATACATCTGAAAGCCCAAAATATCTGAATGCTTTCTCTTAAATCAAGTCAAATTCTACTGAGTAGTTTATGACAAAAAAATCTGCTTATATGTTTTATCTTTATATTTAGTAATGGAAGCTGTATTTGATACCAGGTTGGTATTTATGTCCTGATGCTCTGTGCCTAGTCTGGTTCAAATTGGTCTAGAAGTTCTTGGTAAGTTTATGAATGATGGACAAGTTTTACTTTCTGGAAATTGTGGCCATAGTTGATGGAAGGTTGGTTCGTATTATTTGTATAAACCCAAAAAGTCATCATGCAAAGATGCTGCCAAATTTGACAATATTGTGTTCAGCTGTTTTGTAGAAGAAGTTGTTTAATGGTTGTTTTTTCAGGATATTTAAAGGTGGATTGGAAATGTTTGTGTAAATCTGAAAGTCCTTTAAACTTGGATACTCCATGCCAAATTTGGTTTACACTGGTCTGGTGGTTTTTGAGACAATACTGAACTAAGGAATTCTTGTCAGATGCTGGACAGACTATGCATAATGGACAAGACCATTCCAAAATTCAGGTGTCTTTATGTTAGGCTGACTAATTTAACTGATATAAACCCCACCAAAAGGCTAAAATGTTGACAGGTATACAAATACTGATAGGAGGGTTGGGTGGCATTGCTCAAACTAGGAGACTTGCCTTCCTGATCTGGTCCCAGGTTCACATTTAGGTAGAGGAGTAATGTCTGTATAATTCCTAGTTTCTTCCAACAATGCATTTTGACAGAATTCAACAAGAAATAGTAAAAAATTGCATATTGATGAAAAGTATTTAAAGTTCCTTTGGAAAACAACCAACTCTAGGCATGAACATGTGAAATAAACTTTCTTCATTGTTATTCTTATGCTGAGGGTATTTGGCAGTGAACCCAGTATTATATTGTTTTGTATCATCAGACACACCTGAAAACCAATGGATGATGCAATGAAACATTTTAATCAATCTTTTATTGTCCCAGGCTGAATACCTCTATGCAATGCCAGCTTTGCTGACATGGCAAAAAAAGCAATCTGACACCTTAATCTTCCAAAAAGGAAAGGTTATATATGAAGTGAAGGTCAAAACTTTTATTTTGTTATGCTATAAGTGAATCCAACTGCAAATAAATTTGTCAGGTGAATCAAAATTACATACTAGCTTAAATTACAAAGAATCTGCAAGATAAACAGATGTCTTCTATTCTAGAGGATGCAGGCAGGCAGACTGGAAGTTGTGGTGTTTGCACAAGAGGCAACCATTAAGTGAATGAAAGCCAGCAACTGACTGATATGAGGAAAAACTCCTGCATGGTTCACATTCAAGCACTCTCAAGATTTTTGTGTAACCTTATAAATTGCAGAGCATTCCAAACCAATTAGCAAGGCCAAGACTGCTGCTCTGTCTAGAGTGCCAGATATCAGATGGCATACCAATGAAGAAAAAGACCCAGTCCAAAAGGCTCCAGACCATGCAGCGAATATATTTTCATTGTCAAATGTATGAGAGGTGTCTTTACTTTAGTATGAAACATGTGTACACAAACAGGAAGTATATCTTAGAATATAAATCCCAAGCTAAAATCCTTTGGATAATGATAAAGTATCCAATTTTTTTAGAATCCTCACTGTGTGAACCATAAGAAATTTGTATGCATCAGAAATGGTAAATCTGACAATATTAAATGCATACATTTTAATCTTTTCTTTTCTGAAGATATTTCAAGCACTGAACAGATTCTTTCCTAAAGGTCCCATCAAGGCAAGATGTTGAAAAGTTCCCAAAAAGTTAAGAATTTTAAAAAAAAAGTGGTGAGGAATTGTATAAAATGTACTTCCAAAAGGACAAAACACACTTTCAGACATTACATATTGTTTGCTTGATATCAACAAGACATTTAAAAAAGACCACCATTGTTAATATAAGTTTAGTAAGAGGTAGGAGATCTGAGTATTTGATTGAATACTTTAAATTCTTAAATGGACAGGACAATTGTTATGAAAATGTCTAGATTCAATCTAGGAACTCACCCCTGCCTTGATCCTGTCCAGTCCCCATCCTCTGTTTGATATGAAGCCCCATAAGAGTCATATTCTTTATCTTTCTGGTTACTCCCAGGGTATGTTTGAGCCATCACTGCAATAATAATAATAATAATAATAATAATAATAATAATAATAATAATAATAATAATTATATTTTTAAAAAAACTAATAATAATATAATATATTAATGATAATATGATAATAACAATTAATATTAAAAAATAATGATGATAATATAATAATAATACTAAATATATTTTAAAAAATTAATAATAATAATAATAATAATAATAATAATAATATAATAATAATAATAATAATAATTAATATAAAAATAATAATAATAATAATAATAATTAATATAATAATAATAATAATAATAATAATAATAATAATAATAATAATAATAATATTAAAAAAATAATGATGATGATGATAAGAATGAGTAGCAGAAAGAAGTTCCATTACAATGCTATCACAACACCCCATACAAAATTAAGAAACCGTTTATCAGCATGTAAAGTGGTGCTAGTATTCCCCATTTGACCTCATAAATGACTTTTCATTATTTGGTTATTTGATATGGGTTGCACTATGTTACCAACTATTCCAGATGTTACTGTTATTCAAGTTTAGTGTTGATCCATTGTTTTACTTAATAACTTCCTCTTTTTCATAAAAATTCTTCTTTTAATGATAGTAATTACTTTAATATGCTAAATTATGTATTCAGACCGATCGACTGGAGATTAATGACATAAGCACAAGACTGACTGTTTAGTACTGTGGCAATGGGAGCATAATGCCTCGTCTTGAGATATACTGCTGAAGTTAACCTGTGTATGCTCTAGTCAGATTTGAACCCATGTTCCGTTAACTGCAAATCCAGATGACTGACCACTGAGTCACAGAAGCTGCCAATCAAGATATATTGCAGGATTTTATTTAATAGGTCTTTTCTATATAAAATATATAGACTGCCACTCCAAAGACAATTTCCATATCTGCATAACACAGATAAAAATTATTTCAAGGAAACTTGACAGAAATATTAATTTTCTTCTTTACAGCAGATCCTACTGTCCCAATCTTTTACAAAACACACTCCAGTCATGACTGTTACTTTTGTTTTTCTGTTAAATGTAATTTTTCAGCGCAAGATAGGTTACACATGGTGGCCAGTAAAACTGGTGGAGGAAGAACCTGGAAATCCATTCTAGGAACCACCATCACATGCGAAGCGAAGCTACTGGCAAGTTTTCTCAAATATCCACACAGGCCGAGCCTGTGACTCAAACTTGTGTAGACTGAGGTGAGATGGAAGTGCTTGGTAAAGACGTGTAGACTGAGGTGAGATGGAAGTGTTTGGTAAAGATGTGTAGATGGAGGTGAGATGGAAGTGCTTGGTAAAGACATGTAGACGGAGGTGAGATGGAAGTGCTTGGTAAAGACATGTAGACTGAGGTGAGATGGAAGTGTTTGGTAAAGACATGTAGACGGAGGTGAGATGGAAGTGCTTGGTAAAGACGTGTAGACTGAGGTGAGATGGAAGTGTTTGGTAAAGATGTGTAGACTGAGGTGAGATGGAAGTGCTTGGTAAAGATGTGTAGATTGAGGTGAGATGGAAGTGCTTGGTAAAGATGTGTAGATTGAGGTGAGATGGAAGTGTTTGGTAAAGACGTGTAGATGGAGGTGAGATGGAAGTGCTTGGTAAAGGCATGTAGACTGAGGTGAGATGGAAGTGTTTGGTAAAGACGTGTAGACGGAGGTGAGATGGAAGTGCTTGGTAAAGACGTGTAGACTGAGGTGAGATGGAAGTGCTTGGTAAAGATGTGTAGATTGAGGTGAGATGGAAGTGCTTGGTAAAGATGTGTAGATTGAGGTGAGATGGAAGTGCTTGGTAAAGATGTGTAGACTGAGGTGAGATGGAAGTGCTTGGTAAAGATGTGTAGATTGAGGTGAGATGGAAGTGCTTGATAAAGATGTGTAGACTGAGGTGAGATGGAAGTGCTTGGTAAAGATGTGTAGATTGAGGTGAGATGGAAGTGCTTGGTAACGATGTGTAGACTGTGGTGAGATGGAATTGTTTGGTAAAGACGTGTAGAAGGAGGTGAGATGGAAGTGCTTGGTAAAGACATGTAGACTGAGGTGAGATGGAAGTGTTTGGTAAAGACGTGTAGACGGAGGTGAGATGGAAGTGTTTGGTAAAGACGTGTAGACGGAGGTGAGATGGAAGTGCTTGGTAAAGATGTGCTTTTGACCACTTCTGATGAGCAAGCCTTTCATCTACTTTTTGAAAATTACATTTATCTGTTTTGTCTTATCACTGGAATAATAATACAACTGATAGAAAACATTTTAGACCCAAACAATTGTGCTCAGAAGCAAAGTGTCCTAAATCAGACATCAAACACTGATATGTCCAAATTTTGTTTTGCCCAAATCAGGCCATTTTAAACAATCCAAGTGGAAATAGTCAGAACTAACACAAAATTAACAATAACAGATTAATTGGTCATTCTGCTAATTGGGACAGATGTTTAATCAAATATATCCCTTCATTCCTTTTTTACATATAAATGAAAATGTGTTGCATCTCAAGTCTTCAACTAATAGTCATCTTTCTCAAAAACAGCTTCAAAATCTCCCAATAAGATAGTGTTTAAATGAGATAGTGTTTGAATATTTCAACTGTCATCTCTCACTCATATTTGTATTTTTACATGTCTTAAATTTCAACATAATAACACATTTTCAGAGCATTTTAACTGAGACTCAATTTACTTTAAATAGGGTGTACCAACATAAGTGGCTTAGTGGTTACTTTTTTTGTGTTACTGTTTGTGGCTCAGTGGTTACTTTTTTATGTGTTACTGTTTGTGGATCAGTGGTTACTTTTTTATGTGTTAATGTATGTGGCTCAGTGGTTGCTTTTTATATGTTACTGTTTGTGACTTAGTGGTTACTTTTAATGTGTTACTGTTTGTGGCTCAGTGGTTACTTTTAATGTGTTACTGTTTGTGGCTCAGTGGTTACTTTTTATATGTTACTGCATGTGGCTTAGTGGTTACGTTTTATATGTTACTGTTTGTGGCTTTGTGGTTCAAATTTTAAAGTTTCAATAACCCAATGAAAAATATCCTTCCTTGGGGGTTTATGTGTGCTGAATCGGCAAAATACATGCTCCTGCATTGTTGCAGGAGGCAAGTCTAAGAGGCAGGATAAATGGTGGCTCAGTAGTTTGAGTCATGACTCATGCCAAAATTGTACAAATTGAAATCCTGCCATGCATTTTACTCCAGTAGGCTCTACACTAAATTACCTACTTGTGTTGATTTGCCATGAAGCACCGAACTAAACTAAACCAAACCAAATATGCTTTAAAGAAAACATCCACTCACTGCATATCCACACATTCATGTACCTACAAAAAAGTCTTCTTTTTAAAAAGCCCCCCACCCCAATAGTAAATGAATCGGTTTAGATCATTTATCACAGAATCATCTTTCTGCAGAATGGTACTGATAAGTATTACCAAACTGATGATTAAAATGGCTTTATAAGTAAATTAAATGTGATGTCATCATGACATTTATTTCATATTGCTTGGAAACAGAGTGTTCAAGTGTGGCAATTTAGCGAAGAGTCATCCATTATTACTATCGTCATATCTGGCAACCTTTTAAAACCTAAATAATTATCACTGCTTGTGATGAGCAGCATATTAAGGCTGCCATTTTTAGCCTGTGTAATCTGTAACAAATCATATTACTCTGACTGTATAATTACAGAATTATACAGTGCAAGACACTGCATTTCATAGGACCAATTCAAAGCACAGTCATTGGAATCTCATCAGCAATGATCTGATTTGCTACGCACATTACCATTAATGCCTCTAATTATGTCAGCTGCCATAGTTTTGTCATAATTGATTCAGGATAATTTATGACTTCCTTTGGATGGTCATAAATATTATTTTACTTCCCTAATAAATAACCCAAAATGTAGGTCTTGAAAAAACAGAAACATGAATCACATCAGCATTCTTCATCTTTGACATGGTCCTAATCAACCAAATTCATGTTGCAATTAAAGGATCAAGCAATTAAATAAAAACAGTCTAATCTGATTGGAGATCCTGGCTTATTATAGCCACAAAAGTTAATCCAGAGTAATCCTATTAAGCTGGATTTTATGTTGATCTGCTCTAATCTAACCCTATTTAACTAACATGTTTCATTCAACCATCAATTACATCATTTCCACTGTAGGATAAACCTGACAACATATTCCTTTTTACCTTATCTCTTTTAGTCTCTTTTTGTGTTCTTAGGCTAAAATTTCTATAGAATATTATTTAAAAGATCCAAATAATTTATTAGTAACAAGTTTCATTTTCATCATATCTAAAAGTTCAGACATTTGGTCAAAACTGTATATACTTGCTTGTAAGACTAGTCCAACTGCAATGTGCATAGACCCATATCTGCAAGCACAAAATGTGCTGGCAGATCTTGGTCAGTGCAGTTTGCCTGGAGTAATATGTACAACAAACAATAGACTCTGATCAAATGGTACATCATGTGATGGCAGATCAGGGTCTATGTAGTTTGGACTTGAATTACGGGTAAGCATACATTGCAAGTCACTACTGATACCTTCAAAATCACAAATTTATTGATTTGCTGTGGAAATAAAAAAATTCTCACTGCACTAGAAATCATTCATGTTTGCTACTATTTTAACTCTCTTATAAGACGAGTCCAACTTTAAATTTCACACACCCAGATAGGCTTTCACATAATGTGCTGGCAGATATGGCTTTGTGCCAATTGTTGGGAGTAATCAGCAGAACAAACAACATAGACCTTGAGCTGCAGGTGCATTATGCTACAACAGATCAGGATCTATGTTATTTGTAGTTGGACTAGACTTATAGGCAAGTTAATATGGTATATGAAAATGGTTGCTGAAACACTAGGAAATGTTTGTGACACAAGAGTTACATGTTTATGATAAGAAATTCTGGAAAATATTTGCACAATTCAACTCCTTTATTGCCTTTATGTTCACATGATTATCATTAAAAACAAAAATTAAAATGCAAAGTTGCTTTAAGAAAAGCCTTTTTTAACACAGCATGTGCAATTCAAATTTTCAAACATGCATAGACCCACAAATCGAAATTGTCAGACTAACTGCAACTGGCTTTTGCATGGTGTTCAGCTTGAAATTTCAATATTAACAAATGCACATTAAAAAAAAGCACAAAAATGTATCATTTAAATTTCTGAAAAGTAAGTAAAAAAGCTTATCAAAATGTTAACAAGGAAAAGGATGTGTCTTGAATGAATATGCTAGGTGATAGGTGTTGACATTGAATGATAAAATTTAATTACTGAGTTCCAAACAGGAAAAGCATCTGTGCATTTTGTAAAATTTAAGCTCTAAAACTCAATTTTCAAAAAAGAAACTTTGTGGCTCATGCAGTTGCAACAAAATTCTGGGAAAGCAATATATTTCTTAAAGTTCATCATTGTAAACATTAAATAAGGTGACATACCCAATTAACCGGGTCTTAGATCAGAAAATCTCAATTGATTCAAGGACAAAATTTGCAGCAAATGATTTACATGTTTTTGTTTTTTTATGGTTTAACACCATTTTTAAGCACAATATAGGCTATACATGGCGGCCAGTATTATTGGTGGAGGAAGAACCCGGAAAAACCCCGGTAAGAACCACCGACCCATGAGAAGTTACTGGCAAGCTTTCTCACATAACTACATTAGCCGAATCTTAGACTTGAACCCACGCAGACAGAGGTGAGATGGCAGTGATCCGGAACGGACAGCACTTTAGACCACTTGGCCACTCGGGGCCCCTCAAATGATTTACATATGTAGGTTCTAAATTATCTATTACAACTGGATTAAAATTGTATCTATATTAAATGGATTTAAATTTGTACTTCAATTTATTTTATAGACAAGCTGAATAATATTTGTTGATACAGAGATGTTCTAAAATCTGATGCACAACTAATGCATGTTATTGACCTGGACCAAATAGAAATCCACAAGACCATCTCTGAAATTTTTCACATTGTTTAAATTTCATAATATTAGAAATTTTTAATTTGTACAAGGCTTAATTTGTGCAATTTGTGACAAGAATATGAATGCAAAAAAAAAAAAAATGCAGGAATGTTCACATAACGTATATAACTTATAAGTCAAGTCAAATTGCAAATAACAAAGATCAATATCATAATGTGTCTGCATATCAGGGTCTATGTTGTTTGTTCTACTGATTACTCCTAACCAACTGCACAGACCCAGATATGATGGTGCATTATGCAAGAATTTCAAGCTAACCATTGTGGCAGCCATACTGGATGTCCAGGTTGCACCATTTTCACTTGAGAGACCACACCCCCCACCCTCCACCCCATGCCAAAATGACATTCCATTCAGGAGGATTGGCAATATCAATCAGTTCAGCTCCAGTTTCATTTAGGACCAACCAGACAATGGGATGAATGAGTATGTGTGAAGTTTCAAGGTACTCCTCCTTGAAGTTTGATGGTGTGAAGTTTGATGGTTGGTGTGAAGTTTGATGGTGTGAAGATTGATGGTGTGAAGTTTGATGGTGTGAAGACTGATGGTGTGAAGATTGATGATGTGAAGTTTGATGGTGTGAAGATTGATGGTGTGAAGTTTGATGGTGTGAAGACTGATGGTGTGAAGATTGATGATGTGAAGTTTGATGGTGTGAAGATTGATGGTGTGAAGTTTGATGGTGTGAAGTTTCATGGCACTCCTTTGAGTAGTTTAAGATCAGTACAACAACATAAACTTATTTGGATGGATGACTAACAATAGGCAATTATTATACTATGAAGACTAACAATAGGCAATTATTATACTATGATGACTAACAATAGGCAATTATTATACTATGATGACTAACAATAGGCAATTATTATACTATGATGACTAACAATAGGCAATTATTATACTATGATGACTAACAATAGGCAATTATTATACTATGATGACTAACAATAGGCAATCCCAAAAGCTCTACTTGTCATTGAAAAATGACAAATTTCATTCGTCTGGACATTGTCATGACAAAATTGTCATACCCCAACATTTACCTTCTCTAGGCATGTAAACAACTGGTAATATGGAAGTCAATCACAAAAAGAGACTTATTTTTATTCTTAAAAGAAATGAAGGAACAGTTTCAACTATCTCCCATTCCAGGTGACCACTAGATGCATTCTGTGCATATGAATTCAACAAGTTTTCAGCTTTTGATCTGGAGCAACAAAGATGCTAATATGTTGTCACATAATTTGACAAGTTATATACATTCCTTGTTCTACTATTATGCTTAACAAATAACAGAGATCCAGATTTGTAGGCACATTATGTGATGGCAGATCTGGGTCTATGCAGTTTACAGTTGAATTTGACTGACTTGTATGCAAGAATGTACAGATGATGTGGCTAGTTGTCACAAAAGAGTGTTGCTAAGTGCTGTATTACAACTCAGACATCCCTAACCTTGAAACTTGCCACCCTAAAAAAGAACGAGTAAATCTGTTTTCAGCTGTAAATATTTGTCAACCTAGTTCACTCTCGAACAAGTGTACAGTTGGTCAAAATTACAAAATTTATTAGCAGCATGAAGCTGAAGTTCTTTTGTTTTGTAGAATGAAGTGACTTAACTTAGGCGAAAATTTACACATTATTACTAAAGATAGTGTCCGCAATTGTTAACTTGTTGTGCTAATATTGAATAACTGACAGGAAAATATTGACCTGGTCTTGTATAACAAAAGAAGACCACTTCTTCAAGGGTTTCCAATGATAAATTTTCTTTGCAACTCTCACATGTCTTCCAGTCAACAGATTTATCTCAAAAATAAGAAACTGGTAATCAGCATTAAAGTCTGTACAACTTTTATAGTTTCTATGCCATGATGTAATACAGTGACTAATATACAGAATTATTTTTTTTTATATAGGAAAGGTCATTAGCCACACCTAGTCAATGAATGTCTCCAAATACTTATTCTTGCCTTCCAGTGACTTGTTGGTGATTGATACAAATTTAGTACTTTCTGTATATTTATTTATATATATTTATGTTCTGCATTAAATTACTATTAAGCATTCATTTATTGCTGAAGAAAATAGAAGCCAGACCTAACAATGATTCCCAAAATACACCCATTTTTACCTGCTATTAGCAATATAATGTACCATCCACACCCCCATTTTTACCTGCTATTAGCAATATAATGTACCACCCACACCCCCATTTTTACCTGCTATTAGCAATATAATGTACCATTTACCAACCCATTTTTACATGTCATTAGCAATATTATTACCATTTGCAATAGCTTACGAGTCAAATCCGACTGCATGGACCTCAGATCTGCCATCTCATGATGTGCTGGTAAATCAAACCCAGATCTGCCAGCAATGCATGATCTATGTTATTTGCAGTTGGACCTGACTAATATAAGCGAGAAACAGTATATATGTAGATGTGTCAACACTGTTTGATAATGCAGTTAATACTGCCTTCCAATCCGGAAAGTAATATTTATGTTGCTTTATGGACTACAGAGAGAATGTACTCATAAAATGGAATATACTGCAAAGAAACACTGAACCCATGAAATGGAACATACTGCAAAGACAGAATGAACCAATAAAATGAAATATACTGAAAAGAAAGACTGTACCCATAAAATGAAATATACTGCAAAGAGAGGATGTACCCATAAAATGAAACATACTGCGAAGAGAGAATGTACCCATAAAATGAAACATACTGTAAAGAGAGAATGTACCCATAAAATGAAATGTACTGCAAAGAGAGAATGTATCCATAAAATGAAACATACTGCAAAGAGAGAATGTACCCATAAATTGAAATATACTGCAAAGAGAGAATATACCCATAAAATGAAACATACTGCAAAGAGAGAATGTACCCATAAAATGAAACATACTGCAAAGAGAGAATGTAACCATAAAATGAAACATACTGCAAAGAGAGAATGTAACCATAAAATGAAATATACTGCAAAGAGAGAATGTACCCATAATATGAAACATACTGCAAAGAGAGAATGTAACCATAAAATGAAACATACTGCAAAGAGAGAATATACCCATAAAATGAAACATACTGCAAAGAGAGAATGTACCCATAAAATGAAATATACTGCAAAGAGAGAATGTACCCATAATATGAAACATACTGCAAAGAGAGAATATACCCATAAAGTGAAACATTTGGAAAGAGAGAATGCACCCATAAAATGAAACATACTGCAAAGAGAGAATGTACCCATAAAATGAAATATACTGCAAAGAGAGAATGTACCCATAATATGAAACATACTGCAAAGAGAGAATATACCCATAAAGTGAAACATTTGGAAAGAGAGAATGCACCCATAAAATGAGAAACAAATGAAATATACTGCAAAGACAAAATGGACCCATAACATGAAATATACTGCAAGGACAGAATGTATCCATAAATAGAATATACTGCAAAGGGAAAAAGTACCCAAACAGTGGAACATACTGCAAAGAGAGAATGTACCTGTAAAATGAAATATACTGCAAAAGATATGTACCCATAAAATGGAATAAACTATTGTTCTATTGTTAAATTCTGTGAATGGGGTCAATGAAGTATATTTGCAGTATAAACTTTTAGTGATTGCAGAAGTGGCATTAATTATACATATCTGTCATTCATTATAAAAAAATAAAATCTGCAACTCTGTCACAAAAAAAATTATTAAAATTAAATGCTTGTAATTTTATGCCCTAGAACTACAGTGATAAGGGCACTGAGTGTTTTCTTTGTCTATCCATTTACCTATCCATCCATCACACCTTAGTTAAAGTGTACATTTGGATAATTTAAGACAAGGCACTGTGGTGGTGGTGGTGGAAGGGTCTGTATTCCGTAACACATTTTAAGTATTTGAAAGGAGCAATGATTTTTACAAAGAAGTTTGCCAAAAATAGCCATACAGAATAAGAGTGTCTTTAAAGCAAACCTCAGGTAAATCTCTCAAAAAAGAAGTTTGTCTCTGAGTGTAAAGATACATGTATATACAACATTCTTGCCTTTCTTCAGGGTCTCTAGTTGCAGCACTGCCAAGCACAAGACTCGTTTTTATTATCCTTCTAAACTGTTGACACAAAGATTAAAGAAAATTTGAGCCTAGTTTCTCTAAGATAATCTCATTCAGCACAGGCTCTGTTTTCTGTCCTTTCAGAAATATTAGTTTTATAGCATTCAATATGGCCAACAAATTGAATGAAAGGCAGCAGATCTCAAGGGAGTCAAGAAAACAATTATGGCTCTGATTGTGCCATAAACAATTTTTTTTTCATTCTGTCAAAATTCAACAATATTCCTTGCAAGCTGAACTTCAGTGGTAACTAAAAGTCTTTTCAATAGGTATATAATTTTGTTGAAACACATGTCACCACTTTTGGGCTGAAAATATTGTTTTTAAGGCATTCTAATCATCACATTTACACTTTAAAAATGACTGACAATCTAGCCATATATACAAATAAAATGTGAGATGTGGTCTGTGAAATTCTCCAGAATTATAAGGTCTCAATGTTTTATTAGAACTGTTGGACTACTTGTGAATACTGTGAATTGAAAACATAGTAAAAGACACAGGGACAAATGGGGAGGAGGAAGTCAGAGCTGGTGCAACACCAACCCAAAATTAAATAAATGTGGAAAAACCGGATTATTTCCAGAAGAGTACTTTATAGTTAGATGGTTAAAAATATGATTTATTTTTTAATTTTTAATAACATGACAAATATGTGGATTGCCACTAGCTAATTGCAAAAACTTTGTGTTGCAAATACGTTGCTTTTATTCTATTCATAACATCTTAATGATGTGAAAATGCTATGATATCCAGCAAAATATTGTCTTGGAAATGTTTAAAATGCCTGAGCTTGTGGGAGCTTTATTCCCTGGAGGTTCCATTTCATACAACCAACATCTACCTTTTTTCCCACCCTCCTCCCCACATGCCTCGATAATTCTGGATCTGACACCGATGTCTGTTCAATTCGTGAATGACAAACTGAAGCAATTATGTTAAAGTCATCACATATACTTATTAGATGTACACTAATTAGTATGAAACTGGACACATTGTATTAATGGCATTACAAATGAAATATTTTACAATTTTGTCTGACTTAAAATAGGCACACAAAATATTTATTCAAGATCTTTGTAGTCAAAACAAGTTATTGTTTTGATGAACAAGTACTGTATAGGTTATACGGGTTGATAAGAACGTCCATGTCCGCTGAACGTTGCAGTGGAATATTCTTAACAGCCTTGGCAACATTTTAGCAACATGTGTCATACAGAATGTGGATACGTCATCAATAATGCCTGTATAGTTTGTGTGTATGTGTTATTTGGATTTATAAATTAACTTTAAAAAATTTCAGTCATATCACTATGATGTCTACAATGTGGCAGTGATGTCTAACACTGTGGCAGTGATGTCTACAATGTAGCAGTGATGTCTAACACTGAGGCAGTGATGTCTACAATGTGGCAGTGATGTCTAACACTGAGACAGTGATGTCTACAATGTGGCAGTGATGTCTAACACTGAGGCAGTGATGTCTACAATGTGTCAGTGATGTCTAACACTGAGGCAGTGATGTCTACAATGTGGCAGTGATGTCTAACACTGAGGCAGTGATGTCTACAATGTGGCAGTGATGTCTAACACTGAGGCAGTGATGTCTACAATGTGGCAGTGATGTCTAACACTGAGGCATCATGCCACAAGCCTAAGTGGTTTAATTCAGCATATACTAGTATATAGACATAATGTACTGATCAAGATTTACATTCCTGTGGCCTGCCGCCTAGTGGTTACAGCGTCAACCTCGATTCAATCCCTTGCCGCGTCATACCAATTATATATAAAATTGGTATTAACAGCTCAGCATTAAAAAGGTTAGTGTTAGGACTGGTCTGCCTGGTGTCAGGATAATGTGACTAGGTGGGTTATCATGCTACATGTCTGCAGCATGATGTCCCATTGCTAGACATTTCACTATAAACTGCCACATTGCAGACATCATAGCAATATGACTGAATGTTTTTAAAAGCAACAATCAAAATCCAAATTACACACACACACACACACACACACACACACACACACACTTATCCATATTATTAAATATATTTTAATGAAAAGTGAAACAGATAAGTTAAACTGGCTGCAATTTAAACAATTGTTTCTAGTTTTATCTGTGTGAATGAGAATATGAGCTGGGTCCATCATTTCTGAGGAAAATGTGATCAAATGGGAGCATATCACATGCACTTGCTTATGAGTTCAACTGCAAACTGCACACACCCAAATCTGCCGTTACATAATGCACCAGCAGATCTTGGTCTCTGCAGTTTGTTATGAGTAATCAGCAGAACAGGAAACACTGATTGGCAGGCTCATTATGCTATGGCAGACCAGGATCTTTGTTTTTGGCAGTTTTACTCAACTTATAAGCAAGTATATACAGTATTCCATTGAATGAAAACTTTATCATTCTTTTTACCTATTTTACACAGCTACATAAGTCATACGATGACATTGAGACATAACTTAACCCCTTGGGATCCCTTAAAAATCTCTAAAGGTGGATATAAGTGTGGTTTTTATCAGAAGATAACACACAGAATAAGTATCTGATAACCCAGATCTACTGCATTTCAAATACCGATCTAACTTTGATTTACACATCTATAATATTTAACCAATTTACCAAATTTACTCACTTTTAAGTCCAACATCAAACAACACAGACACTAACCTACTGCTCCACAATGTGCCAGTTGATCAGGTCTATGTTGTTTGTTGTACTGATTACTAAGTGCATACACCCTGATCTGCCAACTCACTATGCACTTGAAGATCTGGGTCTTTTTAGTTTGAAATTGATCTACTTACAAGCAAGGATAATGAAGGCCATTGAAAATGATCACAAATCCTAACTTTTCATTGTTTACGAGTAATTTCCTTATGTTTCAACACTTATTCCAGGTGTAGACTTCTTAATGGGTAAATAGGGTAATATCAGTCTCTTGGAGGCAGTATCAGTCAAACCATGCTGCTCTGAGCAAACATCCTAATGGAAAGATAAAAAAAATCTATGAAGGCCTTTAGAAAATCTTAATTTATGAGAAAATCAAATTCTTTGTTCTACAGTAAACTGAAATGCTCTTTTGGAAGAGAATATTTTATTTGATGAACGTGACAAGACGCTATTTATTTTCATAATGACCAAAAACTGAATTTCTTTGTAAACATACTGTTAATGTCATGATACTTAATTAATTATCAATGACCATTCTAATAAAAGAGAAATCTTAATTGCTCTCTTAACATATGCTCATTCTCATTTTCAAAACATTTATTTAAATCCTGGATATGAAATGGGTATTAACCATACAAGTAGCACCTCACTATAAAGCCATGGATAAAAAATGGGTTTTAATCATAATTATCACCTCATTATAAAGCTATGGATAAGTAATGCATGTTTATCACATCATTATCACCTCAATATAAAGCTATGAATAAATAATAGGTGTTCATCACATAATTATCACCTCATTATAAAGCTATGGATAAGTAATGGGCATTCATCACATTATCACCTCATTATAAAGCTATGGATAAATAATGGATATTCATCACATAATTATCACCTCATTATAAAGCTATGGATATTCATCACATAATTATCACCTCATTATAAAGCTATGGATAAATAATGGATATTCATCACATAATTATCACCTCATTATAAAGCTATGGATAAGTAATGGGTATTCATCACATAATAATCACCTCATTATAAAGCTATGGATAAATAATGGATATTCATCACATAATTATCACCTCATTATAAAGCTATGGATAAGTAATGGGTATTCACTACATTATTATCACCTCATTATAAAGCTATGGATAAGTAATGGGTATTCATCACATAATAATCACCTCATCATTAAGATATAGATAAGTAATGGGTATTCATCACATTATTTTCACCTCATTATAAAGCTATGGATAAGTAATGGGTATTCACTACATTATTATCACCTCATTATAAAGCTATGGATAAGTAATGGGTATTTACTACATTATTATCACCTCATTATAAAGATATGGATAAGTAATGGGTATTCACTACAGTATTATCACCTCATTATAAAGCTATGGATAAGTAATGGGTATTCACTACATTATTATCACCTCATTATAAAGATATGGATAAGTAATGGGTATTCACTACATTATTATCACCTCATTATAAAGCTATGGATAAGTAATGGGTATTCACTACATTATTATCACCTCATTATAAAGATATAGATAAGTAATGTGTATTCATCACATTATCACCTCATTATAAACTTATGGATAAGTAATGGGTATTCATCACATTATCACATGACTATATAGATATGGATATGACATGGGTATTCATCATATAAGTAGCCCTCACAATAAAGCTATGGATATGTCATGGGTATTCATGATGTAAGTATCCTGTAACTAAAAGGCCATGGATATGTCATGGGTATTCCTTAGATAAGTATACCATCACTATAACCCCATGGAAATGTCATGGGTATTCCTCAGATAAGTATCCCATCACTATAAACCCATGGATATGTCATGGGTATTCCTCAGATAAGTATCCCATCACTATAAACCCATGGATATGTCATGAGCATTCCTCAGATAAGTATCCCATCACTTTAAACCTGTGGATATGTCATGAGCATTCCTGAGATAAGCATCCTGTCACTATAAACCCATGGATATGTCATGAGCATTCCTGAGATAAGCATCCTGTCACTATAAACCCATGGATATGTCATGGGTATTCCTCAGATAAGTATCCCATCACTTTAAACCTGTGGATATGTCATGAGTATTCCTGAGATAAGCATCCCGTCACTATAAACCCAAGGATATGTCATGGGTATTCATGAGATAAGTATCACCTCACTATAAAGCCCTTCAGTATACTGATGCCATTATTATAATGTTTGCATGGTAACGGATCTCAAGAAACTGGTAAATTTATTTTAAAGCTTCTTGATTTCTCATTTTTGTTACGGATTCATACAACCCAATTACAAAATATACTTGCATACAAGTTGAATATAATTGCAAAAAAGGACCCTAAGTGGCTGTCATATTTTGGTCTGGCAGATCAGGGCCAAGCAATGTTAAATAGCATGATTTTTAATTGCAACATGACTTGACATGTGTATCACAGAGTACTGATTCCCAAAAATAATGTTTAAAAATGTGAATGAGTCATCAACTGATTGTTACATAGAACAAATTGTTTATGGTTTCTCTTTTTGTATAAATCTGAGAGATTTGAAATTAAAATATGGTTTATTGGTAACATGACAGCAATTACAGTAATTGCATTACCCTCTCATGGTATTACGATGTATAACTTGGTTAGTATCTAGGAAGATTTTAAAAACTGGTTAAGGAATGAACTGTCCAAGAATGAAATGTCCAGAGACAAATTCAAATAATTTGGATATCCCTGGATTCCCTTGTGACCTTTACAGCAGATTATTCAAGCACTTTAGTCTGCATACACTTAAGTACACCGTATGTACTTGCATCTACACTGGATCCAAATGCAAACATAGACCCTGATCAGCTGTCACATAAAGCACTTGCAGGTCATTGTCCAAGTTGCTCACTCAGAACAAACTGCATGGACTCAGATCAGACAGCATTTTGCAGTGAATCCTTTTTATTAAATTTTACATACAGTATTTATTCAATAATAAGCCTGTCTGCCTTATAACTTTGCTTAAAATTGTGGATCAGATTATCATGAGGAAAGTTTGCTGCTTTTTTAATTAAAACTTTAAACCTTTAAACAATTCTAGGTTGGCATCAGTACAAAATTAAATTTCTCAAAACTCAAATAGGTAAGAGAAAATTTTCTGCGGTCTAGTCATTTTCCAATTGAATGACAAGGATATTCTGCTATATCGCTGATTTTGTACAATGAAAGAAGGAAGTTTGTTTTCCATTTGTTTTAATTTAGCTCACAGAAGCACCTGACTCTTACTCCTCAATGCAAATAAATTCTTACCAGAGAGAATCGACCTTACGCAAGATAATAGATCGCTCTGCTTACCAAATCACATGACATGACACCCTGCTAATGTCTCACAATCACACAGTATTTGGCCAAGAAATATATTTCAGCTTAGGGACCATCCATAGAAGATGTCACGCACCTGGGGGGAGGAGGAGGTTCACACATTTGTGATGATGTGTGACAAGGGGGAGGAAGGTGTTTAAAAACTGTAACATCACATGAAAATGCACAACTTTAAATAAAAGTACCACTTAATTTTTTCAAACATGTTAATTTTAAAATATGGCTTTTTCAGGGGAGGGGGGAGCAGAACTTTGTGACATCATATTTGAGAGGTATAACTTTTTGTGATGACGTGTGATGAGGCGGGAGATGGGGGTAAAAAAATCAGCCAAAATCGCATGATGTCATTTATGGATGGCCCCTTAGTGATATGTTGATTGAAAATGATTTGTATTATTCTTATTAATGTAAAAGTTAAAGTTGCTTACATTATACTGCAGTAGACAATATTTATATTTGTAGTTCAGATTTGCATAGTAATAATCTCAGTATATAATAAAAATCAATTCCTAAGTTGCTACAAAGAATGCTAGTGTATTTAGTATATATCTTATCTTTATTAATTTTATCTTGTTTATGTTCATGCTGTCTTGAAATGAAATTAATTAAATTAAACAACTGCATAAATAATTACTGTTTATAAGTAAACTGTTGTTGTACACAATAATTTGAAAAGTTCTACTCTGTTCGTCATATGGAATTTTATCAATGGTGTCTGTTGATGTAAATGCATGCTTACTATATTGAATGAAAATTATATGAAACCATTGTTTTTGAATTTCTGTATTATTATTATTACATTTTTATATCTCTAGCTCTCTTTCAGCTCAAAAAGAAAGTAACGAGTCACTCAGGTGTCTGAATGAAAGATCGCGACGATAAACCATTATTTATTGGACAACCCAACATTAAAGTTTAAATTTTAAAACTAAAAAATATTGCAGTCTCAGGTTCAGTGCTTCTAATGCAAGAAAAACAATATACATCAAAGCTCAAAAGTTTGGTGGTTTTCCACCCATATTCTAGAAACGTTTATTTTTACATATATTTTTAATTTCGATTCGTTTTATTTTCCTTGAAAGCCATCTAGAAAGGTTGCATGCTTGCAAATATATAAAGAAAATAAATGTATCATTTTCATATTTAGTCAATGAAGACCAATATTTACTTTTCAGATCTCATAGGTTCTCAACAAACAGACTTGTTCCATCACTCCCAGACAATTAGTGTTGATGGATCTATTGCCAAAGTTTGGTTATCATGATCAGAGTCTTCATGCAAAATTTTTCAGGAAATAACCAGCAGAAAGTCTAAAAACCAAATTTCCCTACTTCATGCATATCACCTTTAATTAATCAGCTACTTGCATGTCAAATTTGTAAGATAACAAGTCCATTGATAAGCAGGCAAAATTCAATGACATAGCAAACTCTGTCCAATCCAATGTGTTGTAATCTGATTCAAGATATAATTAAAATCAGCCAGCTTATGCAAAAACTGTACTAAAAGATGGGTCTAAAGGTGATATGGTTCTGTTCATACATGTTTAAATTCGAGAAACAATATTGACTGGCATTTCTTTTCCTGAAGTCTCAGAGGAAAAATATATTTCATCATTAGAGTACAGTTTACAACACTTCCATTTTCACTTGTATTCTTAGTCTATGTTCAGTCCCCTTGTTAATCTGTGATTCTTTATCTGCTTCTGAAAATGCTAATGTTTAACAATCAGTTCAAACTTTCTTTAGATGCTTTATTACAGCACTGTCTCATCATCCACCAAGACATCTTCATTCAAAAAAGAGCCAGCAGAGGCTGGATACCATGTACACTTGCTTAGAAGTTGAGTCCTATTGCAAGCAAAACAGACCTTGATTTCTCATGTCAGATCAGAGTCAATGTTTTGTTTATTATTTCAGACAAACTGCATATACCTAGATCTGCCAGCACATATGCGATGCCTGATCTGGATCTGATAGGTTTGCAACTGGACTTGTCTTATAAGCAGGTATATACATCATATTGGGCAGAATTGCTTTTGCCAAGACTCCAGCATGTGAGGGAATAGTTCATGTATTATGAAGCATGAAGCAAGAATGAGATTCCAATTTTGAGGCATTAAGGAAAGTATCAATTTGAGTGGGACCAACAGGTTCTAATTGAATCCCTCTCCAAACAAATAATGATCCTACAAAAGATAAGCAGTTGGTAATTGGGCAAATTTATGCAGCCAACACTCTCATCACTCAACACTTCTTGATAAAATGGCCCTGTAAAAAATAATAAAAGCCCCTTGCCATAGTCATGACTTGGACACCCATCATTATAAACAGTTTGTGAAAAACTGTAATTTGCCACAAATTTGCCATAAAAAGAGAAAACATTTAAATTCCTGTGGGTGCCATGATGGCATCCAGCAGAGTTTGTCAAGATCAGGGACAGAAGCTTAGTTTGGAAAATGGTTTTTAAAAAAATATACAGATCAACTCTTATACTCCTAAATATTATTATTACTGATGCAAATTACACACTTGAACATTTGCACACTGTGGAAATATGTATAAAAAGTATTTTTTTCAGAAGTAATATACTGGAACTATTTTCTATTGCCTTACAAAAAAAGAAGAAAACCCACATGGCTGCATCTGGACCAGTTAAGACAAGCATGGGTTGGCTACATACATAATAAACAAGACTTCTGGTGAATATCTGAAATCTGAAGATCTTAATCAGCCCGATTGTTTTAAATGATGCTTCAGGGTTTTTACCAAATTTAATGGAAAGTCAGACATTGTGCCATTGATCTTGCAATATCTGTACTCCTTTCATCCAAGACATGAAGTCATGCAATTGTATGATAGAACTGCATCATCATGACAATATTGCTGCCTAGATCTCATTCAAAAGTCCTCTAACCATCCCAGCCATGTATGTGTCCCCAACAAAGGCTGAAACATTGTTGAAGGTAAGAACATATAGTGCATGAGAACTCAGTCACATGGCAAGTGAATTGAGCACTCAGGATACATGCACAAATCCACATTTAAACGCTCTGGTGGCTTAGTTGTTAGAGCATCCGCCTTGGATGTATGAAGTTGCAGGTTCAAACATAGGCCGAGTCACACCAAAGACTTATAAAAATGGTAGTAACAGCTGTCTCATCAGGCAATCAGGATTAGGAGGTTAATGTTACGACTGGTCAGCCTGGTGACAGGAAAATATGATTGGGTGGGACATCATTTTACATGCCTGTGGCAAGATGCTCCAGTGTTAGACATTGCAATAAACTGCCACATGTCAAACATCATAGCGATATGATGACAAAATTTGAAAGGTATGTTAAAAATCAAAATATCATACACACACACACTTCTAAAGAGAATACAAAGTTGTTGTTGTTGTTTTTGTAAGGTTTAACGCCATTTTTCAGCACACGATAGGCTATACATGGCGGCCAGTATTATTGGTGGAGGAAGAACCCGGGAAAAACCCTGGAAGGAACCACCGAAAAGATACTGATAAGCTTTCTCACATAACTACATTAGCCAAATCTTAGACTCGAACCCATGCAGACAGAGATGAGATGGCAGTGATCCGTAACGGTAAGCGCTTTAGACCATTTGGCCACGCGGGCCCCCCAGAATACAAAGTACATGTAATTATAATCATTAAATGACAAGAACCCACCCAACAATGTGGAAATATACTCATTCCATATCCAACACTGTTTGCTTGAATATTTGAAAATACTGTATATACTTGCCTACAAGTTGGATCCAAGTGAAAACTGCAAAGACCCATAATGCACTTGCAGATCTTAGTGCAATTTGTTAGGAGTTATCAGTAGAAGAAACAACACACACCCTGATCTGCTGGCACATTATAATCAAACAGGTTTTAAGAAATTATAATTTGTACCACAAACAAATAGTACCTCGCATGCACCAGTCACCTAACACATTTGGCCATGTGTCCCAACTCCTCCCCCCCCCCAAAAAAAGTAACAAGGTTGACTAAAAGCACTCAAGGGGGGGGAGAGTTCTCACTATATACATGTACAATACTGCTGTCCATACAAACCATAGAGTAAAAGTATCTTATAATGAGATAGCTAGTTTCTGAAAATCGTGCATCATTTTTGGAATGTTGTATTGCCCTATTCAAGTTGTACATGCATTTGATTAAACATTCAAAGTATGGAAACCTTCTAGGATATGCATGTGACATTTAAAACAAACACTAGACCTCAAGATTGAGTAGCCATGCATGTGACATTTAAAACAAACACTAGACCTCAAGATTGAGTAGCCAAAGTAAACTGCATGACAAAAAGTCTGCATTTGTGGAGGCTAAATAATGGAGGCTATACTGTACTTTATATGCATATAGTAATTCCTCATTAATTATCTGAAAGCCTCCTTTGTGTTCCATTATGGGACAAAATAGTAGTAAGTGATGCTTTCAACATCAATAAACCCTATGGCCTCTCATTTCCTCATGTACACATATCATACCATATATACTAATATGAAAAAGCTGTCCAACTGCAAACTACACAGACCCAGATCTGCTGTTGGGTCCAATGCAGTTAATTTAGAGTAATCAGTATCTTAAAAAAAATACATACACCATGATCTACTAGTGTATTATGTGATGGCAAATCAAGGTCAATTTTGTTTGCGGTTTTTATATGTAAGTACATATGGTATTTTTACATTCCTAAACTGGCAACAGCAGTAAAACTAAACCGTATAATTCTGACCATCTTGCTACTGATCTCATCTTGCTGACCATCAAGATGATTATGATTCTGGTCATCTTGCAATTAATCTCATCTTGCAGACCATCAAGATGATTATGATTCTGGTCATCTTGCAATTGATTTCATCTTGCTGACCATCAAGCTAGTTTATGATTTTGGTCATCTTGCAGTTGATCTCATCCTACTGACCAACAAACTATTCTTGATTCTGTTCATCTTGCAATTGATCTCATCCTGCTAACCATCATGGTGATTATTATTCTGTTTATCTTGCAATTGATCTCATTCTGCTAACCATCATGGTGATTATTTATCTGGTCATCATCCAATTGATCTCATACTGCTGACCATCAAGGTGATTATGATTCTGGCCATCTTGCAACTGATCTCACCCTGCTGATCAAAGAGACATCCTAGACTGCCCTTCCATCTTCCAACAGTGTCACAAGTTACCATCTATACTCGAGTAAAAGTCAATTCAGATGCAAATAATATCAAACCTAATCTGCTGATATAAAATAACATAGAACCTAATCTGCTGATGTCAAAATAACATAGAACCTAATCTGCTGATGTAAAAATAACAGAACCTAATCTGCTGATGTAAAAATAACATAGAACCTAATCTGCTGATGTAAAACTAACATATAACCTAATCTGCTGACATATTATGCAATGACAGATCAGGGTCTATTCTGTTTGTTCTAATGATTAGTGAAAACAATCTACACAGATCTGCTGTGTCATGCGATGGCAGATCTGGGTCAATGGAATTTGTGAGTACATACAGAACTATACACATTTCTTCATAGCATACTGTAAAATGTTTTATTTTAGAAGTAACATCTCAGAGGAAACTCCCTTTTTATTTGAAAATTTTAAATAAATGATGCTAGGTTTTGAAAATATGATACAAGATTTATGTGCAGTTCTTTTATTGAGAGGCATACACTTTCAGAATTAGCACAAATTCTAGAATGAATCCTGTGTAAATTCTGAGGTAAAAAAACTGCATACCAGCCTCTTAGTCTAATGATATGTATATAATGTACGTGTAAAAAAGAAAGAAAAAAATATGACAAGCTATTAGATTGGAATCTGTGCAGTTTTTAGGAGTGCTCAGTAGAACAAACAACAAACTCCCTGATCTGCATTATGCTACAACAGATCAGGAAATCTGTTGCTTGCAGTTTGACCTTTAAGGGAGTTAACATGGTAGACTTTTTGCAAGCAAAATATTTTTGAAGCTTATTTTCCATTTTGTTCTAACTCCATATAAAACTGAAGAGTAGCAAGAGCATGGTGTATAATGAATGAAAAGCTCTTAATATGAAAAGGGTTTCATTTTCTCAAAGTAACAAATAATCTTGAACATGTAGAAGCTTGTGATGTTTTAGGACATTCCATGACTAAGGCTTTAAATTTTAACCCAACAAGTGAGAAAACTGAAATCTCAGCTGAATCTTAACCTTACCCCCCTCCAACATAACATTAAGGTTATTCTACAACACGAATGAAATCTTAAATGGCATATTAACAAGAAAATATGGTAACCAAACATCAAAGAGAGCATAGTGGTTCCACATGGGTCCAGAGTTCCCTGATATCAGTCAAAAGTACCTCTATCATCTAGAAAAGAGCTTTCTTAACATGCTTTGCATATCTTTGTGGATATTAGTAGTGGAATCATCTTCTTAGTGAATCTGAAGAGTACCATACAATTATCCAAAATAACTGAGATAAATTTAGACGCTGGAATCAAAATCTTTACGATTATTTACAATACATAAGAGGATACAACTGGGAACTTATATCCCATAAATTTGCATGGGGTAAATGGTGTTTGGTTTGTTTTATGGCATAGCAACACAAGTAGGTTTTTTACTGACAGAGTAATTGGAAGTACTTTGCCCAATGACATGTTAATGGTAGCCACCATCCCAGGTAGATCCAGTTGTGGGATTTGAACATGCATCCTTTTCTCTCTCTCTCTCTCTCTCTCTCTCTCTCTCTCTCTCTCTGTATGTCTGTCTCTCTGTCTCTTCTCTGTCTGTCACTGTCTCTGTCTGTCTGTCTCTCTCTTCCCCTCCCCTCCATTTCAATCAACAGGTTAGGTGAAAGGGAATATGAAGAGAACATGTTAAAACAGAACAAATTAAAGGTATGCATTTTCTTTAAACATTTAACTGCATTGATAGATTTCAGGAAAGATTTACTTATAAAGGGGTTTGTGTGGAAATAAAATCTGATATTATTACCTATATGTCTCACCAGAAATAATTGATCTGAATAATAGAACTGGACTCAAATTTTCTATATCCAGAAATAATCTGAAAACTGGTGTGTGCTCAGTTGGTCAATGTGAAAAAGAAGTATGGGTTACTGAACTTAGTTTTGTCTGAATGTGTATTATTGTAATATGACCCACTCAATCAAATATTTTCAACAATACTGCCTTTTTAAAAATAACATTCATTGGTCATCATGCTTGAAGCAAACTTATAGCAACTCATTAATGCTAGCATGCGTAAAAGTAAACCAAATGTAACCATGGTACCAAAAGATATGAGTCAGAATATTTTATTCATTTGGTAACTAGAACCAACCGTATTCACACTATAGTCCTTTCATCTTGAATATAAATAAATCTAGTAATCAAATTTACAAAATGCCCAACCAGATAATGTGGCAAACACATTTCTGTGTCAGATTAACATATTAGTTCTTTAAGCTGTCATGCTAGTTTTGTTCAGTTTACATGGTCATAAATTGGAAATGCGTATATTTTTTAACATCACATTTCTATATATGAATTATTTTGGTCTATGATTATTTTCTATCAACAACTTCATGCTAACA
The DNA here is from genome assembly GCA_029339505.1 of Unio delphinus. Classification (NCBI taxonomy): domain Eukaryota; kingdom Metazoa; phylum Mollusca; class Bivalvia; order Unionida; family Unionidae; genus Unio; species Unio delphinus. The sequence continues at coordinate 643,977 of JAQISU010000191.1, forward strand.
AATTGTCCTTGTCCATTGTTTTGTAAAAACTACCCTAAATTAGTTGTGTATTCATGAGTATGTTGTATTTCTATTTTTAGATATGTAGATTATGTATTCAGACTTCATTCATCTGGATTATTGGATCTAAACTAAATTGATGTTGCATCACACCTTCATCCGCAAATGTAAATTTAGGAAAACCTAAACCTGTGTATCCAATCATTAATTTATTTTAATATTTTGTATGCTCCATAATGGATTTCAATAGTACATTATGATGCTTTAACAAAATTTCACCAAATATATATTACAAAATTATGAAAATAACAATTATTGATTTAAGTTCCATAGGTAAAGTTAATTTTCAAACCAAGCTATAATAAGTAAAAAAATTAACTGCAAAGAGAAGCAGACTTAAAACGGGAATAATTCCACGAAAATTAAAATGCAACAAGCTGCTTTAGAAATGGCAAGAAATTATCTCCAATATTTAATAATAATAATAATAATAATAATAATAATAATAATAATAATAATAATAATAATAATAAACATAATAATAATAATAAACATAATAATAATAATAAACATAATAAACATAATAATAATAATAATAATAATAATAATGAAGACTTTGTATAGCGCCTAATCTCTAGAAGCTCTAAGCTATTTACAACATAAGAAAACACTTATATAATGATATGATTACAAAAAAACACCATGAAATTGGAAAACATAAAACATGCTAAAAAATTTAAGGTAGGAAACATTAATCGGTCTTCAAGTTTGTTCTTGCATTTGAAATGGTCAAGTTTAAGAGTACTACCCTCATAATGGTATAATGTTCACATCATGCTGAGACATTCAAGTACATTCTTTCAAGGGAAACCAAATGTGGTGAAACATTCTGTCAAGGGAGACAAGTTGCATATTTGGTGATACATTCTTACAAGGGAGACAAGTTGCAAATTTTATGACACATTTTTTCAATGGGAAACAAAGACTCTAAAGGTACACCTCCATCTACCATTTATTAAATTTCAATACCTGATCAAAATACACTTAACCACCATACCACCACACTAAGTTAGTTATACAAGAAATTAGTGATGTCAAGATATGAACTTTACAGTCATGGTCAAAATAAGAACATCATGATCAAGGAAAATAACTCAGGCTAACTAACATGCCACAATTATTTTTTTAATGCAACAACTAAAGACACTTTCAGACAGGTCACAAAAGCTAATACAAGTCATCTCTGAGAGAAGATAACTTAAGAGCGTCATAATTGTATATCAAACTAGGCATCTTTGTGTCTATCAGGCAGTTTATATACTTAATAACATCATAAGATGCTGTATACATTGATCACAAGCAACTGCCAATGTAAAGCTTTGATATTTTTTGAGACAAGGACCATAACTCTAACAAAAACGTAAGCAGACTAACACAGTCCTTAAAAGCTATATACCAAATGGCATAACAATATAAGGAATGGTTACATGGTGTTAACAGACAAACAGGCAAATGGTGGCAGACAGACATGAAAAATGGATGTATAAAAAGTTATGGAAACTTTAGAGTCCTAATATAAGTCATATTGTAAACACATACAGACATAAAAATAAACAAACAAAACTCTTTAGTGAATATGCACAGCTTCAGCTAATGCTTGTATACTTCTATATAGGTGCACACATTTTTGCAAGTAAAATTACACAAAACAGATTATCTCCCTCTTAACTCCTGTGTTAACACTGATTGATTTATAGGGAGAAGGGCTAATTTATTTACTGGCACTATAAACAGTTGTGAACATTTGTTAGCATTATGGAGATTTCAATTTAAACCAAGATGATAAAATAGAAATGTCTTGACTGAACCATACAGCAAGGCAAACATGTCTGGCAGTCAGCATCCTGGCACTCTCAAACACTGGAGCCAGACTGGAGACTGGCAAATAAAAAGTTAAGAGGAAAAATTTAAAATAAAGAACAATCTTTAAGTTTACTATAATCCTTGAAAAACGTCTTAAAGTGTAAAGATACACACAAATACATTACTTGGTTAAAGTTGCTCCCTTGTTTTGTTTTTCATTGTTTGGTCTTGTTATTGCTGGTCAAAAATTAACCTTTTTCAGCAGTAAATAATCAAGCATATAACCTTTCCTGTGGCACTAAATAGCCTTACAGTTCTGGTGTACCAATAAACCCACAATTAATCAATTAATTAATCAATCTATCAATCAACCAATCAATCAAAAATGTCTTCTACTATAGCATAATTCTTACAAGTTTATTTTAATGCATCAATCTCTATGCTTAGATGAAGATTAAAATTTATGGATCATCTCTATTGTCTCAAAACTCAAAACCCAAACTTGCCCACTTTCATGATGTCAACTCATAACAGATTGCCCACTTTCATGAAATCTGTGCCTTTATGAAGTCTGCTCATAAATGATTGCCCACTTTTATGAAATCTCTCCATAATAGATAGCATACTTTCATGATGTCTGCTCATAATAGATTTAGATTTCCCACTTTCATGAAGTCTGTTCATAATCAACGTTCCCTCTAAGCTGCGTGCGTGCACACACGTGCAGCTGCTCAGGCATCCCTGCACAGCTGAATTGTCAATTTTTGCTAATTCCAATGTTAAATTTTGCTCGTCTCTGTAATGCTTGTGCAGTACAGCGAGCACTGCACACATTTCTACCATTCACTTAGAGGAAACGATGCTCATAATATAATAATATTGCGCAATTTCATGAAATCGGCTTATAACAGATTTACCACTTTCTTGAAGTCTGCTCATAATAGATTTCCTACTTTCATGAAATCTGTCCATAAAAGACATTCCACTTTCATGAAGTCTGCCCATAACAGACTGTCCACATTAATCAAGTCTCCTGATAATAGGACTTCGAAACAACACATATCAAAGAAATTTATCCTGCATGCAAATTATTATTTGAATATTCCCACAAACTTTCTGAAAATACATGTAGCTGTTCACAAAGGTCACTATCTGTGCAATGAAATCTGCCTTAAGAGACAGCCCATTCTATCAACAAAATGGGATCTCTTCAAGGTAAAGTTAAAACTAGCTGATTTACATTTGTCTTGGCAGAATGAATGTTGATTTTATTTGTTTGAAAGATTCTGCCATGTCTTTAATCTTTTGCCACATCTGTAAAATTACTTCATCCTTTATGTACAACTATTTTGGTTAGCATGGCAAACACAAAGTAAATTTTATTTACATTTATTTTGTCATTTTATTTAAAAGAAAATTATTACTTTGTCATCATTTAACTACAAGTAAATTAAATGAGTCTTATTTCATAATGAGGCAATTTGTGGTTAAATGAATATTACAGAAATATTAAATTAAATATTTTAACATACAATAATGCAAGAGCATACATTTTTGAAAGTTAAGCTTTAAAAATGTAAAATTTTAAATGTTTACAATTTCACACAAATCTGACTCTAAATAATAGTTCTGCAGCCATTACATGGATTTAGTCAAACAATTCTGCTTTATTCGGAAACAACTCAGCGTACAAAGATTAAGAATATTGTTATACACTGATTACCATAGCTTCTTACATCAGTGATGCATAACTAACCGAATGCCAAGAATAAAGAACCAAAAATTTAACCAGCATGTTTAATGTGTACTCCCCACATGTCCATGAGTAAATGTAAAGAAAATTGGAAAATACTGCATTGTTTCATTATTTTGACCACTTCTACTCATTTGAAAATTACAGTCATAAATATATATAGAACTTATATTATGTGAATCATACTTTTTGTGTTGGAATACCTGATAAGGTTGAAATCATAAGCAATCAGACATATTTTTAAAATATTTTAAGATAAATTCTGCATACATGTGCCAGCACCCAAACATGTATGTGTATGAGCTGGATACTCCATTTTTGACTAGTATCTAAATCCTGAATTTGATTACTGTGACACAGAGTGGTCTGTGGCATGTGCCTTTAAAATCCTGAATTGGATTACTGTGGCTCTGTGACACAGAATGGTCTGTGGCATGTGCCTTTAAAATCCTGAATTTAATTACTGTGGCTCTGCGACACAGAGTGGTCTGTGGCATGTGCATTTAAAATCCTGAATTGGATTACTGTGCTCTGTGACAGAGTGGTCTGTGTCATGTGCCTTTAAAATCTGGGATGCTATTTTGCCATAGCTACTGACATCAGTTTGAAAATAATCCTTTACTGATGCAGTGAAGTAGCTCAAGCCTGCATTACACAGGTGTCCATTGTAAAAGTAAATTATTTTTAAATGAATGCATCACCAGAAATCAGAGGACATGGTCTGAAAAAAATCTACAGTACACATGTCAACCATGTGAGCTGATGGACAATTCTCCTGATATGCAATCCCTCCCATCAATGTTTGAAACATCATCATCTGTATTTGGAAGAAAACAACGCAAAATGTCTGGATTCAATGGTATATACTGTGTCCCTACAGGAAACGTTTGGTTATTAGTCCAGTCTCATAAAACCTGATGCTTGCATGCTACATGTATATGAGAAGGAAATTCATTCAAAGTATCTGCTATCTGGTAGTTCTGTATAATGGCAGGCATAAAATACTTTGTCGACACAAGTCATCACTGAACTTCCAAAACTCAGAAGTTATGGCATGACTGATGAGAAGCCAAACATTGGGCAAGATGGTCTACAATTTAGCAAAATGACATTTCAATGTACATTTATCACCACCGCAATGCTTGTTGAAGTATCATGCATCAAATATGTACATCTCAGGGATTTAAAACAAGAGACAGTAAATACAGATGTTTACTTTTGTTATTGTACTGCTTGCTTATTGTAAGTCAAATCAAACTGCAAACAAAAGATATCATGATCTGCTGTACTTGCAGATCAGGGTCTATTTTGTTGGTTCTACTGATTACTCTTAACAAACTGCATAGACATTGCACAGTGCACTGGCAGATCTAGACCTGTGCAGTTTGCATTTGGTGTCAGTCTTATAAGCCAGTATATACAATGGCATCTCTTACTATATGCAACTGATGGTAATCTTGTTTCAGATCTGGCTATATCTCCAGTATGTGCCATCAACTTGCAGTGGAGAGTAAACAAAATCACAAGTTTATCCCAATTGTCAGTGTTACTGAGGTAGTTAGAAATTATATTTTCTTTCAATAGCACATCAGCTTGCTCCTTTAAAATCTAACCCATTGTAAAAATGTATTTTTTGAAATAAATACACAGCTGTGTTCCCTGCCCAAGTCCTAAATCAAATGTACTGGGTGGGAAGGAGAAAGAAACAACATTTCACCCAAAGTGCTCAAGTTGACATAAGTGATGCCATTTAAGATACCACAGCTGGTATCCCATCCATCTGACAATCCTCTGAAAATCATTAGGTAATATTATTTCTCAGAATTTTCTTAGAGATTTGCAAACTAAAGCCCCCAAATCAATAGGCATCTTCCTTGTCTCAAATGAAATCCACTTACAAGACATATGGTCCAAAATAGTTTTAAGAAAATCCTTTTTCCTTCTTTCAATCCTGTGATCCCAATGAATGGGTGTCGTCCTTGTTTAAAATGCATGCTATCCACAAACTTTGGTCACAGTTGGTGATACAGAACTCACAATATGGTGCAGAATCCATTTTTCTTCTGAGAGTCATTTACTAATTCACTTTTTTCGACCTTCTGATCATTCTTCCTTCTTTCAGTCTGTCACAATGGAATTTGTTTGCTCACAGTAGGAAACATAGAACTTTAAAAAATGGTGCTGAAATCATTTTTCTTCTTAAGAGTCAACTGCTCCAGTGGCTTAGTGGTTAGAGCATCCGCCGTGGAAGCTCAAGGTTGTGGGCTTGATCCCTGGCTGTGTCATACCAAAGACTTACAAACTTGGTACTAACAGCTGCCTCGCTTGATGCTCAGCATTAAGAGGTTAGTGTTATGACTGGTCAGCGTGGTGTCAGGATAATGTGACTGAGTGGGACATCATGCTACATATCTGCGGCCTGATGCCCCAGTGCTAGACATCACTATAAACTCGGCACTGCAGACATCATAGTGATATGACTGAATTGTTTTTTAAAGCTATGTTAAAAATCTTCTTAGAGTCACTGTGATGTTTCCCTTGGACATTTTAGCCCCAAAATGAACACAGGCATCTTTATTATCTCAAATACAAGCTGTTTACAAAGTCTGATCAATAAATATATTATACAAGTCAAATTATTGTGTAGAAACAGATTTTGTTTCCTTTCTGAAGATTTTGTGACCTTGACCTTTTGTGCTCAAAAACATTAGGTTTTATATTTGCATCAAATGCAGGGAGCAACATTTAGCAACATTATTAGGTGATTGCAGTTATTGTGAAGAAAACCACAAAAACAAAAACCCAACAAATGGATAGAAAGACAATATTCCAAGCATTATTGCCTCCATTTTGAGGATGTCATAAATAAAATTACAGGTGCTGAGGAGTAAGTACTTCATTTGAAATTTTCTGTGACACTGACAGTCGTTCTCAGTTTGTCAGATTAACAGTTCACATTGATCTATCTGCATGATAATGCAGCTCTATAAAATTTAATTTGTTTCTTTGTAGCCTGATAAATCTATGTAAAATTATCTCCAAGATGTCATCACCCAACAACAAGCATCTTGGACACAAGAACAAATCAGGATAGAACCGAAATCATACTGATAACAGCATGAAGTGTAACATTTCTGTAGATACTGTTGTCCCACTATCTTTATGATTTGTTAATCTACAAAAGTATGTTGTTTTTTAAATAATGTAAACAAATATGTTCTTGTCATAGCATTTGTTACATCAATAATGAACTTGTATTCAATAGATGTTTAAGCACAAAGTTACTTGTGACAGTACAAGTATATTATAAGAATGGATTTTCTTCTTGTCAATAACTTCATCTGCATGAAAAGGAAGTGCACACTACAAAAACGGGGGTGGACTGGTTGGAATATTGAAGCTCAAGAATTGGGAATTTATGCAAATGAAACAATACATATTGATTTGTAATTAAAACTGACAATTCCCAACCTGGCCTTATGACACGTTTCTGTTTACATGTACTTACTGAGGCTGCCTACATGAATTTTTAAAGTTTCTGACAAATAGTCTGCTTGCCCAAAATTGATGGTTGATCATATACAACAATATCACCATATAATTTGTACATGTACTTACAATGGATGTATCCATACCAATCATGATGTTTAATGGTATTGGGATGGAGTATATTTGAGCCCATACCAGAATTATGAACTGGCATGAGGAATGTTAAAATATAATATCTATCAATTTCTGTTCCTCCAAAATATATTTTTCATTCTTAACAGCTTAGCTCCATCTAATTTCAGATTTAATTCTGCTGCTATCTTTCTACACACAGGAATAATCTTGGTGACCCAGACTAGTCTTGGCTGTCAGACTTCCAGAGATCTATTTCTTTATTATAAAAGAAAGAATGTTTAATACATGATTTTATTATGCTTTTTTATCTTACTATCTAGTTAATAACATATTTGTATTGAATCAGAAAAACGACTAGACAATACTGTCTGAATTATTAATTACTATGCTCCAACAATGAATCAATGTTTTGCATGACATTGATACAGTCAATATTTAAAGAACTTATGGAGAGAACAAAATTGGTAAATGTAAAAGAAATATATATGGATAGCTTCACTGTTAGTATAAATATGATTTGTTTCTTAGTCTATGTTTGTATGGTTTTCTTTTATAGCAAAAGAATAGCACAACTTTTCTCAGTCCAATGTTCTCAGGTTTATTTAATTGCAAAAGAATAGCGCAACTTTTCTCAGTCCAATGTTCTGTTTTTTTTTTTAAAAACAAAATAAATGTAGCACAACTTTTCTCAGTCCAATGTTCTGTTTTTTTTTTCTAGCAAAGGAGTAGCACAACTTTTCTCAGTAAAATGTTCTGTTTTTCTTATAGTAAAAGAATGGCACAACTTTTCTCAGTCCAATGTTCTATGCAAGCAAAACACAGATATTTTTTTCTTCTTCAGATTTGTGTAAATGATGTATTCAAATGTAACCAGCTTTAACCCTTTTACAGTAATATAATGTGACAGCACATCAGGGTCTAAAGTGATCATCCAGTTTATGTATTTAATTAAGTTGACAGCACAAATCACAACCCCGCCAATCTAAAATTAAACATTTCAACCAAGGATGTTAATCAAAACATGGAACTCTTACCAATCAAGAGAGGCATAAATTGCACATTACACACCTGCCCAGTGTGTATATGTCCTCTATCCAGGTAACTTAAATTCTTGTGTAAAAAAACAAACATTTGTCATTCATTTTGACCTTTGATCCCATAAAGTCACAAGGTTCTTCAGCACCAAAATCTGAAACTACCAAGAAAGCTTGGTAAACATTCCTGGTGAGAACTCAAGCTATTAGCAGAAACAATTTGCATTCTGTCAATCACAGTGACCTTGACCTTTAATACTAACAATTTAAAGGATTCTTCCTTACAAAGTATTCATAAAGTTAGTTCAGTAACTACATGTATTGATGCTAAAGAACATGATTTATTGTGCATATGACATGTTGGTCACATCAGTTACACTATCTTGACCTATGAACTTTTACTCCAAAAACTGATAGGTTCTTCCTTAGTCTGTAATGCAATCCATAACATTTGGTGAATGGTGATTGTAGACAAATGGAGCTATGTGGAAACATTTATTCTTTACATTGACCATGACTTTCCCTTTCATCTCATAAATAAGTTACACTTACTTTGACCTTTTACTCCAAAATCAGTATGTTTCTTCCTTATCCAAAGTGTTAGTCATCAAGCAATTTCAGTAAAATAACATAATTTGCTCAGCCTCATGGGAGTCATATGCAATTTTCCAAAGGACAAAAAAGATTTTGGAGTAAATTTTGGAATTGAGTCAAGTTTGTTAAAGGAGGGACTAGAATTTCTGGTAATGCAACATGAGGTCTAGGTCTATGCTATTCACTGTATGACATATATTACATGCAAATACATTCAGTATCAACAGATATGGTGCAAACTGTATGGCCTGTCTTTCATGCTCTCAGATAGTAAAAGAGAAGGGTTGCTGAACTGCATACAAACAGCCAATTATCCTGTTTAACTATGTGCCTGATTTCTCATACACAGCAAAAATAAAACCAGAGCAGAATTAATGCAAGTTAGGATGATTCTGGGATGAGATTGTTGGGGCCTGATAAACAATAGCTGATGGCAATCAATCTATCGGAACAGGTACCACATGCTCTGACAGGCAGAAACTGCTTTTGCATGGGCTGTTTATGAGGGTGTTATTTTAATTGAACTTACTTATCTATACAATACCAAACATGCTCATATAAAAGCAGAGTTTTGACTGAGTAACTGGAGAAGAGGCTGGAACAGCTGAGAAGTGATCTGGAAGAAAATGTTAAATATTGTATGTCTTGCATTGTTTACTTATGAGAAGTTTGCAGAATTCACTCCCACTTTTTGAGGAATGTGCTCTTTATTATCTATTAGAATTTTGGGATCAGGTGTTTTGAGAAGTGTGTGTGTGTGTGTGTGTGTGTGTGTGTGTGCTGGACTTAAAGTCAATGGGTTGGAGGTTTGAATCCTGCCAAGACCAAACCTGCTCAGCTGGTGTTGTGCATCTCTGCACAAGGCACTTCACTCCCACAGTACTTAACAGTTATTTTTGTGTGTATGTGCCATTATAAACTATGAACCAGTCAATCAATTAATTAAACACTTAAGATACATCATATGCACACAATTCCTCCTTTAAAACCATGTTATACTCCTTTATCAATGATTCCATTATTTATTTCCATAATCCCAGTAACAGTATTCACTTCAACCTCTGATTTCCATAAGGAACTTACCATACTCTGATTTATTTTCATGTGTTTTTTTCAAAAACAATATTTTAGTTAAAACTTGAAATGGTTGCATACCAATAGCCATTCCTGCCCTCTCCATTTGCTGAAGAATTGTTTATTGGGCAAGAAATTAAGAAAACATGCTAGCTCAAAAAAGAGTGAATATTTCGCACTATTTAACCAGATGTAACAGGTAGGTTTCATTAACTTGTTTTGGAGGAAGAGTCTAGTGATAAACATTTCACAGGCAGTATTAGATAAATCAGGAGATCTTTTCTAATGACCAGCATCCCATCCAAATGATGCTGTTTCACTATCTCTGTGTCCATAAATACCACCTACAAAGTTAATGGCTTTTCCCCTGGTTCATTAAAACTGACTTGAGCCATCATCCAGTCTGATAATCTAGCCATATAATGATAGCTCTTTAATCCACCATGTCTGTCTCTCCACAACTGTACCTTTGGGTTCTAATTAAATAGATATGTATTTATTGTTTCATTAGATAAAATTTCCACTAATTAGAGAATTTTCTCTCTTGGTACCTGGTGCGTGATATGGTAATGTTAGGTCAACATCACAAACAATATAACAAGGGAATTGTTAAATTTTTTAACTCCATTTATTTAAAAGACAGATACAAATAAACATAAAAGTAAACTGCACTTTTTGTAAAAATAAAAGAAAAGAATAAATTTCATAATAAAATTTGAAACAAAAAACATCAAACACTCACTGGAATTGATCTAAACAATGGTGGAAGAAGAGCAGTAACACACTATGTGATAATTGGGAAGTATCTATATTCATGCCATTATTTAAACAGAAATACATTTCATACAATCAAATTTTACTGTTACATCTAATATACAAATAAAGCTGGCGATATTTCATGTGCAGCATATGATAAAACTTCAAATCTAGACTTCCTCCATTTATAGGTTGAACATGCACTGCATTTCTCTTATGTATAACCAGTGTTGCCTGGCTTGTAAACAGAGTTTAAAATGGGGGTGGATCATTGGGCAATAAAAGAAAAAAATTTATTTTAAAACCTGCCAAAATCTGTACGAGATGGGTACTGGGTTATTATCCAGAATGAACTTTCTATCAAAAAAATATTGTAAGTCAAACCTCAGTTTTTTTTTTTAAAGTATTCTTTGAGATTCCTTGCAGTTTTTACTCCATTCCTTGAGATCGGTGTAATAAAAGCAAAAATATTGCTAAAAACTGAAATTAAAGTGAATCATTTCTTTTGAATTTATGGCATTATCACAATAAGCCTTCAATACCGTGTACATTTCTACATTAATGTTATTTTTACATACTGTTAGTGTAATTTCTATCAGTTATTAACAATCAAATATATTTCTTCTTCTTGTCTGAAAAGAAACTTATTTCATTAAGTGTTTGACAAAAGTCCAAGCAACCAAGTCCTGTCTTGATGATGCAAGGCTAAGTGACAAAACAAAGTACATGTAATCACACTTTATATGTACATTAACAAATGAAAAATGACATGACTTCCGTCGTTTCAACTAATTTATTTCAGTCCACAAGAAAATGCAAGATAATTAAAAAACAGCTTCACATCTTTCACAATAGAATCCAACATGTTTTAATTTCCTGCAATCTTCTACATGTACTGTTCATACAATATGCACAAAAATATAACTCAGAATGTTATCCGAATTTGTCATTAAAAAATATAACAAAAGAAAAATATGACAAATTAATCTCGATTATAAATTTCCTGATCATAAAAGCATTAGTGTATTTTGGTTGTGGGTTGCAGAGTAGATAGGTTAATAATATTTAATTGCTCCCGTTTTTTCTTCTTTACTTTTTTCATTCATCTTTGTCTTTCTTTTCACTTCTTATGCAGTTCTCTACTTTTAAAGTTTTTAAATCTTGACGATAGTTAGACTATTGGAATGATTCTTAATTCATAATCTACACTTCGACATATATGTCCCTGATAGATTTACAATGTAGATTATTTGTTAGACATATAAAATGACTTGGATTATTGAATTTCTTTTGCTACATTTACAATTGTCATTAAGTTATACCCTACTTTAAAGCTCATTTTGATACACCAAAAGTGTGGTATTACAGAAAAGTAGACAGCTGTAGTTCTACAATGATAACAACATACATAGTGTTGACATTTTAATCACATTACAAAATGCAGGAGGAAAAAAACAAATTTTTGAGACAAAGTTGGGGGGGGGGGGGGCCAAAAATAACCAGTTATCAGAACCAAAGTTTGTGCCCAGAATCGAGACCTTTTAGCCTGAGATCTAAAGTTGACCAGTCCAACTGGACACAAACAGGTGAACCTTTGCAAAAAACTGGAAATGTTTAAGAATGGAAGAAAAAGTACCCAGAACATGAAAATCATGGGTTTACTATGAAAAGAAAAAAGTCAAAATTTTGCCTATCTGAAGAAACAAAAGCAAAATGAATAATGTCTTTTGAATACCTTAAAGGCATCTGAATTGAAAATCATTCAGAAGCTGATAATGAGTGTATTCTGAAGTAACCCCAATCTACTCACAAAATAATCCAGGGTTTGATGAGTTTTCCAGATTATGTCACTAACCAGTTTCTCATGACATGACATGTTTTTTGAATTGCTGCATTGAAATCTACATGTATTATTAGAGAATATTAAAATGTTTCAATGTTTTTAACATTACTAATGCCGTAAATATTCTAATATGTACTTTGATCCAATAATCATTCAACCCCACACCAAGTGCCTCAAAAACAACCATTATTTGGTTTAAATTTGTAATGTCTTCAACCTCTAATATAGCCTGATTCTATTCTCTCTAAAGTTAACCAATGAAGAGAGGAAAAGAGAACATGTACAATTACTTTAACTTGTAGTTTTTTGCATGGCCTCTTTAATGGCTGTCTATACAGCTGACTTGTCCTCTTTCCTCCTAAACATGAAAATTCCAGAAAGCCATCTTTAACATACATCCCTTTGGCTGCCAATCATGGCTCAGAATGAACTTTTAGCTTTGATTTGGAAACTAATATGTCTTTCCACATCTGAAAAAATGGCTGGCATAATCCTTGGGGGTAAATCCTAGTTATGTCTCCAGATTTGACTATTTCAAATGTTTTAATTCTAACTCCACCCCAAGCAGATATGACACAACTTCCTGTATCATGTGGCTTAACAAAATGGTGAAAGATTTATCAATATATTTCACTTTTCCCATTTAAAACAAATAAATAACTATCAGATTAAAATTACTTACAAAATTTCTAGCAAAGCAATCCATATCATATATACTGTCTATAGTCATTTAAAAGTGAACTGAAAACAACAAAGATCCTAATCTGCCATCACATACTGCACCTGCAGATCAGGGTCTATCTTGTTTGTTCTACTGATTATTATTAACAAACTGCACAGATTTAGATCTGTTGGCACATCATATGATGGCAGACCTGGGTCTGTACAGTTTGCATTTGGACTAATAAGCTAATACACACTGTAACAGTTTAAGTGTCATTGATCAATTTAAATACTAATTATGCCATTTTTAATTTTTATCTAGGCTTAGGCATATCCAATTATAGCACATCACACTCTTCAAAATTATGCTGTATTCTAAATTTTGTTTTTTTTGTTGTTGTTTTTCTTTATGGTTTAACGCCATTTTTAAGCACAATATAGGCTATACATGGCGGCCAGTATTAAAGGTGGAGGAAGAACCTGGAAAACCCCAGGAAAGAACCACTGATCCATGAGAAGCTACTGGTAAGCTTTCTCAAATAACTACATTAGCCGAATCTTAGACTCGAACCCACACAGACAGAGGTGAGATGGCAGTGATCCAGAACGGACAGCGCTTTAGACCACTCGGCCACTCGGGGCCCCTGTATTCTAAAAATTGCTCACTTAATTAATATAAATTTTATGTTAACTTTATTCTAGTTCTGATTTTGCAAACTTTCTTTAGACTCATTCTACAGTTGTTATTTATCTTACATAATATTCTTTTGACAATAGTGTTATTTAATGAAAAATCATCATTAGTTGAAATTTTTGCATGTGAAAAAAAAAATCTTAATAAATGAGGTTGGAGTGTTTCTAAACTTTTAAGGAAATGTTCCCCTTTTTCACAGAGATTACACAAGACTCTTGACAGATTAATGTGGGGTAAAATGGTTGATCTTCAACCCTTCATAAGAAATCATGAAAATCTGTAAGAAATTTTGATTTCAAACCATTTAGTCCAAATTAATGGAACTCATTTTACATATAGCTCCATCTATTGTAACATGGCAATTACGGCTCATAACCACCGACCATATTATTTACTAAATTGTGTCATAGTGTTAATAATAATAATAATAATAATAATAATAATAATAATAATAATAATAATAATAATATTTCATGTTCAGAGTCCAGTCCCAATTAGTTTGCAAAAGTAATTTCCCTTGTGGTTCTCATTTATCCACAAATATTTTGAGGTAAATACACAAAAGATGCATTGTGACAGTTATTGGAAAATTTGAAAGAAAAGATGTTGAAAGCAAGGGAAACGAAAAAAAATTATAATATTGTTTGGAGTACACAAATTTGTTAAAAATGAACTGTGGCATACAAATATAACATATGTAGTAAACTGTGGTATAATAAACCACCCTATACAAATATAACATATGTAGTAAACTGTGGTATAAAAAACTGCCCTATACAAATATAACATATGTAGTAAACTGTGGTATAATAAACTGCCCTATACAAATATAACATATGTAGTAAACTGTGGTATAATAAATTGCCTATACAAATATTACATATGTAGTAAACTGTGGTATAAAAAACTGCCCTATACAAAAATTACATATGTAGTAAACTGTGGTATAATAAACTGCCCTATACAAAAATTACATATGTAGTAAACTGTGGTATAATAAACTGCCCTATACAAAAATTACATATGTAGTAAACTGTGGTATAAAAAACTGCCCTATACAAAATTTACATATGTAGTAAACTGTGGTATAAAAAACTGCCCTATACAAATATTACATTTGTAGTAAACTGTGGTATAAAAAACTGCCCTATACAAAAATTACATATGTAGTAAACTGTGGTATAATAAACTGCCTATACAAATATTACATATGTAGTAAACTGTGGTATAAAAAACTGCCCTATACAAAAATTACATATGTAGTAAACTGTGGTATAATAAACTGCCCTATACAAAAATTACATATGTAGTAAACTGTGGTATAATAAACTGCCCTATACAAAAATTACATATGTAGTAAACTGTGGTATAAAAAACTGCCCTATACAAAAATTACATATGTAGTAAACTGTGGTATAATAAACTGCCCTATACAAAAATTACATATGTAGTAAACTGTGGTATAATAAACTGCCCTATACAAATATAACATATGTAGTAAACTGTGGTATAATAAACTGCCCTATACAAAAATTACATATGTAGTAAACTGTGGTATAATAAACTGCCCTATACAAATATAACTTATGTAGTAAACTGTGGTATAATAAACTGCCCTATACAAATATAACATATGTAGTAAACTGTGGTATAATAAACTGCCCTATACAAATATAACATATGTAGTAAACTGTGGTATAATAAACTGCCCTATACAAATATTAGATATGTAGTTAACCACATTACTGCAAGAACAATTGAATTTTGTCAAACAATAAATAATATATATAATGTTAACCAACATGTTTTCTTTAGCCAACATTGTCATACATTTTGTAAACTAAATCAAATACAGTGGTTTAATTTTGGTCATCAAGTACCATGGTACTATGCTATCAACGTTTGCTCTAAGCGAATAGTAGATGTGCGTGCAGTGCTTGCTGCATTGCGCATGCATTAAATAGATGAGCAAATTTAACATTGGATTGAGCAAAATTTAACGTTGGATTTAGCAAAATTTAACGTTGGATTGAGCAAAATTTAACGTTGGATTTACAATTCAGCTGCGTGGGAACATTTGAGGGAACATTGCATGCTATATATGTATTCAGGTAATAAGGAAGCATATTGTAAACTATGTAGGAATCTAATTTTAAAAAATACTGATAATCATTCATCTATACATTTGACCTATGCAAAGTTGAAGCAATGCTGGTCCAGTTATTGGGTTTGAGTGTTTCATTGTTTGAGTTTTCTAGGATAAAAGAAATGATAATATGAAACACCATGACCAGGCAGGTCTTTCAGATAAATTGGCCAGTGTTTGAGCTATGTTCTCTTTAATTAATATTTACTGAATCTTTCACACTGTGAAGGAATAAAGCTGATATATCATTCAAGAAACAGACCAAAGTAATGAGATGGGCCTGTACTTAAGTGCAGTTCCCTTGGGGTCTGCTGCCACCTAAGTACAGGTGGGCATCCAGATATGAACCAACTGAAACCCAGATAAGGCAGGCAGCCTGTCAGGGATTAATTGTATTAGTTAATGCAATTACCAACAAGTCAGCCAGGACAAACTGACAGCTCAGTACAGAGCCAGATTCATCCTGGCATACTGGTTACAATG
Source organism: Unio delphinus (assembly GCA_029339505.1). NCBI lineage: Eukaryota > Metazoa > Mollusca > Bivalvia > Unionida > Unionidae > Unio > Unio delphinus. The sequence goes on from JAQISU010000191.1 coordinate 660,504, forward strand.
CCATTTGATCAGGATCTACTATATAATGCATATATCATGATTAATTTTCAGTCTCTTGGTGCCAAACTTAAAGACCACCAAAAATGTTACACTAATGAAATTATGCATGTCATTAATTTCAAAGATTTGCTTTGACTGTTTATCAAATATCACGTACGCCAATAAAAATTCCATAAAAAAATGAACTTTTGGCAACAAAAAATTTGCATATGATACTTGCAAGTTCAGCTGTATCCCATTTGAAGGTACAAAGTGCATTTCCTTCCAAAAAACTGTTTAAGCAATTTGAAATTAATATGAGAAGTATATTCTTTGCAGATCATAACTATGGAAATGGATCATCATACCTAAAATTCACATATATGGTCCAGATCATCTTGTTTTTATTTCTGTTAAGGACAAAAGAGTATTAATGACACTAAGTGATGTGTGTGTGTGTCATATCCCTACGATTTCTGCAGTGTGGCAGTTTATAGTGATGTCTTGCACTGGGACATCATGCTATAGACATGTAGTATGATGTCCTACCCAGTTACATTATCCTGACACCAGTCCGACCAGTCATAACGGTAAGCTCTTAATGCTGAGTGCCAAGTGAGCACCATTTTTATAAGCCTTTGGTATGACTCTGATGGGGATTGAACCCACAACTTCCTGCATCTGAGGTGGACACTCTAATCACTAGGCTATTAAAGTGGTTCTGAGTGATGTGGAGGTTTTCAAACTAGAATCCCTCGAAGGGCAAAATGCTCATCTGTCATGTGGTTGGGTTCATTAATAAAGAACTTTGTTGTACAGTGCACTCATGATTAAATTATTTGAAATATTCCTTGTATGCCATTTCATAGGATATGTCAGGGGTATCAAATGAGGTTCAAACTGGCCCATAACTGCTCACGTTTCACATATCTGCCTAGTAACCAAAAGATGCCCAAGAAATCTGTGTCAGCAGGATGCATGCAAAAGAAATTTCTTCCAATTCTGTTGATTGCATATGTTACAAAATAATGTTTTTTTCTTTTTCTTTTTGTATCATAATCCATGTTTAGTGTCACATCAAAATTATATGCCCCCAATAATGAAAGGCACTTTTTTGATGAAGTTAAATGTTTTTCTTTTTTTTAGTAACAGTGACCATATTTGATAGATCAAATTATTTGTATAAATTTCAAAAATGTTCTAGCAAAGATGCTATCATGTATTGGTGCCATGTTGCTCTATATAAATTTAGGTAAAAAATGATCAGCTGTCTTTTTACAAGTTGAAAATAGCACATGTGTGTGGATGATGGACAACAAACAACAGATGACATATGAAGAATACAGGACCTGATACCTGACCTAATTGCCAGGCAAGCTAAAAAGGTGGGTTTAAGGGACTATAGTTATCAAAAGTCTTGCAGACATGTGTTTTTATTTAGTTTTCTGGCTGGTTTTCTCATGCATGTTTTATACAAACATGATATCAATGAGGTCTTTTCTATCTCTAGGAAATTCACAGGTGCTAAGGAAACATAAGGCAAATGAAATAGTATTTTAAGACAGGTTTAACAGTACCTCTTATCAAGAGATTTACTGATGGGGTGGTGGTCTGCTTGAATTTTGCTGATTAATCATTTCATTGAATACATGTCAAAGCAGTCTAATGTAATTATCCTTAAAAATAAATCTCAGAGAATGAGTACCACTAAAGCATTTCCTCAAAACAGACCATCTGGTGAATCTAAATGGACTTTCACCAGACATGTACTGTTAAGCCTGTCAGTAAATGACCCCCTTAAGGGACCATGGAATTTTGTCTTTTTGAAGGCAGGTGCTCTTTATAGACACTGAATATGTAAGAAAAATTACGAAAAAGATTTTGAAAATATATTTGCAGGTGTCCTGTGTAATAAAGTGTTCAGTATTACAGGCTTTTACTATCAACATTTAAAATACAATGTAAAGAAAACATGTGTTCTACCTTGTACACATAACACTATGAACTGTTAATAGCACTGACAGCAACATGCCCCCAGGTCAAGGTCTATGATGGACCACTGAGGTGGCTGAATGATTAGAGTGTCTGCCTCAGATGCAGGAGGTCTATGACATTCACTTATATTGTTAGAACCAACAGCACAGACTCTAAACTTCCAGTTCTTCACAAAAAACAAAATATGGAGGTTTACATGGGGGTGAGGGTGTAGTTAGATTCATGTTATCTACAAGTAAATACTGAATTACAGTAAAAACTGTCTTGAAAGACCACTGCTATGAAAGACCACCTGTCTTGGGAGAAAAAATTCTCAATGCAATGATTTATTAATTATATAGTGTTTGAACTTGTCATGAGATTATTTGGCAGAAGGGGTGATCATTCAAGACATGTTCTACTGTATTTGAAAGAATTCCAAATTACACACTTAAATCCATATTTCCTCCAGAAACCAATGAAATGGCATCAACTACAGTATACACCTGCTTACAATTTCCAAATGCAAACTAGAAAGCCCCAGTTCTGCTGTCAATTAATAAGCCAGCAGATCTGGATGTATAATGTTCATTGGGCAGATCTGGGTGTATAATGTTCATTAGGCAGATCTGGGTGTATAATGTTCATTAGGCAGATCTGGGTGCATGCTGTTTATTAGGAGTAATCAAAAGAACAAACTATATTGGTCAGATCTGCATGTGCATTATGCATTGACAGAAAAGGGTTTATATTCTTTGCAGCTTTATCAGTCTTCTAAGCCAGTATATACTGTATTCAACCACTTTCTTGCACAAACATTTTTTCTTCTTCTGTATTTCGGTTTATATTAATTTAAATTGTAACATGATATTCTGTATTCCTGTATGAGTTGACAGATGTATGTGCATGTGTGTGGGCTAGCATGCAAATACGAATGTAAAAATAACTCAATACTACACTTGGAGGGGGGGGGGGGACAACAAAACACATTAGGATTATTACTATAAGGTGTCAATGTTGAAAATAGTTTGGTACATAATATTCAACATGGTTTTATCTCTTTGAAAGTATGGATACTACAGAAAGTCTTGAGACTTGCCATGGAAACTGTGATCCATATATGAAGATAACATGACAAGACACATTTTTGTCCAATTTATATCAAGATTTAGCAACATTTGGTTTCAAATTATTAAGGGGAAACTCTTATTTCATTTAAATGTATTATTCCATTTAACATATTTCACTTTCTATTTGTATTTTTTTTTTAAAACTATGTTGCAATATTTTTATGTAAACATTCTCAATGAAATAATGAAACTGGCCTTGTGAATATGTCTCCTTGCAGTGCAATCAACCTTCAGAAAGCCAGCAAATTATTTTTGTTTCTATGGAAACATGGCATTAAGCCTTGACAGAAACATATTATTTTCTACTGAAGAACAATCTTATCGATTGGATAGCAATACCAAGGGCAGTTGAATTCAGGTTTAACATTGTTGCTGTGAAATTAATTGGATTTGATGTCAATTCACTGACATACTCGCATTTTTGACAAAATCTTTAACTTTTTCTCTGAATGAAACGAAAGATAACCATAACTAAACTAAAATGATTATATATTTAGATGTGCTTATAGATTTCAATCTGAATTGCAAATTATTTTAAAAATGCCTGAGTGATTAATCTAACTTTATTCTTTTGCAGTGAAGCAAGAATTAAATCAAATTTAAGACTGACAATAATTTGTTGCTGATTATGGTATGTTAGTGCTGTCGTTGGTGGTGTTGGTGGTGGTGATTACGATTAAGTATTATGAACAAAATTAGTATTGGTGTAAACTGAAACACACCAAGTGTTTATAAGTGGTGTTCAAGGATTGATGTTTGATACTAACAAGAGACCAAAAATAAACCAGTGGGTTAGTGAGAACAAACATGTTTGACCTAATTTCAGGTGCTGGACAAAAGACAGAAACAAGACCTGATAAAACATTAATGTCTACAAAAAATACAAAAGAAATTATATCCCAATATATATATCCCAAATATATATATATATATATATATATATATATATATATCCCAATATATATATATATATATATATATATATGTGTGTGTGTGTGTGTGTGTGTGTGTGTGTGTGTGTGTGTGTGTGTGTGTGTGTACTTACATACATATATCAAGACCAAGGCAAGCAGCAGTTTGAGAAGGCCAGACAACTTTAAAACTTTGACAAATCCATAATATCTTTGTTACATGTACAAGAAACACTGCACCAGCAAACAGTACATTGGTTGCAGTATTCTATTTACAAGAAAGTATAAGTACACATGTACTGATGGTGCAGCTGAAATTTCTTAAGCATTTCTACAAATAATTAAAACATAATCAAATTCATTACAATTTTTTTTATAGAACATAAATAACCAGCAAGTGTTGCTGAAAATTAACCCAATAATTGCCTGCAGATCTAGTGCTATATAAGTTAACAGCATAGACTCTGATAATTATGTTCCTGTAGACCTAGGTCTATTCTGTTCTAGGTTATCTGGGTAAATATTGAATTTAAAGTGAACATTATAGCTTGATTATTATTTGCCAACAAATCTGGGTGTATATTTTCAGTTACTCACCTATACTCTAAACTACCTGTGAAACCTTTAGCTCTAACAACATTAAGCTCTATTATGTTTGAAATTACACAGGTATATGCTGTATGTACCTGTGTAATATTTAGCTCTTACAAGATCAAAATTTATTCCATTTTAAATTTACACAGGTATATGCTGTATGTACCTGTGTAATATTTAGCTCTTACAAGATCAAAATTTATTCCATTTGAAATTTACACAGGTATATGCTGTATGTACCTGTGTAATATTTAGCTCTAACAATTTCAATGTCTATTTTGATCAAAATGTACTCAGGTCTATGCTTTATGTACCTGTGTTTTATTTAACTCTAAAAAAAATCAATGTCTTTACTGTTTTTAAAAAATTACACAGGTATATGCTGTATGTACCTGTGTAATATTTAGCTCTAAACAAGATCATGATGAAGACTCTTAGTTCTCTTCAAAATCTGATAGCAAGACAAACATTCCACAATATTATCACATAATAAAAGGGTCAGACATTTTTGATTAATTATATGATCAGGTAAAGCATCTGTATTAGGGTCAGTTTTCTTGACATACCTAACTCTTTCTTCACTATTACCTAGCACATACAAGGGTAAAATTATGTTCCACAACAAAAATAAGGTCAACTGTGTATATCATTTCACAATTCTGTTAGTCCTCAAAACTATAATTGATAGTGAACCTTCATTATAAACCCCTTCTGCATACTGTATGTACTCGTTTATAAGTCAAGACTTATTGTGAAGCAACAAAGATTCCAATTTTATTAATGCTAACAAACTACACAGACCCAAATCTGCTGTAATATTATTCAATGGCAGATCAGGGTCTGTGTAGTTTGCACATGGTCTCATAGCAAAATATATATGGTACCACAGACACTCATATGACACTACTGTGATCTTGGATTCCATCAAACTGACTACATTTCAAGTTTGATCAAAGCTACTTAACTGATATCACCTGTTTAACTGATATCACCTGTTTTTAATTCCAGGCAGGTGCCCCGAGTGACCCAGTGGTCTAAAGCGCTCTCTGTTATAGATCACTGCCATCTCACCTCTGTCTGCATGGGTTCGAGTCTCAGATCTGGCCAATGTGGGTATGTGAGAAAGCTTGCCAGTAGCTTCTTGTGGGTTGGTGTTCTTTCCAGGGGTTTTCCCAGGTTCTTCCTCCACCATTAATACTGGCTGCCATGTATAGCCTATCATGTGCTGAAAAATGGCGTTAAACACTACAACAACTACAAATACAACTGGTTCCAGGCAGAATGGAGTTAATTATGACAAGGTTTAAAAGATTTAAATAAACACAGTATTTTGGGGTCATTTAGTGTATTTAGTACCCTCAAAAATGATACAGCATTGATCCATTTAGTGTACTCGATATAAAAAAATTATACCACCTTGTTCAATCTAAGTGTACTCAATATTCAAAACTGATTAAGGCTTATTCAATTTTGTGTACTCAGTATAAAAAAATGACAAAGCCTTATTCAGTTTAGTGTACTAAATATCCAATATTGATATAACCTTATTCATTTCATTGTACTTGTTATCCAAAAATGATCAGTCTTATTCATTTTAGTGTATTAAATATCCAAAATTCAACACATCACTGTTTGATTTAGTGTACTCAATACCTAAATATGACACAGCCTTGCTCAATTTAGTGTACTTAATATCCAAATATGATACAATCTTGATTAATATAGTGTACTTGATACTCAAATGTCACACAATCTTGTTGGATTTAATGTATTCAGTATTCAGATATGACAGTCTTGCTTTATATAGTTTACTCTATACTCAAATATGACAGTCTTGCTCAATTTAGTGTACTCAATATCTAAATGTCTTGGTTAATCTAGTGTACTGAATACCTAAATATGACACCATCTAGTTTGATTTAGTGTTCTCAATACCTAAATATGACAATCTTCCTTGATATAGTGCACCTGATACCCAAATATGAAACAGCTTTGCTTGACTGACAGTTTTAATTCATTTAGTGCATTCATTTATGACAGTCTTGCTTGTTGTAGTGTACTCAATACCTAAATTTTACAGTTTTGCTTAATTTAGTGTATTCAATACTTAAATATAACAGCCTTGCTTGATTTATTGTACTCAGTACCTAAATATAACAGCCTTGCTTGATTAAGTATACTCAATACTTAAATATGATAGTCTTGCTTAATTTATTGTACTCAGTACCTAAATATAACAGCCTTGATTGATTAAAAAGTGTACTTAATACCTAAATATCACACTGACTTGTTTCTAACATACTTCATTACTTTTTTATGGCCTTCAGGAACCACTTTATTTTGAGGGAATGCTACTGGGAGGGTAAACAGAATATTTTTTAAATATAAATTTTGTCCCAAATTCTTGGATCAGATTTTATACCAATTCTTTAGTCTTGTACTGACATCTGCTGTTTGATAAAAATAAAGTTTACTTAACTTGCATCTAACCATATGTAGGTGCCATGTATTATGCCTAATCATAAATGGGAATCATTTATTGCACTAAGTATTATGTCTAACATAAACAGATGCTATTTATTACACTGAGTATTATTTCTAACCATACAAATGTGCCATACCATGCCATGTTTATTATTACACTATAGGTACATACATTTTTGATTCCAAGGAATGGTAAATTGTGCACTTTTTGACACAGCCCGCTAGGATTGAATAAATTATTTTTATTACTGTAAGACTAATTTATACAGGATGTACGAATGAAATGAATGAAAGGCAACACTAGAACCCATTGATTATGAGTGGTGGGAGTCATACAATCATACAAGTCTTACAAGATTTGTTTCTCTTGCCAAACTCAAACAAGCTAGTCAGAGTATGTTCCCATTACCTATTAAGCATATGATCTCAGGAGTTAGTTCCCTTACACCACTATTAATTCTAAGACTAAATAATGTTGGACTATATAATATACTGTCTTATAGGTAAAAATATTTACAAAATTTGGGCGGATAATATGCATACTGTTTTCCATAAATAAGGATATACAGTCATAATTACACTATAAACTAAATTTGCTCCTATGCATTGAATCCTCATACCCTATGGTCTCTCATGTTTTATACCCTTAAATACATGTACTTACATTTAACACACCTATATATTGTCTTGAATATTTAATTTATCTTTCTAACTTTAGGTATAGAGTACTCTTTATTTCATGAAATTTGGCAAATGTTTTAGGTACCTTGTAAATTTAATTATAAGAATTAAGTCCATTAACGAAAAACAATTGTACAATATAAAAAATTTACTATACTTAGATGGAAATTTCTCAAGGATATTATTACAAGAATTAACTAGTTTTATAGTCAAATATATGATAGCATGCAGACCTGTCTATAATATAGGAGAAAATATTAGACAGAAGGGAGGGACCTCAAGAGAGGGAAGTACTAGCAAGGAAAGCACAGGGTTAAATGGCATGGCGCTACGCGAAGTGGGCAGGCCCATGTAAGAGCTGGGAAATAAACTCACTTAGAGGATTAAGCATGACCCATACAAATACATTTCACGCACTAGATAGGGTTACTTAAAGAAAATAACTTCATTATACCCCAGTATAAGCATGCTATCATATATAAAGTCACTGGTAACCAATGCATATGAAAACTCTGTATAAACTCGCATGAGTTTATACAGAAAGCCCGTTTTAAAGGGAATAAATAAATGATCACCTTTTGGTTTGAAATAGGAAATATAAATAAATAAATAAAGGGCGAAAAAAGATCGAGGCGGGTGAAATACAAATAAAATAAAAAAAATGTACTGATCCTGTACTGATCCTATCTCAATCCAAGTAAACCTATTACATAAATATGGAAGATTACAAAACATGGAACACTATAAGGCAAACATTAAAACAATACTGTAAAACTTAATTTAATACACCATGTATTTGTAAAAAAATTTGAAATTCATAATTAAATTTTAAAAAACCCACTTATAATAAATTAAATAGAGACCGTATAGGGGTCTCTATATAATTTAAGAAAACTGAGAAATTTGATCAAAATAGGCTATCCTCACAAGACACACTGTATATATATGTATATGTATACATATAACATCACACAAATAGCACAACACAAATAGCACTCACAGGATACAGGAAACCCCTAGCCAGGGTTAACTTAAAGAACAGAGAGAACAGGAGACCCATGATGAGCCTTTTAGCTCAGGTAGCCTTGTCATAGAAAACACTAAGGACCAAATTGTCTTCCTATTTTTCATATAATCCCAATGGGACAAAATTAAGGTTAGGGTATTTCTTAAAAAACACAAAAGCTACACATCAGGGGGTACACATCAACACATAAACACTGTTTTTTAGTTTTTTCAAATAGGAGGAAAGGACATCTGTCTGGTGTCCCCCCCCCCCCAAAAAAAAACTTTTAAATTATTTGCATGACTGTAAGATAATTAAGAAAAGGACTGTAAAGACTAGACTAAATTATTTGTCTAAAGAACAAAAAATAGTATGATTCATAAATGGCAAAAATAAGTAGTATTCTGGTGAATCAAATTATGTATTTCTCAATGAAAGTTTTTGGCAGTGAAACCAAATATTTTTAGTTACACAATTCTGAGTTATATAACCACTCATGGGAATGCAAGTAGCTCAAAGGTCAGGGGTTTGCTGTATTGTTATATATGCATATTAAACAGATCCTGAGAAAGGCAGCATTTCCAATGGCTGTTACAATGCCATGAGATCCTGATACTCACTCAGATAGCCAACTGTCAAGGATGACCTCACTTAACAATGGTCATGTGAGGGAACTATATTTGAGTACATGAATGAAAATAAAATTTAAAAAATTAAAACAGTATTAAAGCTTGTATTTTTATTATAAAAATGTTTAGAACATACAATAACGATGATATCAGTACAGTATCTTGATAGGGTACTTGTATTATGTCTCATTTGATTGTGGAAGAACATCAGGTTACAGGTGTTATGAGATTTGATGTCTTTGCCCTATCAACCCTAACACAAGCATCCAGATCAAGTTACTGTCAAGGGTGAAACTTTCACATGTGTAAATTGATACATTTAGTTTATTGTGGGTAAACATTTGCAAAATTAATAACCATGTAACTTAACATGCATGAGCCTATTAATGAAGGAGTAGCTACCTGTTCAAATTAAATTACATGTAGATATTTTGACATCTTTCCTTTAGAATGATTTCTGTTAATTCTTTTCTTAAGATATGGATCACTTGCACACCCAGTGTGGCAACAGTAAGAAAAAGCCAAACTTGCCATAATCTAACAAAAATATCTTTACTGATAATCTAACAAAAATATCTTTACCATATTTATCTTAATAGATCAACAGGGGGCATTTATTAGATTGGGACTTCTATTAGAATAAGTATGGTACATTATTTATCTTTGACAGAGGCGTAGCTATGATATTTTGCGCCTGGGGACAAACTATAAAATTGGTGCTCCAGCAATCTTGTGACCAATTTATTACCCTTGTTTACTTATTATAATGTAATGTTGTAAGCCTCATTTTGGCACCCCTGTACCTTGGCGCCCGGGGACATATGTACCCCCTGCCCCCACCTAGCTACGCCTCTGACCTTTGAACAACATGTTTTTAATGAAACCTTGGTAGACAAACATTTTATCTTAAATGAGCTTAAAATTTGTTGAGAACTGCAATTTTTTTTTTTTCCAGTCATCATAAAAATATCATAATGCTTATGTCAAGGTAAAAGTACACAAGAGTGACTTTATTGAGTTTTTAATTGAGTATATACACTTAGCAGTAAAAACAAATATGACCATCCTAAGGAAGTTTTACCCAAGTTGTTAGATATATTCAACAAATGAATTTTGTACAAACTAACTCCTGTCAAAATAAGAGGTAAAAGATTTACAGAAAATGAAGCAATTGCATGAAAAGTGAAGATGGCACGCACACTGCCGAAACCTTACCACATCCACTCACTTATAAGATACACACTGCTAAAACCTTACCACATCCACTCGCTTATAAGATACACACTGCCAAAACTTTACCACATCCACTCGCTTATAAGATACACACTGCTAAAACTTTACCACATCCACTCGCTTATAAGATACACACTGCTAAAACTTTACCACATCCACTCGCTTATAAGATACACAATGCTAAAACTTTACCACATCCACTCGCTTATAAGATACATACTGCCAAAACCTTACCACATCCACTCACTTATAAGATACACACTGCTAAAACTTTACCACATCCACTCGCTTATAAGATACACACTGCTAAAACTTTACCACATCCACTCGCTTATAAGATACACACTGCCAAAACCTTACCACATCCACTCGCTTATAAGATACACACTGCTAAAACTTTACCACATCCATTCGCTTATAAGATACACAATGCTAAAACTTTACCACATCCACTCGCTTATAAGATACACACTGCTAAAACTTTACCACATCCACTTGCTTATAAGATACACACTGCCAAAACCTTACCACATCCACTCGCTTATAAGATACACACTACTAAAACTTTACCACAGCCACTCGCTTATAAGATACACAATGCTAAAACTTTACCACATCCACTCGCTTATAAGATACATACTGCCAAAACCTTACCACATCCACTCACTTATAAGATACACACTGCTAAAACTTTACCACATCCACTCGCTTATAAGATACACACTGCTAAAACTTTACCACATCCACTCGCTTATAAGATACACACTGCCAAAACCTTACCACATCCACTCGCTTATAAGATACACACTGCTAAAACTTTACCACATCCATTCGCTTATAAGATACACAATGCTAAAACTTTACCACATCCACTCGCTTATAAGATACACACTGCTAAAACTTTACCACATCCACTTGCTTATAAGATACACACTGCCAAAACCTTACCACATCCACTCGCTTATAAGATACACACTGCTAAAACTTTACCACATCCACTCGCTTATAAGATACACACTGCAAACTATACAGACCCAGATTTGCCATCACAGAATGTAACCAACCCCAACCAATCTGACCTTACAGTTTGTTAGGAGTAATCAGTGAAGCAAACAGTATAGACACTGATCTGCAGGTGTAATATTAACTAGCAGATCAAGATCTTTGTTGTTTGCACTTTGACTCGACTTATTAGCAAATATACAAGGTACATATAAATAGCTGTCAGCCATAAGCCTAATATGCAGAAGGAGGGAAAAATTTTGATTTGATTAAATAGCATCATTTCAGTTATGAAACATTAGTTAGACTATTTGATTTGATTAAATAGCATCACTTCAGTTATAAAAAATGATGTATCCAATTAGAATGTTTGGTAAATGTTGCAGCAATAGTTACTGCATTGATAACCTCCATTTTCTGCACTGGTTGCGGGATGAAATTATTTTCTTGCAAATCCTTATTTATTGTATGCTGTAAATAAAGACATTTTCATGGGAATGTAAATAAAGACATTTTTATGGGAATAAATATTTTGCTAAGGAAGCAAGGAAACTAAATTCATCTGTCAAAATATCACACAAACAAATACTATAACACAGTTTTTAAAAATCAAGGACAATTTTCTGATGCAAAATAACAAACGTCTTACAAAGAGGAAAATATTCATGCCAAAATAATGATGGTTCATTCTTCTGCATCACATATGCCTTCAAATATCTTTCTTAAAGCTATTATCAGCTGTAAAGATAGGAAAAATGATGGCTAGCTTCAGAGAGTACATAAAGTCAAATTGTTTGAAAGGAAAAAATCATCAAAGTTACAAACCAACACAGCACCTCTCACCACAAGACCCTCATCATAACATGGTTCCATTTATAAGCAGGGTCACGGACTCCCATTTAATTAACTTTTTTATGCTTTTTTTTATCGTTTTGAGGGACTTAATGCAACAACAACAAAAATGTAGAGAACAGAACAATATCAGTCCCCTGTATATAAAATATATAAATTTCTTTAATTAGATCAACAAAATAAACTTGTACAGTTTTGGGATATACTTCTACTAGAAAATAATTACTAAAGAGTTCATTTAAAAAAAAGCAATTAGCTGTTCCGTTACAGATTATACCAAATTTAATCATAAAATTGAACTTTATTATCAAGCAAACTTAGTTTGTTTTCTTGCCACCCTCCAGAATCAATGTACATGTAGCTTGTTGGCTGGAGTCAACATGTACAGCAACACTATTTCCTCTGGTCTTAGCTCTTTGTTCAGGCATGGTTTTTTAATCTGCATGGGATCATTTCTATTCATTGTGGAATCTTTTATCCAACATTCTCAACTTCTGGCATTTTGATCTGGAAGCTATTTCCCTTGTGCTTTTGAGATTCACTTGTGTTCTAATTGTCTCTTTATCTTTTGGTCCTGTTTTTCTTAAAGACTTATAAACCTGTCGCTTGGACAAATTTTATGAGAAAAGATCAGTTTGCACATTAAGAGGGACTGGTCAGCCTGGTGTCAGGATAAAAAAACTGGGTAGGGCATCCTGCTACATGTCTGCTGTATGATGCCCCAAGGCTAGACATCATTAAAAACTGCCACATTGTAGCAATATGACTGAAAAACTGTTAAAGCTACATTAAAAATCCAAATCACACACACAGCAGTTTGTACACAATTCCTCTCTGTATTTACAATGGGGCAATCTTCTGCCTGTTGATTTCATGCAGAATATTATGGTTACTGGTGGAGAGAATCTGTCTACACCTTCAGTCTGGCCCTGATGTGTTTATTCAGAAGCCTGTCTGATACCCTAGAGTTGATTAAACAGTCTCTGATTGATCTGTAAAACAGAATCATATCTGCCTCTTGTCCTTCCTCATGTCCTAGCCAAATAATAGACACTTGTGTAATAGCCTTCATTGAGACTGTTTTCTTGATTTTATTTGTAAAAACAATTCCAAAACAGATCCAAGAAATTCCTGAATTGAAGAACAGAAATTTCCAGTTTTGAACACCTACTCAGGGCCAAGTGTTAAAATCTAAACTAGGAAGTCAGTCTGTGATCACAGAGGTGTCACATACATGAACCATCCACTGGGCAATGTTCTTATCTGAGATGTTTACTATCCAAGTTGACATAAATTATCATTTCAGCCTATGATGCTTTTGAATCCCCAAATATGCATTGCACCATGCTAATATGCTATGTGCCATGCCAATATGCTATGTGCCATGCCAATATGCTATGTGCCATGCCAGTATGCTATGTGTCATGCCAATATGCTATATGCCATGCCAATATATTATATGCCATGCCAAAATACTATGTGCCATGTTAATATGTTATATGCCATGCCAATATGCTTTTGTTGAGCACTACCCCTTTCAAATATTTCTCTTTTTAAATCAGAAAGGGCCTGGACTTAAGGACTTTTGACTGTAGGACTCTGTCCTAAGAACTTAGACTGTAATTTTTAAAGAACATGTAACTGTAAATTATTGCCTATGCTTGCTTATGAGATGAGTCCAACTGCAAACTGCACAAATACAGATCTGCAGGCACATAATGCACCAGCAGATCTGGGTCTGTGCAGTTTGCTAGAATTAATCAGCAGAACAAACAAAATAGACCCTGATCTGCAAGTGTATTCTGCTATGGCTGATCTGGATCTTTAGTAAATTGAAAGATTTAGTGTCATTTGGCATAAAATATATAAATCTTTGAAATAAAAAAAAAAACTTGTTGCTGAAGGGTTTAATGCAATTTTCAGCACAAGAAAGGCCACACATGGTGACCAATATAAATGGTGGAGAAAGCCCCTGGAAAGCCCCGGAAAAAACCACTGACCCATGAGAAGCTACTAGCAAGCTTTCTCATGTACCCACATTGGCTGAGCCGAAGACTCAAACCCATGCAGACAAGAGGTGAGACAACAGTGATAAAAAAGGGTGAGTGCTTTAAACTACTCAGCCCTCCCCACTCATACTATGTAAATGTATGAACTATTTTAATATTTCATTCATACCTCACTTTTATGATAATAATGTACGTTTTTAAAACCTAAAAATCATGTTGAGGTCAAAGGTCATGTGGATAATTCCACTTCATCAATTTAAATATAGATTATCTGTGATTTCAGGTTTTAAATCTTGATTGTATCAACATATTAGCTATGTGAAAGTGAATAAGGTAACATAAGCATGCTATTTTTTAAAATTGGTTTCATTCATCAACAGGTACAGCAAACAGAAACACCTGCATCCAGCATGAAATGAAGCCGAAGAAACACCTGCATCGAGCATGAAATGGGACCATTGAAGATTTGAGCCACATGCAATAGGGATAATGAGAGTTTTACAGCATCATTACCAGAGCTTCAAAGACGCTTGAAAATGTTTTCTTTTATCGTAACAAAAATAATATTCCGTACACAATTAGTCATTCTGCCAGTTTAGCAAAAGACTTGACGCTTTGATTTGTAAAATCTGGACCATAAGGATAAAAGTACAAATGATTAAAAAGTCTCAGCTTCCAACATCAGACCAAATTTTTAGCTGTAAAACCCCTGGGGTGGAAGCACCTGCATGATGCTGGCCACCCTGTCAGATCCCCAGTAGAAAACCTGATATGGATATGGTTGATTCTGCATACAAAGCAAAGGAAGGTCGCTACAAATTGCTAACCATGTAGAGTATTTAGCTACAAATTGCTATCCACATAGAATGTGGTCTCTTTTTTTCTCATCTGAATCCGCAAATGTCAAGACATATTGGTATAAATTTTCATGTAAAGGGAAGTATGGTTCACAGGGTATATAAAGTATTCCCTCATTATAACATTGTTCTTTGTAGAACACACTACCTTACAGTGAAGCACAGTATGTGTATAACCTTATTACCATTTAATGACTACACCTGTCATATAACAGGAACTGCACTGTAATGAATGACTTTATAATGAGCAGGCATTCTAATATGATTTCTCATTATTAACCACTTCTTCATTTAAAGTGCAGTCAAATACTGCTAATGCTGCTCTTCTAACAGGAACTATGTTATACTAAATGGCCATACAGTGAGGGCATGCTGTATAATGCTTATTAAAATCATTCCAAGTTTCTTCAATCTATATTCAGGATTACCATCTATTCTTGCTTATAGGTAAACATAATTAAGGCCACCTGTCATAAAATACCAAATTTTTCATCTACAGATTCACAGTTTATCAGTTATGTAATAACAGTTCAAGATAGACCACATGTCTTGAAATCACTTGTGTTGACAGAAAGGCAGTGGATCACTAATAACAGGTTTTGTTGTAAAACATGCAAATGGAGGCATGAAAAGGTATTTATCAGTGTTTATTTTTCTATCGCAAAGTATGTAAATTTGCAACATTTCATAGAAATTATTTGTCATTATAAAAATCATCTGGAAATGCCATTTAACCCATAATACATTCCTTTCTGTTTTGTGACATTATGATATTGATGTAAATTTACATAATACATATTAATGTCATAATTCTTGTTGAGTAAGACATTCCTTGAATTTTTGTGCTTGTGCAAAACCTTGAGAAGCAACCACAGAAAATACTTATTCTTATAGTATTGTGCACTTATACTAGTTCTACAATTTACTGTAAGAAAACAAAAGTATCAAAGAAATGCTAAAAATTTATAATATAACAACATTACAAGGGTATGAATTTATTATATAGTTATGGCTTTAAATTCTTAAAGTAACAACAATTAAAAAAAAGCAAAAGTGAACATTTAGAAAAGTATTGTGAATTAAATCCCAAATAGTCTTAAAAGTTCTATGACAAGTTCAAATCTAAGAAGTTCCAACTGAATTCCAGTGGAATTCCAAATACGTTCTTATATTGAATGTGTTGATGTGTCAATAGTCCTTAACATACTAATGTGTGAATGGCCTGGAGTGTGATGGTGTGTTAACAGTCATTTGGTATATCACAATATCATCTAAAAATGTCCCTCCATGAAGTCACAATAATTTCAAACTAATGATTCTGTCCAAGAATATTACTGAGCAAGTTGTAATTCTAGTGAATTAAATAAATAAATCCACCCAAATGAAAAACTGAAACATAACAGAACATAAAAAAGACTGATCTGCTTCAAGATGATAAGGCAAGAATGAATAATTTCTCAAGTAAGCAACATTATATATAATAGCAATAACAGAACCTGGATGTAGATCAGTCTCCTGTCCCCCACCCAAACAAAAAAAAAAAAACATGCATTCAACGTTGTAAACAACTTTAGGAATTTCTAAGTGGGAAATGATGTACTTGTTTACATTAAAAATAATAAGAATATTTAACTGATACTCTTAAAGAAATATTAGCTATGTATTAAGTCCTACAGCAAACTGCACAGATCCAAACCAACTGTTGCATAATATGCCAGCAGATCTTGGTTTTTGCAGTCTGTTAGAAGTAATCAGTAGAAGAAACAACATAGACCTTGCTACACAGTCACATTATGCATCAGCATATCAACATATTTGTTCTTTGCAGTTTAACTCAACTTACAAGCAAGTACATACAGTGAGACAGTACTTACAAGCAAGTACATACAGTGAGACAGGACTTACAAGCAAGTACATACAGTGAGACAGGACTTGCTCTGGCTCAGTGGTTTGCATGCCAAGAAGATGACTGGAAAAATATAGGTTTAAAAATCCTACAGTTGGATATCCCAAGATCTGTAACAATGGGTATGTCCTTGACAAAGCACTAAATATTATCTTGCCTAAAAGATGGTGAGTGCATAGATGTACATAATACATATTATCTCTTTATATGTGGTCAATAGCAGGGCCATAGGATATTGTTATCTCTTTATATGTAGTCAATAGCAGGGCCATAGGATATTGTTATCTCTTTAAATGTGGTCAATAGCAGGGCCATAGGATATTGTTATCTCTTTATATGTGGTCAATAGCAGGGCCATAGGATATTGTTATCTCTTTATATGTGGTCAATAGCAGGGCCATAGGATATTGTTATCTCTTTATATGTGGTCAATAGCAGGGCCATAGGATATTGTTATCTCTTTATATGTGGTCAATAGCAGGGCCATAGGATATTGTTATCTCTTTATATGTGGTCAATAGCAGGGCCATAGGATATTGTTATCTCTTTATATGTGGTCAATAGCAGGGCCATAGGATATTGTTATCTCTTTATATGTGGTCAATAGCAGGGCCATAGGATATTGTTATCTCTTTATATGTGGTCAATAGCAGGGCCATAGGATATTGTTATCTCTTTATATGTGGTCAATAGCAGGGCCATAGGATATTGTTTTGAATACCTGTGCTTGCACAGCATTACATAATACTTATTCAATTCTGATTCTACAAAGCAGGCTAAAAACAAAGAGAATATTATACACAGTAGTAACTTTGAATTTTTGATAACTGAAAAAAGATAGCAAGTTTCCCTCAAAAATGAGATAGCAATGAAGGAATTCAGTTTAAAATGTGCAGATATTTTATTTTTATTCAAAGCAGTAGGCTCTAAAATGTTTAAGTTTGAATCAGTATGGAATAATGATAGTGGATGAGGCTTAGGGCAAACATTGAAACATTCAATTACGGTGTGAGTGGGCAAGTTTAGTAATGCTGTATGAAAAATGTGATTAGTTCATTAATTTTTATAATGTGTAAAAAAAAAATATCATGTAAGTGTATAAATCATCTGAGTGCATACGAAGCAGGCCCTCAGAAAGCACATGGTAACTGATCCCTTAGAGGTACCTGGATCTGTCCCTAAATAAAGAAAATGAATGGCCAGAAAAATTAATTTGGCAATACTTTTTTTTTATTATAAAGAATTATTACTTTTCATAAATGAAATTTTTAAAGACTATAATATATTAATAAACAAGTGTCCAATTAGATGGAATGATGCATGTTTCTCTGTTGTTGCTAGATACACCAAAACAATTTATGAAAAGCAGATTTGCTGGTATAGACTATCAAATGACTTCAACAAATGGTGCTTGTACTAGTATCGTTAATCTCTCTTACATAGTAAATGTCAAATGTCTGCCAGAGAAAAAAAGTTCATGAAATATTGATACTCCCATCTAATGTGGCAAATGACAGTTTAATCTTGTAAGCCTAACCCTGAAGCATTTTATTGAACCATAAAGTTGCTGAAAAAGTCTGGCCATGCCACTATCATCTTAAAACATGGATCTTGAAAAGATCTGCCACAATTTACCATGTGTAATCGCTGACATTATTTGATAATAATGATTTCTGAACAGTGGTAAATAGTAAGATCCACTGTGCCAAATACATAGAGAGAACAAATCAAAGTTTGGGATTGGCAAAAGTTTTATGAGAAAATTAAGACTTTTTTTTATGCAACATTGAAAGTTATAACATTTATTCAAGGGTAATGCCTTGAAAATTAGACAAAAGTATATACAAGTATTGCCTGGACTGATCATGTAACGTATATTTATTACCAAAAGTCTGCATACAAAGAATGACTGGGCTATAAGTATAAAAACATTGAATTAATACTTAAGGATTGCACATGCCATGAAGTGGCTGGGTGTAGTATAAAAAAGATGGGCTAAATACCAAACGTTTCTACAAATACTGGTTGGGCCTGTCATCAAACATGGTTATTATCAAATGACCATAGACAGAGTGGCTGGGCCTATCATTAAGCATGGTTATTATCAAATGACCATAGACAGAGTGGCTGGGCCTATCATTAAGCATGGTTATTATCAAATGACCATAGACAGAGTGGCTGGGCCTATCATTAAGCATGGGCTTATTATCAAAAGTTATGACAAGCAATGGTTGGGCCTTTTATCAACTCTGGACTTATTACAAAAGTTTGTATAAGTTTTGGCAGGGCCTATCATCAAGCTATGACTTATTACCAAAAGTCTGTTCAGGTACTGGCTGGGCCAATCATGTTTGTATGTTTGATTAGGATTTTAACGTAGCTTTAACAATTTTTCAGTCATATCGCTACGATGTCTGCTGTGAGGCAGTTTATAGTGATGTCTAGCACTGAGGCATCATGACGCAGACATGTAGCATGATGTCCCACCCAGTCACATTATCCTGACACCAGGCCGACCAGTCCTAACACTAACCACTTAATGCTGAGCGTCAAGCGAGGCAGCTGTAAGTACCATTTTTGTAAGTCTTTGGTATGACTCGGCCGGGGGGCCAATCATGTAGTATGGGCTAATTATGTGTGTGTGGTATGGATTATTAATGAAGCTTTAAAAAAAATTCAGTCATATCACTATGATGTCTACAGTGTGGCAGTTAATAGGGATGTCTTGCACAGGGACATCATGCCACAGAGTTTTAAACATCTGGTCATCCATCTGCTTTGTTTTTTGGCAGAGAGTTTAAAATATCTCCCTCTAGTTATCTCTCTGACATGTATACAGGGATTTTTTAAAAAATCTCCCTCAGTCATTCATCTGCCATGTTGTTTGACAGAGAATATAAAACATCTCCCTCTTGTCTATCTGTCTTTAGACAGATAAAAGCATCTTCTCTGGTCATCTATTGCCTGTGTTTTTAGACTGAGAGCTCTCAATAAAGCTATTTTTGTTTCTTAAACATTTCATCTCCCACTGGTCATCTATCTGCCATGTCTTCAGATCAAGAACTTAAGACATCTCTTTCTGGTCATCTGTCTGCCATGTCTTTAGACAGAGAGTTTAAAACAAACTCTACCAGATTAATGTAGGGAACAAGTTATGTGGTATGTCAATCTAAGTCACCTCTTTCAGAACAATATCAACTATACCCCACCACACCAACTATATACACCACCCCCCACCAGGGAACAAGTTTTGTGGTATGTCAATCTGTCACCTTCAGAACAATATAAAATATACCCCACTCCACAAACTATAACCCACCAAATACACCCCACCCCCAACAGGGAACAAGTTATGTGGTATGTCAATCTAAGTCACCTCTTTCAGAACAATATCAAATATATCCCCATCCCCACCAACTTCATGCCAACTGGACCCAAACTCTATTATGGAGGCTAATGATTAACAGTCATAATATTTGTATTTATTCTGTGTGTGTGTGTGTGTGTAATTTTGGATGTGTAACATAGCTTAAAAAAAAATTATGTGATATCACTATGATGCAGTGTGGCAGTTTATAGTGATGTACAGCACTGGGGCATCATGCCGGAAACATATAGCATCATGTCCCACCCAGTCACACTAGGCCAACCAGTCCTAACACAAACTTCTTAATGCTGAGCACCTAGCAAGGCAACTGCTAATACCATTTTTTTTTAGTCTTTGACTTGATATGGCCATGGTCTAAACCTGCAACCTCCAACATTCAAGGCAAGACAACTTAACCATTTTGGCCATCAGGACGATAATGTATTTATTATAGTTTTTTAAATTAGCGATAATGTTATTTATTGTAGTTTTTCTAGGGGTGATAATGTATTTAATGTAGTTTTTAGGGCCAATAATTTATTTATTGTATTTTTTAGGGTTGATAATGTATTTAATGCAATTTTTTAGGGGCAATAATGTATTTAATGTAATTTTTTTAGGGGCAATAATGTATTTAATGTAGTTTTTTTTAGGGGGTGTTCCATGATTATCTAGTATACTCTATTATTGCCTCTCATCACTGTATGACACTTTTGGCTATAATTTGCCCATGTTGCTATGAAAAGGAAAAATAACATTGACACACTGCTTAGCAGGCCATCTTGAAATGGGTTTGAACTCTTCCATGACCAGTCACGTTAAGAAGCCATTGTGTATCTTCAGGCAAGACACTTAAATTAAATTATCTCAGCATGGACTTGTACTAATATGCCATTCTGCATCAATCAATGAATCTAAAAATCTTGACATGTACTAATATGCCATTCTGCATCAATCAATGAATCTAACAATCTTGACATGTACTAATATGTCATTCTGCATCAATCAATGAATCTAAAAATCTTGACATGTACTGATATGCCATTCTTCATCAATCAATGAATCTAAAAATCTTGACATGTACTGATATGCCATTCTTCATCAATCAATGAATCTAAAAATCTTGACATGTACTGATATGCCATTCTGCATCAATCAACGAATCTAAAAATCTTGACATGTACTGATATGCCATTCTTCATCAATCAATGAATCTAAAAATCTTGACATGTACTGATATGCCATTCTTCATCAATCAATGAATCTAAAAATCTTGACATGTACTGATATGCCATTCTTCATCAATCAATGAATCTAAAAATCTTGACATGTACTGATATGCCATTCTGCATCAATCAATGAATCTAAAAATCTTGACATGTACTGATATGCCATTCTGCATCAATCAGTGAATCTAAAAATCTTGACATGTACTGATATACCATTCTGCATCAATCAATGAATCTAAAAATCTTGACAAGTACTGATATGCCATTCTGCATCAATCAATGAATCTAACAATCTTGACATGTACTGATATGCCATTCTGCATCAATCAATGAATCTAACAATCTTGACATGTACTGATATGCCATTCTGCATCAATCAATGAATCTAACAATCTTGACATGTACTAATATGTCATTCTGCATCAATCAATGAATCTAAAAATCTTGACATGTACTGATATGCCATTCTGCATCAATCAATGAATCTAACAATCTTGACATGTACTGATGTGCCATTCTGCATCAATCAATGAATCTAAAAATATTTTGAAATGTAAATAGTTATTATAATTGTTACCCATCATGCACTAGGCAGGAATATAATCAAGGCAATAAATGCCAATTACTGCCACCCAGTTTAGTAAATTTAGGCTTAAATCAGAATAAGACTTATAAAATGATTTTAAAGACCTAACCAACTGAAATAGAAATGTCAGCAATTATGTGTCAATGATATTGGCATTCATATTCAGGTCAGAGCCAATTATACCTCTAATAAACAAAGGTCAAGGTAAAAAGTGGCTCCTTGGTATATTGACAAATCTGTCATTTAAGATTGCACCATTCTTTCATTGTTCAGCCTATTCTTAGTTATAAATGACTATTTTTTCCTCAAATACTTTTCTCTTCTCATCAGTCGAAGATCTGCATCTAATATGGGAACAGGTCCTTCTTGTTATAATACATAGCAGCCTATTTTTGTATTATTAATTTAAGCATTTGAAAAAGAAACATGAATTCAAGCACAGCTACTTGGTGAAATAACATATGGCATTATAATGATGTGTGGCCTTGGAATATATACTTAGCTGATTACTGCACAAAAAGTTCCAAGGTATCATATACCGGTAACACGTTTAGGTAAGGATTCAATTTAATGCAACATAAGCAATATATGTGAGCGTTATACCAGCTGAATTTCATTTTGTTTAGATTTCCAAGATACCAAATGCTTCAACTCCCAAAGATTCTAAAGCATTTGCATCATCTAATACTGTTCATAAAATCCCCTAAACCCCTTCCAGGATCTAGTTCTTCATAAGAATGTATATTAATACCGTAGTTCTCTTAATATAATGCTTCAATAACTTTGAAATAAGTAAGAGTGTCCCCTCTCCTTCATCCTCCTATTTTCTAGGTTTCTCATAGGAGAAAGTGATATAATAAAAATGTATATACATGTATTATTATATAATGCATCACACTGATCTAAAACAAGAGGTCTGATGTCACTCACCTGGCTTACATGTTTTACAATTCAATTAGCTGGCTATTGCAGAATTGTAAGAACACAACAGAGGTACACAATCTCCCAAATATTTCATCTTAATTTGATCTAACTTTATATCCTGATAAAAAAAAGTTTCCTTAAGATAATGGCATAATTAAAACATACATTCTCTTGTCTTTTTATCAATCTTGATATACTGGTTGCAATACAATGTTAACATGAGGTCATAGAGGTAATGAGTCCTAAATGAATCTTTTAGGAAGTTGTGGTCCATTTGAAACATGTTTCATAAAATATTTACCAAAATAGTTATAAATAAAGGTGGACTGGGAAGAATTTTTCTACTTCTATGGGACTGATATGAATTCTGGGTAAAGTAGCAATACTGATTGGCTACACTAATAACGAGGGTTGTGGGTGGGGTGTTTCCAGACAGAATTCAGGGGTTTTAAAGTAGTTCAGATTTAGAAACTTGGTATGAAATAGGAATCATATGTTATTATATTTCATATATTTTTTCTGATGTTAACTGGGTGAATATGTAAATTATCTGTTCTAAATGATTTGAATCATTTATGCTGCAGATTGGTTTTCTTATGTCTGGAAATGCATGTCAAGGAATCACTAAACAGCAAAGGAACATGGGCAAGGATTGAGGTCTGCTAATTCATTTATATAAAGTTGTGAATTTGTTTCAACTGAAACAATGGTGTAACATTAAGAAACAAGAAATTAGACTCTTTAAGACCTTATCAGTATATAAGTGTGTACAAGAAATTTGGTAGAAATGCAATGAGAATTAAAAAAATTACTGTAAGCCATTTTGAATTGGATCCATCATGCAATCAGGGGCCACAACTGTAGCAACACATGAGGTAAAATGCCAAGACAATATTTTTAAAGATCTCAGTCCAAAGTAAAGATGTAAACAAGTCTGGCTCATATTAGCACATGTTGCTATTACTACCTGTAGTTTTGTGTATATATGAGGAATAAAATGTTGGGTAGGTGAATGGAAAAGTCAAATTCAAGAGTCCTCTACTGTTTTTAATCTAACAATAAAAGGAAGTGCTAACTGTCAATAAGCTGACTGGCACAATCTATCCACAATGTGCAACCCAAAATAAATGATAAAATATAAGAAATTTTCTGTCTCTCCACAGCAAAAACTTTCTACGAATATAGACTTTAGAATAAAGTTTCTTTAAGAACTATTCTGAAGTATTTGTTTTGGCAGGTGCTTCCAACAAGTTCATGTCAACTAAAATCTTCGAAGTTCTAACATGAAAAATAGGTACTTTTTGTGGATATTTCTGCTGTCATACAGCAGGAAACAAGATTAATGTTGAATTCTAGGAAGTGGAAATGTCTGGAGTAACCTTTGTGGGAGGAGTTCATAGAAACCAGGGACAAAATCAAAAGTTTGATTCAGTTCTGATTGAATTCAAAGAGATTGGCATTAGATAAGAGAGCCATGTTGACTTGCTCTTCAATGTGTGGTTAAGGAATTCAATCAAGCAGTCTCTCAGTCCATTGCTTCTCTCTACTGTTTGTCAGCACCTACAGTTGCTTCATTAGCACCAAGCTAAGCTTTACCCATGCTTAACACTGACTGATTATCCTGTGGGGTGATGACAGCTAGAGAATTCCTCTCCTAAGTCAAATAAAATATGTTTATCTGTGTATGCCAGTAACACATATGAATGTTGACCAGTCCTAAAGTACAATACAAACTACTTTTATTCCAAGGTATCTAAAATCCATTCATCAACCCCTGTTTGTAGGGTGAGATGGGGGTGGGATAATTTTCATATGGGGGAACATTGATAGATCAGGGGCATCTATTATTAGAACATTCATGCTGCAATTATACTGGTAATAATTGTTGCTCTGCAACATTGATGTCCAGCAGTGTCAGTGCAAATAATCTATGATTATAACACTGGTGCTGCCACCATGTGGATTACCTATTTGGTAACTCTACCGTATACTGTTTGCAACATGAGTGAGACATAATTTGAAAATAACCCAGCAGCAAACAGTTTCCGGTATTTCAGAGCACAACTGCAAGTATGTTGTTTTTGTACTGGAAATATGTTGCCAATTTCATCAGAATGTGCTTAGCCCCAATTGACTTCGCACCCAAAAACCTACTTGCACTGCCATCCAATAATACACTAAATCAGAAGTGCTAGCATTTATCCCCTAAATTTGACAAGAAGACCTAGCATTGTTCTGGGAGTTAATTTGTAATTTAGGATGTTACTCATGCTGCACAGATTAAATTTATTGAATATCATGAACCACCTGCGGAGAGAGATCATTTAATTTGCAGACATGAGCTCTCACATGAGAGGATGTACTTTATTGCTTATAACAAAGTCATGCTCCTTTCCAGTCTATACTGTAACACAGTTCACACTGTTTAGTTGGAGCATGACATCACAACACTTGCTGGTGAGCTACTGCTAATGGATATAGTTGGATCATGCTCTAATGGGCCCAATATTGAAATGTGGGGCAACAGACCTCAGTCTGGGTCAGGGCACAATGGGCAATTAGATTAGTGAACAGGGCCATAACCTGAACATTTAGTCTATTCACTTGTTTCCTGTTGAAAGCTACTGATCAAACACAATAATGCTAGCAACATTAAGCAGAGCAGGATCCTACACAAGCTACAGAGTAGTAAACCACCATTTTAGAATAATACAAATAAAACTTGTGATGCATGAACTCACAGTCATTATTAGAGAAAGTAGCTTGGAAATAGTATTGTCTAAGTATAATACACATTCATTTCTTCTAACTACAAATATGGTAGTTGGTGTTGGAAATAACAGCCTCTCTGCTGCTGACTAAATTTGGGTTCAACTGCAGTGCGTCTCATCTATCAAACAGAAATGGCTCTGAAATATTACTGTCAAACTACAGAACAAACCATTTCTTTTAGTTGCAGGTGGAAATATTTGTTATCTATTATTTAATCTTTCCTAGCCTATGAGTGTTGGTCTGGTTAAAATATTGTCTGGCATCCATCTAAACAGAATGCACCCAAAAATAAAGATTTCTTTCTTTCAACCAAACTAATCTGCCTGCAAACACATTTATTCAGATATTGCAGACTGACTGATACTAGTCCAGGTGTTTTGTTACAATATAAACAAGGTCATTAGATGCTGGGGAAAACCCAATTTTAAGGTCAGAGGTTACATACAGGTCACCACAACAGAATATAGAAAAGTGTTCTTTATGTGGCCTATTGAAATTCGAACTCCATCATCAATATCCACACTGGTCCTTGATTAGTTATGTGATTTACACACACACACACACACACACACACTGTTGCATAACATCTGACATTAACAAATAAATATTCAAAGCATATTTTTCTTATTCATGATTACATTAGCGCCATAATATAAGCAGCATGAAATTATACTACATTCAACAGTATACACATAGGTGCAACTCTACATACTTGCTTGTAATTCCAAACCAACTGCAAACTGCACAGACCCAGCTCTGCTGGGACATAAAATGCTTGCATATCTGAGTCTGTGCTGTTTGTTAAGGGTAATCAGTGGAAGAAACAACATAGACCCTGATCAGCAGGTTAATTATGCTGTGGCAGATCACTATTTTTGTTGCTTGCAGTTTGAATCATCTTCTAAGCATGTACATACAGTTAATCTAGAATAAACTGCACTTTTGAATTAATTATCCTTTTGTAGATTTATGATTTATGTTGTGGCATAGCTTCCATAAGAAATAAAGTTAGATATATCAATGCAAAGTTCTCTTCCATAAGAAATGAATATTAAATATGGAATAACTTTAAGTATTTCTGTTAACATGTGTAAATTTAAACAGGGAATTCTCACAGAGCCCTTGGTCTTGCCACCACGATGTTGTGTAGCTATTTGTAAGAAGATGAATATCCAATATTTTCTTATGGTAATTTAATCGTTTTGGTATTGCACATTACATCACACAGCATATGAGCATTTTTATATAAATGACTACATGGAACTGTTTCAGAGCATCTTCAGGGCTTATTCAGGTCTTTTTTTTAAGCACAATACCAGTTGAGATCAATATCACATGGAAACATTCTAGCACCAAAACCAAAAGCAGAGCAATTTAAAAAGAGCTTCCAATACTCTGGTACAATTCTTTTGAACAAGCTTCCACGAAATTTAAAATCTGCTGAAAATATTAGAGTATTTAAGAAGAGATATCATAAGCATGTATATGTTTCTAATACATAATGTAATTTAGTATTTTAATACTAAATAAACAGTAATTATTGCTATCTTCATATAATGTGCATTGTTATGCTCCCCATACGAGGGCCTCAAGGGAGAATAGTCATTGACTAGAGTCACCCTCTATATATTATTATTATTATTATTATTATTATTATTATTATTATTATTATTATTATTATTACTTTGTGGACCCTGAACATGGTGTTAGAGTAGGGTTTAATGTACACATAATCAATGATAAGGTCAGTGTTTGAAACAGACAACTTTTATAACAACTGTCAATCAAACTGATGATGGACAATGAGTGACAAAGCTTTTCAATTAGGCACCACCAAATATATATCACTCTGCAGACAAACATTTTGTAGCTGCTTAAACCAATTAAAAAACATCAGCTACATAAAACAAACAAAATAAGGTCAGTGACAAGATTAGGGAGTCTAATACAAATAAAATTCAAAATAAAAAATAAATCTAACCAAGTAGAAGTCATTTGTATATACAAAAATCGTCAGCAACTGGAAAAAAGGGAGATAATTGTGACACTGACTGCATGGTTTTCGTTTCACATTCACAAGCAAATTTATGAATATTTAAATTAATCCCTGACTAAAAACATAAATCAGGTTAATATTATACAATATAGGAAAATATAGGCAGGAGGTCAAAATCTGTTACTGTGTGGCCCATTTGAATTCAAAGGGTCATTTGGAATCTGTTTTCATCCCACTGCACAGATTCAGCATTATTCAAATAAACAGATGAGAAAGATAATTAGGAACAGACAAAGCATCTGATGAACAGCTGCAGTGTCAGTTAAGGTAATGTTCAGCCTGCCAGGTTGGGACCCTTGCCTTATTTATTTAACAAGCTCTCTCACTCTGATTTGGCCATTCATATTTTGCAATGTATATATATATATATATATATATATATATATATATATATATATATATATATATATATATATATATATATATATATCAATGGCAACTATTTGATTTTTAATCATTATGTTTTCTCATTTTTTTTTCAACCCAATTTGCCCAAAGACAGTTCTTTTTTTTCCAAATTAAATTCAAGTAATTTTTCTTTTTGGTTTTGGGACAGGCCATAGACCAGGCTTCTAGCTATGCTAGGATTCTCATTATTAAGGCTATCATGTTAACTCAAAATTTCAAAATCTTGCTCAACTATTGATTGCTTCATTTGCTGTACATCTTTTACCTCTTGTAAAATATGTTTCTATTGAATAAATCGGAAAAATATTAAGTACAGCATCCTTAGGATTACTGTGATGTTGTTTCATACATCTACATATATGTTTATGATTAGGATATCAATAATGCAACAGGCTGTACTCTCTTCTTTTGGTCAACACTTTTCCTTTATCAATATATCTCCAGATGTACTGATAAGCTGCTAGTGTATTGTTTGGCTTTTCATTTACAAATCTTTATTTGCTGATTTAAATTATTCATTTGTCATTTAAAAATGAACTAGTTAAATGAAATTCCAAATGAATTCAAGTATTATTCCAAATTATTTCCAATATTGAATGTGTTGATGTGCCAGTAGTCTCAAATGTGTAATGTGCCATTGGCCTGGAGTGTGGTGATGTGCAAGCTGTCTTTTGATGTATCACAAGAATATAATCCAAAATGATCTCATCTGAATTGAATTTACAGTCATTCAAAGTTATTGTTTTAGTTCAAGAATATTATTGGGCACTTTTAAATTAAGTGAACAATAATTTGAAACAAACCGAATTAAAAAATTAAACACGACAAGACAGTGTTTCAGATGTTAATCCCAATGTAAACAAAGAAAATATATCCCTCTACTTGACTTGGTCACAATTACCAGTTGCTTAAAATACATTTTCTACTAATAACAAATTTCCATTCTGGACAATTCTAAAGGCAGAGTCATGACCAACGTTCCCTCTAAGAGAGTGGTAGATGTGCGCACAGTGCTCGCTCAACTGCGCAAGCATTACAGAAACGAGGAAAATATAATGTTGGATTGAGCAAAATTTGACATATCAGCTGTGTGGGGATGTCTGAGCAGCTGCGTGCGCGCACATGCATGCAGCTTAGAGAGAATGTTGGTCATGACTATCTTTAACTCAAATTGACATAAACATGTTTACTACTAATAGAGGTCTGTAAATTTAATCCACAATAATAGATTATTATTCTCTTTGTATTATGTTGTTTACAAACTATTTTTCCCTGGTCAGGTACACACGAATTTGATTTTGGACAAAGTCAAAAACAAACTATAGACAGACATAACATAAAATCATTCAGTGAACCCATCAAATAATACAAATTAAATATACATAACAGCATATATATATATATATATATATATATATATATATATATATATATATATATATATATATATATATATATATATATATATATATATATATATATATGCACACATCAACACTATTTTGGATATTGTTCATTGGAAATAAAGAATAAAGTTCTAGCTAAAACTTTGATGAGGAGATATTCTTTAATTACATGTGATTTATTCCAAATATAAACAAATTGATTTCTAAAGAGGGAAAAGATAAAGCATCGAGGTTCGGTTTCTTATAAATGGCTTAAATTGACCTAGAATGCAGGTGCCAACAGCTTAACAAGGCTTAGCAAGATCTACAATGTCAGAACAACAAAAAAAACTGATCTTTCTTTTCTAATGCTCATGACAAATGTCTTTTGAAAGATTGATTTTTAATTTGCAGGAACTGGTTCTCTGGCTTGTTTGCCTTCAATTGTCCAGAGTTTTGAGTAGATCAAAGCCAAGAACCAGTCTTGTTATAATCCCATCAATCATAATTAGTGAAGTTATTGGCAACTGGCTCAATCTCCTTTACCTGCATTGGTTCTTGATTACCTTCCTAATCTTCTTTTCACCTTAAGGCTACAAAAGATGTTATTGTAAATCCTACAGTTTTTGTAAACATGAAAACATTTTAGCAAATTTAGCAAAGAAAATTAATTTTAATAAATAGCTTTCACAGTTGAGACTGTATTAAACATAGTCATATATTTTAAAATGTAAAATGTCTGTTTTGCAGATATGCTGTATTGAATAAATTAAAGAATATTAAATAGTACTAAAATATAATTTACAGTAGCCTGAGGAATGCTAAGCTGGTGCCCTGTATTTTCATGCCAGTCTTGTCATGGAAAATCCCAATTAATGGCATATGGATGGCTGTATTATCACTCTAGTGCTATGCCCCATGATAGATGTCTTCTATGTAAAATACATTCCAAACAAGGCCAAGGCCTGCATGTTGATATCACAAGAACAGCACTGCTCAAAAACATCATGCAATATCCAGCACAGTGTTATATTATAGTCTAAAGACAAAAAGATGCTAGTAGAATCAATTGGGCATTAATGCAAGTAAAGGTGAACTCATTAAAATAGTTTTACATTTTTTTAAAAAAAGAACTACATTTTAATGAAAGAACTACATTACTTTATATTATTGTCTTGCCAAATTGCCAGCCTAGTCAGATGGCCTAATAATATACTGTCTTTGAGAAGGACATCCCACAGTGACTTCAGCTTGGCTAGATCACTTATTAGGTTGATAAAAGCGGGCCCAAAGAATCAATATCCAAAGAGTGGTCCAAAACTGACCAAGGGCAACACAATGAGAAAGTTGAGTGAGATCACCAGAAGAATGATTACAAACAACCTTCAATACTGTATAGCAATGACCTCACAGGCTTTGATTTTCATGACATTGCCAATCTGTGGCCTCATGGGCTTTGCTTTTCATGACATTGCCAATACCTGGCCTCATGGGTTTTGATTTTCATGAAATTGCAAAACCCTGCCCTCATATTTTCATGAAACATATCTATCTCAGTTAAACAGACAGATAATCTTTCTTAAAAGCCTGAACAATCAATCCACCTTGAGGTAGTTGCTATCAAAGTATCAAAGGCACACTTTACAGGAAGAAAAAGATGGTTACAAATCTCTCTCCTCATCTGATTTAGAACAGAAACATAACTAAAGCTCTAACTGGCAAGGTAGTCCAGCTTGATTATCTCCTCCAGCAAATGTACAACTAAGATTGATTTCAGCAGGAACAGCAGCTACTGAAGGTAGCTGATTCTTGTCCAGACACACAGGTTGGCAAACAAGAAAGACCTAATCACAGTTCCCAATGAACCACAAACATCCCTTTTCCACTGAAAAAAAAGCATGATTAACACTTTTTTTTCTTCCCTGATGTCAAGGACAGAAGGAAGACCATTTTAAGGGTAAGGTTCTTGCTGAAGCTCCACTCCAAGTTTCACAAGGAAGTTTTAGACAACAAATGAAGAACACAAGTGGTTCTACAACAGTGTTAAACACACACACACACACACACACACACACACACACACACACACACACACGAATTATGCCCCAGTGGCCTTGAATTACTTGAATAATAATTTTGCCGTTGCATCAAGTGTATGACATTGACCACTGGATCAAATGGTTCAGTGAGTATATCTTTGTACAAATTGTCTTACTTTCATAATAATTCATCCAAAATGTGGAGAAATTACATCATTGGGTTTTGGAAATACATGTATAAGCAAATGAAAAACTTGAACCAGAACATTAACAAAGTGTTGCTGCTGCAGCTACCAGAATAGTGACTTTATCTCCCTTCCCACTAATACAGGCAATACAAAATTAAATTCATCCCTCTGAATAATAAATAATTTTTTACATACAGTACTCTTTATGTTAATAATTCTTTTATGATCAGAATTTTTCTTTTTGAAAAATATCCAACTAAACAACATGGGACTGAATCATTAGGACATTAATCAAGCCCTTCCTGATATGTCAAGCAGCATAGCATCCAATTCTAATTCATGGTGCATTTGATTATATGGCCCTAGTGGATTGAGTGTTTTTACAGTGATCAAGTACTAACATTTCAAATATGCATGAAACATTCAGAATTTTTATTGATAACACAGTTTATATTGGCTAAACTTTCAAATGTGCATGAAACATCCATGACTTTTAGCAGTCTATATTGATCAAAAATGTGTCATCATTAAACATGGACTGCGCCAGGAGGAATTCATTCACAAATTTTCATTTATTGTTTAAAATTAAATTGTTTTGTTTAGATTGACCAACATTTTCCTAATACTTTATTAATAAATTTGTCAGCATAAATGTATGCGGAGTTTTCAACCAATATAATTGTCTTCAATAGCACACTACATCATGTAAAGACAATTGCCTGCATGGCGGGCGAAATCCCACTAAATGGATGAGTCAGATATTTTCTACAAATGTTTCCACAACATGGCGAGTGAAATCCCACTAAATGGATGAGTCAGATATGTTTCAAAAATGTTTCCACAATATGACAAGTGAAATCTCACTAAATGAACAAGTCAGATACGTTCTAAAAATGTTTCCAATACATGGTGAGCGAAATCCCACTAAATGGATGAGTCAGATATGTTCTAAAAATGTTTCCACAACATAGCAAGCGAAATCCCACTAAATGGATGAGTCAGATATGTTTCAAAAATGTTTCCACAATATGGCAAGTGAAATCTCACTAAATGGACGAGTCAGATACGTTCTAAAATTGTTTCCACAACATGGTGAGCGAAATCCCACTAAATGGATGAGTCAGATACGTTCTAAAAATGTTTCCAATACATGGTGAGCGAAATCCCACTAAATGTATGAGTCAGATATGTTCTAAAAATGTTTCCACAACATGGTAAGTGAAATCACACTAAATGGATGAGTCAGATAGGTTCAAAACAAAATTCCACAACATGTCAAGTGAAATTCCACTAAATGGATGAGTCATACGTTCTAAAAATGTTTCCACAATATGGATACTATATGTGATATTATGTAATTTTTGTTTCTAAATAAAAGGATGGACAAATTTATCAAACAAATTCCTATTGTTAAAAAAATGGTTTTCTTTGAAGAAAGCCTTTTTATAGTAATCAACATTTATTTGCTGGAATAAAACAAGAATTTTGAACACAAGCACAGATATGTGAATCTGCTTTGAGAAACATTTATAGCCCTTAAACTGCATTCAAGAAGACCTCATATTTATAATTGGTTCCCACACCTGCAATGTGGAAGAAGAGTGTTAACTTATTGGACAAGAACAGTTATCAGATACCATAGCAAAGAAATACTCTTATCTATTTCCAGCTTTTGATTTTGCCCTGTTCTTCATTAGATCTCAGGCAGATATACAAAGTATCAAGAATCTCTAAAACTATCTGAGACTGAAGAAATATTCTTCACATCAACTATAGACAACAATACAAAGAAAGGATCTCCGAGACATGGACTGTAGACGATTACATTAAATTTAAAATACAAAATTGCCTGTAATGTTTGCAGTCTCTAATATTTCACAGATCATCAATCAAAAAATCCTCATGTCCTGTAAGATGGATATACATGTAGTGAAATTTGGTTAGAAACATACTATAGAAAGTCCAGAGTTTTAAGGTCTAGAGTTAGAAACATACTATAGAAAGTCCAGAGTTTTAAGGTCTAGAGTTAGAAACATACTATAGAAAGTCCAGAGTTTTAAGGTCTAGAGTTTAGATTTTCCATCATACTTCTGATATAGCTATTTAAATTAAATACCATACAGAAAGCTTTAGCTTTGCTAAACTTAGAACAAGCTTGACTGATAACATCTATATATGCCAAATTGCATCCCTTCATCTCAAACAACTATAAACATATTGAGCGCAAGAGTGTGATTGGAAACTTAAAATATTGAGAAATTACTGTGACCAAGAAGATCGGAAGCCCAAAATGTGGTTAAAAAAACATTAAAAATATGAAACACAAAAGCATACCAAGTTCCATCCCCTAAACTCAAAAGACTTTAAAATTAAAGAAACGAGAGAAAAAGATAAAAAATTTAAAACATTTACTGTCATACTACTTATCATGATGTAAAAGTGTACAAAGTTGATTACTGTAATCAAAAATGGCTTTTAACGTTACGGATCCAGAAAGAATGTGATGGGAAAATGTAGTTGGGGGTGGAGGTGGGGAGAATAAGCAGGGAAAGGGGGATAAAACTAATTTTCATCATGCTGTTATTCCACTGCCATATTTTTCCTAGCACAAGGACCCGCCCCTCCCCCCCATTCCAAGGTGATTATTCCATCCTCCAGTTAGTAACACTGAATGCCTTCTAGAATAAACAGAAACTAAGCAAACTTATGTGTAAGATGACATCCAATATAAGCAAAATTTATATCATGTTGATTTTACTTATTTGACTCTATCCTGATATAATTGATTTAGAAAGATGATGTCATAATTAATACAGTATACAGTCTCTTCTTTTTAAACTTAAGTAATCCATAACCATGTTAATAATAAACCCAACAGATCATCAAAATGGCTTCAAGTGTGAAAGGAAGCAAGAACATCTCATTTGTATGTTGGATAAAAATGGCTTCAAGTGTGGAAGGAAGCAAAAAAATCTTGTTTGTATGTTGGATAACGCTCAATAAAGCAATGCTTAGGATTTCATTTTTAAAAAAACACAAAGAAAGTTTATATAGAACAGTTGGCGATCTGTGTTTTGATGCCTCAAAAAGAGTTTTTAGGAAAAAGAGTAATTAGGAAACAAGTAATTATTGTAATTATGAACAAGAGTCACATGCCATGTGCAAAACATATCTTTTAATCTGAGTTAGATTTTTTTTTTTTGGTAGGGTTTAATGCCATTATTCAGCACAAGATAGGCTATACAGGTAGTATAACTGGTGGAGGAAGAACATGGAAAACCCCAGAAAGAATCATCGACCCATGAGAAGCTACTGGCAAGCTTTCTCACATACCCACATTGGCCAAACCCGAGATTCAAACCCAGACAAACAAAGGACAATCACAGTGATCCCTAATGGTGAGTGCTTTAGACCACTTGGCCACTCCAGGGTCCCTAATTTGAGTTAGAAACACTCATATTATTCAGTAATTTCAATATAGTGAAAAATACCTATCTTTGTAGCAGCTATACTGGTATATATGAATCATTTGCATGCTTTTTCCTTCTCTAATCTAAATTAAACCCATATTAGTCCAAAATTTTACAATAAATCTCCGATATACATTCAGTTATAAACACAAACTGAAAAATTCTTTAAAGTTAAAAAAAATTCATCATTGGAACTGTGAGGACTTTAACTGTCACTGCCTGATATATACCTTTGAACTTTCAAATGAAATTAACACAACCCAATGAACTTTCAATTACTTTCAGCTGGACTGGGTGAGAGAGCTTGGGTTGGTGTGCTTGGGTTGGTGTGCATGGATATGAGAGAGTAAAGCTCATCAGCCTGTCTGAATAAGCAGGGATGTAGAGAGTGATATGGGCCCTGCAGTAAGAAACACCCAGGCCTCTCCTAGTTCTTGTTTATAAAATTAAAAAGTGTTGTTCAGCTTGGATCCCCTAATAGGCACTGGGCTTTGTGTGTGTGTGTGTGTGTGTGTGTGTGTGTGTGTGTGTGTGTAGTGCATATGCCGCCTAATTGTATATTATAGTATCGGTCCCGAGGCCATGCATATAAGCGAAGCATACAGTCGGCTCCGCTTATATGCATGGCCTCAGGACCGATGCTATGATATGCAACTAGGTGGCATATGCACTAAACCGGTGTTCATGTTATGGCATGTATTTTGTGCAGCATGCATACTGATACCCATTATTTCTCTGAAACAAGCCCCCATTTGGCCTAGTTCATTTAAATGTGACGCGATTTGCTCTGGCATCATATGGAGGTCAGTTTTGACAGTAGATCGAGGAGCAGACTTGTGGTCAGCGCTCCAGTCTTAATCTTAATCAAATTTAATGACCAGACTGGATTGGATTCTTAACGAGGGCGATGCGAGTTTGTGTTAAAGCTAAAGAGTGTTAAAGCCGTCGACCATGCTTGGTTAATTATTATGGTTGTCTACTATCGTGCCTCTTGGTGATCAACAGAGAATCAGTGTGCTAATGCCATCTTGGTAATATTTATGGTTATCTACTATAGCACCTCCTGGTGACCAACGGAGATCTAATAGCTGTGATGTTGATATTAACAGACCTCATTAATCAACCTTGACTGCTAATGTTTCGGAATCAGTTTCTTTTTATTTTGAAAGGAACAATTTTGAACAATGCAGTTATCCGAAGCAACTTAACACATAATAATGCATGTTCGGACCAGAAAGATTTATGCAATAATGCAAAATATGCATACAGACGATATGCAATTGTTTGACATTGATATCCATTGAAAACAATGGTAACAAATAGGGACCGGCACAAAGCTATGCAATAAGGTGGAATATGTAGTTATATGATATGTACATATCTGGAACCAACTGTGTGTGTGTATATATGTATGTATATGTATATATATATACACCCTTGTCTTTCCTGAGGGAGATGAAAGAACTGATGATGTATATATTGATAACAATTCTAATGCAGGATTGACACTAATATGTTACCCTTTGCACCACCCAACCCTCTTTCAGGATTAAAACCTGAATATTTGTTACTTATCAGTGTCCTTATCTGAGCATGTAATCAAAGTGCAGAGCTATGATTGACAGAACCAGCCTATGATATGGAATGGTTCCCTGCATCTGCATTCTAAGGAATAAAATTTCTATAGATCAAATCAGTTGTTCTGTCAGCCCAACCAGTCTGACATTTGTAGGTAGTTCACTTTAATACTAAGCAGTAGACCAGCTATTCCATTTATTTAGAAGAAATAAATTCCTTAGTTTTCCTTCCTGAGGAACAGAAGTTGAAAATATCTCTGATGAATAATTTCTTCTGTTTAATGGATGTCTTTGATAAATTTCACACAATGCAAAGGAATATATCAGGGATGGGTCTTTGTCAATTAATTTGCGAAAGAATGTAATTAGTTTTAAAATGGCTACTTTGCTCTAAAGGCAATATTAAGGTTGCTTGGCCCATTAAAGCATAACATGGCCCTCTCAAAATTAAAATAGCCCATTTTCTCCATTAATTCTGAACTGCTTTCTTTAAGCATCTGGGCCTATATAATTATCCTGACAATAATATTGACAGATGGAATCTGACAGATGAACAGGCAAGATAAATGGATTTTATGTTTTACTCTTGCTATTGTGTTTAGAACATAAAACCTTAAGTAATACTACAGTTACAACTAAAGATAATTCAAGTTTTTGATGGGATAACAGGTACAAATAAATATACACAGAAACTTATCACAAATAACTATGGACACCTGCTAATACAGGATTCCATTTAGATTTATTATTATTATTATTATTATTATTATTATTA
Organism: Unio delphinus; assembly: GCA_029339505.1. Taxonomy (NCBI): domain Eukaryota; kingdom Metazoa; phylum Mollusca; class Bivalvia; order Unionida; family Unionidae; genus Unio; species Unio delphinus. The sequence continues at coordinate 698,527 of JAQISU010000191.1, forward strand.
TTATTATTATTATTATTATATTATTATTATCATCATTATCATCATCATCATCATCATCATCATTTTATTTTATTTTATTTTATTTTATTTTATTTTATTTTATTTTATTTTATTAAAAGACCACTTTTATTTATTTGTATGGTTCTTTGAGTATTCTTGATTGAAAAAAATCTTAAATATTAAAAATAAAGCCTTGTATCCTAAGACCAATGTCAAGGTTTCTGCACAGAGTAAGGGTATGCATAAAATGATGTGTACATATTAGCTACATTCAAAGAGAAGGATAGGAACTACTGGTGTGGAATCATCTTACAAGGCACAACTGTTGATAGGAAAATGATGACTTGTAGAATGAAAATCAAGGGTGATTCCTTTCAAGCCCATATCTATTTAGATAAACTCAACTAAACCTTGCAGTGAGTTCATCAAGTTGAGTCAAGACATATAGGAGAGACTATCTTACACCAACAGCAGAAGAGAATCGAGTGCAAACATGCATCTTATATCCAAAGATCTGCCTGAAAACATTTTTTTAAAAGTGGAAATCCAAATAACACAAGAACCAGGATTAGCTTCATTATCACTGATCTGATTGCTGCCTGTATACAATTCTTGAACGACATCTTTAATAATTTCAAAGAACATATTTGCCATGCAGAAATAGGATTATTAATTACTAGCTTCAGCACAACAAAATTCAATTCTGTGAGGGAATTTTTTTTCACCCATAATGGCTAAGCCCAAGACTCAAACCCATATGGATAGAGGTAAGATAACAGTGATCAGTAAAGGCTAGGAACTTTAGACCACTCAGCTATCCAGGGTCCCCTTTAGGCAAGGTACTGGATAGCTGAGTGGTTTAAAGTACTTTACTACTATTGCTATTGCCTGGACAATAAATAACCTGTCCAAAACCAATCCTGCCTATACAAGACAATTTAAAGGTATGTGAAATTCAGGGGACAATTATGATAAACAAGCTAATTTGCTAAGGAGGTTTTTACAGCAGTTGAACCATACATTTTAATCTGCAACCCTTTTGAATACCCTACCTCCCCTTTCCATGTGCCTCTACAACAAATAACAGCCAATTAAACTTATCTCTGAAGAAGAGCTGACGAAAAGTCAAGTGTCTAATTAGCAGTAGAGAAAACACACCACCTCTCTTTGTTACCCAAAGGAATATGCCTAGATGCATGAATACATCAACAACATCTGATAGCAAGTTATACTACACCTGGCCCTAAACAAATAGTAGATATTCCCAGCTTTCTGTCAAAATGCATCACATATCATGAAACTAAAGTTATGTTGGGGAGTGAGGAGGGGCCTTGATAATGATTTCTACTGGTTAGCATAACTTCCTATAAAAATAAAAAGGATGATCTTTTAAACACACATGTAATACCAAATTATGTACAATGAAAGTTTGGTTAAAATTAACTTTAGGTGGAAAATTGCATTAAAGATAGATAAGTTATACATACTTGAATTGTCAATTCCATCTTAATTTTTTCACCCAAAATAAACTGATACAAAAATGGAGATAGACAAATGATGACACTTTGTCATTTCAACTTTTTCCATAGTACATGTAATAAAAATCCTAAGATATAAGCAAGGTTTTATTGAGAAAAATTTGCATAAAATTCTTTAATTTTCCATGTTTAGTTATATATTGTTATTGTTGTTCTGGGACTAAAACCATTTTCAGCATAGGAAAGCTATACATGTAGCCAGTATAGTCTAGTGGAGAAAGAACCATGGAAAACCTGCTAACAACTACTGACCCACTGGAAGCTAGTCTCACATACCCAAATTGGCCCAGCACATTCCTGCAATACATTATGGCTTTGGATACTTCACAGGCCTACTTGATTGGCTCCAATAGTATGTTTCTAGGCAAGATCTGGGTATATGCAATTTGTTACAAATATTCAGTAAAACAAACAACATACACCCTGATCTATTGTCACATTATGCAACAGCAGGTTAGGATCTATGTTGTTTGCAGTTGGGCTTAACTTATAAATGAGTACATTTGGTATTTTTGCTGCATGACATCAACTAAGTTTGGTTTGGGTTTGGTTTGGTTTAAACATGTAGCATGATGTCCCACCCAGTCACATTATCCTGACACCAAGCCAACCAGTCCTAATACTAACCTCATAATGCTGAGTGTCATGCGAGGCAGCTGTTAGTACCATTTTTGTAAGTCTTCCGTTTTGGGTTTGATTTGATTTAGCATGGTTAGGTGTTTATGTTACAGCAACACCAGTAAGTTTGGTAGTGCTGAGACAACTGAAGTGTTGGAGACACCATGGTAGCCAACCAGTGTCCAGCCTGCTCAGTAACATGCAAATTGGTAACTGGCAATTCAGCCACTGCCTATTTGGTAACATGCACTTTGGTCCCAGTCTTTACAGTACTGAACTAATCGATAACTAACAGGCAACTCGGTCACAACAAAACAATAAAGTCACACAATTTATAAGACATTTAAAAAGGAATTCCATCAGTGCAGTAAACTACAGTGACAACCTCTCAAGATCTCTGACAAAATGGAAATTTGACAGTCACTGATACAAGGTCACGTTCTGTTGACCTTAAATTCACCAATCAAATTAAGCCTTCACATTTATGACATTTAAAATATATTATGATGACTCTCTCTAACATAACAAAAAAATGCTTATGCTGATCAGTATTCCAAAAAAGGTGGACTGGTAATTCTGAAGGACTGCAAAATACAAACCTTTGTTGGTGGCTATCAGATCTACTTATTATAAGTACCATCAGACTGATTGATTACAGTGATCAATGGTGTTAGGGGTGAATAACCTCTACTTTACAAATGCATATTTAAGGGGTAAATTGAACAACAAAAGTACTGTACTGTCAGCAAAACAGTATATACATGTTGCATGTTTATTAATGCGCTATTCAAAGAATGGACATCTTTGTGCAAAAACCAGTTTTCTTCTGTCAGTCACAGTGACTCTGACCTTTTGACCCCCAAATCAACAGGCTTTTTGTCTAACCCTATATGTAAGTGAAAGGCATCCAAGACATTTGGTCAAAGTCTGTGATGTAGATCTAATGTTGCTGTGCAGAAAGCATTTTTCTTCATATGAGGTGACCTTGACCTTTGATCTTTTGACCCCAGCATCACAATGCTTCTTCATAAGCCCAAGGGCAAGCCATCCACAAAGTCTGGTTGATGAATATGATGTATAACTGATGTTACTGTGCTAAAATCTAATTTATTCTTTCAGTAAGTGACACTGAACTTCAAACTTTTTACTAAAATATCCGTAGGTTTCTTCTATACCCCAAGTTCTAGTCACTGACAAAGTTTGGTAGCTTGCTGGGAGAAAACTTGAGCTATCATCCTGAAGCCATTTTCTTTTAGTCACAGTGAACATAAGCTTTCACATAAAACAGGTATTTCCCAAATGCAAGCTATCTGTAAAGTTTCATTTCTATAGACAGTGGAGAACTTGAGTTAGTGTGTAGATACCATTTTTCTTATTGCCGTCATAATGACCTTTGAGCACTAAGTATACAGGATTCCTATAAAGCTGAATATAAGAAGGATGACAACACTGTGTGGAAATCAAACTGGGAACAGAAGAACATCATACAATTGGATGAAAACCACTCACATGTTGACCAAAATAAACTTAAGGATGAGTATTTCTAATGTATCTGCCACAATTAAAAACATTTACCATTACTTTTCTCCCTCTGTTTAAGACAAAAATTCTTTCAAAAGATTGCAAATCAGTATAGTTGTCCAAAGCTGACTTCTCTGTATTGTCACATGCATTAATGTATAGTTTCAGCAGTATTCTTCTGAAGATTTTTTGCAACAATACATGGTACTAAATAAGATTTTTGTACAAAATCTTAAAACATTATCATCAATTATAGCACCAATGCCTCAACCACCACAATTTGCAATTCAAGGAGCAGCTGACTGTTTTGTTTTAAATGGAGCCATCAGTTAATGTCTATGCCAAGAAAAACAGATTCCATATCTCAACACTATAAATTCTTGTTCATAGCTGTTTAATCTGTGCATTAAATCTACTTTAATGCCAAGGCATACAATGCAACTCGCTTACTTCATGTTCAACATGATTTTTACTGAAGTGTAATTGCCAACAGTGTGCAAAAGCACTAGTTATCTCAATTTTGATGCACTTCCATGGTTTATTTCCCACATATTTCTCATGTAGAACATTATCTTAAACCTTTTCCATTCCATAAATAATGAGAGTTGATATACTACCATATGCAATCGAGTGAAGATACTAAATATCTGACCAAAAAAGTTCATGACTGAGAAGACATACGAGTTACATTCGATTTCATTAGGGTAAAGAGTCATTTTTAAAAAACTTATTTGCAAAGGCAGGCAAAGATTTTACTTCATGTTCTACTAACACAAGCCAAATATGGTTTTCTTAATTCACAATTTATCACAAGCCTCTCTCACAAGCTGTATTTGGATCCTGGAGATGCTGAGCAACTTGGTTATCCAGACACTGTTTGAAGCCTGGTGCAATCCAGACATTGTTTGAAGTGTGGGCAGCTGTTTCTAAGCCTAATGATACAAAATGATGAAACATGGAATCAGTCCTGTTTCAGTCATATCTATTGTGTAAACTACCAATTAATAGTGAAATTAGTCCATTATCAACTCATATCAGAGATTTTGTTCAGTCAGTGATTATTTAATTTACTGGATGCATGAAAGTGAACAGGAACCAGTAATAATGCATGGAAACACAAGGGTGAGTGAGAACAACATATACCTGCATTTTATGACTTTCTTGAATAGAGCACTAAACTAAATCTGTAGAGAATGTGCAAGTTCTTTGTTCAAAACCAAGTCTGAGGAGTGAACCTGCCATAAGAAGTCACACATTTTATTAATATATTCTTACCATGATAAGAAGTCACACATTTTATTAATATATTCTTACCATTATAGTGCTATGAAGTTGCTGCTTACATCAAACATGATATCACAATTTGAATCCTTGTCAACATACCTTTGACAAACGAAAAATAAAGCAATGAAAATGGCTTTCAAAATTAAAAATGGACAATACATTTGTAATGGACACCAATGCACTATCAAACTCTAAAGGCTAAAGACAAGACCAACAGAATCCTGGCCGACCAGGATAAAATCTCAAGGACTTAAATTTATTGAAGTTTATGTGTTTATTTATTATTAAATTAAATACAGAAAGTTTTAGTTATGTAAAAAGATACACGCCTTTCAAAACATTAACACAAGATCTTAAGATTTGTTATGCCACACAACCACTGTTTCTGGCATGTAAATATACTTTATTTTTTTGGGTAGGCAATTATTACATTCTGAAGTTAATTAACTCTGAGCCTGTGCCAGTGACCCATGGGATCATGAGATGGTTACAGTTCCAGGCAACAAATAAGGTAGTTTTATAATTCCACGCAAATTCCAACAATGCAACAATGAACCCAATTAGAATGAAAATAATACACTTACTTTTCAGCTCCAAAACCCTTTTTAATATATCTTTCAAATCACAAGTAACACTGAGTTTTATCACATGCATTTCCTTTTACATAGCCATCCCCTTATTGATGCAATGAAGTTATTTCCAGAAAGAAAAAATAATAATAATATTAACAGGGTTAACTCAATTAGACAAAAGATATAATAAATTCTGAAGCCCTCTAAGATTTATGTGCAAATATACAAAGTGCACTCAATCACTTTATACTCACATAAATTCAGTACACAAATATGCATATACATCCATGCACACATTTGTGTACACACAAGTTTACAGACACAGAAGAGGCCAAGTGGTCTAAAGCGCTCACCATTATGGATCACTGCCATCTCACCTCTGTCTGTCTGGGTTCATATCTTGGATTTGCCCAATGTGGGTACATGAGAAAGCATGCCAGTAGCTTCATCTTTGGTTGGTGGTTCTTCACTGTGTTTTCCCATGTTCTTCCTCCACCATTGATACTGGCCAACATGTATAGTCTATCTTGTGCTGAAAATGGCATTAAACCCTACAACAACAACAACTGGAATATTGGCTTTACATTATAAATTAGAACTTGAATTTCATCTGTTTCATATATCTATTTTGAAAACCTTATCTAATAGAAGATTCTCTGACTTTTTGGGAATATTATTTGCATTTAATTGCAAAAAATATGACTTTTTGTAATTTCATGCTTTTGATTTTGGGATTATATTACAGCTGATGAAAATCATTGATCTCAACTTTGGTGTTGGGATTAACTATTTACATCGATAACCTTTATTCAAGTAAGCAAAGGATTACCTTGCACCACAGCTGAATCCTGTTTAATGCCATTCTCTCTAAACAACAAATAAAGCCTGTTTAATGCCATACTCCTTACACCACAACTAAAGCCTGTTTAATGCCCTTCTCCTTACACCACAGCTGAAGCCTGTCTAATGCTATTATTTCTATACAACAAATAAAGCCTGTTTAATGCCATTCTCCTTACACCACAACTAAAGCCTGTTTAATGCCATTCTCCTTACACCACAGCTGAAGCCTGTTACCATTCTCTCATTACAAGTAAAGCCTGTTTAATGCCATTCACCCTATACAACTAAAGCCTGTTGAATGACATTCTTCTACTAAAACTGATTTAATGCCATTCTCCTTACACCACAACTAAAGCCCGTTTAAAGCTATTGGAAAATTTTCAAGTTAATTTTTATCATTGTCTTCATCAGAGTGGAATCATCAGCAAATGTATTTAAATCAGGTGACATTGCATTTCCATTCTTTCATAAGAATATTGTTATTTTATAAAAAGAAACAAAAAGGGTCAGCAGGGATATCCAGAAATATTTTTTAAAGGGAGAGAGGAGGTGGTTAACAAGTAGACAAGTCTGTGGGAAAAAGTCCCCAATGTGGTTACAGCGAGCAAAGCCCATACATTTTAAACATTTCCATGTTATACTTTATGCTTCTAACTGTAAAGAAAAATTACTCAATACAAGAGTCATGTTGTTTAGTTCTCATTTTCAGCAGTCAAGTGTTGTGTCTGCCACCACATGCAACCACCTCCATACACCTACCCCTGATCAAAGTATTGATCCTTGAGGCACTCCAGTTTATCATTTGGTTTTCAGATACATGTACAATTGGTGTAATATTAAGAAATCTTACACTTAAGTATGATGCAAACCATTTGTAAGCTATATCACTACAATGATAAATTATTAGTTTTTCTAGGAAAATTTCAGGACATACAAGATCAAATACTTCATAAAATCCATAATGCTCCCATTCAATTTTCCTTCATGCAAAGCCCACAATTCTGTATCAACCATTGTCATTAGTGGTCTTCCACAAGAATGATTTTCTCTTAAACCAGATTAGTTATCATAAAGAAATTTATGGTTGCTAAAGTCATAAACTTGTCATACAGATTTTTTTTCTTCAATTGATTTGTAAAGAATCTTAAGAAATGGGTTGAAATTTTTTAAGGCATCCTTTTCAATGCCTTGTGGAGTGGAGCTAACTTTGCAGTTTGTTGTACATGGGAAATTTACTAGGCTTCAGTCATATGAATGCAACTGCCTCTACAAGCAGGTGCTTTTAAAATCATTGTGTCTATCATATCACATCCTGTAGACTGCAAATATTTTATACTAAATGTTTATTTTATTTCATCAATTTTAAATCTAAAATCTTCTGATAAAAATCACCCAAGCTTTGAGTGATATAATAAAATTGTTGGTTCTTTCAGCTTTGAGACCCCACTGAAAAAATTCCATTAAAAATATTTTCTATTATTACAAGGACCAGAATTATACAAAAACATCAATATTCAGTGTTGTGGGATGTCAGTCTTGTTCTTGATTTTCACACTCATAAAACCAAACCTGCCATAATATGCAGTGTCATGTGAAAAACACAATTCTGGATACCCAAACCCTGGACCAAAGTCATATTTTAAAAACAAAATCAGGAATTTAACCCCAATTTTTTTTCAACAAAAAAAATCCACCTTATCTTAATTGACCACTCCCATCTTAAATATGTGTATGAACAGTAGGTAAGCAGTCCCACTCAAAGCCCAGGTAAACATATTCTTAGTGTTTGTAGCTGATATATGGTTCAGTGGTCAGTTTAGTGTTCACATATATGATTTATTTTTGAAGAGTGTGATTCTGGAAACAATATGCTATTATCCAGGATGGTGGAGTTCTACTTCATCATGTACAACAGCAAGCAAGAGAAACAATTCCTTGAACATACTGCAAACATTGTACTGACAAGAAGTATACGATGTATATCAAAATAGTAGAACCCTATTATGTAGCATATTTGACATGCTAAATTTGAACATTTTCTTCATTAATTCATTATCTTAATATTGTTTTAATTAATAACTATTAATTGACCCATGCTTTTCAGGACAATTTTAGCTTTGAAATATATTGATTGAAAAACAAAAATAAGCACATGCTCATGTATGTGTGTGTGTGTGTGTGTGTGTGTGTGTGTGTGTGTGTGTGTGTGTGTGTGTGTGTGTGTGTATTTGATTTGGATTTTTAACACAGCTTTAAAACAATTTCAGCCATATTGCTATGATGTATGCAGTGTGGCAGTTCATAGTGATGTCTAGCACTGGGGCATCATGCTGCAGGCACATACCATAATGTCCCACCCAGTCACATTATCCTGACACCAGGCCGACCAGTCCTAATACATTCTATATCTTAATGCTGAGCACCTAGTAATGCAGGTACCACTTTTATAAACCTTTGATATAACTCAGCCAGAATTTGATCCAATGACCGCCCACATCCGAGGCAGATGCTCTAATCACTACACCACCTGAGCAGTCTGCCAATATTTGTTGATTTGTGTTGACAAAGCAATAACACCTGAACTAGACAGATGGATTTATGACTGCTGCATTGCCTGTAAAGTCCCATTAAACTTGAAAATATGTATTTTTTTTCCTACATCCTCAATGAAATGGTTAGCCCTAAATGTGTCATGTTTAAAGTTTTCTAGAGACAAGTATATCTTGTGGTCAAACTGACTTGTATACAGTTCTGACAGTTCTAACGTTTTTGTTGTTGTGAACAGCATCAGTCATATGTTCAGGGTTTGCTCAGGGAATCCAGACAGGAAGTTGGACAACAGTACAATCTAGTCTATAGTGAATGCAGAGATGATCACTAATGACACCTTCAAATCTACTACCAATGAAAGCAGCAATGACTACATCAATTAAGCATATATTTTCCCATCAAATGGATTTTAAAGACAGGTAAAGACAAATATGCTAAAATGTGTGTTCCTTAGTAGATTCAAGACTGAACTATTGTAATTTATTTCTGTCTGATTCATTTCAGTATCTACTTCAAAAAGTTCAAAATTTTTATATCTGATAATGCTAAGTCCACCAATTAAATCTTTCTTGCAATGTGTATTACATGCTTTAAAACAAAACAGACAAGTTAATTGTTTTTTTTATTCAGATTCTAATTAAAAACTTAATGTTTACTTCATTTTAAATAGTCAGCAAGTTTTTATTTTTTAATTTCATGGTGTGATATTTTAAATCTTGTACTTTTGTATGTGTTATCTAATATTGTAAAGCACTTATAGTTTCTAAAGACTAGGAGCTGTGTTAAGTGCACATTATTAGCATTAGTATTATTATTACTATTACTAAATAGTCACCAAATTTCAAAGATATCTGATCTGCATCCATAACTTTAAAAAATGTGTCATAATTCTAGGCTTTTTACCAAAACAAATTCTGTACTTTAATTCCACCAAATGTTATACTGTTAATTACTGAAAGCTTGCAGGTATGATACTGTCTCTAGTTTTAAAAGCATCTAATATTTTTATAGTAGCCAAGCCTGGCTGATGATCATGTTGTATTTGATTCATTTTTAAAGGCACCAGTCTACCCATGTCTATTAAATATGATACATGTCTTTAAAAACCGCTACAGTATCCCAAAGAATCTGTTTTACATCCTCTTAAAGCAACTTACTGTTGTTAAAGTTTCAAAAAGACCTAAAAGATTTATCTGTGGACACGTGTTCTATGACTTTAATTCATAGTTCAAGGAATCATGCAGTGATCATTTAATCCAATCGTAGGAACATAAAGCTTATAAAGATTTCCTGGAGTGTTGGTATAGATAGGACTGATATGGTTTTTTTAAATTTCCAACATTTACAAGGATTCTAAAATTATCAGACCAAAAGGTTCAATAAAATAGTTCAGTTTTTACATATCTTTTATTTCAAAAATCATTATTAAATTGAACAATATACCATTCCTGGTTATCACTTTTTCAAATTATAATTCACAATATGTATTCCAGTTGATATGAAATCGAGATAAGGGCTTGGAATTTTGTTAGGCTGTTTTCTGCAAGTCTGTCATATTTTGTTCAAAAACCATTTTTCAGATAAAATTAAGAGTCCAACATCTCTTATTTACTTATCTTTATGGACAGTATTACACAAATTATTGGGTAACAAAATGATTCACTTGTAACAATTAATTAATGTTTCAGAAATTCTTATCACTTGTACATTCTTTTCTAGTAATGTAAAAACTCGATTTTTTCTATGCCTTAATCCTTGAATATTATTATGAACTTAATAACATTCTTTTATATTATCCCATGTTTTCAAGATGTCAGTTCTTAATTGGGCACTTAAAAGGCAAAGTAATGAAGTCTAAGCAAATATTTTGCCATGAAATGAATTACAAAAGGCAAATGGATTGGAAAGAAGCCACAGTAACACCCCATTATGTAATATTAACATGATACTTAGATTATCTTAAATTTACCCTACAATGGAATATCTAAAATTTCCCATACAAACCAGTATCGCAAATTTACCATACAAAAATGGTATCTCAAATTTACCATACAAAAGCAGTATCCCAAATTTACCATACAAAAATGGTATCTCAAATTTACCATACAAAACAGTATCCCAAATTTACCATACAAAAACAGTATCATAAATGTACCATACAAATGAGTTATTTCAATATGAATTGAATTGCACACGGGATCATGGCAATAAAAATAAATTATTTTTAGGTTATTTGCAAGCAATCAGAGGCTTAGATAGCTGGGCTGTGGTGCAGTTCTGCGCCCTGGTCCACCTCATTGCCTTTTTGATAGACAGTGAGCCTGCTACAGTCTGGATTCTCCATTGCCTTTTAGCTCTACTTATAACAGTATTTATTTTGCTTCTTCATGAGCCATCAATCAACACACCATACAAACAAAGATAAGCACCAAAAAAGCACCCATACTATTACTGATGTCTTTATCACTTGGACATGTCTGATATATTTAAATACATGTTGTTGTTATTGTTGTTCCATTTTTCATCACCTCATCAACTGGAGATAAGTGACTTTCCCAAGGGCACATTGAGGCAGGTACTGAACATGTTACCATGGATTATGTATTTAATGTTTGTACTAATGAGCTACCATGTCTCCCCTATTTAAATACATTAATATAACCCTATTTAAATACATTAATATAACCCTATTTAATTACATCATATAACCCTCAAATGAAGTTAGTGATGATGATCAATCTACATTATTATTTATTGAAAATTATTCCCCGACTTGGGGATGTAAAATATTCACTATGTGCTTTCCTGTACACCTCTCCCTTAATAACTTGCTCACATCAGAGGCCAAAAACATTGACTGCACTGTAAGTAAGGATGTGAGTTACTGAGGGACCTTCCAAAACATATGCTTGACATCAAGAGAACTGTGGGTTGGGGCGGAACAGGGCTATTTAGTGACTGAAACCTCGTTTTATAATCGCATCAAGAATAATTGTCAATAAAGTGATTTTTCTAATGAAGTTGATCAATATTCTGTATAAATTACATTTTTTTTTAAAATGTCCAATATCAGAAAGATTGATAACATGATTCCAACTGGTTTCAACAACCAACATGGTGTGACATTATGTCATGGCTTTTTGTTTTGTTGATTAGTCTGGTTCCAGGAGTATTGTAGGTAGTATTTTCAGGGAAAAAAGGATTTTTCTAAGCAGGAAACCAGACTAATTGTTGATACACTACCAAACAATATTCCTTTTTTAAATAATAACAAACAGAAATACACATTTCGTGAGACCAATGTCTAATATTTTTTGTTGAAACTCTATTATTTTTAATTGTTCAAATAGTAAGATATTGATGCTATGAATTCATTCAAATAACAGTGAAACTTCTTATCATCATTGAGGATATCTCTATGTGTGAGTTCAGGAATGGTCTCAAACTCATTTTCCCCACAATTGTCCATATCTGTAAAACTGAGCTCTTTATTTTATGAAGTACTCATTTCTCTTGGTGTCTTGCTATCTTTAATCAGTTATGATTGAATAGGTTAATTTAAGGAAATATAATAAGATTACATACACAATAACATTTTTTACAGTGTTCGATTGATCGATTGAAATGTGTAACCCGACATACGATCGGGGCCGCTGGTTCCTAAGCAAGTAGGATTTGTATGCCTTTCAACTTTTTTAGTTAATTCCATCTCCTTTGATTCAAAAGATGTAATTAACATGATAATAGAAAGTAGGCCCGCTGTTTATTTAGTGCAACAATACAACAAATGCTTCCACTAGTCTGATATCAAAACACAGTTGGCACTTAATTAGGTTCTCAGAGAAATGCTTGGTACATAGCTATTAAAGTAGATTGACATGTTTTTATAGTTTTAATTACATGAGGACACATTGCACTAATGATGATCAGACATGCAAGGAACCAAAAGACAGAACTTGAACACAAATTTTAGTTAGTAAAAAAGTATTCAATTGGTATTTATTTATTAAAGTAATGCCTCCACTAGGCATATGAGACATTTTCATTGACTGAAATTTCCTTGAATATCATTAATTATGGTGTACTAAGAATGTTGTTTGACAAGAAAATAAAACAAATTTTATGACTTTATTTTAAAGTTGATATTTCATAATGCTGATTAAAATTTTCAGGACCTACCTACCATTATAGATGATAAAGCGAGCAATTGATCAAAATTTCCATTTTGATCATGATTTTCATCAAGTTCAATAAATTGGGATCAGTTTGGGGGCATTTCCTGATCAGTTTGTGGTATTTTTAAAAATGGGATCAATGTATGATCTGTGTTATAAGCAGGTTCACAAATTGTCAGGGAGTGGCGTAGTTTGAAATACCATGAAAAGAGGTGCATGTCAAATATGATAATGCTAAGTACATGTGCAAGACACTTGGCATCAAATATTCTTCTTTTCTTGCAGGACTTTTAAATATAACATGAAAAGGTTTCATGAATCTGAGCTTACAAAGGTGCAAATTAAAACAATATGTTGGCATATTTGTAGCATCCACTTGCCACTGTTCCACTCAGATAATTAGACTTATTCATTCAGATTTATTGACTAACTGCTAACAAGTATTTAAAGGAAAGAAGTCAACTAATTCAAATCCTAAAGGGACATGACCATTTTTCTATGTGGACATAATAACAGGAAAAGATGATCAAAGGATGTGTTAATGTTATGCTGTCCATTTTAACCACTTGCATTTCTCTCTCATGGGTAATGAGCAAAAGTAAAAGAAGTGAAAGTAAGTGTGAGAATACTGTCATCACTTTCTCTAAAGATGAATGCCCTAGATAGTCCCATGAGAATACCATGGCAACATACTTAGGTTTCTATCAGTAAGGAATTGGTAGCTCTCTTGAAAGTTCATTCAATGACCTCAAATGGTTAAGGCTGAATATGGCGTGAACTTTGAATGAGTAGGAAAATTAATATGCCACCATATAAAGATTTGAAATTGTATATATCATATTGCAAAACCTGTACAAACACCCCAAAACTTAGTCTGATTTTTTGTTGTTGTAGTAGGGTTTAATGCCATTTTTCAGCACAAGATAGGCTATACATGGCAGCCAGTATTAATAGTTGAGGAAGAACCGGAGAAAACCCCAGAAAAAAACACAGACCCACTAGAAGCTACTTGCAAGCTTTCTCACATACCCACATTGTGAGAATCAGACACTCGAACCCATGCAGACAGAGGTGAGATGGCAGTGGTCCGTAACGGAAAGCACTTTAGACCACTAGGCCATTCAGGGCCCCAAAAATTTAGTCTCATGCTATTGCATAATAATTCATTCATGTCTATGGCCAGTTGTAAATCAAAATTTCTGTTACATTATATTTTATTGACAGCTGCCACATGTGAACAAAATGACACCTACTTTTCTAAAGACACTCATATTGAATTGAGGAAGCTGATTTTTCATATATATATATATATATATATATATATATATATATATATATAACTCATACTATGACTAATAAGATACAAAAACATAAATACAGAATCCATGACTTTAGAACAAGAAGGTTTAAAGTTCTGATGTTGATTCTCTAACTCCAGAATCTCCAGTGTACAATGGATGGGTATAGAGTGGGAGGGACAAGGAAGGCTGGACAACTGGCCATCACAGAGGCTCTATAGCCAGCTGAGCTATGAATAAAAAACAACTAATATGCATGAAAAACACAATAAAATATTCAATTGATATTAAATTTTTTTAAAATAAGAGCCTTACCCATCAAGATCTTTATAAAATCCAAATGAAAAAACGGTAGTTGTATTCTTTATAGTTTGTCTCCTGTCATCTGCACATATCATCCCCCAGAGAAGAAAGAAACTTCTACACAGGCTATTGACTGTACTAATTAAATACAAGCAGACATGGAGTGGCTCAATGGTCTGATAAATCTCCTCTGTAATACACTGCTCTATACAAGGACAGTGAAAATAGTAATGCATAGCCACATTAGGTTTACTGGACAGGGCACAATGTAGCCTCTAATCAATTTGGATCAGTGTGACAAATTAGTGACCTGGGTTAATCTGTCCACCTTATTCATGAAGACTGTTGAAGAGTACTGAGTATTAAATAAATATTATGTATGGTCTATTTCATTTGACACATCAAAGGTTGTACAATAATGATACAAGGGTGTATAGGTCAACAACAAATGTGTACCATCCATACTGGATACTATCAATTTATTAATTAATGATGACAGGCTTGATACAGTATAAGAAAGTAACAGATTATTTATTTATTTACACTTTATGTGGCAAATAGTATAAAACAAACAAAAAAAAAACTAATGGACAAGGAACTAATGCAAGAGGTCAAATACACCAGAATACTCTAATGGTCCATCAACTAATTTCCATACCTGAAAAAATCTGCAAAGAAAACAAATAACTTACTGCAATTTTCATGAAAACAATGATCTCAATGCACTCAGACAAAAAAGGTTTATAGAGAATGAAACTAAAACATATTTTGAGCATGCAAGGATGAGAAGTATAGGTTGGCACATATGATGAAAATTCATTGTACAGTATGTGGTTTTATTTCCCCTTTTAAATTCTAGATACACATACATTCCAAATATATCTCATTTCACAGGTAAAAGGTCTTGCTGAGAGATAGCTGAATTCCAGCTAGTGTTGTAAATTTAAAAAGATGATAATCAATTGGACACAGCATGTCCCTCTCACTGACCACCCAGTGAACTTCCATACATGGCAAACTCCAATTACCCTGGAATATATATCTTCACTGGACAATTTAATTAGAGTAAGGTGTCCATCCCTTGACTTAATACTTGGACATGCTTCTTTGCCCTAGAATACCTCACAATTTGACCAATTCAGTACTTGTCAAAGCTCATGAAAAAGTTAAAAGATTTATTGACTCTTCATTGTTACCTTTCAGCCAGAACAAACCAAATGGACCCATCAAGTTTTCATTTAAAATTATACATAATACTGTAACCAAAGAAATATATGAGTAAATACAGGAAATGTTGATCGCCTGTCACATACATACCTTACATACTCGCTTACAAGATAGATCCAACTGCAAACTTCACAAACCCAGTTCTGCTGTCACAGAATGCACCTGCAGATCTGAGTCTATGCAGTTTAATAATTGAAACAAACAACACAGACTGTGATTTGCCAGTGTATAATCCACCATTGATCTGGGTAGATGCAGCCTGCACTTTAACTAGACTTATAAGTGAGTGTATAGGGTGGTCATATATCTAGGGCTAAAAAATTAAAAATACATCACATTGCACTGAAGTATAATGAAGATTGTGTTCATGCAAATACAAAAAATTTTATGTTTAATTATGTAAAGGGCTTATTCAACTCCACAACCTTAAGGTGAAAATATAAACATTCATACTGCACTAGACCCAATAGAAAAAAGTCCCATACTGTAGAAAAAAATTGTTTTTGCACCAATCTTTAAGTTAGCTACATAGAGATATTTCATACATGAGATGGGCATATAATTTGTGTTCATGGTACTTTTGTTAAAAATCAAATGTTCTAACAAATTTGACCAATTTTGTTCTACAGGGCACTTCTTTATCTGGAAAACAATTTAAAAAATAAAAACACCTACAACTTTTCTTTCGTAGATGTTTATGCCATGTCTGTGTTGGCATTGACTAAAGCCAAAGTCACTAAAGGTGATAAAATCTGTTAGATGGCAATGAGTACAAATTTTAAAACAATGTATCTGGCAATACAAACATTTACATGTACTGGTAGTGTTTGTGATAGTTTGCCAAGTTGCAATGTAATGTGTCCTTAACAGCCGCTAGTGTAACACACTCTCAAGGTTAAAGTCAAACCTATGACAAATATGATCAACTTTATTTGAGGTTCATTTTATAACAAATGAGATTAAATTTATATTAAAAAAAATTATAATTCAATCCTAGAAGTAATGAGCAGACACTAAAGTTCAACAAGAAAAAGATCAAGAACAGAAAATTCAGTTCATACCAGTTTCACCAGATATTCAAAAAAGGTTATTGTTTTCATTAGATACACTACTTATTGCAATAATGTGTATGCATGTTTTGGATTTTGAATGCAGCTTTAACAATTTTAATCATATTACTACCATGTCTGCAGTCTGGAAGTTTAAAACAATCTCCAGCACTGGGGTATCATGCCTCAGACATATATCATCATGTCCCACCTAGTCACATTGTCTTGACACCAGGCAACCAATCCTAACACTAACCTCTTATTGCTGAGAATCAAGTGAGGCAGCTGTAAGTACCATTATTATAAGTTTTGAACATGACTTGGCCAGGGTTCAAAGCTGTAACCTACCACATCTGAGGCAGGTGCTCTGACCCTTTAGACCATTGGAGCAGTCTATTGTAATAATGCAAGTCCCCAAGTAAATATAATAATACAGTCTAGACAACAAGGTTAGGGTGTCAAACTGTTGAAGTAAATAAGATTTTGTCCTTTTAATACTAATATTGCATTATGCACAACAACTTTTCCTTTGTTTTTTTAAGATGTTCCATCTAAGCATGGAAGGTGAGGTTGGGTTGGACAATGACCCCTGCCTTTGGGATTCTAGGTTCAATGCTGCTAACTGTAGAATGCTACTAACAGTTCTCTAAAATCCCTAGTAAAATCTGTAAAAAATGATCTTTTTTTCTATGGTTGAAATTTTATCAATTAGCATTGTCTGAATTCTAGTGTATTCAATATATACTCTGCCATCAGTGATGAATTCAGGAATTTTTGGGTCTGTGGAAGCATGAAGATGAGGACAGGATTGTTCATTTGTATGAAAATGGTTATGTTTCTTATTTTTCCAGTAAAGAGCCTACTATTTCAACTGGAACATGGGGTGGGATTTGACACCTATATACATCAGCTTAGATCCACTACTGAGACCTAATCAATTTTCCATTACAGGATAAACTCTTTGTAGATAATTCTATACCTATGGTGAATACTGAGCAAAGGTGCCTGTATTAATTTTACCAGTTACTGTTACCACTGTACATCATACAAATTTAAGCAATGCCTTGATAAATTCTAATGCAACAAAGTATGCAGTAATCAGTATACAAAGAAAAACAAATTTATCACTTGGGTGGCCTGTGGTAAAGAATCTAGTATTTCTGACGGAGGCAAAATGATCAAGATACATCTGAAATAATCCAGCTTTGATTAGAATTGTCTGACTGAGTGGAGGGGGAAGGGTGTGTATCTAAAGACCTCAATATAAAGATGTCTTTGAACCTATCTTTTGAAGAAAAAAATGTTTGTCCCTGAACATTTGTGCATTCTTATGGCTGGTGTTCCTGTTTGAAGTATATGTTGGTGCTATTAACTTTATTTTACCATCCATGTAACATAAATCTGTTTCCAATTTGATAAAACTTACTTTCTTAACCACTGACTACAAAAATAAATTCTGGCCAAAATATATAAAGTGCATAGCCTGAAAATTGGTCATTTTTATGATGCAAACATTTGTTGTAAGCAGACACTGCAGAATTTATGAAACTATGGAATGGTTAAATGATTACAATCCATTAACTGTATCATGCCAACTGTCCTTACTCCAGAGGTGCCTGCCTTGTACAGGTTTCAACAGGCATTTAATGACATTCTCTCATCTTCTACTTCTGTCTACTGTGCGTTAATTGTATTGCAGCAACATCATTTTGACACAGAGTATACATTTTAAGAGAGATTTTGAAACCTTTGGAACCTTGTATTTAGAAATCAGGGTGATTTTCATCACAACATTGTAGTATTTTATAAGATCTTGCTATAATATCTACAGACTTTTATCGTAACATTGTAGTATTTTATAAGATCTTGCCATAATATCTACAGACTTTTATCGTAACATTGTAGTATTTTATAAGATCTTGCCATAATATCTACAGACTTTTATCGTAACATTGTAGTATTTTATAAGATCTTGCCATAATATCTACAGACTTTTATCATAATATTGTAGTATTTCATAATTGTAACATTGTAGTATTTTATAAGATCTTGCCATAATATCTACAGACTTTTATCATAATATTGTAGTATTTTATAATCGTAACATTGTAGTATTTTATAAGATCTTGCCATAATATCTACAGACTTTTATCATAACATTGTAGTATTTTATAAGATCTTGCCATAATATCTACAGACTTTTATCGTAACATTGTAGTATTTTATAAGATCTTGCCATAATATCTACAGACTTTTATCATAATATTGTAGTATTTTATAAGATCTTGCCATAATATCTACAGACTTTTATCGTAACATTGTAGTATTTTATAAGATCTTGCCATAATATCTACAGACTTTTATCATAACATTGTAGTATTTTATAAGATCTTGCCATAATATCTACAGACTTTTATCATAATATTGTAGTATTTTATAAGATCTTGCCATAATATCTACAGACTTTTATCGTAACATTGTAGTATTTTATAAGATCTTGCCATAATATCTACAGACTTTTATTGTAACATTGAAGTATTTTATAAGATCTTGCCATAATATCTACAGACTTTTATCGTAACATTGTAGTATTTTATAAGATCTTGCCATAATATCTACAGACTTTGTGGGAGTCTAGGTGGAGTCCATAAAAATTTGGTTAATGATTATAGTTACAAAGCAGTGACACACAGGCAGGTCTCCGAGGGGCCCCTAGTGGTCTAAAGCGCTCTCCGTTACGGATCACTGCCATCTCACCTCTGTCTGCATGGGTTCGAGTCTAAGATTCAGCTAATGTAGTTATGTGAGAAAGCTTGCCAGTAGTGTCTCGTGGGTCGGTAGTTCTTTCCAGGGGTTTTCCTGGGTTCTTTTTCCACCATTAATACTGGCCGCCATGTATAGCCTATCATGTACTGAAAAATGGTGCTAAACCCTACAATTATAGGCAGGTCTCCAAAGACAAGTGGCTACATAAAGAGGTTCATTTTTACATTAATATGTCCTTACCGCTTGAAAAAGTGGTTAAGACAGGTATTTGCTTAATAATCTTCAAAGCAGTGAAATCTACGTCATCAAGTTCAGCAAGGCACATCCATAGAATGCTTTTGAAGTGGGACATGACTGCTGGCTTATATTTTGATAGCATGTATTTGATATACATTCCTTTGATGATGATGCCAAGGCATTCCTCCATGCCCTGGAAAGGCCAAGGAACCATCCATTTCATTTTCAAAGAAAGAGGGTATCTTCTTTGGAGCAGAATATTTTTTTCCATTGACCTCTAATTAATTATATTTTGTAAAGTGCCAAATTTTAGGTTGAATCTATTAAATAACTATTAGTTCTAGCCAGCAGCCATTTGTTAGATTTATGAGACACATTCTGTGCAGAGAGATACCGGTACAATCAGTTCACCCATTAACTGTGTTTGTTTAGTGCAGTACTGACTGCCATGACACGAAAGAGTCAGGGTTTGATTTTAACCAGACAAGGTGTTACTTGAAACCAAAGTGTGTCATCTTGACATGCTGATGTAAGCGACTTTCAAAGGAAAGCACGAGAAAATATATTTGTTCTGATTGGTCACTGTTGAATAAGGGGTGTGTTTTATACGAGAAATCTTTAGAATATAATATCATACTAGAGGAATTATAATTCAGTCTGAAGGTTCCTCTGCAAGAGAGGGCAGTGTAGTATTATTTTTGGAATATAGACTCCAGAGAGAATTTTAGAGAAGTACCTCCATAAAAATTAGACCAGAAACACTGCCAAAAACAAACGGTTAACAGATGCAACAAAAACACAAGGTATCTGTTTCAAATCCACGCTTATTATGATGTAATTCATATAATGTTTCTTCGTTACAGATCTGCATGATTTGTTGATACATTTCTATAAATAGTTTCATTTGTTACATTAATTTAGTAATGTGCTTTTGAATTATGAATTAGAATTCTTACCTTAATTCATAGTTAAGAATGACGTAGTGTTAATTGATGTCATAAAAAACACTATGTGGAGTTATGGATCGGAAGTGTTACGTTAATTCTTGAATTTATCATATTGTTTGAATATTGATTGTGTTCTAAGATTTAATGTCTTACTTTAATTAATGATTTACAAGAATACATGTGATTTCACCAAATTTTGATGTCGTAGATAACTTAGCGACAGTGTATAATGTATTAGGTCAAGGCATACCGAATTAACAAGTGGTTTAGCTGTATTGATCTGAAGACATGTGTAGTTAATTACTAGCCGTAAAATTTGTTATCACTGATAGTAATATCCGATTGTTCAAACCAGCAAAACATACAGTCTCAGCTATTACCGTGTAAAAAGAGACTTAGGATATGTTACTTTTCTTTTGAAAGGAAGAAAGAAATTAGCTTTTTATTTGGAGAGACGTGCAGTATGGAAATAGAGGACGTACAAGACGGGAAAAGAATATTGTGAAGTAGAAGTTGCAAGGTGTATACATCAATACAGAGGACACGTCTGAGTTCGAGCGGAACATCCATGAGGAAAAAGTATCTCGAGAGACAGGAACTTATGGATCAACATTGGATCGAGCAGAGAATGCAGTTCGACAATAACAGGTTATGAAAATCGAACAAGCAGATGAATTTGATTGAACTCTCAATTCTCTGATGAAGTTAACTATCAGTAATAGAATGGCTAAATTTGTTTAATTTGGTGACAGTTTAATTCTAAAACCACATGTATTCCGAATGAAAGGAAATTGCACTGTGTATGTATTTGATTAAATTGTTTATCTATCTTTACGGGGGCTCGTAGTTTTTTTGTTCAATATATCAGCTCAGTTTACCACTATACATTCTATACTCGAATCGGGCAATTATACCATGGGTGATCATCTCCTAGATAGTGAGTATCAGAGGGGAGTGGGTTAGAGTGTTGTTATTATATGTTGTGCAATACCTTTTGACAAGTGGGCTTGTACAATATTATACAAATAACGCTCATGACTCGCTAGAATCTGACATATTTGTTAATCAATATAATGGATATAATAACCTTTTTTTCTTAAAATTGAAGTAAGAATATTTTTAACTTTTTTTGGCCAGTTGTTTCCTAAAAAGACTTTCAGGCCTGCAACCCCTCTCTTCAATAGTCAGTATCTAGGAAATCCTCAGTCACACTTTTCAGATTTATTTAGACTTGATATAATAGCAATTACTTTATCAAAAGACATAAACCATTACAATATATCAGAATGTGCTTATCATGTTTGGTCAACTATATATTTTTCTTCCCTCAATATGTCATATCAGATTTCACCACCATGAAACACACCTTGTGAGATGGTCTGATAAATTTTAAGTAGTACATCATGTCTCTAACCTCTGGCAAAGTTCATTCATATCATAGATGCATCCAATTTATTGACAAGATGAAATCACTTACATCCTGTTTATTTGACAGATGAACCAACTAAGCTACTTTTAAAAGTCTTATATGTCCAAGTTTATGGCTGCTTCTGGATTTTTTTATATTTAAATTCTTGATTATTAACCTTTGAGATGGAAAATGCAACATAACATACTCAGACTGCACAAAAATGTCTGACTGCACAAAAATGTCTGAATAACAATCATTGAAATATAATTACTGGGTTGTATTAAGTAGCAATGTTCAGAAGGATGGATACCTAGATAAGTCTCTAACATGGGACACTTGAAACAAAATCCCCAAGGATCATTACAATTACAGTCAACATATTTATTGCAAACATCAATCATGATCAAAAAAATTTCCAATCAAATTTAAAGAATAAATATGTTTGCAATGAATTTTCAGATAAAACTTAAAACTTAAAATATACAAAATAAAAGAAACATCAGTTCAGCAAGTTAGATCCAAATCAGTTAAACAAAATGTTACAGTGTTGTAAAAGCAGACAGCTACAAAATCAAAATCTGCAAAATTAGCAGGATTTTGAGCCAGCTGCAGGCTGTTCAGGAAAGGCATTTCTTTTTAAGAATAAAATTACAGAGTTTAGTGTACAGACAGTAAGTAGCACACTGACCATTCCATCTTCAACAGGTCAAGGGGGCCCCAAGTAACAGAGTGTTTTAAAGTGCTCTCCATTATGGATCACTGCCATCCCACCTCTGTCTGCATGCGTTCGAGTCTCAGATTTGGCCAATGTGGGTATGTGAGAAAGCTTGCCGGTAGCTTCTCGTTGGTTGTGATTCTTTCCGGAGGTTTTCCCGGGTTCTTTTCTTCCTTCACCATTAATACTGGCTGCCATGTATAGCCTACCCATGTAC
The DNA here is from genome assembly GCA_029339505.1 of Unio delphinus. Classification (NCBI taxonomy): domain Eukaryota; kingdom Metazoa; phylum Mollusca; class Bivalvia; order Unionida; family Unionidae; genus Unio; species Unio delphinus. The sequence goes on from JAQISU010000191.1 coordinate 721,798, forward strand.
TGAAAAATGGTGTTAAACCCTACAACATTAACAGGTCAATAATAGACCTGAGCTGTTTTTCATTTTCATGGATACACTAAACCATGTTTACCATATGATCACACAGGGACTTGAACACATTGTGCTTGACCTGAATAACAGTCAGCTCATAACAAAATAACCTTTCTAAAACAGTCACCAAGTGACCTATCAAGAAAACTCACCGATATAGGTATCTTAGCAACCATGGATATTCTGGTAAGCATATTAGTATCTAGTTAATGACTCATTGTAATTTTAATGATTATATTAAAATAATGTGATCCAACATCGGTAAAATCAGAAGTTGTTTGCAAAGACATGAATTAAAACCCCTAATTTTGTTGGACTCTATCTCGACTCAGTGCTTGTTATGCATAAATGTTAAATGTAACTTCACTTTAATAAGGGCTTTTATGGAACCAATTTTCACGCTAACATTCTAAAAATGAAAACAACAGAATCAGACAGTATTTTCATAAGATAAACATTTCCCAAAAAAATTTAACATTAAGTTGTTGTTGTATGGTTTAATACCATTTTTCAGCACAAGATAGGCTGTTTCAATTGGTGACAGGCAAATTTGTTCCACTGTCAGTGGCTACTGGCAGGGTAAGCATTATGGTCAAGGTTCACCCTTTAAAGGTAGCAAGAATCAGGCATGCCAGACTGAGACAGTACAAGAATAATTCATCAACTTTTCTATGTTGAGCTTTATTTCTGTAACAAAATGACTGAGAAAATGATAACTTTGATTTATGAAAACCTACCTACTTGCATAAAACATGGACAACTTGACACATGGTCAATAGACTACACAGTTAATTGAAAAACTGTTCATATACCAACTTGTCAAGAAACATGTCACCTGTCATATGCAATGAAGTGTGAGGCTGTACAACTTCATGTACAATAATGCAGATTTAACTATAACATCAATTCATTCATTTATTCATTCATCCATGACAGTAAAAAGACAAAACAACATGATAGGGTTTAATTAAACCTTTTAGTACTACACAATATTTTTCCCAAATTCAAAGGTAGTTGTCAGAACATGCACCAATTAAATAAATCTGATAAGTTAAGGAATGAAAAATATTACATGTAGATGACACGCCAACAGATGTCACTGAACAAACTGTTGAAACATTGGAATATAAATCAGAGAGATGCAAAACGCAAACAATACTGCTAAATTTCTTTAACAATAGTTTGAGATGGCTGATGAATTTTAATTTGCAGTCAAGGACAAAAATTACAAGTATCGCTTTTATGCACCTGTCAATTTTATTTATATTATTTTATAAAGAAATTATCAGAATTTTTATTATATAAATGCACCACTACTTACATGTAAAAAAAATGTTTTTTTTTCCCCCATATTATTAATATTATTTACTTTAAAAAGAACCACAAAATGCATTTAAGTACATGTACATCAATCTGAAATACAAATGTAAATAAACTTGACATCATACTCTTTTCACATACCTTATGTTACAAAGACAATCAAAGACCATGCCAACATTTACTTTCAGCATGAGTAACCAATGTTTCTAACAGTTTGAATAATACCTAGTTCTGACAATGACTAATTGTATTGCTCTACCTGAATGCCATTGGTATAAGGGTAGGTACAGTTTTAACAGCACTTTTAAAACACTACTGATTGTATCATGCTAAGAAAATTGGACCATTAGTGTTAATTCACTGCAATAAAACTGTCAAATTATTTCTTATTCCAATTGCACTGCAGTGCATTCTCATGTCTAGCTTGTGACAGTACCCTTTGTTATAAGTGAAAAGACCATCACAATTTGGCTGTATTGAAGATAATTTTAAGTACTTACTAAATCCCATGAAGATGCCCAATCACGCCTTAAGAATATATCTGTGTAAATTTTCACCATTCCTGATTATAGTTCAACATTTTTTATTAACATCTAGTGTGCATCAATTCTAGATTACTTTTGCCTGTTTTGCTGCTTGTTGTCAGTCCATAACATGTTGCAATTTAGGTCAACTTTTTATTTATTATTTTTATACAGGTACAATCTTTATAATAAAATGGGTCCAAATCATGAAAATATAATGTTCAGCTGGAAGACAGTGGGTTTTAAATCTTTCTAATACATGGCCATATGATATTAGTTTCGCATATTAAGTTAAAAAATTGCAGTTTTACACCTACTGTAGCCCTCGGTTTCTTAATTGTTTTCACATTTACAGCTACACCTTGTAAATCTAGGCATCATTTTAACGTGGAGAAAGTTTCCCTTTCAAAGAACTTTCACATATCTTTATAAGTGTGAGAAGATAACATCTACAAAATGTCAAAATATTAACAGCTCTTTGAAAATCAAAAATCACTCCACATTAAAATGGCACCATATTTATTCAATTTAAAAACGTTGTTTATTATTATTATTATTATTATGCATTTATCTAATGGACCAACAGTTTGAGCTAGTTATTTTAAATCCAGCAATAATAGTTTCATGGTTTGGACCCATTTTCATATCGAGTACTCAGGTAATTATAATTAGAGCATAAGCAGTGTTGTGGACAGGTGTACCGTGCAAAGTAATGACATCAAATACTATCTGCATCTCACTTCTACCAACAAAAATTTTTTCCTAAGCATTGTAAGTTTCAACTTATTATTCATCCCAACAAATGTTCCAAAGCCTTGCAACTTTATTACTTGTCCCAACAAATGTTCCCAAAGCCTTGTAATTTTCCACTTTTTAATCATCCCAGCAAATTTTCCCTAAGCCTTGTAAGTTTCAGCTTTATTGTCCCAACAAATTTTCCATAAGCCTTGTAAGTTTCAACTTTATTACCTGTCCCAACAAATGTTCTTTAAGCCTTGTAAATTTCCACTTTTTGCTCATCCCAACATCTTGTAAGTTTCAACTTTTATAAACTCATCCCAAAAATTTCTCAAAGACTTTTCAACTTTTATACACTCATCCCAACAAATTTTCTCAAAGGCTTGTATGTTTCATCTTTATTACTTATCCCAACAAATTTTCTGTAATTCAATTAAGTTTCATCATTATTAGTATCAGCCAGTTATGTAAGCTGTGTTTTTAGATACAATGAGGCAAGACACTATGCGCCCTCCAACATGTAGTAAGAAGGAGACTAACTGAGACAGGAGCATAAGTGGCTCTGTCATTCACATGCCAGACTCATCACCAAAAGATGCAGGTTTGAATCCTATCATAGGATCAGACCTGACTGCCATCTATGGTATATCACTTTACTTCAAACTGCCATGGCATAATCTACTTCCAATTGCCATGGCATAATCTGCTTCTGTCAATGTTGACACTCATGCTTATTATTTTTTATACCAACATTTATGAAACTTGGTAACGTATGTTGGCATAACATTGTATGAATCAAATTACTTCATAAATTCTAACTTAAATGAAAACTTCTGCAAGATTTTCTATACATCAGAAAACAACCTTGGAATAATGAATATTTCAGGGTATCTGAGACCTCTTCCACATCTGCCTAACATTGTCCAAGAACAAGTTACCAAACTATTTACAAAAGGAGTCACCACTTTTTAAAGGTAGCTGTAAATTCAGAAGCATTCTGCTCAGCACTAACACCTCCTTCCCCTGCCCCATCTCCTATCTTGGCTGTCATATTGTTCTAAATCAACATAAGGAAGCAAATGGGTAAAAAAAATGACAGTGCTGTGTAAAATTAAATATATGGTCAATGCCTTACCTATGTACTAAGGTGAGATCATACACAACCTTACAGTCTTAATTACCATTTGTACTTCCTTCAAAGTTGAGTTAAACTTCATACAAGAAAGATCTTGATCTGCCGTAAAATAATGTGCCTGCATATCAGGGTCTATTCTGTTTGTTCTACTGATTACTCCAAACAAACTGCACAGACCCAGATCTGCCAGTGCAATATGGGGCTGTGCAGTTTGCAGTTGGACTAGTCTTACAAGTATTTACAGTAATAGACAGTTACCCGTTCTTTAAAAATTAAGGCTGACCTTGATAACAAATAGTATTACTGTTTATACATGCTTTCAGGTCTAACTGCAAATAACATAGACCCTGATGCATCACAGAATGTGCCAGCAGATCAGGGCCTATTATTGCCCATTCTACTGATTCATCCTAACAAACTTCAGAGACCCAGATCTGCCTGCATTATGTGATGGCAGATCTTGGTCAATTCAGTTTACATTTGGATATAACTTATAAATGCGTGTGTGGTGTGTCTATATATATATATATATATATATATATATATATATATATATATATATATATATATATATATATATATATATATATGGTACCTTCCTGTCAGCTAAACACAGTTTTAACAACCACCCTCTTCTATATCAAATAACCAATTTATTGTCACAGTTGCATATCTGCAGTTGTTAGTTAAGAAGTTCATAACTTCATAATATTGAAAATTATGGCTAAATGCTGACAGAACTCAGAGAAACCATCAAGCAGCATCAAAGAAATTAATTATATGAAAGGGTCTGAAGATTATGACTATAATTTGCTAGTTCAATGCTAATTAGGGTCTTACAACTAACCCCTATGGCCTAGAAACCAAATCCTTACTTTATACAAGATACAGACAAAGAACACAGTAAAAGCAAATGTCTTTTCATCAGAAAGCTAAGAACTCCCACTGTAGCAACATACCAATGATAGATTAGGAAGGATAATCACAGCATTTTCTCTGATTATTTCAATGCACACAGTTAAGGCCTGAAGACTGATCCAGGATTTTTTTTTATATCTGACAATTGCCTGTTTATAAGGACATGTGGTATTAGCAGTATGTTTGTGTATCAATCATGCTGGTTCTGTACATGTACCATGGGACATAAAATGAAACAGTTTTGGTGGCTACAGTATTCCTGTAAACTGTACAAAATAAAAATTATATTTCATACTTGATTTGTTTCATTTGAATGAGTTATCTCTTTCAGTGCCCACTTATCTACCTCCAACACCAAAACCCACCAAAAAGAATTTATGAAAGATGCATTTACCAAGAAAATGGCTGAGCTTCATGTTAAATCCTGCTTGTTCCAAGGAAACTACCTACCATACTCAAAATAAGGGACATGGAGTCTTTAACAAGATAATGCTAAATTAAAAAGGCAAAATCCCCTGTCTGGCAGTACTTCTGGCTTAAATTCTCCAAGAAAGATGGAAAATTAATAGGTAACCAAGCCATTCATCATGATTGTAAAGCTGAAATGAAGTTTCCAGATGGAACAATGAACTTGCCTGACCATGTTCACCAACATCATCTAATCTTAACTCCCAATGCAGTGAGAAGATGAAAATTAAATTAGAGCCTACAGTACAGTCACTCAGATTTGCTGTCATATAGAATATTTCCCATTCATTATTTACATAAAAACAAAGCTAGTTATATTCAACATTTACTTCTTGTTCACCTTAAATATCATTTTCTACTCTGCAAAGATTTTCCATAATATATTGTAATACGTACCTTATGTTCTTGCTTATAAGTCAAGTCAAACTGCAAGCAACAAAGATCCTGATCTGTTACAGCATAATCCACCTGCAGATCAGAATCTATTTTGTTTATTTTACAGATTGCTCTGAACAAACTGCAGATTTGCTGGCACACTAGATGACAGTAGATCTGGGTCAGTGCAGTTTGCAGTTGGACAGCTTTTTTAAGTATATATGGTATTACAATACAGTGTCATGAACTGCAATATAAAAATGAAGGCAATACAAAGCTCAACCACTTATACTGTACGTGCATGGACTCACCTGTTTTACTCAGAAGTGGGAGGAGCAAGAGGGATGCCAAGAGTATCTGTTCCATCCAAAATGGTGGTGGTGTTTTTCTAAACGATTTTACACCTGAAATTAAATAAATCAGCAGTCTTAGGATGGGTCAAAACGACTCAGTTTATACATTACAGTATTTAGTAGTCTTGCAGTATTTCTTATTTAAAACACTCAGGAGTCTTGCCTAATAACCACTTTGGAAATGTGAGGGATGCACTTATCGGTAAAGTTTTATCACATGAAAATTTGCTAATTTTATTAATAGAGGATGGGCATCAGCTTATCACATACGAATGAGTGCAAATCATTAAGATGCCTAATGACTGACTGATCTTAGGAATCCTAACTTTGTTTCTTTTTATTTTAAATCAAGTACTGCATATTCTCACTTATGAGTCAAGCCAACAGGTCTATGGATGTGTGAGATTTGGATTTTTAATGTAGCTTTAACAATTTTTCAGTCATATCACTATGATGTCTGCAGTGTGGCAGTGTATAGTGATGTCTAGCCCTGGGGCATCATCTGGCAGACATGTAGCATGATGTCTCACCTAGTCACATTATCCTGACACCAGGCCAACTAGTCCTAACACTAACCTTTTAATGCTGAATGCCAAGTGAGGCAGCAGTTAGTACCAGTTTTGTAAGTCTTTGATAATGACTTGATCAGGGATCGAACCCATGACTTGCTGCATCTGAGGTGCACACTCTAACCACTAGGCCACTAGAGCTGTCAGGGTCTATGCTATTTTATCAACAGGTTAATCCTAACTTTAAACACCCAGATCTTCTGGTGCATTATGTGACTGCAGATCTGGGGTTGTGCAGTTTGCCGCTGAACTCATCATAAAATAAAGTATGTGTAGTACCTCTTAAAGCTTGCTATGTTGTTCCCAACCAGATCTAATGGCTATTCTTAACCCCATCCATGTGTGAGGAAGCAATAAATAGAACACCAAAGACATTCTTGATATAGCCAGTCTAATCAACCTGTATCAAACCTTTTCAACCTCAATGAATGTAGCTGGCTGTATAAGTAACCTAAAATCAGTTTTATCACAGGAAGACAACACCTAGGAACTTGAAAATCTGCCAGTCAAGTCTTTCTCCCAAAAAATAAAAATAAAAAGTCAGACTGATTCAATGCTCTCTATCTCTTAGGCTAAAAAGACTATAAAGTAAATTCCATAAATGCTGCTGAGACAGACAGTAGTATCAGGCACTCTTCACCTGAAGATACACAATGTCTGCCTTCACTGAAGATATAAAACCAAATTTGTCACTACTGAAGAGGAGTTGTCTAGTTCAACCCGATTATTCACATGACTATCAGAATAAGGTTTTTCCCAAAAAAAAGGATAAGTGATCTGATTGGCTGATGAAGTGACCTAATATGTCATTGTAATCCTAAGATGACATCATGTTTCACGCAAACATTGAAAGTTTCATTGGCTAGTTGAAGCTGGCCTTTGCATCATGTTATGTCAAGCCAGTGTACTGTAAATGGCACATGATCTGCCCGTCTTGTGACCTTGTCCTCACTAATGACTTTGACCCTTGAACATGTCATGTGATCATACCTGCCATAAAATGTCATGTGAAAAAGACAATATTTTACTCCCAACCCCTTGACATGGTCATCTTTCAAAAAACTTGATTTCCAGCTCCCAAACCCCTTTATAGGGTCATCTTTCAATAAACATGGTTTCCAATTCCAAAAACCCTTGACAAGGTTATCTTTCAAAAACATAATTTCCAGCCATCTTAACAACAAGAGAGAGAAAATGAAAAATAGAAAGAGACCTTTCCGGACAAAGTGATAAATGCAATTAACCTGTATAAACTGTAAACTTTCATGCCTAAAGCTTAAGGAAAACTTTCACCTAGGGACAGCTGTATACAGTTGGTTGTCATAAAGGAGGTTAAAACATAAGCTGGTCTGAGCTGAAAACACGAATTACTTAACTGACAATAGCCAAGGTGATGTGGTGTTATGAATCCATTGTGAGAGAGGCATATACCTGTTAACATATTTGCACAGGCTGTAGTTGTTGTTATAGGGTTTAACACCATTTTTCAGCACAAGATAGGCTATACATGATGGCCAGTATAAATGGAGGAAGAACCCAGGAAAACCCCTGAAAGAAAGTTTGAAAGAACCACCAACCCACTACAAGCTACTGGCAAGCTTTTTCACATACCTTCATTAGCGGAGCCCAAGACTTGAACCCACACAGACAGAGGTGAGACAGTGGTGATCAGTAATGGTGAGTGCTTTATACCACTCTGCCACTCGCCACCCTTTGCATAGGTAAAATAGGTGAAGTGGAACAATCCAATTTATTAAAATTAAGAAATATGTTTCCAAAAAATAAAAGATATTACTCTTTGTTGCCTTCAATGCTAACATTTAGGCCAATTTTATTAAAGATTACATAATGATCAGCAGCAGCATTTCTTGAAGTCTGATTTCACCATAGTTGGATGATTGCAGAAGTGTCAATCATTATTTTCTAAGGCAAACAAACTGTTGAAGCACAACTTTGATTCAGATGAGGCAAATCCACTGACAAAGGAAGCAAAACCCAGCAAATATATTAACTTGAAAAATATATTTTTGATCAAATTCAGAACTAATTTAATCCTGTATACAAGTTATTTTTTAAAAATCTTTAGTCAAGGCAAAAAATAACTTTTGGTTCAAAACAAAATGCCTCTAAAATTCAATGGTTTTGTCATAACAAGTCAAAATACTGTCCGTTTAAAAGTGTATTAAACAATAATAATAATAAATAAAAAAACAAATAATAAAAAAATATTGTGTCTTGGACATTGGTAGATATGCTTGATTATTGATACAGTAAGAAAAACATATTTCAAGTTTTATCAAATATCTGTAGGGACTAATAGGATAAAACCTGGATAAGAAAACAGGTGACTGATTTACATGATCCTTGTTGTGACCTTGACCTTGACCTAAAGGATTGGGGACATGACTAAATACACAAAACAAGTCAAGCTGTATAAATATCAAACAAAGGCATTTAAAAGTTATACCCATACAAGAATGTAACTCAGAATAATATCATCCCTTGCTGTAATCAGACAGTGTTAAAGTTTTTTTTTTTTTAAACAAGCTTTTATTTTAAGTATTTAATAAACTTCCAAAATAAATATGGCTGGTAGGCTACACACAAACATATATGCACACATGCATGCACGCACGCACGCACATACACATTAAATAATAAAACCCATCAAGGCTTCCATCATTTAAAATCCATTGGACAGTGGAATATGGTATTCTAATGCAGTTGCTGATTTTGTGGTTCTCAATAGTTAATTAAGGGGTTTGGAGGTGATCTAGGTGCCATCAGTGTTACCATATAAGTCAAGCTGCAAACAACAAAGATTCTGATCTGCCATAGCATAATGTCCCTGCAGATTAGGGTCTATGCTGTTTGTCCTGATTACTTCTAACAAACTGAACAGAACTAGATCTGCGAGTAGATTATGCAATAGCAGATCTTGGTCTGTGCAGTTTGGTGCTGAACTCTTCTTATAAGCAAGTATATATGGTAAGTGTTTGCTCTTGTTAAAAACTAGAAGGTTTTTCAAACTTCCTCCAAGATTTTGACAAATTATCTCTCTGCTGTGCAGGAGTGTTACACTTCTTTTACAATTAAATTTCTTCACAATATTGCTATCTGTGAACATTTCCTTATTCATATTATAAAATGTGCCACAACTTCAAGCACTTGTTTATGCTCTGCAAATTGAAATAGCAGAAAAGCTCTTCAGTTACTGGTAGGTAACATGGTCTGCCAATGATGACTGTCACTAGTTATTTCTGGAACTGAGCTCTGCAGTCATGCATGAAAATTCTGATGAAGAATGATACTAATATGTGACTGTTAATATGTGAAAACTATAAAATACTGTATAATCAAGCCAAATTCTACCAGGCATGAGTTCTGAAATCTGGTTTTGCTGGACTCTGCAGATGGGACATCTTTCCCTCAATCAAAGTCCTTATTTGAAGCTTTATGATTCCAGTGATTGAAATAATCACATTTTAACATTTTACATTTGTAGTAAAATCTGATTTTAAAGATACATTGATGCTGATCACAAACTAGCCAGTGATCTTTAAAAAGACAGCTCAAACATTCTAATTTGAGGCCAAAAAAAATGTGAAGACATTGTTTTTTTTCCCAATACATAAATACATATCTGATTTACCAAACTTCCAAGGAACTGGGTTGTTGGGTTGTTCCACTAAGTCTGGTTTACCTATCCAAATTAACAAATACACAATCAACCAAGTTGTTTTCAGTCAATTATGTAATCTGCATCACTGATAGCCAAGAGTCACTGATCCACTACATTATTCACCTACATTCCATTGATAACCATTGGCCAAATTTTTTTAGATAATCAAGCAGATTAATATAGTTAATTGTCATATGAGGAAATTACATTTGTAAAATGTTTATACATTTATTTGTCATGCATGGGGAAAAAACCCCACAAAGCTACAGTTAATTGTCATACAAGTAAATTATCACCACTGAACAGTTTATACAGTTAATTTTCCTGCAAGTAAATTATCACCACTGAACAGTTTATACAGTTATTTTTCCAACATGGAAATTATCACCACTGAGCAGTTTATACAGTTGACAGAGGTGATACAGAGATAAATATAAAGATTTTTGGGAAATTGTGTCTTCATAAACACAACCCTCTCATCAGGTTTGGGTACACATTCATGTTTTTGTGTGACAAGCCATGACATTGCAGGTATGATACATGTCACAGAATTACATTTTTCTTGCCAGGACATTGACCTGGCTGTTTGTAAGTAGCACTCCATTATAATGTCTGTAGGAACAGGGTGACATAATTATGAGCTCATCATCAATGGGATATCAAGAGATCATTAACAGTGTGGCATAATCAAGAGCTCATCAATAGTGTGGTATAATCAAGAACTCATAAACAGTGGCATAATCAAGAGCTCATCAAGAGTGACATAGTCAGGAGCTCATCAACAGTGTGGCATAATCAAGAATTCATCATGAGTGAGGTATAATCAAGAGCTTATAAGCAGTGAGGTATAATTAAGAGCTCATCAAAAGTGATGTATAATCAAGAGCTCAGCAGCAGTGAGGTATAATCAAGAGCTCAGCAGCAGTGAGGTATAATCAAGAGCTTATCAGCAGTGTGGTATAATCAAGAGCTTATCAGCAGTGTGGTATAATCAAGAGCTCAGCAGCAGTGAGGTATAATCAAGAGCTTATCAGCAGTGTGGTATAATCAAGAGCTCATCAATAGTGATGTATACTCAAGAGTGCATCAGCAGTGAGGTATAATCAAGAGCTTATCAGAAGTGTGGTATAATCAAGAGTTCATCAATAGTAATTATAATCAAGAGCTCTTCATCAGTATGGCATAATCAAGAGCTCATCAATAGTGAGGTATAATCAAGAGCTCATCAATAGTGAGGTATAATCAAGAGCTCATCAATAGTGAGGTATAATCAAGAGCTTATCAGCAGTGTGGTATAATCAAGAGCTCATCAATAGTGATGTATACTCAAGAGTGCATCAGCAGTGAGGTATAATCAAGAGCTTATCAGAAGTGTGGTATAATCAAGAGTTCATCAACAGTAATTATAATCAAGAGCTCTTCATCAGTATGGCATAATCAAGAGCTCATCAATAGTGAGGTATAATCAAGAGCTCATCAATAGTGAGGTATAATCAAGAGCTCATCAATAGTGAGGTATAATCAAGAGCTTATCAGCAGTGTGGTATAATCAAGAGCTAATCAATAGTGAGGTATAATCAAGAGCTTATCAGCAGTGTGGTCTAATCAAGAGCTCATCAATAATGAGGTATAATCAAGAGCTCATCAGCAGTGAGGTATAATTAAGAGCTCATCATCAGTATGGCATAATCAAGAGCTCATCAATAGTGTGGCATAATCAAGAGTTCATCAACAGTGATGTGTGATCAAGAGCTCATCAACAGTGTGGTATAATCAAGAGCTCATTGAGTTAGGAATAATCAAGGATTCATCAACAGTATGGCATAATCAAGAGCTCATGAGCAGCATGGTATAATCAAAGAATTAATCAACAATGTGGCATAATAATGAGCTCATCAACTGTGTGGCATAATTAAGAGCTCATCAGCAGTGTGGTACAATCAAGAGCTCATTAACAGTGTGGCATACTCAAAAATTCATCAACAGTATGGCATAATCAAGAGCTCATGAGCAGCATGGTATAATCAAGAATTCATCAACAATGTGGCATAATAATGAACTCATCATCAGTTTGACATAATCAAAAGCTCAACAAGTTTGGCATAATCAAGAGCTCATCAACAGTATGGCAAAATCACCATTTCAACAATAGTGTAACATGCTCAAGAGTGCATCAACAGTTTGACAATGATGAGCTCATCAGCACTGTGACATAATCAAGATGTCATTAACAGTGTGGCATAATCAATAGCTCATCAACAGTGTGGCATAACCAATTTCTCATCAGCAGCATGGTATAATCCAGAACTCATCAACAGTGTGGCATAATTATTATCTCATCAACGGTGTGACATAATCAAGAGCTCATCAGGTGTGGCATACTCAAGAACTCAAAAGTGTGGCATAATTATGAACTCATCAGTGGTAGAGGTATGGCATAATCAAGAGTTCATCAAGTTTGGCATAATCAAGAGCTCAACAAGTTTGGTCAAATCAAGATCTCATCAAGTTTGGTAAATGCAAGAGCTCATCAAGTTTGGCAAAATCAAGAGCTCATTTACAGTAGCAAACTTAAGAGCTCATTAACGATGTGGCATAATCATGACCTTAACAACAGTGTAACATAATCAAGAGCACATCAACAGTATGGCATAATGAAGAGTTCATGAGCAGCATGGTATAATCAAGAACTCATCAACAGTGTGTCATATTTATGAGCTCATCAGTGGTGTGGCATAATCAAGAGCTCATCAACAGCATGGCATAATCAAGAGCTCATCAGCAATCTGGCATAATCAATAGGTCTTCAACAAGGTGGCATAATCAAGAGCTAAACAAGTGTGACATAATCAGGAGCTTATCAACAGGTGGCATTATCAAGAGCTTATCAGCAGGTGAACATATACTGATACTCTCTCCAAACCAGCAATGCATATTCCCAGTGCAGAATGTGATTCAATTTCAAATCATTTTCCAAGTGAATAATTACACCCAACAATGACTCCACAATTGCCTCAAATCCATCTATCTATAACCACAAACCTTCATTTTGCACTGAAATATTCTTAACAAGCTGTTAGATCAATTAAAGTGCTGTTCCTTGCAAAATCCTTTGAACAATATAATGCATTACATGACTTAAGCATCCAGACACTAAAGTGAAATGGAGATTAATTCACTTGAGCTGTTTTTGGGATTGTATTGTCTGCTTCAAAACAAAGTCCAAACAGAGTCCAAATAGCAAAAAAATGTTATTTATAAAAGTTTACTGAACCCTACCTCCATTATTTATGGAGGTGCAGGATGACATCTTGTTTGTCTTATAATCACCACTGTGAAGCAGCAGAACAACTAGTATCACCCTGGTTTTCTCAATTTACACCCCACATAAATATCAAAATATTAATAACAGGCTGGCATGGGTTAGAGGAAACTTAGCAAGATCTATACACAGAGATAAAATTACATAGCCATCAAGTAGGTTTAATTTTTACATCTTAATTTCAGTTACTACAAAACTCATTCCTGGCACAAATCCCATCTCAACTTGTTGAATTTCACTCTCATGTCCATCAATATTTTGGAGTAAATATCATTCTGTCCTTACAGACACTTAATTTTTATGCACAGGCTGATTTTCTTTCATGTCTGATTATGTACTTCACAATAAATATGCAAAATGGGTGCTGATAGGATAAAACAATTTAGAAAAAAAAACTGTTAAACCAGAAGACAACAAAAAGAAAAATGAAAACCATGATTGTTCAGAATAAGGCAAATTCAATGGATCAGTGGTTGTTCCAGGGTTTTCCCTCCACCAAAAAAAATAGCAACAATTTAAAGCTGATCATTGCTGAAAAATGATATTAAACTCCACAAAACCAAACCAAAATACCCAATCAGTGGTAAATGACCCCCACTGGATTTGGTAAACATGGAGACAAGAAAATCATGTGTGATTCTTACATAAAAAATGAGGTCACCACCAGGAAAGTGTAACCTGTTTTGCTAATACAGGCAAAACAATGAGTTAACAAGCCAGTGATTTTCTGTCTGAAATGCAATCGATAGAGTGTATTCTTTTAATGCATTTATTCTTTACATAAAAATGAGTCATAAATACTCACTTACAAGTCAAACCCTACAGCAAGCAATATAGACCCTGAATTGCTGTCATATAATATGCAAGCAGATCAGGATCTGTATTGTTTATTCTAATGATTACTCTTAATAAAATGCAAAGACCCAGATCTAACAGTGCATGTGGCTCAGTGCTGTCTGCAGCTTGACTCAACTTCAAGTTGAGTACATACAATAAGTACTTATCACACAGAAGCATAGTAACTTTCCAAGCGCAAACTGGAACTTGATGCTACATATATATTGTTATCAGAGTAATTTGATTTTGATTGCTTGACCACATCAGGTTGTCAGAAAATCCTGATTATGGTAAAGACAGGACAAATCAAATCATGGTCCAAAATTTCTGAATCTGACAACAAGACATGATCCAGCCATCAAAATCAAATTACAATGATAGTAACATTTTTGTTATGTACATATCAATTTTCTGATCAATTAATATATACCAAATCTGAAAAACAAAAGAACTTGCTTAACATAACAATTTCATCTTAAAAAAACCCACCAATTTCATCTTGATAAACCAATCAAACTACATTTTGATCAGCTGATAGACTATGAATACCACCGCTGTTTTACAAATGATGTTCATGAATCAAGTGATGCAAACTTTCACTGCAATGACTTTTAATAACGTGAGTTCTTTGATGCATGGGGGTAGCAGACTCATACATGTGATTTACATTTATCGTGCAGTTGTTAAATGTTTGCAGCAGAGCATTTCACCAGCTAAATTATGCAAGATCCAAACCATGGCTATACTGACAGGGGATGACATGTTTCTGGTGGCACATTGTGAGAGGCTTGAATGGGGACCTGGCATGGAAGTAACAGCGTTAATTTTTGAAAATGACCATATATACAAGGCTATACAAATTTAGTCGAACTCCAAACAATAAAGATACAGATCTGCCATAGCATAATGCACCTGCAAATTAGAGTCTATCTTATCTATTGATCACTCCTAACAAACTGCTCATACCCAGCTCTGCTGGTACATTATTTGCTGTCAGATCTGGGTCTGTTTGGCTTGTGTTCTAATAAGTGAGTATATATGGTAGTTATAGCAAGATTTGACATATTGTTGTAACTTGATAATACAGATTTATCAAAGAGAATGGTACTTATTTTCTTTTGCTTGTCAAGTGTTCATGCTTGCACAAGTTAAAATAATTCTGCAGAATCAATGTTAATGATTTTTTTGAAAGAAGAGTTGTTTTCAAGGAAAAATCTGTTCAGCATGTTCAGTGTAATGTAACCTTACTGTTCTAAGTAAAGCCATATGGTACAATGATACACAAAAAATATTACTAAAGAAAACACTTTTATTCTGATTTTTTTTTTGCTAACAAAGATTAGCTAAAATCGCATTATAAGAAATAGAGACTGTGCAGAATACAACTTTTCAAATGTTTCAGTTAAATAAATGCACAGACTGTAACAACATCAAATGACATTGTAGGGAAATGTTAAGCAATGTAATCAGAAAAACAAGTCAGTTTAATAAAGCTGTATTGTTCTATATTTGGAAGATCCACAGTTATAAATATCACAGTGAAAACAAATATATTATTATCAAAGTAATGATGGTTTAGGTATGGAATCTAGCCACATTACTCCATGAAATGAAGAAAAGAGTAAGAATCATAACAAATTAACTAATCCATGATGTAAGTTGATATAAAGCTGAATAACAAACATGATTTATGTCCTAACAAGAAAAACATGTCATTCTGTTACAAAACTATCTTACAACTCCCAAATCAATTCCTATTGCATATGGATGAAAAATTATCCAACTGAAGCCCCAACTATACAAAGCAGGCTGATTTCTGACTCAACAATGAACCTAATATCATTGTAACTGGTTATTAACTCTGTAGGAGTGGTAAGGTCAAAGGTAAAAAGTGCATTAAATGGATGAAACCAAATGTAACCATTTGCAATCTTGATAATTGCTGATTTTCTGACTGGCACCATCCTCAGTCTAACCTGCTTATTACTTCATACATACAACTTTTTAACCACAGCTATGGCATGAATTAATTAAACGTCTAGCTAAAGCTAATTAATTAAAATAAAACCTCTCGTCAGTTATCAACATTTTAATGGGAAACTCATCTTCCCTTACACCTAACATATCATCATATTCTTCTTTCTGATGTCTTGTACCTTATCACCTTAATTCCATGTACCACGCTCATATACAATTAGTACCGGTATACTTAAATATATTTATCTGCTTCCTTTGACATTAATAAACATAATAAGTGAGTAACTGATTGTAATAAAGACCTTAAACAAGTGCAATACATTACAGAGGTTTCATCCCCTAATTTTGTACAATATATTACAGAAGTCTGATCCATTAAGTTAATGCAATGTATTTTAGAGGTTTAACCCCTAAGTTAGTGCAATATAATACAGAGGTTTCTTCCCCTAATTTTGTGCAATATATTACAGAGGTTTAATCCTTTAAGTGAGTGCAATATAATACAGAGGTTTAATCTGCCAAGTCAGTGCAGTATACTACTGAAGTTTAATCCAATGAGTGCAATATATCAAGAGGTTTCATCCACTTAAGTGAGTATATTACAGAGGAATGTTGCAGTGGCGTCACTAGGGTTGGTGTCAATCGGTGCGGTAACTCATGGTGTCACCCCCATGGACCTCCTTCTGTAACATACCATACAAAAACTTGATAGACAGTCATTTTGGTGCCACCCCCTCTGATGGTGTCACCCGTTGAGTCCGCACACCCCTAGCGACGCCACTGTGATCGGTTATCCGCTTATGTTATCCGCTTATGAAATCCGACTAGACCGAGCAGTGTGTGCTCTGTAAAATTTGCAATTTTTCATTTTGGTGTCACCCCTCTGAGATGGTGTCACCCGGTGCGGTCCGCACCCCCCGCACCCCCGTAGCGACGCCACTGGATTGTTGTAAAGAAGCCAACCTTACATCTTGGGTTATCTTCCCTCTGCAAGTACTGCTCAACTATGCCAAATCATATTATTTAAAAAAAAACAATTTTTCTGGGGCTGTTCTTGGGCCAAATTTTAGTCCATTCCCATTTTTTTATATAAAAATGTCCATTCTTCCCTATCAGAATGTCAAACATTTCCAACATACATGTATCTTTAAAAAAGGTCCAATGCAACTTGACTAGAAAATTTATAATGTGCGAAGTAAAGGTAGTCCAAGTAACTAAGGCTATTGAAATATTTCAAAGTTAAAGAAGCATTTTCTTTGTAAAGTAGTGATGCATTAACAGCATGTAAACAAAATTAAAATTCCCCATCATGACATTAAAGATTTCATTTTCCACAAACCCCAGGCATTGTTTTGAAAATGGAAGAAAAATCAGTGTAAACTTATAAACCAGGTGAACTGGATACCATAACTTGAAATGTATACATACCCTGCAATGTACCTAGTGTCATGTATATTCCAAGTTAGCAACACATTGCTGAACATGATCAACTTCAAATGTATACATACCCTGCAATGTACCTAGTGTTATGTATATTCCAAGTAAGCAACACAATGCTGAACATGATCAACTTCAAATGAATTCAAGAATAATTCTGATTGGCCTATCTAATGAGAAATAAATTTGTTATCTATTCCAAAATGTGGTATAGAACATATATCTCTACAACTGCCAGTAACAACATTATCTTGTCCATCAAGGTGTCAAAGAAGCTAACAGGGGAACATTTTCATGTGCAAATAACGTGCTGAAGTGCAGTAACTATTCATCCCATGACTACCCCTTGGAGAAGATAGATACTAAATTTCTAGGTAAGTTTCCCTCAGTCAGGTCCAGGTGAATGGGTGCCAACCATCCATGACTAGTCATTGTAAAATTCTTTTTGTTATGGTGATTATTAATTTCAAGGAATGATTATGTTTCCTGCCCCCAGGTGAAGCTAAGCCCATAAAGACACAAAGGGCTTAGTGACAAAGTCAGGGTTGTGATGATGTTAATCAAAAAATGTACCCTAATATTATCATTCCTAAAAATATTTCAATCAATTTATTAGAACTCTTTATTTGCTATTCATCTTAAGAAATTTTTCAAAAATCTATTACTTTGCTTTAGTGAAAAAACTGTCCCTTTGCAGACTTCAACCAAATCCAATAAAATGATGCAAGTCATCACTTTTTAAAAATATATACAGTCCTCAACAACTTCACACGAAAAGGATTATTGATCCACTTTGTTCATGCCAACTGCTGCTGTATTTTATTAACTCAAAGAGCATCTACCATTCTGCTATCTGATTGGATGGAATTGACAGAAACTGAACCAATCAGATTTCTTCACCCATTTACACAGTGAGAATCTGGCAATAATCTGTACTGTCTCCATAAACAACAATACATACCATACATACTCATTTATAAGCCGATTCCAACTGCAAATTGCTCGGACCTAGATCTGCTGTTGAATAGTGTGCTGGCAGATCTGGGTTTGCACAGTTTGTTATAAGTAAACAGAAATACAAACAAGACAGAATTTGATCTGCAGGTGTATTATACTATACAGATCAGGATCTGTGTTGTTTACAGTCTGACTAGACTTATAAGCGAGCACATATGGTACCCATTATTACAAATTAGTTTCTCCAATTTAAACCATTTGTGCTCAAAAGTTTCTTTCAAGTCAAGGAAGTATATTAGAATCATGGATATTTGTCATTCTGAATATCTAAAATTTGTAATGACCATGTTCCTTGGTCGATTGTTTTTTATGCTATGAACAGTGACTCTTTCATCGGAAAGAAGGCAAGAACTTTCATCGGAAAGAAGGCAAGAATATTCAAAACAGTTTAGGTTAGCACACATACCAAGGGTTAATGTGGACTGAACTGGATCGCTAACCCATGGTTATTTGGTGAAGATTGACTTTTAATTTATGTCTGTAGCAAATAATTCTGTTTCTAAAATACCACAGCTTCAATTGGTTAAAGCATTGCTGTCCAACCTTTTTGACACCATGGGCTACTCAAATTCTTTTCCTGAAGCCAAGAGCCACAGCAGAAAACTTAAATGCAACATCTTAATAAATGATTCATAATTGTTTACCTGGTTAAGAAGATATACTATGAAAATAGGCCATGGACTTCTCTTACTAAAATGCACAAATAATTGCTTGAGCTCTGGTAGGCCATTTAAAACCAGCATATGGGCATCTGGTTGGACAGCACTGTTTTACAGTATCATGTCTTGTCTTGAGCAAAACAAAATTACATAAAAATATTTTCACATGATTCATAACCAGTATCAAAGATAACCTTAGAGCTAACAGTTCCACATGAAAATGTTTTTTCAGAACAACTTATAACCAGAACTAGGGCTGGTTGTTTTGGTTAGTTTTAACAAAACTTTAAACATTAATGGCGAGGCCCTGAGTGGCCAAGTGGTCTAAAGTGCTGTCCATTATGGATCACTGCCATCTCACCACTGTCTGCTTGGGTTCGAGTCTAAGATTCGGCTAATGTAGTTTTGTGAGAAAGCTTGCCAGTTAGCTACTCTAGGTTGGTGGTTCTTTCCGGGTTTTTCCAGTTTCTTCCTCCACCATTAATACTGGCCGCCATGTATAAACTATCTTGTGCTGAAAAATGGCGTTAAACCAAAAAAAAAACGAAACAAACATTATTGGCTAGAAATTACTAAGACAATTGGAACTGAGTGATTTTCCCAAGAGCACATCAATGCAATTGACATAGGCTTACCAGGGTGGGTATTAAATCAGAGACTCTTGCATTACAAATCTGAGGCTCCACCAACAAGGCAACATGGCTCACAGGAAAAATGGTAGCTTTAAAAGAAACGGTCTGATATCAAAGCTCTTTCCATGACCTACTCCAAACAGGAAAAATGGTAGCCTTAAAAAGAAACAGTTTGATATCAAAGCTATTTCTAACACCTACTCCAAACAGGAAAAATGGTTGCCTTAACGCTACCAGTATTCTATCAAAGTACTTCTGAAGCCTAGTCAAATTAAGCTGGACTTGCATATTCTTTGTTTTGTTATCCAACTGGCCACAAACTGATTTAAAATTCCATCAAACCCAGAATACATGTAATCATTGATAAGAACTTTAAATGACAGACAACTATTTTCAATTACATTATTTAAGTTTTTCAACTTTACTTTCTCCAGATGAAAAGAATCTAAACTAGGAGTAAATAATTTTAAAAAAAGAAGGAAAAGCCTTCATAATAATAAGACCGGGAAGTGAATCTGTGACACTATTATCTAGATTTCTGTAAATACATATTGCCCTTACTGCAAACTGAACTCTTAAAGTAAAAACACGTTCAAATTTTGAAAATAAAACATTTAAATAAAAAAATCTCAATTTATGAATAAAAATCACAAGGGATTGTTCCTAAAGCCCTTTTATTGTATTAAATATTGAGTCTGAACATCACAAAGTAAATACTGACCACACCCTTAAATCCCAAGTATTATCAGCAGCTGAATTCTGTCACGAGGTGACAAACAAAAACTAGAGTTTGATTTGATTGTAAAATCTTTCATATGTGTGTGTGTGTGTGTGTGTGTGTGTGTGTGTGTGTGTGTGTGTGTGTTCCTGCATATTATCTTTAACCAATGTAAACAGTGATGTACACAGATTATAAAAGTATTTTCAAAACCCAATTTATATGTTCAAGATTATTCAAGGCTATAAATTGCTCCTGCAGTCAATTCTCAATAATAAAAACTCTGATAACATAAGAAACAACGAAACAACGAAATAATATAAAATCTTGATGCATAATCTGTCAATATGTGTGGACAAATTATTCACTATGAAATAAAAACCATATAGACAATAATGCTTGTTATTTGAAAGGGATGTTTTTGTCAAAATCATTGTATGTGTTCATTATAGCAGAAGCATCAGTTTATATGTAGCTATTTCTTGATCATTATCAAGATGTACGATATGTATATCAAGATTATCAATGTATACTGACCCCAATTTTCTCACATTTTCATATCATCCACATTTGAATGATATTTTAGTATTAGGTCATTCATGCAAACCTTTATATTCTGTAAAAAATATGTAATCAGTTTTACACATGGACTGCTTGAATTGTTTTAAAGAGCTCCAATTTTAGCACAAAATGGGAATTGTATAGCTAAACATGACACCATGACTATGTGAGTATGACATATCCCTAAATAATTTTAAACTAAATATTAATTGCATTTCTATGTTCTTTAAAATGCAGATTAATGTTTTGTAATGATATTGTCAGAGCAACTACTTTTTGGAAAATTTTTACATTTTGGGGCTAAATAAGGTCTTATAGTACCTACCCATTTATTTTGCCTATCTCAAGCACTTTATACTAACAAGGTCTTTGTAAAAAGTTCAATTTTTTTTAAACAGTTGTCTCTATGCAGCTACCTAACTGCTTAATGTAATGTGCAGAAACCATTATTTTCTTGTGGGAGTTACCATGATCTCTCATCTTTAATATAGAACACCGACCTTGACCTTAGATCTTTACATGCCAAAATCATTTAGCCTCTTCCATATTTTTAGAGCAAGCCTCCCACATACTTTGACCAAAATATATGGTCCAAAAGTGAAGTTATTGCTGAGCAAATTTCTTATTTAAATCACAGTGATTAAAAACCAATATATTTCTTTCTTACGGTACCAAACTTTTAAGCCATTTACTAACTTTTGTGAAGGTCCCTGGTCAAGAACTGGAATTGTGTGCAGAACCATTTTGTATTATTTCAGTGACACTAGCATTTGACCTTTAAAGTTCAGAATTCATAAGAGTTTTACTTACCATAAGTGCAAGCCATCCACTAAATTTGGTCCAGTTCTGAGAAAATATTTTTCTTCTTTCAAACATAGTGACATTGACCTTTCACCTTTTTAGTTCAAAATTAATAGGCTTCTTCAGTATTCTAAGTGCAAGCTACTCAGAGAGTTTGGATCAAGTATTTGATTATGTGATGCAGAAGAAATGATATTATAAGAAAACAATTTCTTCTTTCTGTCAGTGAACATAACCTTGGACCAACG
Source organism: Unio delphinus (assembly GCA_029339505.1). Taxonomy (NCBI): domain Eukaryota; kingdom Metazoa; phylum Mollusca; class Bivalvia; order Unionida; family Unionidae; genus Unio; species Unio delphinus. Next base: position 744,140 of record JAQISU010000191.1, read on the forward strand.
TTCCCTCTAAGCGAATGGTAGATGTGCGCGCAGTGCTCACTGCACTGTGCAAGCATTACGGAGATGAGCAAAATTTAACATTGGATTGAGCAAGAATTGACAATTCAGCTGCGCAGACATACCTGAGCAGCTACATGCGTGCAGCTTAGAGGGAATGTTGCCTTGGACCCTAAAAAGACATGGGGGGTACTAATTTTAATTATGTACTGCTTACCTGCATTTACAATTACTTACTATACTCCTTTCTCTTTTCCACACACTAGTCTAAAGTCCAAGACAAGAGGAATAAAGTATGTAATAATTGCAGATAAGTGTCAGATAATCAAAATTACTCTAACACCATCCCCCATCCCCAAGAAAATAAATTGCAATAATCGTAATACTTTGCCTATTATTGTAGTGCTGCTGAATTTAGTAGCCAGGTGGGAGGCCTAAAGATAAGCTGTCAATGTGAACTTGCCATTTCTGTAGCAGGTTGTTTTGCTCAGGAATGGAGAAAGGCATCACAACTTGCCTGTCTGAGTCTAACATAATTGGACTAACTGCATAAATGTCTTCACTCTGGTGTGACACTAATAAGGCAGACTGATGAGAAAATGGAGCAAGGTTTCCAGAAGACAGTTTTGATGACATCCAATGAAGCAAAAGTTCCAAGTTGCAGCACATACATTAACCTCAAGTTGAGATTCTCAGCGAGAGACTGATGAGCTCTTTTGATAGAATAATCCACCTGGAGATGGTGCCTGCCAAATATTTGACCCACAGTAACTTTGAGAAGGAAAAGAGATGATTTTTACTATTAATTTTCCTCTAAGATTTACTAAATACAAACATAAGGCCCTAATGAGACAACGAAGCCTATCCTGATTATCCACAACACAGATGCAACTGTGATTGGAGATTTAACCAGAATCAGAGGCTACTGAACATACCTGATTCTTGCCCAGAAAAAATCCAAATTGGCAAAGAAAATAAACTAATTCCAAGTTACCATTGAAATACAAATAACCTTTTTCCACTAACAAAGCATGAATTTCACTCTTCTTCTTGCCAATGTCAGCTACAGTAGTAAGAATGTCTTAATAGTGTGCTATTTTCAAAGGAAGTTTCAATTAAAGGTTCATATGGAAGTTTAAATAATGATCAAAGAACACATGAAAGATTCCACCACCTGGCATTAAAGAGTGGGAGATTGGCATCTGAAATTCTGAAACATGTGGTTCTGGCCTAAATGGTGGAGCCCATAGGGAACCAATGGAGCAAAATGCCTTACAGCCCCTAATGGTGGATACTGAGCAAAATGCCTTACAACCTCTAATGTTGGATACTGAGCAGTCTTTCTCCTCAAAAGAGAACGATAAAAAATCAGAGACTCCAAGTAAAGAGTAACATATAAGACCAATGTGTTTCCTACTTCAATAATTACAGAATATTGTATTCTCCATGAGGGAAATATTTTAAACTATCTGCCTCCTAACCTGGGCAATGCAGTTGGCAACCTTAGGAACTTAATCTAGTGTGAAGACCAAGAATCTGTGGTTTGTTGCATATGAGAGAATATTGTGATGTGACAGCATATTCTTTGTCAGCTGCAATTCTCTTGAAATATCTGCCAACAGGTTGAGGTGGTGATGAACCACAACCATTGTGACCACATTAAGATGAACAGAGATGCAAAGGTCCTGATGAACTTGAAGGATTATTCTGCATGGTGGGAAGGCATAGGCTTAAAGACAATGTGCCTAAAATTAAAAGAACTCCTGGCCAAGACAAACTGCAGGAATTTCTTGTGTTAGTAAAATGGGGTTATGAAGGAAGGCTTTCTGGAAATCTATGCAGACTATCCAGTCATCTGAATAGATGCCATTCCTCACTGAGGTGGATGTTTCTATTTTGAAATATTTTCTGAAGAACCATGTTTAATGTGGCAAGACTAATGCAAAGTCAAAACTTTCCCCTCTTTTGAAAACATGATGATCTGGGAACAAAAGTCTCCCAGGTTTTCTGTGTTTGTAGTCCTTAGGTATACCATTTTAGACTGATGGAACCAAATACTGGACCTTTGAAGGGTCTCAAAAGCAATGCTGGTAACCCTCCTTTATTGTGCAAAGACCCACACATCCTCCACAAGACCTGAGCAAGCCTCTGGAAACTGTAGGTATAACGGAACCAATTGCGCAAGTCCATGTGGGTGTGGCTTAAGGTGTAGGGTCCATACCAATCAGAAATAAATAACAACACAAGCTATGATTGGTGGATTATGTAAGAGTTGTACTTTCTGTTAGGCTTAAAAAATAGTTTAGCCTCTTGGCAACATGTGAATTTATGTTAATTCCTATACAGATCATATTTTGTATTTTTTATGATTTTTTGAAAATGTCATAGACATGACTGAAAATAGGTATGTTGTGACTAGATAATTCATACCCCTGTCTAGTTCCAGCAGAGTTATCTCTCTTAAATGCAATGGAGTACCTGGTTTTGTCATCATCAAATTGACAATCTAACATTGTTCTCTATAACAGTGTGTGAGATGCACGCTAAATTAGGATAGAAAATATATTTATCTCTCCAAATATTAGCATTGAGGTCTATGGAAAAACAATTGGTACCATGATACCTGTACTAGGCTTGCACCTATCCAGGATGTTAGTAATGGGAATATACTGGTGAAGTGGGACTCTCTAGGTCCAACTGCCTCCCTTTTAAGGGAAGGAAAGGTGGCCTCAACTTGCAGGAAGGGTGAGAACCTGTCAGAATATTATCCAATATTATTCATAATTGCTTAATAATATTCAACTCGTGGTATCTGTGAAACAAGAAGGAATTGGTTTTAAAAGCAAAAACATGTTTTCTCTCCCCCCACCCCACTCCCAAGGTAAATGCTTCCAGTTTGTGATGCTGATAATAGATGTCCAAAATTCTAAGAAGGTGAATAAAGTTAACCTTTTTAGTAGCATAATGTAAGTCCCTGATTGTTATTACAATCTAGATTTTAGTTGTCTTATAAGATCAAAACAGTTTTGACAATTTAACATCATTAAAGTTCAAGTCTAAAAAGTTTAAAAATGTGCAAAAGAAAATGTTATCAATAATTAAGGTCACAATCACTAGAACCTAATAAGGTTTCTAATACCCAATCTTAGTATCTCCATATCCAATTTACTCCAATTTGGCAGTCTTTTTTCTTCAGCTATCCCACATACAAGAGTGTTTGATGGATGGACAGACAAAACAATGATAGATGGACAACAAACAGCCAATATGTTTCCCACCCATGTGGGAGGGGGAGAGGAAGGAGGTGAGAATGAGGGAGGCCAGAGGAAGGATACATATCAGCTTGTATATTATCTGTTCCACCTAAAACTAAAAGCTAGCTTTATATAGAAGCCATGTCAATAAATTAGTACCATACATACTCAGTCCAACTGCAAACGGCACATACCCAGATCAGCTATTACATAATGCACCAGTAAATATGGGTCTGTACAGTTTGTTAGAAGTAAATTAAGAAGTGGGTGGCCATTGGTCAGGGGGGCCATTTAAGAGGGGGACTACTGTAATCAATACAACAAATAAACACAGACTCTGATCTTTAGGTGCATCATGTGTCAGCAGACCAGGATCTTTGTTGTTTGCTATTTGACTAGACTTATAAGCAAGTATGGCACTTAGCATTCTTTCTTTCTATTCAGTTTGCCAAATGGCCCAAATGTTGAGAACACCATTCTTTATTGTGGCAGAGCTGCAGTCATAACGTGTTTATCAATTTCAATACTTGATTCTCATTGTACATACTTTAAAACAACCAGCCATGACTGTCTGATAAGTATCATTTCACACCAAGAAACATATCAGGAACAACTTAAAGGTGATCTTCTTTGACAGGAAAACAGACAAATTCTTGTCATGATGGTGGCCAGAGAACAATCAAATATACCAGTTAAATAAATCATGGCAGGCCCCACCATGAGACTGTGATTAAAGAAAAACAAACTGATCCAAAAGAGTGCCTGTGAATATTGGATACAAAATGTGTGGATCAATACCGGAAAGATCATTGAGGGTGATTTCGTTTTGGATATAGTGATTTTTCTACAGATGATTTCCACACAACTGTAAAAACTCAGAGCCTGTAAAAATAGTAACAGTCCATTTTATGAACATACAAATGATTCTACCAGGAGCAGGATAAAAAATACTGTTTTAAAGGTTCTCCTCAGTCCATATCGTGTTATATCTGAAATCTACCACTTCTGAAAATAAAGATTTAAAATAAAGCAAAGGTATCTGAATGCATTCTATCCACACAATACAAACAATAGTCATAACCCATTTACTGGGGATGATCCAATTTGTTATACCGGTGCAGCAACTGGTGTGATCATGCATGCCAAGTGATTACTAAACCACTTAATAAATGTTACACCATTGCTGACATATGTACACCACAAGCTGTAAACTGATTGCCTTGTTGCTCGTTTTTTTTCATAAATGGTTTAACGCCATTTTTTAGCACAATATAGGCTATACATGGCGGCCAGTATTAATGGTGGAGGAAGAACCCAGAAAACCCCCGGAAAGAACCACAAACCCACGAGAATCTATTGGCGAGCTTTCTCACATAACTACATTAGCTGAATCTTAGACTCGGCCCCACACAGACAGAGGTGAGACGGCAGTGATCCGTAACGGACAGCATTTTAGACCACTCGGGGCCCCTATTGATTGCCTTGTTGCTGCAATTGATACATTTTAAGACTAAGGGTAGGAGATTCATTAAAGCCTAATGAGTAATAATAAGATCAAAGGAGATATATCATGGCTCTCAAGTGTTTGATTAAAAATCAGCTGACCTTTACACAGGTTAGACAATAAAAGAGACTGACCAAAGATATGATCTTGGCAGAAGCATTTGCATAAACATTTCAATCTTGTGTTTTGTTTAATTATGACTGTGTTTTTCAGAATGTTTTAAGTGGAAATGTTATGGAAAAATATAAAGTTGTAAAGCCACTGACTAACAAACACCAAGTTTGATAATGTTTTGAGTTTAATTGGTGCAAGCAAGTAGCAAATGTTCTGAATTTCCATTGCATTTTTTATAAAAGCCAATTTAAAGATAGTATATTAGGGAAGTAATTATATCACTGGGCATAATCAAATATCCCTACATAAGGACATCAGGACCAGTCAAATACTGTAAACCTTTTCCTTGTGAAATTGCATGATAACATTGCATTCCATGTTATCAGTGGATAACAGGCAGTAAATTTGCACAGGAAACCAAACATGCTTGCTGATTTTATACTAAAAAATCTTTACAATGAATTATCAGATATACATTTCTTCTTTTTTATTTAATTGACAATACCGTGAATTGAAATTATGTTTACTGCAATGCTGCCATCAGGATTTGATTCATCTTCAAAGCATGTTATTTTATTAATAACCTGGTTGATAATGATAAAATATGCTACTGATTTAGAAGACAGCCTATTGATACATTTTTTAACCTAATCAAAAGTCCTGTCATGTGTATTAATTTATTCATAATTTAACATTGAAAATGCTAAAATTGATTCAATCTACACTGCATTTAAACTCCTAAAATTGATTCAATCTACACTGCATTTAAACTGCTTTTATTGGTTGTCTACACTGCATTTAAACTGCTTTTATTTATTGTCTACACTGCATTTAAACTGCTTTTATTGATTCAGTCTACACTGCATTTAAACTGCAAACATTGATTCAATCTACACTGCAGTTAAACTGCAAACATTGATTCAGTCTACACTGCATTTACACTGCTAACATTGATTCAGTCTACATTGCATTTAAACTGCTAAAATTGATTGTCTACACTGCATTTAAACTGCTTTTATTGATTGTCTACACTGCATTTAAACTGCTTTTATTGATTCAGTCTACACTGCATTTAAACTGCAAACATTGATTCAATCTACACTGCAGTTAAACTGCTTTTATTGATTCAGTCTACACTGCATTTAAACAGCTTTTTTATTCAGTCTACACTGCATTTAAACTGCTTTTTTATTCAGTCTACACTGCATTTAAACTGCTTTTATTGATTCAATCTACACTGCAGTTAAACTGCTTTTATTGATTCAGTCTACACTGCATTTAAACAGCTAATATTGATTAAATCTACACTGCATTTAAACTGCTTTTATTGATTCAGTCTACACTGCATTTAAACTGCTTTTATTGATTCAATCTACACTGCATTTAAACTGCTAAATTTGATTCAATATAAATTGCATTTAAACTGCTAAATTTGATTCAGTCTACACTGCATTTACACTGCTAAAATTGATTCAGTCTACATTGCATTTAAACTGCTAAAATTGATTGTCTACACTGCATTTAAACTGCTTTTATTGATTCAGTCTACACTGCATTTAAACTGCTTTTATTGATTGTCTACACTGCATTTAAACTGCTTTTTTATTCAGTCTACACTGCATTTAAACTGCTTTTATTGATTCAATCTACACTGCAATTAAACTGCTTTTATTGATTCAGTCTAGACTGCATTTAAACAGCTAAAATTGATTAAATCTATACTGCATTTAAACTGCTTTTATTGATTCAATCTACACTGCATTTAAACTGCTTTTATTGATTCAGTCTACACTGCATTTAAACTGCTTTTATTGATTCAATCTACACTGCATTTAACTGCTAAATTTGATTCAATCTAAATTGCATTTAAACTGCTAAATTTGATTCAGTCTACACTGCATTTACACTGCTAAAATTGATTCAGTCTACATTGCATTTAAACTGCTAAAATTGATTGTCTACACTGCATTTAAACTGCTTTTATTGATTCAGTCTACACTGCATTTAAACCGCTTTTATTGATTCAATCTACACTGCATTTAAACTGCTTTTATTGATTCAGTCTACACTGCATTTAAGCTGATAAAATTGATTCAATCTACACTGCATTTCAGTTTGACAGTACTTAAACATCACTACAAGTGGTACATATATTTCAGATCTCTCAATAAATTTATTTATACATATTACAAGTACCTGTATCCCATACCCTAAATAAATATTGTCAATCTAATTAGAACTGAGACATCTGATATAATGGAGATTTGATGGACATCTATTGACCTTGCAATTCACTGATCAAACTAAACTTCTCACATTGATGAAAGTGAAAAATATCATTCAGAGCAATTTCAAACTCTTCCTAAAACAAAATGTGACAACTTATATGACAGGTTACTAATATAAGTTTCAGATTAGAAATTTAAAAGATCACCAGAACATGAACCTTTTGTCAGATCTACTTATTTCAAGTACTTTGCAATTTTGACTTTGAAACTGGAGCAAATACCAATTTCCTTCAAATGGTTATGTGCGTAAGTTCTCCATTTATGTTCTTTTAAATGGTCAAGTCCTCGGGCTTATCAAAATAGGAAAAACAGTTTTTTGCATCTTTGTGGTTATTTTTACTTGTGGTTTGGCAAAACTCAGACAACCTTAGTAATGTTCCCATTGTGGTGACTCAATACTCAAATTTTCTGTTTTAAAGCTGCATTCCTTGCCACCAAAATCTGTCCAGATCATGCAATCTGGCTTGCTGAATTTCCAAATGCAAAATTTGCATCTGTTTTCATCTGAAATCAACTAGACACCATCTCCATGTCAATAATAGCATTCATTCTGGAGAAGTAAGAACATTTTCACAATGGCTCTCATAGCAGCCATATTGGATCTAGACTGGCACCATATTCATTGAGTACCAACTAGGTATCATGAAAAGTCGTAGCATGACCATTCAAATGGATTAACAGCAGCAGGTTTCTCACAACAGCCAAGTTGCAAGTTAGACCTGGATTATTTTCAATTAGGTCTAACTAGGTACCAAAACAAAACTACTGGTGTATCCACATATTGATACGACTATCTAGTTCTTAACTGTGAGTATTTTCAAAATGGTTGCCATGGTGGTCATATTGCATTTCAGATTAGCACTGAAGTCATTTTGCTCCAGCAAAATATTATAAGTCTTTTGATTAAATCCTACATTGACAGACAGGGGCCCCAAGTGGCCAAGTGGTCTAAAGCGCTCTCCATTACAGATCACTGCCATCTCATATCTGTCTGTGTGGGTTCAAATCTTAGATTCTGCAAATGTGGGTATGTAAGAAAACTTGCCAGGAGTTTCTCATGGGTCAGTGGTTCTTTACGGGGATTTTCCCAGGTTCTTCCTCCACCATGAATACTGGCCACCATGTATAGCACATTGCGTGCTGAAAAATTGTGTTAAACCCTAGAACAACAACAACATTGACAGACTATACATCCAGGAAAGAAAGCAATATCAAGATGGCAGCCACTGTGGAGGTTAGAATAGCACAATTTTCATTAGATGAACTAAATATATAAAGAAATCTTTTTGTAAGAACCCAATGTGGATATAAACATCCAATCTAGAATAGTGGTGACCTTTCAAGATGGCCACTGTGGCTGCTTTTACTCAAGTAGCAACATTTTCACATAAGTCTTCTGGTGAAACCACATGTTGATATCAGGAATAGCAATATTTTCAAGATGGCTGCTGTTGTGGCCATACTGGATATCCATGCAGCTCCATTTTTATTTATGACAATGGGATTGATCAGTGTGTAAAGTTTTATGGCAATTTTTAAAGAAGCTTAGGAGTAGTGATAACAAATTTATGCTAATGGACAAAGGTCAGTCAATTACCATACATACTCGCTCGTACATGAAGTCCAACTGCAAACTGCACAGATCCAGATCAGCTGTTGCATAATACACTGACAGATCTGGGTGTGTACATTTTGTTAATCAATAGAGAAAAAACAACACTGACCATGAGTTGCTGGTGCATTATATTATGGTAGCTCAGAATCTGTCATTTGCAGTTTGACTCTAATTATAAGTGAGTATATAATATAAATAATCTGTGCAACTGCTTGCTTATTTCTGAGCACCAATTAATGGTCTCCATAACAAATGACAGTATAAACTGCCCTAAAGTGATAGTTTTCCATAAACATCAAGCACAAATGTTGACTGCTTATACAGGTAATTGGCATATATTGTTATCTCTAAAAAAAAGTTTTAATATCTCCTTTTTTTTTCCTTCCAATTTACTGGAAATCTTGGTTTTACAAACATGACAATGTCTGTGCGTTTGGGAGTAAAAATTGTGTTATGGTTAAATGTCTTCTATCATTTTACACAAAACATTTTTAATATTTCGGGCAAATTTTAGGATATAATGACACAAGTTTATATTTAGCCATTTTTATGAAATGATACACCGCATACAGATACTGAATATACTCAATTATATGTGGAATCCAACTTCAAACATTCTAGACACAGAAAAAGAGCAATTGCAAAAGAACTGGCAGACCTGGGTCTATGCAGTTCCTTAATTAGTAGAACAAACAACAGAGACACTGATCTGCTGGCACATTATGCAATTGTTGAACATAGTCCATGTTCTTTGCTGTTGAATCGACTTGTAATGTGAGCATGAAAATTCACAGTATTTATCGTGATATAAACCTATCATACAATGCATATCTTTAAACATAAAGAAATTGACTAATAAATTATTCATGGCTGTTGAAGATTTCAAGCAACTTTTATAAATGAACATAGTTTTGATGCAATTCTACATCATTAGTATCAATGAATAAAAACGGCAAAATTGTTGATTCATAAAGAAACAGTTACACCATTAGCAACAATTAAACAGTAATCAATAGAATTTCTCTTCCTTATAATAGAAGCCTTGTACGATCAAAATTTGGACATCATCCAGGTATTTTTTTTTTTTTACAGAGGTTCATTTATATTTAATGTATGGCATGCAGAATGTGCAGCATTTGGTCAGACTTTTCAATATTTTATGAAAAGTCTTAACAAAATTGTTAGCTGTAACCTTACGCTTGCATTCAAGTATTTTAATTATCTTAATCAATCTTCCCAGCATTATGTAAAATGTCAGAACATCCAGAACATGCAACAAGATACTAAAACATGAAACTCCCAGATCATGGATGAAAAAAATAAAAAGAAAAAGAAATAATTCTTAAACCCACTTGATACCAGGAGGCCCAAGACCAGCCCTTTAACACTTTTGTTTGACCCAACTTTAGCTGGAGCAACTGCTGTATACATACAGTATTGGGAATGACTCTAGTGTTTGACACTGATCCTGCCTCCATCTACATCATACCATACTGTTATACTCTGCCTCTACAGTCCAAAGTAATCTCCTATATGTGTTCATCTAAAGCTGCCCTCTTCTGCCACCTTAAAGTTATTTGGCACTCTGAGGATTGGTTCTCTACCACCCCTGTAAAGGCTACAAATCCCTGTTATATGGAAGTAGCTGCCAAGCCTTTGTAAGATGTCCCTGCTCCTTGATTAATAGACCCTGGTGATAATTTGATATGCTAACAAATTATAAATCCAACATACAGTGTTTGATAATATTCTTAATACAAGCACCTTTCAAATAAATAGGACACAAGATCCTTCTTCAAAGAAAACTGTGTCTCCATATTATATCCATACCATTGCTAGTACAGTCAATGTAGTCCAAATACACAATGAATCAACAAAAATTTACCTCAGCACTCTTGTCATCACCTTTTTGCCCTAACATGCTTTAAAATAAGTAACTAGAATCTACCTCATTTATCATTTTATATATTTAAATGAATCTGACACTGGATAACTATGGCTGTCTATTATAAATGCAGAGATCTGTTTTCAAAACCACCTTCACTTCAGATTCACTATTATATCTTCAATAATATATTCAAATAGCAAATGAAAGCATTCTATTTTTGGACATAAAATAAGCAAGAGTCCTTCAAAGGGGCTGACACTTTTAAAAAGAATTTCCAGTAATTGAAGTTAAGACAATTTCTGTTTTTAAATGCTGAGTTTTGACACCATCTCTAAAATTCTTGAGTGGTAAGATTTTTGAATTAGCTGCTAGAGTGGCTGTATTAGATATAATAAGATAAGCACCATTTTCATTGAGAACACTTTACATTTTTGGGGAAAACACCATGCTAATTAATATGACCATCCATTTTTGGGGAAAACACCATGCTAATTAATATGACCATCCATTTTTGGGGAAATCACCATGCTAATTAATATGACCATCCATTTTGGAAGAGTAACATTAACTTTATTTTTAAGATGACCACTAATGTTGCCATATGGTATGTCCAAGCATCTCAATTTTCATTTTGGAACAACTAGACAACATTTCTGATGCAAACCTTCCGCTAAGGAGTACATCTAGTGCCAACTAGACATGGAAAGGTGGCTTTCTATACCAATGAAAGAGAAACCAATTGTGTGGACTGGATATTTGCACATCAGCCAACAGTATACCATTTTTTAAAACCAGTTTGCTTCTCTCAGACCTCAACTTCGCTAGCTAAGGTTCTAATATGCTAATCCTATCTACACCTTAGTAGATCAAGCAGACATTTCTGTGGTTCAGTTCTGTGAATTTCGTTGGAAGCCACTGCATCCAATCAAAATTAAGCTGTTCAAATTTGAACACTGTTTCTACATAATAATAATAATAATAATAATAATAATAATAATAATAATAATAATAATAACTTTATTTAAAGAGGGTAACACAATTAGCTAAGAACTAATCTACCTTGAGGCCCTCATACAAGGAATTTATTTAAATCAGCAGCATCTCAGAAGCCACTGGATATATTGGGTTTGGAAGATGAAAATAGAGTGGGCATTTCTAATCTCAACTGGAATACTATTCCAGAGCAAAGTTCCAGAGTATTGGAAACTTTTTTTGAATAATTCCTTATTTGGTTTGGGAATTTTATACTGTTTTGTAGATATTGATCATAGGTGGGGTGTATTACCAGGTAGCCTATACTGGAATAGGGATTGTAAATATTCAGGAGCACTATTATTGGATATCCTGTACATTAATTTGGCTTTTCTTAAACAGATTCAGTCTTTAATAGGTAATATTTTTAACTTACCAGCTAAATTTTCCTTGCTTTCTTTCTGTTTTGATATTAGCCTAAATGCTCTTTTCTGAAGATTTTCCAACTTTGATATGTTTTTATCATTTGAATTACCCCATACTGTGTTACAGTAGTCTAAATACGGTTGAATGTAACTGTTATAAAATACATGATCGAGACAAGGAGAGCATATAACTTTAATGGACTAATAATAAAGTAAATACACCTGTAATGGCTTCTCTGGTATGTAGTCGTGATTTCAATGTTAGACTTACAAAGTCTCCTTTTGGAGTTGATTGCCTCCACCATTTTCAGCTGAAATACAACGCATCACTGTTACATGCTATTGGTTAGTTGACATATTAAGGGCAGCAACTCATGAAATCCAACAGTTGTCACTAGTACAAAATACTGAAATATCTGTTCAATCTACCAAGGTGTTGATACAGTTAGCATATCAGAACTTTGGCTAGCAAAGATGTTTTGGCCTCTAAAGCAAAACTAAACCTGTTGTTATATACTAAGGCATTACAAATTTTTTAATGATGTAAATTTTTATTTTTATTCTGTTTTACTTTATCCCATTTTCCAATTTTAAAAGTAGTATCAACTTAAATTTGTGGAAAATTTGTGACAATTTGATTTCATGTTGATGCATTTTCAAACACAGATGGTAAAAGAGGCTAAATAGATGTAGAGAAGAGATTTGACTTTCTATTGATCAATTTATAGCAATGTTTCAAATTTTATTTCAGAATAAGATGAAGCAGCAAACAAAATCCCTATTCATCACTAAATTGGGAAAAAAACAACTCTTATCCATATGTTATATTGAGCCAGATACATTACCCCAGGAAATAGGTATCCTGCTGCTCCTTTGATCTCAAGTGATAAGGCAGTGACTGGGGCCTTAATTTGCATATCAATAAGAATCAAAACAAAAGTTGACAAAGGGGTTAGATATCAATAACTGTGTGATTCCAGGATAAATCACATCTAAAATTGGAATTCATGACTATCCAAGCCATTTTATGTCCCGTAACAATGAGGTTCTACTCAATAACAAAAAATGTGTCTGGTAGTCATGGATACTCACCACCATGATTCAATAACTTCTTCAATAAAAGTGATTGAGTGGAAATTGATGACATACATAGTATAGTAACTCCCTTAAAAGATAAGTCCAACTGTGAATGGCACAGACCCAGTGCACTGGTAGATCTGGGTCTGTGCAGTTTGCTTTGAGTAATCAGTAGAACAAACAACATCTTTGTTGCTTCCAGTTTGAATCAACTTATAAGCGAGTATATTTGGTACGGGAAGGATAACAAGAAGAATTTTGGACATACAGTGGGATAGCAGAATGTTATGGGAGATGACCCATCAGGAAGCATACAAATTATGACATACTCTGGCTTTATCTAACAAAATAACCTTATTTTAAAGAGTTTTGTGTAAAAATAAATGTTCTCTAGTTGTTTAATACATTAAAATGAAAGGAAACTGTTGAATTTTTCACTTAGAGACAAACAGTAGTTTGCTGCTAGTATTGAAAAGAATTTTTGGAATACTGGGGAAAATATGGCTGCCACACTGGCAATGAATTTACTTGTTTATAACATTCACTCAACTATGAACAGGATTCGACTCTGATCTCCCATCGCATAAACATTATATCAAGATCTATACTGTTCATTCTATCGGTAACTCCTTAAAAACAGTCTTGACTTCTATCTATAACCCCTTAAAAACAGTCTTGATGTCTATATATAAACCCTTAAAAACAGTCTTGACTTCTATCTATAACCCCTTAAAAACATTCTTGACTTCTATCTATAACCCCTTAAAAACAGTCTTGACTTCTATTTATAACCCCTTAAAACAGTCTTGACATATATATAACCCCTTAAAAACAGTCTTTACTTCTATTTATAACCCCTTAAAACAGTCTTGACTTATATATATAACCCCTTAAAAACAGTCTTTACTTCTATCTATAACCCCTTAAAAACATTCTTGACTTCTATCTATAACCCCTTAAAAACAGTCTTGACTTCTATCTATAACCCCTTAAAAACAGTCTTGACTTCTATTTATAACCCTTTAAAACAGACTTGACTTATATATATAACCCCTTAAAAACAGTCTTTACTTCTATCTATAACCCCTTAATAACAGTCTTGACTTCTATCTATAACCCCATACAAACAGTCTCGACTTCCTATCTATAACCCCTTAACAACAGTCTTGACTTCTATCTATAACCCCATACAAACAGTCTCGACTTCCTATCTATAACCCATTAATAACAGTCTTGACTTCTATCTATAACCCCTTAAAAACAGTCTTGACTTCTATATATAACCCCTCAAAAACAGTCTTGACTTCTATCTATAACTCCATGCAAACAGTCTTGACTTCTATCTATAACCCCTTAAAAACAGTCTTGACTTATATATATAACCCCTTAAAAACAGTCTTGACTTCTATCTATAACTCCATGCAAACAGTCTTGACTTCTATCTATAAACCCTTAAAAGCAGTCTTGACTTATATATATAACCCCTCAAAAACAGTCTTGACTTCTATCTATAACTCCATGCAAACAGTCTTGACTTCTATCTATAACTCCTTAAAAGCAGTCTTGACTTATATATATATAACCCCTCAAAAACAGTCTTGACTTCTATATATAACTCCATGCAAACAGTCTTGACTTCTATCTATAACCCCTTAAAAGCAGTCTTGACTTATATATATAACCCCTCAAAAACAGTCTTGACTTCTATATATAACTCCATGCAAACAGTCTTGACTTCTATCTATAACCCCTTAAAAGCAGTCTTGACTTATATATATAACCCCCCAAAAACAGTCTTGACTTCTATATATAACTCCATGCAAACAGTCTTGACTTCTATCTATAACCCCTTAAAAGCAGTCTTGACTTATATATATAACCCCTCAAAAACAGTCTTGACTTCTATATATAACCCCACACAAACAGCCAAGATTTCCTATCTATAACACGATGCAAACAGCATAGACTTGCATACCTAATCCCTTGCAAACATTCAAAACTTCTATAACCCCTTTCAAACTGCCTAGACTTATACCCATTTGCAAACAGCACAGATCTTGGTTTGCAAGTGCACTCTGTGATAACAGATTGGTGTCTACACTGTTAACAGCTGGTATATCTTTCATGCAAGTACATCAAAATATTATTTAACTCAGGTTATAGATAGTCAGTCAACAGTAGGACTTTACTTTGTGCATGTCAGCCAGTCACATTATGGAACCAACCATATAATTTTCTGGGGGAAGCTGGTATTTTCTTTCCAACAAGTATTCTTTCATTTATCCCAGATAGATTTCCAATGAAAATATTGGAGATAAAAAGTTATTTATTCCACTAACCCTAGTAAGATATTTTTAAAAAATGAATGTAAGGGCTGGAATTTACACCCAAAAAAAATCCAAGACCACCCATACCTCCCAAAAAAATCCAAGACCACCCATCATCCCCAAAAATAAGGAAATAGGAATTTATATCAAAAAGTATACGTTTGGAAGAAACTTGTCTTATTCTATACACAGCATGTATGTGTATTCAGTTTCATTCTTATATTTCCCATCATGCTTTTCTATAATGACCTTCTCTGCATTCAAGTTCAAAACAAAGCTACTAACATTTACACTCAAAATAATTTTAGTCAAGCAAATGAAAATGTTATGCAACAGCAGCCAAAACTTCAAACATGGTACTAAAAATAGAATGCATACTTTACTTTAAATTTTCTTGGAAATCTTTCTAAGGCCATCAAACATGAGGCTCTTAAAACTGTTACTAAATATAAAACATTGTAGTCTGACTTATTTTATCATCTTTTATAAATAGGTACATATTAAAAGATAAAAAACCTATACCACATAAGGTTAAAGAAAATAATTTCACCAACTAAATTCTTATCAAGGTAAAAATAATGTGTATAGCGGGCATGAATGGAACTGCTAGTACAGCAAGGTTAATGAAGCAAAGGTTAATGAAGCAAGAACAAACATTTAGGTTTTATGGTGCCCAAACTCAACATTTTATGGACAAAAAACCTGCAAATCAAACTAACCAAACATTTCTTTTTATTTTAAAATCACAATTTAAAAATAAAGTATTATGGTCCTTGCAATATTATTGAGTGGAACTAAAATCTGCGATCATATGAAATCTAATGTATATAGACAGACAAATGAACATACCTAGCATCAACACTACAGGCAACCCTCCACAGAAAATGCCAGGTGGAACTTTGTATCATGAATCAAGTGAATCCTGTCTAAGGTAAAACAGGTCAAGTATTCCAAAATAATTATATTTTTTCTAACCTATCTAGGATGTAGGTGTTACATTCTTAAGTGAACTTATAATCTGCTTCCCTACTGATTGTATTAATAGAAAGATAGGGAATACATTCTTAACTTGTCTTAACAAAATCTTTCTAACCTCAGATGTCAAGATTCAATAAAATGAAAAATAAACTGGAACTGAACCATCTAATAAAAACCTAAAACAAAGGATGTGTGTGTGTGTGTGTGTGTGTGTGTGTGTGTGTGTGTGTGTGTATACATATGTAATTTGGGGCAGGGGTTTATCAAGCATGATCTATGGTAACTTGGTCAGGTGTCTTCTGATTCTAAGTAATAGGTAAGCACTAAAGTTTATTTTCTCATTTCTATCAGTAACTTACTGATAATGATATTTTTGTGAACAACCAGTCACATGGCTGTCAAAGCTAAGTATTCCCTCCCAAACTATTTCACTCTGTCTGCACTGGTAGTAAGCTTGAATTACTGGTGTAAGAATTCACAAAATTCATTCATTAAGACAGTTTATTTCCTATTTTGTACAAATCAGGAAACATTAATGAATAAGTAAAATGTTTTGTCTTGCCTGCAATGATTTTGCTGTAGCCCGACTAGTAACAAATGATTAAATAACTCCTGTGACTTTGACCAATGACCATTTTTTAACCATTCAATTTCTCCACAAATATGTGAAAACTCTGATAACAAGACATACCTTATATACTCACCTATAAGACAAGTCCAACTGAAAACAGCACAGACTCAGATCTGCCATCACATAAAGCACTGGCAGATTTGAGTCTATGCAGTTTGTAAGGAGTAATCAGTCTGCACTATACTATGGCAGATGATGATCTTTGTTGTTTACAGTTTGGCAGGACCTTTAAGCAAATATATATGGTATATGGAAATATAAGATGGAGCTCCTTCATACAGCTTTTAACAATTTACTCCCCAGCCCTACCCCTCAACCAAACACATCACTATGTCACCTTGGTCTTTGATATCTGGTCCATGGTCAGCAAGGATGTGCAAACACATCACTATGTCACCTTGGTCTTTGATATCTGGCCCATGGTCAGCAAGGATGTGCCATGTACACTAGCAAATCATGCTGCACTAACAGACACCGATAAATTCTCTTTCGCCAAAGAGAAACTGTCCACTGTGACCTTGACTTTTGTACTGATACACAAGAAGCTATAATTATGATGGGTTTTTTTTATCTAATGACAATTCAGTCATTGCAATAACAGATAGTACTGCAGAGAACCAACATTTTCAAACATTTTAAAATTGACAGGCTTATGACTTTTTCTTTCTTCTAACCTTGATACCCACTTTCAAGATGGCTGCCATGGTGGTGTTATTGAATGTCAGATCAGCACCATGTTCATTTAGGACCAACATGACATGAAAAGTCTTTTGGTGAGGACCCCAAATTGATTATAATTGACCATTATTCAGAAAGTGTTGTAACAAGACCGTCAAGATACTCATGGCCACTGTAGCATCAATATAGGATATCTAAGCATTAGGACCAACTGGATATGTTAATATGACTTTCTTTCCATGAGGGATAATGATAACAATATTTTCAACATGGCCACTATGATGGTTATACTGGATGTCCGAGCTGTTCCAATTTCATTTGGGGCAAATTAGGCACTGAAAGAAGTTTGTTTTTCTGAATGGGATGTATATGGATAACAAGATTTTTATCATTCCATACTGCAATTCTGAGTGGCACTGTTACACTTAGGACCACTAGACCATGGGCTGAATGTGTGCATGTTATGTATTGTGGCAATTCTTTATGCAATTTATGAGGCATAGTGATAACAAATTTATGCTAATGTACAAATGAAAAGTGAGCAATCTCATAAGCTCTCCCGTTCTATGATCATGAGAACTAACAATAGTAAATCAATTTTTTTCCATGAAATCTTTCCCAAATTTAGCAACACAACGTTTCCTAACATTTTACTCACATTAGTAGCAACAGTCATGGCAGAGCAACACTGACATGAAAGTAAGTCATGACACATTGAGAGTCCAAAAAGTAAATCAGGACACAACACCATAATTATGACATGACAGCATGCCCAGTAAGAAGCATGGCTATAAAATAACAACGGCCATGACACAGCATGCACAGCTGTGAATTTCCCAAGAGGATCCAAAACATTTTATTTCTAAAAAGATACTGAAATTTGACTACATGTATTTCAAAATAATATGATTTCAGAGACTTGTTCAATGGTGTTTTTAGTTCCTTTAAATGAAGTGCTAGTGAATTATTTCAACAGTATTTGCAATGCTAATGTGTATTCAAAATGTATACAAGACATCTTTAACAATAAAATAAGTGAAATCTGCAATACATTATATATTGCTGAATACTAAATATTGTACTTCATTGAAAATTAAATCAAAGCCAATAAAATGAGTCCTTCCTGTCAAAAAGCTGATATTTAATTCTGACATTTGTCCAGACAATAGCCCAGAAACCATAGAAGCTGAAACAAGCAGGTATTCCAACATGGAAAACCAAGCATTTCATTCACTGGAACATACTATCTGAATACCAACCACAACACTGGTATGTGTATAGTGTTATCCTTGTCCCTCCATCGATATGTATAGCCAGCTGTCCGACATACTCAAATTTTGCACTTAGGAAACATTTAAGTCACTGTGATAAGGTATGTGTACCACACCTCCTGTATTGGAGGATTTTGATTCTCTCAAGTTTAAGGGTGTCTCACATCACTCACTGAGATCTCCTGCATACACAAAAATGTTAAAAGAAATTAAACACTTTTCCATTTTTCCATATTATGTTCCAGTGTAGTATATTTATTGTAATACTATATTAATACTACTACTGGTTAATGACATAACTGAACTGGCTCAAACTAGGCAAGACCACGTGTGGCTAATTTGACCATTTGATTCTGTCTGCATGGTCAGCTGGCTTTATTATTTTATATTTGCTGAGATGGATTATGCTGTGTGTGAGCATAAGTAATTCCAAAAGGATCAAAAACAGGATTATGGTTGGATTACTGACGATCTCAATCAGCATAAAACAACATTATTTTGATTCTCTTTGCAAGATATGTTCTGCTTCTGTGCTTAAATTTGTCAAGATGGATTAAAGTCAATACTATGCATGATCAATTGTAATTTGGACAGGATTAGATATGTTGATTGATTGTGGTTGGATTAATCATAAGTCCAAGTGACATAACACTGGGTTGGTTTGACTTCATTGTTAAAATTTTGTCAAGATCTCTGAGCATGTGGTGCCAAAAACCGAAATGCAAACAAGTGAAAGACAAAATCCAAAAATGAAATGGAAATTAGAATTTCAGTGCTTGCAATTTTAAAAAATCCTCAGTCATTACTATCAACTGTCCTTTTAGAAGAACAAGTTACCAGTCTCACACATGCACTTCTAGTTGATTCACAGAACAAAAACAACTCAACAGCATGAAATCAAATGATGATATAAACAATATAAGGACATGATTTGACATTTGTAAGCAGTAAAGAAGGCTAATAAACAATATAGTCACAATGCAACAAATATTTCCCCAAGAGTGAATGTAATGTATGTACTGGTAGACATCTTTAGTGAATATCCGTCCTCTCATCAGATCAACCTGTAAAACAGATCTATTAGAGGTGGGGATTTTGCCATAAAACAACCATCCCCTCCTGAAAATAAGAGATTAGCATGAATAAATGGTGTGCATTACATGCCAAAAATACAGTAAATCATTTCAAATTCATTTTCATACATGGGTTTTCTGAATTAATATGATGGAACAAACAGGTGAAATAATCTGAGGCCAACTTTTCAGGTTTGGCTTCAACTTATCTCTTGCGTTTAAGAATGTTTGAAAAAAGCATGCATAGGATAACCGATAAAATCTTGCAAGTAACAATAATGCTGGCCATTTATTATAATCATAAATTGTCAGACTTGGAATCTCCGATAAATGCTGCTTCTGTGAGAAATATTGAATCTCTGGACTGAATTATTCAGTCAAGTAGCATTCACTGACATTATTTCCAGTAGGAACACTTGCTTAGAAGTTGAGTTAAACTGACAAAAAAAACCAAAGATCTTGATCTGCTGTATCAAAATGCACTTGCAGATTAGGGTCTATTTTGTTTGCTCCACTGATTACTCCCAATAGTCTGCACTGAACCAGATCTGCCAATGCATTATTCGATGGCAGGTCTGGGTCTAACCAATTTCCAAGTCATACCAAATTTTTGGGGGCTTAGAAATTTTGCCTTGGAAATTAAAGCTTGACAGGAAAGAAATGTAAAACATCTAGCCAGGAGACTGACCCTGTTCCAGTGAAACAGGTGCTTGTTATTTGTGAAGAAATTTACAAACTTCCTCAAAGTATGGTCCTATGGAACAAGTGCATATAAACTGGCTATCATCCAAGATTCCCTGCATTAGTACTAAACCAGAATCATCTACTTTAAACAATTACACCAACAGAAACAACTTTCTAATTTCTGTTTTTAATGATAACTGATTAAATGAGGATACAAATTTCCTTTCTGTTGTTATTATTTACATTCAATCCACTTCAATTGCAGGAAAGACAGTTAAGAGTTTCCTTTCACACATTAGACGAATGATTATGCATGATTTCTCAAAAGAGCCAAATAACAGAATTTGGAGGCCATGTTTACAACTGTCACTTGCCTAGTTTTCTTTGTATGAATGGTGTTTAAAAGTAATAATAATAATAATAATAATAATAATAATAATAATAATAATAATAATAATAATAATAATGAGGACTTTGTATAGTACCTAATCTCTAAAGATCTAAGCACTTTACAACATTAGACAAACCTAATGTACATCTAACTCTTCAGCTTCTTCAAATTGATATTCATTCAAATTCTCCAAGTACCAATTTTATAAATAATTCAACATGTGACCCTAATTTATAGTGTATCATAACTTCTTCAATCTCCTGGGTGAAATGAACATATATTGGTATTCTTACACTATGCATAAATAAGCACTCGAGATGTGTGGGTATTACTGCTATGCCATTGTGTGGGTATTATTGCTATGTATGCCATTGTGTGGGTATTACTGCTATGTATGCCATTGTGTGGGTATTACTGCTATGTATGCCATTGTGTGGGTATTACTGCTATACCATTGTGTGGGTATTACTGCGATGTATGCCATTGTGTGGGTATTACTGCTATGTATGCCATTGTGTGGGTATTACTGCTATGTCATTGTGTGGGTATTACTCTATGCCATTGTATTTTTTTTTCTGGTGCATACCACTGTACTTTTTCACTGTACATTGGAAGTTTCTGTCAGTAAGTAATGTATGGAAATTGCTGAGTAAACTTCTTACAAATTTAATGGTATTAAAAAAAAGTTTTCAATTTTCATGACAAAATAATTCCAAAATTATTTTTTAACCAAATAGTTATGTTTGTCACATCAAATATATCTATGTACCTTTAATGTTTAACACATCATGTAAACCATCACAGTGGTTGAACAGAATGTTGTGAAAGATATTAGGGCCGTTTCCAACTTTTGAAATTTTTTTTATTTTTTTGCAACTAGCATATGATAATATGTTAAGTAGACTATTCCTTTAAGAACAATCTAAATATTTTCAGGTTTTTGTTTTCTGTCTGAATTTTATGTCTAAGGCCACTAAATATTTTTTTCTTGTGCTGTGTCGATATGTTTTAGGTTTGCTACCCCCTCACTAATAAATATCTCTGACCTGGCATGACCCTAAAATTGTCCAATCCAGTTATAGTAATAGTAAGTTGTAGGCTTTGCTGTCAAGACTTCCAATTGTTATCAACAAGGTCTCTAATGTCAGTAAAATGTTTTTAACAGTCTCATCTGTAGTGTAAGCTAAATCATCACATACCGATTAGAATTTTTAATGACGTTACTTATGCAACAATAAACATACATATAGTAAATTCATCTGCAATAAGGTTCTGACCATCAAATTTTTGGGGGATGGATGGATGGAGAATGGTGAGGTTTCCTTTTGAGTCTAGATAAGTTACTTTATTTTCTCTCACGATAATTAATTTTTTTAAATAATGTAATGCATGCATTATGGTGTTATTTTGCAAAGATCCTGAGCAATTACAGTCAAAGGTAATGCAAAATCCAAATGAGGAACTACACTGTAAAAGCTGATGCAACATCATCCTGATCAGTAATTACACTCAAAAACACTCAAAAGGTTTGCATCCTGATCACAAGCTACACTTAAGAAGTGCATCATATACAATCAGAGTTACACTCAAGGAGTCACTGTCTCAGAAATCAATGCTACATCGTGATCAGTAATTACACTGGACAAGTCAATCCACATCCAGATCAGGAATTAAACTCAAAAAGTCTTTATTACATCCATGGTGATGAGTTACACTCAAGACATCAGTGCTATATCGTGATCAGGGGTCTTTTGAAATACATGTTCTATATTCTAATACACAAAAAAGATCAAGGCAATCAGAAACCTACAAAAATACATTACAACTTCCTACAAGAAGTTCATCTAGCATGCAGAGACATGGGTCAAAGGAACCCTTTATATTTTCTAAATTGAATAGGTCAGCTTTTGATCAGCCAGTAATTTATATGATTCCTATTTTTTTTTAAAAACATAAACATGATTTTTAATTTCTTTTTAAGTTCATGCATAGTGCTTTATAATATCTTATGAACCAGTGAAAAACATCAAAACTTTTATCTTCATTCCAGTCCATTTCTTATTTGCATTGTTCCTATTGTCAATTAAAATGTAAAGGGAATATCTGCTGTCTGATTCATAGTAAATGAAAAATGAACACAAGGAATTCTCACTATCCCTAAAGAAGAGGAAACTTGGCTGGATGTTATCTACATGTGTCACTTTTTGTGCTTCAACAATCAAACCCAAAGAAAAAATGTACCACAAATTTGCCAAAAATGTGGCTTTCATCACATTCTCTGAGATGAATGATGTAGAATAGTCCAAGAGGTAGCCATGGTTAAAACCCCATGGTTGTTCATTTTTATGAATGAAAGATCCCAGGAAGGGACCGATAACACCTGATTAAATCTGCTAAGTGAGAGTCCATCTAAATGGCTAGGCCTTCAATTTAAATGTGTTGTTGGTGAGGGCTGTCCCATAGACGAGAAACACTCAATCTCTGAGCACTGTTTCACTTCAAAATGGACAAGAAAATAATTAACCACTGTGCTCATAAAGAGACTGGGACATCATTTGGGGTGAGGCAATGAATTTGCATGTGCTGTAAAATTGATGTATATATGAAAATGAACATTCCCATCAAATTCATCCATACAGAGATGAAATTTTGCATGGAATGAGCTCTGATTTCTCTAAGATGGGCAAATGGTCACTATAGACCAACCATAGGACAGCTCTAGTCTGAGGGACTCAGATGACCTAATTGTCAAAATATTGGAGGATTAGGATACCTGTTGATCTGAAATTGGCTGCAACTGTTTGCATGACCCTAGTAAAGACAATGGGTGTGATGGCTAAGCCAAATGGTAGAATGCAGGATTGGAAGACTTCGACATGCAACAAAATTGTATGTACTTCCTGTGAGGAAGAAGATAGGATTGTGAAGGTATGTTCCCTTATGATAGATGGAGACATCCCAGTCACTAGATCTTATGGCATTCCTGACTGAGGCTGTTGATAATTGAACAAAACGTTCCCTCTTTCTATGGTCCTAGGAGAATCTGGAAGTAATATATGGAGATTGATCTATGAACGCACTCTTAGATACACTCTTCTGAAGAAGGGAGTAGTGTACCTCTTCCATTAATCACACCAGAATTGGGGTTGTCCATATGAATGAGGCTGCATGACTTTAAGAATTTCATAAATGGACCCTTTGGTGGTTCAGGATACTTTTGCTTCTGGCCAGTTTTGATGGGTCAGGAAGAGATGTGAGGGATCGGAATTGCTGATCTCAAATTCTGAGAAACAACAGAAGGAATGAACACTGCTGAAAAGAGGTCAGTGTGCAAGGCTTTATGCTAATGTGGTAACCTTTTGGTTTAATGTTTCTAGTAATTTAAGTAGGAGGCAAAACTAGGTTCTTGTAAAAATGCCCACTTGTACTGCTTCATCATCCAATGATAAAGGCTTAATGGACCAGAAAGGGATATGAACCCTATAGCAAGATGCAGAGATGAAGGGTCTGAACATACAGTGAGTAAAAGACCACCCATTTCATTGCCTAACAAAGTCCTGACCCTTACTAAGATTTGGGAAACCTCCTTAATCATAGCTCAAAAGAATTTAATGCTACCTCAGCCTTATGGCCTGGCACACAGATCCTGGGGGAAAAAAATGGCAAACCTTGTTAACTGCTGTGTCAAAAAGTCAGATATCATCCTTCTCTGACACTTAAGCTGATAACTGGTAAGTGACTGGGGACCAAAAGGAAAGGGGTGCCACATTGGCCAGTTCAAACTCATCGGAATTAATGAGGACTGAAATTACATCTTTGTCCTTTTTTTCTTCTGGGAGACATGTCTATGTGACCCAATGTCTCTCTGCTGTGAGGGAGTCATTTTTTTGGGCCGGGGGGGGGGGGGGGGGGTAAAAGTATTTTTGGTCAGTAACTCTTCATGTGGAGCTAACAGACTGTCTCTAGCACATGTGTTTGTGATTTGGACTTTTAACACAGCTTTAACACATTAAACCCTGGCACCGCATTTACAGGGTGGGAGATAGTACCCTACTGCCAAGCTCTGAAGTGTCAAGGTCATGTATGATACACCAAAGTGGGTGGTATTATAGAAAGGTAGACAGAGTTATCTCTATAATGATACCAAATAATTTTGATGTTTTAGTTGCACTACAAAATACAGAGGAAAAAGCCAAATTATTTGGATCCATTTGTTTTTCACCAAAAATTTGTCTGTGGTTGAAATCTGATCTTGTGTCCAGATTTTAGACTTTTTGGCCTCAGATCTAAGGCAGATCGGTCTGAACTGCACACAGACAGGTGAACCTGTGCAAAAAGTAGGGTAAGTGGTCTCCATACAAAAATGATGGGTTCATTAAGCAAAAAAACTTTTTAACAAAATAAAAAAGGAACTTTTCCCCTACCGCTCACATGTGAGCAAAATAAATAGTAGAAAACAATGTTTTTAACACAACTAGGAATTAGGCCAATGGAAAATTGATTGGAAGTTGATGTATTAAGATGTTTTCAGATATAGTCCCAAAATGTGTTTCCTACTTGCATTTCATGCAAAAACTGCAAATACCTCCAGGAATTAATGTGTTAATGAGTGCATTTTCATGATGTCACCAAATTTGATTATTCCTTGGTATTTAATCACTTGTACATCAACAATGCACAAAAATTACAAATGTAGCCAATCCTTGACAATTTGCACAAAAATTCCAAAATTCTTGTTAACACATTAATCCCAGGCACAGCGTTTATGTGGCTGGAGGTAGTACTCTACTGCCAGGCTCTGTAGCATCAGGGTCATGTAAGATATACTAAAGTAGATGGTATTATAGAAAGGTAAACAGCTTCAGCTCTACAATGGTACTAAATAATCTGGACATTTTAGTTGCATTACAAAATGCAGAGGGAAAAAAATAATTTTTTGGACCTGTTTTTGTTGTTCTCACCCAAAATTCACCAGTGGTCAGAATCAGATTTTGTGTCCAGATTTTAGACTTTTTTGCCTCAGATCTAAGGCAGACCAGTCTGAAATGCACACAGACATGTGATCCTGTGAAAAAATTAGGATAAAGTGGGCATTTTTAATAAAGAGTGGTCTCCATACGAAAATGATTGGTCTGATCAGCACAAAAAAATTTATTTAAAAAATCTAACTTTTCTCTTTCTGCTCTTGTGTGAGCAAATTAACCAATGGAAAACAATGTTTATAATACAACTAGGCATTAGGCTAATGGAAAATTGCTTTGAAGTCGATGCATTAGGTTGTATTCAGAAATAGTCCCCAAAATGTGTTTCCTACTCTCATTTCATGCGAAAACATAAAAAACCTCCAGGGATTAATGTGTTAATTTTTCAGTCATATCACTATGATGTCTGCAGTTTGGCAGTTTATCATGATGTCTAGCACTTGGGCATCATGCCACAGATATGTCACATTATCCTTACACCAGGTCGACCAGTCCTAACACTAAGCTTTTATTGCTGAGTGCCTTAGGTGTGGCAGCTGTTAGCTGACTTGACTTGACTGTCATTTGAATGTGTGACCTCCCACATCTGGAGTGGTCCTGTCCCTAGTAGACTCAGTAAGTAGAACTATCTACCCTCTTGTGGCATTTGAGGAGATATAGCAAGTCCTTCTACCTCCCTCTGTAATGACCAAACTTGTTCAAATGAAGATGTAGGTCCATGGCCTCCAGGCCATCTACATTTCTACCTTGTAGTCAAGCACCTGAAATCCATTGCTGCAAGCAGGGAAATTGACATTAATTTCTCTGCAGTGGAGGCCAGTCACATCCCATATGGATTTAGAGGGATTATAGGAAAAGTGGGATGCAAATCTGTTCCTCTTCTCATGTTTGGTTTCTATTAGCCAAATTACAAATTCCCACTGGGGTAAAAACACAGTCCATGGAGGTAGTGGAGTCTTCACCAGTACTCACAGACTGGTGACTGGTACATGAAGACTGGTCAATGAAACTCAGATCTGTAGGAAGATCTTTCCCCAGATCTGCTCCACCCTCAAGGGCATGGGGGGGGGGGATGACTCACCTTCAGCCCACACAGCTGTAAGAATAGAGGATGATGCTCATCATCTGCATGATCACAGCACACAGTGTATGTATCTTACAATCCTAATTATGTATGTATATTACAATCCTAACTTCTGCTCTACAATAGAAAAGTAAAAAATTCTTTGAAACGTATGAAAGCAATAAAGCAGACAATGTTTATGTACTTTTTCCACTTGCAGTAGAAGTACTCAAAATGAATGCATCCCTGAAATTCCATGACAGGATATACCAGTACATGTGGGAGTGTCAGGAAACTGAAGCTTAAAGCAAACACTTAAAACAATAACCCATCAATTTTCTTGACTATATGCAACAGCATCAAAGAAATGGAGTCAAATACAGACAAGAATCTCAAAGAATGCTGTCCTGTCTATTCTGAAAAAGTATTTTGTAAATGTCCTTCAAGGTCACAGGAGCATAAACAGGTGGTCACTGTGACCTCCTTTTGCATGTGATAAGCATTACCCTCCAAATGCAACAATGTAATTGCAATCAAACAGGTATTATCAAACAAAACCAATACTGCTGATAATGAAGATATAGGAGCAATGTATATTATCTTATGTTTGTGCTGGAATATATACATGTACTGTGAAAAACAACTGAATACAGTGGAAATGTTTCAACATATTTCAGGAATCATTAGGTTTTGGCCCCATCTATGGGTACAATTATAATTAGTCCATTTCTAGTTCATCTTTTATAACTGAAGATCCTATTGAAAATGAGTGAATTCTTCTGTCTCCATTTTTGGGAGATCTGTGATGTGTAGAGAAAATAGTGGAAAAATGTAGGTGTTTACCCTAATTACAATGTTCCATGCATTTGAATGAGGAATGTATTTGTGCTGTGAGCTCAGAAGAGTAAGGTACTGCATATTCTAGAATTTGTCAGCATGAAAATATAATAATCAATCAGTTTTTATTCTTGGCGAAAACAATGTCTTATGCCTCTGAATCATGTAATGCCTAAATACAATTAAGAAATAAAATATGATCTTTCAAGTCAAAAGGAAACTTTGTTGCTTGTTTTTTTTTAAAATTCTCTATTGTGTTAATATTACTATATCATGCATAAACTCTGCCCAACCTATTACAAACATCTGGTTTCAATGTCCACCTAGAATAAACATGAAAAAGAAAGTCAGAATGAGCCGAATCTTGTGCCAAACATAATTTCAACCCATTGGAACCCAAAGTGCATATTTTCCATCAACAGATATTCTAATATAAAGAACAAAGTTTAGAAATGATCAATTCCATGAAAAAATACAAGTATACTAAATAGGTAGTACTGTAATTAGTTATATCTCTATACATAGTCTAAGTGTCATCATAAAAACAAGATCATGTTTGGAAATCACATACCAAAACATTACTGTACACTATAAAATTATTTATAGAAGTTCATAATTGGTAACCTTGGTGATTTCCTGAATTATGTATTTAAAATTATAAATATTATAATTATCTCAAAATTAACAGGGATTATAACAAAAATATAATTGTCAAAGTAATATGATTATGATTACTGGATTATGTCTCATCGGCATAAAAATTCCAGATCAAGACTTGATGCTTCACAACTCGTAACATTACTGATCTTCAATGCTGACAACTCAGCCTGATCTAGCAATCAAGATCAGTGACAATATAAATGTATCATTACTTCAAAATTTCCTTGATTTAATTTTACTTTCTGACTAACAAAAACCATGAAAATGTTATTTCATTTAACTGAATACCCCACATGTGTACACACCAGCACTGTAGGGCTATATGTACAACCCAAATGATGAAACCAATCAACAAAGAAAGAATAGGAATAGATTGGTGCTAACAAGATGGGAGAGGGACACAGGATTAAGTTATTATTGCAGATCAAAAATTCTTCCATTCCAAAGAAAATCTTCTCTTCATTCTCCATAGTTCTGGATGTCATTGGTATAGTAGACCACAGCTGGACAGTATATGTAATGAGATGGCTCTAGTATAAAAAAAAAATATATTCTAATACTTATATTTCATAATTATCTATCTGATTTTTTAAGGGGGAATGATGAATTTGTACCAACCATTGTAAACTGTTCTATTCTGGATCCACAGTGTGTGACATCATCAATAAATCATTGGATAGTAAATTCTAACAATGAAGCTGACATTTCCTATTGTTACAAACAACATCTGGTTCAACGCCCATGCTAGGATGCACCATTTACTCCCATTCAATCTATTAATTGGATAAAAGGCAGGTGTGTTTCACAAGTAATTGTTACTACATGTATTTTTCAAATTTATTTTAAACAAAGTATTTTAACAGCAGATGTTGTTGGTATCATACTACAGTAAAACCTGTCTTGAAAGACCATTGCTATGTGAGACATCTGTCTTGAGAGACCACAATCTCAGTGCACAATTTTATTGATTATATAGCATTGTAACCTGTTATGAAAGACCACCTGTCTTGAGAAACCATATTTTGGCAAAAGAGGTGATATTTCAAGACAGGCTCACCTGTATCAGTGTGCCATAAAATTATAGTCATGCTGTGATCCTTAGAGTTGTTATCACATATTTATATACATACCCTGTGTGTGGTGGTGTGGGTGGTGGGTGGGGGATGGCTTTCATCTATCATTGCCCAAAAGTTTGCCATTATCAGATTTTTCTGATTAATTTCTGTGAAGTTTCATATTGGATAATTAATATTTAGTTTTCAAACCTGCTTTTTTCTTAGTATTATTTCATAGTTGTTCCTGGTGATCTACTGTCTTCAATACTATA
The DNA here is from genome assembly GCA_029339505.1 of Unio delphinus. Lineage (NCBI taxonomy): Eukaryota > Metazoa > Mollusca > Bivalvia > Unionida > Unionidae > Unio > Unio delphinus. The sequence continues at coordinate 774,176 of JAQISU010000191.1, forward strand.
CAGTTTGTTACTGTTTTTTATCTGCAAGGTGGGGTAGGAGTGGAAGGGCACTTACATGTATGGATATATGACTGACAGTCTGGGTAGGTATGGTAATTACATTATTGTAAATATTAAAATTTGCAGCTTTAAGCAACTGTGAAATCCAAAAAGGTTTCCCCCTCAATAACAGAATTTAATTTGCAGTATTCAAGCACCTAATGGAGTGTTGTATTCACATTGAAGTTATGAAAGAAACTTAATAATCTCCACTTTTATAGCTTTCCTTTATAAGAAAATGGTAAAGTAGTTAATAAGTTTTCATAAATCTTACACAACTTTAATACAATTAAAAGATTTTATAAATCACATAACCAAAATTACAATTTAGCATCAACAAAATAAATCTGTATTAGAAAAAAAAAGAAGCATTTCTTAAGTCATGAATTATACATTCACTTCTTGCAATGACACAAAGTGATGTGTTTACCATGAAATGTGGTCTAATCACAACATTCTTAAAGTCTAGAATTTGTGATGGTTATTTTTTATTTAAAGTCTAATAATGTCTATGATACATATTTGGAAAACTGGAGAGTCTGTACCATTTTGTACATTTAGGTTAATGAGCACAATTAAATTTTGGAAGTAGTTCAAGATAAAGTTAAAAATATAAATTCAAAATAATGTGTTTAATAACATTTAATGAAACCAATGGCACAAAATAATGTGTTTAATAACATTTAATGAAACCAATGGCACAAAATAATGTGTTTAATAACATTTAATGAAACCAATGGCACAAAATAATGTGTTTAATAACATTTAATGAAACCAATGGCACAAAATAATGCACATAGTATGGAATCTCTCAATTTGTAAATCCTTCAGACGAAACTGAATTTTTGGTTTTCAGAGTTTTTTTGGTTTATTCACGATATTGCAAATGCAAAAAATGTCTTATTTATACAAAAAATAGGTACACAAGTACATCATCAGTACATGTACTATCAACCTTAAAGTTTAGTACAAAAACCTGAAATTTTAAAAACCAAAATAATTTTGTGTGTATGTGAACAGGAAAGTACTTGTGAGACTAGAAAGATCATGTAATAATGAGACTAGAAAGATCATGTAATAATGAGACTAGAAAGATCATGTAATAATGAGACTAGAAAGATCATGTAATAATGAGACTAGAAAGATCATGTAATAATCAGACTAGAAAGATCATGTAATAATCAGACTAGAAAGATCATGTAATAATGAAACTAGAAAGATCATGTAATAATGAGACTAGAAAGAACATGTAATAATGAGACTAGAAAGAACATGTAATAATGAGACTAGAAAGATCATGTAATAATGAGACTAGAAAGATCATGTAATAATGAGACTAGAAAAATCATGTAATAATGAGAGGAAATGTGTGTCTGTGTATATCAGTGAGTTCAAACGATTAGGAAAGTAGTTTGGTCTTGTAATATTTAATGATACTGTACCTAAACAATGCACATTTCTTCCAATTACTGTTTTGTCAATCTCCATCATCAAATATAAAAAGTGAGGCAAGTAGAGGTATTTATTTAGCTTTCTTTTTTTTAATTTCTTTCATCCCTTAACTTCCCTTAGTTTTAAAGCTATAGAAAAATGTGTGATGAAAAATTTAAATGTACAGCTGCTGTGAATTCTTTGATCTTGACCTTGAAAGTAGGATCATAGATATATTTATTATGACAAAGTAACTAATTTCATTCCTTAACCCTCAATAGCTTTAAACTTGTCTGCAGAATGTGTGAAGGAAATATGTTTTTATAAAAAGACCCAGCTGTGACCTTGACACTGAGGATAGTTCTGAATGTGTTTAGCAACATGTATACTCAGTTAATGATTTACAAGTATAGCAAGTTTCATCCTACAGCTTCAAAGTTGTAAAGCGGGAATGAAAATATGACAGTTGGAGTAGAAATATCGATTTAAGGTCCCCTCCTTTTCATAATTGCAGTGGACAAATATACTAAAGTTAACTACTTTTCATAATAGCAGTACATGTAGACAAATACTCAAGTTAGTTGCTTTTGAAAGAACTGTACATCTTGTCTAAACTGCATGCATGCTATTGCAGAATAATGTATGGCATGCTGAATTACCTGGATCTGATTGAAATTGAATAATTTTAGAAAAATCAATTTATCAGGTTATTCAACTGTCGGGAATACAAGTAGGATCAGTTGCTCTATAACAGGCAGGTAAAAACCATCACTGAATTCAGTTCATTTTACCTAATATATATAGAATAACATCTATTTTTTTAGTCAGTTTCTCAAAAGGGGAAAATGTAAACCAATAATGCTCTCAGAGCACTGACCTGTGAGATCTGAGAAAAACACTGGGAGGAAGCAAAATTTGTAAAACATCTTTTTTCTTAGCTCTTCCATATTCATTTAACAATTGGAAATGCAAAGAGAGCGTTATATGATTTCACTTTTGTCAAAGGTTCATGATTTGTTAACTTGAATATGCACTTAAAACTGACTGAGATGATTACATGCATCAACAGGTTTATTCAAATTTGCACAACTTATTATAAAAAGCCCATTTTAATGGACAGTCGTCTGTTATTGACTTAGATTTTTATCTATTGCAAGGTAATTCAATTACCATAAATATTAAAAAAAACTGTAACAGGAAAAAATATTTTAGCAAATTAAATTATTTTATTCTGTGAGAATGAAACTCAAGTTCTAGACTGATTGTGTGAGACATCTCAAATGACTCTTTATCAGACCATCACATGGTGTGTCATTTCAAATAACCCTTTACCAGACTATCATATGGTGAAATATCTCAAATAACCCTATACCAGACCATCACATGGCAAGACATTTCAAATAACCTTTAACCTGACCATCACATGGTGAGACATCTAAAAAAAAACTTTACCTGACCATCATATGGTGTGAAACAGCTCAAATAAACCTTTACCAGACCATCATATGGTGTGAGACATCTCAAATAAACCTTTACCAGACCATTATATGGTGTGAGACATCTCAAATAAACCTTTACCAGACCATCACATGGTGAAACATCTCAAATAAACCTTACTAGACCATCATATGGTGTGAGACATCTTAAAAAAAAACCTTTACCAGACCATTATATGGTGAGACATCTCAAATAAACCTTTATCAGACCATCACATGATGAAACATCTCAAATAAACCTTTACCAGACCATCACATGGTGAGACATCTCAAAAAACCCTTTATCAGGCCATCATATGGTATGAGACATCTCAAATAAACCTTTACCAGACCTTCACATGTTGAAACATCTCAAACAGACCTTACTAGACCATCACATGGTGTGTGACATCTCAAATAAACCTTTACCAGACCTTCACATGGTGTGAGACATCTCAAATAATACTTTTCCAGACCTTCACATGATGAAAATCTCATGGCTCCACATGAGGGGTATGGTGGAATGAAAACAAGTCTTTCACCAACAACAACATCACACATCCTGGAAGCAACCTTCCCTCTAAGTGAATGGTAGATGTGCATGCAATGCTCACTGCATTGTGCAAGCATTACGGAGATGTGCAAACTTTAATGTTGGATTGAGAATTCAGCTGTGCAGGGATGTCTGAGCAGCACCACACAGGCGCATGCATGCAGCTTAGAGTGAACATTGCCTGGAAGTGTGGAAATTATGTACGTTTTTTTCTCCAACATGCACCATGCCAGCGTGATGATACCAACCAATCAATGCAGTTCAGGGGGAAGTTTCCAAATCAGTCATTATGGGCATTACATTACTGAGGTGTAAATGGAATCAATGACTTGCCATTTGGGAAACAAAGAATTTACAAGTTACCAACTATTATACTGGCTTGCAAATTTAGGCCTGAGGTACATACCAGCAAATAGTAAGTCTATATAAATAACTAATGCCCAAAATGAGGTTTGCAAACATTTCTGGAAAAGTCACAATGGTTTGCAGGATATCCAGTTTTCTTAATAAAACCTTTGAACATATAAATGCATAATGTTTATATTTTTGTTTGTTTGTGGCTGACCACATAAAATATGCATAGCTCATACAGTACATGTATTTCTCTTCTGCATGAAAGTCTTGTCAGACTGTGACACTAACTCATTACTGTACATGCATTGCCTGTTTGATACCAGTACTAAAGCACATAACAAATATTTATATTTATCATTTATGCTAAAGTAGTGCTAATGGCCTTTATGGTGTATACAGGTGATGTACCATATATACTCACTTATAAGTTGTGTCAAACTGCAAAGAACAAAGATCCTGATCTACCATAGCATAATGGCCCTTGCCATCAGTGTTTATGTTGTTTGCACTACTGCTTATTTCAAACGAACTGCACAGACCCAGATCTGCTAGCACATTATGAGCTGGCAGATCTGGGTATGTGTGTTTGCAATTGGACTTGTTTTTATAATTGAGTATATACAGTATTTTACTGAAAGACAAAACAACAAAACAACCATAAACAAAATAAATGACAGGTATCAGCATCCATCAATTGTACAGTCCCTTACCAGACTCACATTGCACATGCAAGATCTCTAAGTCACATGAGAATCTGGATCAATTCAGTTAATGATCAATGTAAACAAAGAGCGAATAGTAAAACTGGTACTAGAGTCAAAGCATATTATTGACTAAAAAGAGGAATTCATCCATAAAATTTGTTTTTAATATGCTTAGTATGTCACAACCAACGTTCCCACTAAGCTGCGCATGTGCACGCATGCAGCTGCTCAGGCATCCCCACGCAGCTGAATTGTCAATTTTTGCTCAATCCAATGCACATCTACCATTCGCTTAGAGGGAATGTTGGTGACAACTATCAAAATATAAATGGGGGTGGGGGTGGCTGTTGAAATGTCACACCATTTTTTGGAACATACAAAATAAGTATTCCTATGTCTCACTATTGAAAACATTTTTCAAGGTAGAAGTCTATACCATTCCCTCATCCAAATTGTAAATTATTCCTAGTATATTTATACTTGAAGTTTAGTATCTATAATTACCTTCTCAGTGGGTGGTGATATTGGAATTGGAAAGTAATTTTTAAATATAAGATGCAGATTTAAAAAAATGAAATACATAGCACTATGTAAAATAGACCATCAGGTCATCATCTTGTTCTATCCTGTAGTAAATTGCATATATCAAATATGAAACAGGACATTGTGCAAACTATTTCACTGTTTTATGGATCTCTGAAACTCAACACTGAAAATAATTCTCTCTCCCTCAGGTCAGTCTGATAGATGATAGCTAATGTAGCTGTCTGAGTAGGACCACCAGTAATTATGGCCTCTCAGGCAACCAGTCTGGAGCCATTTTCTTAGAACAATTCCCCTTGTTATTCCAACAAATCACCCTCTTCATCAACCACTCAACCATTGTTTGGAAAGCCAACAAGCTAAGTGCAAATGATGGGTAACTAATCCACAGCAAAGGTGTTTATGACAGTATTGACTGAAACAGCTGAAAAAAGGCTGCCTAGAAAGTGACAAACTAGAAACTGGTTGAAAAAGCTGCCTGCATGAAAGGTAGCAGGTCTGTAGTTAGGGATTGGTGTTTAATGACACTTATCAAATCTGGAATAAACAAGATCTTAATGCTCAAATTAAAAAAATTATTCCCCAATTCCTGATCATGAGCTTATCCAGAGGAGAAATTTTCAGATGGTTTAAAAATTCTGAAGCACTCAGACTCAGAGGCAGAGATATTTCCAATTTCAGCATAACTCGTAAGACAAGTTCAGTGGCCCAGAGTGGCCAAGTGGTCTAAAGCATTCGCCATTACGGATCACTGCCAGCTCACCTGTCTGCGTGGGTTCGAGTCTCAGATTCTGCTCAGACTGGCCATTGCATAATTTTCTGGCAGATCTCTGTCTTTGTTATTAGTAATACGTAGAAGAAACAACATAGACCCTGATCTGCAGGTGTATTATTATTATGCTGCAGCAGATATGGTATTTGTTCTGTGCAGTTCGACTAAACTTGTGAGTATAAACAGTAATTAAAATGTCTTTTTTCTGTATCATCTCACTTGCCAGTAGCTTCTCGTGGGTGGTAGTTCTTCCCAGGATTTTTTAGGGTCTTCCTCCACCAGTTATACTGGCCACCATGTATAACCTATATTGTGCTAAAAAAAATGGCATTAAACCCTACAACAATAACTTGTAGCATTTCAAAGTCAACGAATACTGAAAAATTTTAGTGATAAATTTTGTCAATGCAGGCATATCAACATCAGACAAAATCATCGGAATATTCCCAGTCTGAAATAAATATTATTACATACCATTTAATTTCATGTGTTTGATCCTGCATTAAATGCAACTTTCGAATCCATATTTCAATATCACTTAAACAGAATGGGATTAGTGAGGTGTCTTATCTGAAATCCACCTACTAATATTTTAAGACACAATGAATCAAACTTGCATACACCATTCTCTTGAAAATTTGCATCCTGTTAACTCATGAACCCGCTTCTAATGCATGGTCAGATGTGGATCACATTTCTTTAACCAGAAAATACCCCAAAAATGTATCACTATTTGTTGAAGTTAATGAAAATCATGATTAAAATTGGTAGTGTAAACTTTGATATATCGCTTATTTTACTGTCTAAAATGGCAGATAGGACCTGGAAATTTTAATCAGCATTACAAAATATCAAAGTAAAAACTAGGTCATACAATCTTTTCATTTTCTTTCTAATGTCAGTGTTAAAATTTCAAAGGAGCCAGTGTTCTGATTCAATGAAATAGACTGGATATCTTAAAATGGGTTTGAGAAAGAGACAGCTAACTTCTGATCCATGTCAAATAGTCATTCTTCAAAGGGTAAAGTTATATAACGTACTTCAGAGATTCTGATGAAAATGTTTGTTTTCTTCAGTCAAAAATTTTCTGAGAGAGAGAAGGTTGGTTTCAAGGAAGCCTAGAAAAGAACAGTGTTTTCCTTGCAAAACAAGAAAAAGAGGGACCAGGTGACTGTCTTGTGAGCAAGACAGGGTTTTATTGCTGGATGCACATGTTCTAAAGTTTACAGCATTAAGATATTCAATTTTATTGTTTGTTGTATGCAACTTGTTTGATATGACTAGGTTCCATATTATGAATCATTTATTCAATTTCATGGAAATGTGTTGATTCTAGAATTGCTATGCAATTTATCTTTCAATTTTACCGTTGTTAGTTCATTAGCAGGATTGATTGCATGTGATCAAAATGTTCATATGTGCAAGATCTATGGGGTTATATGAATAAATACGAAATAATTTCATTTGTCTGTTAGGATGATATTGATGATCATGAGTTCATGATAACTACCCATTTTTTTTACTTTTGTAATGTTTAAATAATCTAGAAGTGACTAAGGATATGTGAATTTTATGCAATAGTAATTGAACATGTAGCACATGACAATATTTCAATAGAGTGGTCAGTTGGTAATTTATGGCAAGGTACTACCATATGTAGGCTGTATGCAGTGTCTGAATGACTAGTATTTTCTGAATAATGTAAGGGAAGGAATTTTATATGCATCTAGAAAGTGGTACTTATAGTGATTTAGGGATAATTTTATCCTTTAGAGAAACAGTTTTCTGAGGGAGAGGAGACTTAACAGTCCAAAGAATGAGTCTGAAAAAAAGGGGGAAGTGATGAGTAGAGAGTAAAATCTAGGAAGGACAAGGCAGTTGGAAAAGAAAGACTCAAGGAAATAGGAAATGTTGGAACACTGTTGAGAGGAAGGTGATGCAATCAGTCCTGTGCATTGTGCTCTTTTCACCATTTGCTATAATGATGAAATAAATCCAAATTAGACACTGCTAGTACATGTACATCATATTGATATTCTTTAAGTTGAATTGAAATTACCACTATTAATTTGTTTGATTAAATTTGTTATTTTTCTTGTCTAGGGAGGCTCGTATTACATTTATTTCTTCCCAATAATCTTGCCCAGTTTTCTGTTGATATTCTATCTTTCACTCATACCAAGGGAGGTCATTCCCTAGATAACGTAGCTAAATCCAATCAAGTACCTCTCTTACTAAGAGGGAGACGTTACATTTGACAACAAGTAATAAGAATTTTAAAAATATTTGAAATTGTAAATGTTATAGTGTAAACCAAATGGGGACAAACCCTCCCTCCTTCACTTTATCCACCAATCGGAATAGTCCAGAATCCAGATGTGATCATGTAACGGTTCACATCTAGCTGGCAACAGCGGATTGGTCCTGTATTCAGGGATAGCCATTGCAATTTATGTTTTGCAATAGCTGAGCTCATCAGTTGGTGGCATTAGCATTGAACAACAGTCTACTAAGCTTCTTTATTACCCATGGTTACCTGTGTCAGATTTCCTCATTTTTTGTGATCACATGCAAACAAAAAGATATCAACAACACAATGCAACAATCTATTATACATCACTAAAAAGTGACTGTTGTACATATTGAAAAGTGACTGAATTTGAAAGTTAAAATGGCTATCTCAAATGGCATGATTGGTCATGCTGGGTACAAAAGCAAGATAATTTTACTTGTTTTCACAGTGATTAAGCAAATATTCATGAGAAATGAGTTAATCTCAGCATACACAGCCAATGGTAATACAGGAGAGTTCTCAATTCATGTATGCCACGAGTGCCTATACATGCAGGGATATGAGAAACAGTTCTTTTGGACTAAACTGGGTACATAACTAATGCAATTAAAAGCTAAGATGTCCCCCCCCCAAGATTAAATTAAGAAAAACCCATCTTAATGCATAAAAACATAATTATTTTCCATGTCCTTGGAAGTCTTTTCCCAAAGAAAGATGATCTCTTCACATCTAATGAAAACTCTTTTCATTATAACCTGGCAACTAGTGAATCATGGTGTTTTTGATACCTAATGACTTCAAAAAGATCAAGAAAAGATACAAAATGTAATATTCCTGCCAGATCTCTTGCAGACTAATTTAAAGCAATTTCAATGCAGTAAAGATTTAAATCCCCATTTTCGAGATGCATCAGTGACGCATTTATCTTCAACACATTGTGTCTAGCTAGTCAGGTAAATTTTATGCTCTCTGGTTAAATATTGCCATGTGTAAATCAAGACTTTATGGTTTTCTACCTAGGATTCAAATTAAATCTTTCAGTGTTCCATGCATACCTATTTTGCTGCCAGATTTACATGCTGTACCATTAATTTCCAGGGCACAGTGAGGGGAAAAAGAAAATAAGGCAGACAGAAGAGATGGAAGACAGAAGAGATGGAAGAAAACATCAAAGAGTAGACAGGCAAAGGACTTTGCAAAGTCCCAAAGTGCAGTGGAGAAGAGAGTTTTGAAAAGTAATCAGTGGTGCCCACATGACCAGCCAATGTTACAGGAGAAATGAAATGAATGATAATAACTATTATTTAGTTTGCCTCATGCACCAGGGAGTCATCTGCCTGTAATCTGAGTGTCCCTTCTATAGTTGTCAATGAGCTGGAGTTATCACCATACTTATCTTGAGTCTGGGTTGAACATAGCTAATCAACCATGTAGACCATTCCCCCCTCCAGGGGATAAGTGTCTTACAGTCACTAAATTTTGGTCCATCAAACATTTATCCAAAGATATCCCATGATTGCATCATTGGTGGCAAATAGGTAAAATAGTTGTTTTTGTAGGGTTTAATGCCATTTTTCAGCACACGATAGGCTATACATGGTGGCCAGTATTATTAGTGGAGGAAGAACCCCATAAAACCTACGGAAAGAACCATCGACCCACAAGAAGCTACTGGCAAGCTTTCTCACATAACTACATTAACCGAATCTTAGACTCGAACCCATGTAGACAGAGGTGAGATGGCAGTGATCCGTAATGGAGGGTAAAATAATTAATAGATGACCTAAATATATTTTTGGAACAATTAGAAAATAACCTGGCCAAGAATTCCTGAATATTTCCTCCAATCTATTAGACAAAGATTTTATTATTATCTTTATCTTTTATTGTATACAGCTCTTACATAATTTTAACATCTTTTTTATGTAGTTCTTACAGATTTTTAACAATTTTACCTTTTATATTTTATCTTATACTTTATATTTAATTAGAAAGGTTTATCTATGTAAAGGATCTTGTGCAATTCATATTTACATTTTCAGAACTCATACATACATACATACATACATACATACATACATACATACATACATACATACATACATACATACATACATTTTGAAAGTATTCCATTTTCCTCCAGGTGACAATGAATACAGGAAACCTATCTTGAAAGATCACATTCAAAATGCACAAATCTATTGTTTATATAGCATTGTGACATGTTATGAGAGACCACCTGTCTTGAGAGAACATAATTCTTTGGCAAAAGAGGTGATCTTTCAAGACAAGTTCTGCTATACCATTAGATTCAACATAGCTGTGACAATGCCATTATCCTTGCAAAGGGATGTCTCCCACTGTAATGAGAATGGTGTTTTCAATAACTTTGCATTTTCTTGTAAACTGAAATAAACTAGATTCAAACAGACAAGTAAATTTAGTTTTAATTCATTAGTGTACTTATAGTGAGGTTATAGACTGTGACTAAAGGATAGTCCGATACTGATTATGCTGTTTTAATGGCATTAATGGGCATGGAATTTAAGTTAACATGTTTCTTTACAAAACTGAATGGAACATTATTTGCTGTCTGCAAATTATGCAGAAAAATACAGTTATAGCTAAATCTAAATACAGTGATACAAAATATCCAACCAAATTTTCTATAAACTTTATTCTGAAATAACATCCACAACCTTATTCAGAATGAGTGAATAATACTGAACCTGAAAAGAAGACATTTATGGTATTTCAAATAATTGCTGCATGAATGTTGCCCTTAAATATCCTGGATCATTCACACAATATTTGGAAAAGGGCAATTATACAATACTGTAAATGCAGTGATTTCAACCATCCACATAAAATTGCTCAATGAACTTTGTCCTAAATTCTCCCCAGACATGAATAACTGTGTTTGGACAGGGGCAATTATACTCAACTACATTAACAGCATATGTTCCATACCAAAATATGGAAAATCAATCACACAGTGCAACCTCATATTCATCTAAGCCAGCCAACAATGACATAAATGCCTGTTTCATTCTATGGGCCCTAGAAACCCAACCCTAGCCAACAGGTGCCCTAATTAATAACTTGATTCTGTCATATTCATCAACTGAGTCAACTGGAAAGATGTTAACTAATGAGAAACATGACTAAATGTCACATTGTTACAACTTCAAGGAAATTACTAGGCATTTTCAACAATATAACTCAACAAATTAAATTCTGGAATAGGGATTCATATGCAAGCTGTGATATAGTTTGGATCAGGACTAGGTTCAGAATCAACATGTACAATTTCAAGATGTTTAGCAACATGTACAATTTCAAGATGTTTAGCAACTTGTACAATTTAAAAATCAACATGTACAATTTCAAGATGTTTAGCAACATGTACAATTTCAAGATGTTTAGCAGCATGTACAATTTCAAGATGTTTATATTTGCTAGAGGTTCTCTTGTAAACTTTCAGCTTTATAATTTCATTTTTCTTGACTTTTGGTCTTGGTAATAGCTTTCTTAAGCTGGTTGGTGACTGTGTTAACTTATTGGTATTTATCAACACATGCAACAAATCAGCACATGAAAGTCTAGTAGAGGATACCTACATGATTAATGTCAATCTTGCTGATTTTATTTAGCCTGACATTCTAAATTATCACTAAAGCCCTTGTCATTATATACAATCTTACAGAATTTGAAACTGCTCAGATGTGGAAATTTCCAATTGGAAAGAGTAAATAGTGCAACACACACTGGTACCACCAAGAAACTCCATGATTATGTTCTCCTATCATTTCTTAACACATCTACTGAAAACAAAGGCATATATATATATATATATATATATATATATATATATATATATATATATATATATATATATATATATATATATATATATATATATATATATATATATATATATATATAATATATCACATCTTCATACTTTCCTATGGCAATATGCAGTGTCTTAATAATTCTACTATATTGAAAACTTTCGAAAAGTGATAATGCCATGTGGTCCAAATCAAGAACTGATGATCCAGATTAGGCATTAAAAGAATATTTAGATCCAAGGAAGAGGATGTATATTACCTTGCCAAGAAACATATGATTGCAGCCGCTGACCTGGAATTGGATGGGAATTACTTGAACCTCAAAGCCCAAAATCAGGGTCTGACACCATAAGTAATATGCCACAGTTTTTTGGGAAGAATTATGCAAAAACTACCCCTGTGGGTACATTATCGCTGGGTACATTATCACTGGGTACATTATCACTGGGTACATTATCACTGGGTCATGCCAATTGTTAGTGGAGGTACTGTAGCATAGTGGAGATACTTTATCTGACTGACAACATCTTGTACAGTTAATGCTTTTACTGTGTTCAAGGGTTTGAAACCTACCCAAATCAGCCTTGGACAGCTGCTGTAATGTGTCTTTAGGCAAGGAATGTGACTCCAAATGCCTCAGCACTGTATGTCTTTTATGTAATGATGTACTGTCAAACACCAACCAAACCAATCTCTTTACTTGATTAACTTTTCATGAATTTAGAGAAGATCAGAGCCTTAAATCAATTAGCAAACTTGCTCTGTTGAGGGCACCCATTTCTACAAAAATAAATATGCAAAATGGGCAGACTAAATGTAGCATTTATGAATACCTTACACTACATAATTTTCACCCAGTGATGTGTGACTTCCGATGTCAAACATGGTTTGAGTTATGGTCAAACAGAAATAAATACCAGCAAAACTAGTGGTCATTGAATCAAGCCTACACTTGAGTGACTTTTTTTGAGCTCCATGTCAGATTGACAAATAAGATTTAAACAAGAAAATGACAAGATCAACAGTTGACCACAAGCAGTGACTAATGTGTCTGTCACAAGTAATGAATAGCAGTTCAGTTCAAAAATTGAATTTGTGACAAAACGTAAATAAACTTTAAGATATCAGAATGCCAAGAAAAACACCACTTTTAACTAATAAATTAGGACCTCTGATTGGTCAATACTCAGGACAACATCAATGATACAATTATGGTTTCATAGCAGGGATGATATTATTGGTACAATAGTAGCTTCAATGATACAATCATTTCTTTGGACTGGTCAGTAACATGAAATACACCAATGATACAATCATAACTTCTCCCTAGTCAATACACTGAAATACACTAAATATACAATCATAGCTTCTGACTGGTCAGTAACATGAAAAATATATCAATGATACAATCATAGCTTCTGATGAGTCAGTAACATGAAATATATGAATGATTCAATCATAGCTTCTGAATACATGTAGTCAGTAACATGAAATACAACAATGATACAATCATAGTTTGTGACCAGTCAATAAAATTATATACATCAGTGATACAATCATAGCTTCTGACTGATCAGTAACATTAGATACATAAATGATACAATCATTGCTTATGACTAGTCAGGAACATAAAATACACCAAAGATACAAATATATTGTCTGACTGGTCAATAAAATGATCTACATCAGTGATACAATCATAGCTTCTGAATAGTCAGTAACATGAGATACATCAGTGATACAATCATAGCTTCTGAATAGTCAGTAACATGAGATACATCAATGATACAAACATAGCTTCTGACTAGTCAGTAAAATTATATACATCAATTATACAATCATTTCCTCTGACTGGTCAATAGCAAGTGTTATGTTAACAATATCGTGGATTTTGCAAAGCATCAATTACCCTGATCAGTAAAAAAAAATATAATATATTTATTGGTACAGTTTTCTTGACTATATACTCAGAATGTATTAAAAGATTCCATTAACTCCAGAATAAAAAATAAAAAATAAAATTAAATAAAAATTTAGTAATGGAAGGTTGAGGTGAGAGTAATGAGAGACAGAGAGAGAGGGCACCAAAAGTAGGGATTCAAATGATTATAAAATTTCACATGAATAAAAAACCAGCAGTGAATTTATGCTATCAGGGTGGGGTGGGGGTTTGATATTTGCAATAAAAGTCTATGATTACAAACTTTATTTTGAACAATACTTAATGTTTTCAATGTTCTGCATTATATATTTATAGTTAAATACTGTGCCGGTATATATTCACATGTCAAATCCAGTTGCAAACAACATGCTCTTATCTGCCATTGCATAATTCACTGGGTTTTTTTTTGTTCCTGTTGATTACTACTAACAGAATTTCACAGATCCAGACCTGCTGGTGCATTATGCAGTAGCAGATCCAGGTATGTGCAGTTGTTTTTGTACAGTTTTTATAAGTAATCAGTATAACAATAACATAGACCCTGATCTGTAGGTGGATTATGTGATGGCTGGTCTGAGTCAGTAATGTTTGCAGTTTGACTTGACTTGTAAGTGAGTATATACGGTAGTAGTGAATTAGATACAATTCATGCCTGCACAGGCACTGCATAATTCACTACCACATAAAGTTACTTGTTATCTATATATTAATTTAATATTTTCTCATTAATTCATTATTGTAGGAACTGTGTAATATTTCTCCCCATATTAGATTGTACCATACTAAACAACATTCTACCAAATTTATGATAATGTGCCTGTAAAATACTTGCCCATTCTTTTGCAAAAACATGTGTATATCCTTAGAAATAACAGAAATTAAACTAATTTGCTTCAAGTAGCGTTACTTTTTTATTATGGAAATAAATTATCTTCAAAAGGTATCTATTTCAATTGATAAATACTTGCTTTTAATATTGCAATTCTAAAATATCACTGAATGTATTAATGGTGATGCAGGAATGTTACATTATAAAGGGTGTTATGGTTGCCAAAATGGATATCTTTCATCTTGAAAAATAATGCCTCTTTCTCTCCATGCTTTGTACAGGCAAACAAAACAGGTTCATTGTAAAATCACAGATAATAAAAACAATGACAATGTTATATGGTATGTCTTAGGAAAGACTTTCCCCATACCAATGTAATAACTCTTAAATCATTCATCTGTCACATACTTGTCCAGAGAAGAGTATGAATGACTATTATTTTTACTAAAATATTTTGTTGCTAAGGCCAAATAAAAAAAAGCATGCGTAGTTCTGGTTACTTGACTGATTCTATATTTTCCTGCTGACTCTACATTTTCGATGGGAAAAAATAGAAATAAGATTACAAAAAAAATTTCATGAGAAAAAAATTAATGTAGGTACAATCAAAGTTAATTCAGGATGTGAAGGACATTTTTTTTCAAGTTTATAATTCATTTAAATCCATCAATATTGGAGTGAAAAAAACACAACAAAAGGCTTGTATTACCTACAATAATAATTACCCCCACCCCCATGTAACCAGAATCACATATTGGGGAGGGGGAGGGCTAAGGTTAATAACTGATCAAAATAGTGGGATTTGTGAAGAAAGAAAAAACCTGGTATATTAACAAGAAGAAAATAAAATTTTGAAATTATTATAAGTCAAAATCAAATTGCAGGTAATTATTTCTAGCCCACTTAGTAACAGATTCATTTTTAATTGAAATCTGCAGAAAATGATCTGATAACAGTAGGATCATAGTGAAAAACAATATGTAATAGCTTGTAATTTGTTTATAATTGACCATCTTTGATCAATTACATTCAAAAATAATAAATTGACTTTAGAGAAACTTGAATACACAGGAGCCTAATTAATCTGGACTCTGTTTATATACAGAAATCACGCTATCCAAATAAAATTCAAGAATAACGGAAATCTTAAATGTTAATTTGCTCTGTTAATCAAGAAATCCAAGTTCTAGATCTGGAAATCAAAATCGGGAAAATAACTATAAAACTTGTCTTGATAACCCAGAAATAATCTGTCGAAATAATGAGAAAATTCAACCAAAAATCTAAATGAAAATACAGTCAGTTGGATAACAGATTCACCTATGCAAATTTGAAGAAGTGTCAATATATCAATCTCTGATCAGTCAGATTCTGGTGGCATGTTAAAGTTATCAACTGATCACATGATCATATGTGTGGTAAAATTAAGTAGTTCACCCTAATGTAACCAGCAATTGTATACATTGTAATTGTATAAACAATGTTTTAGCTAGTTGCAGCAAGGTTGTTAATAATTAAATAACACACTGGAATCAAATTGTATCAACTTTTTGATATAATATAAGGTTAATAAATTAAGTGTGTCATTAAGTCTCTTTGTTTTTACCAATTGTATGTAAGAATCAAAATTTTTTTTTTATGGCTGTAGAAGCACAGTTCATTGATTTAAGATGTGGACAGTATGGAGCTTAATTAATTTCAGAATAAAATGGGTACCTCCGTTAACAGCTCATTAGCAGCTATAACAGCTATTGTTGTCTTTGTTGTTGGGTTTAATGCCATTTTTCATCACACAATAGGCTATCCATGGCAGCCAGTACTAATCGTGGAGGAACAACCCAGGAAAATGCCAGAGAAGCTACTGGCAAGCTTCCTCACATACCCACATTGGCCGAATCAGAGACTTGAATCCATGCAGAAGTGAGATGGCAGTGATCCATAACACTGAGCGCACAAGTCAGATCCAGATGTTAACTGCATAGACCCAGATCTGCCATCTCAGAAATGCACCGGTAGTTATGGATCTATGCAGTTTGTTAATATTAGTGAGTACTCAAGTCTGTCTGCAAACTGCACAGACCCAAATCTGCCATTACATAATGTGCTGGCAGATCTGGGTCTGTGCAGTTTGTGAGGAGTAATCAGTAGAACAAACATTACTGTATATATATAGATAGTGATCAACAAAACTATTTTTAATACAGATGGGTTTGAAAAGTCTGCAAGTCATTCATAGACCAGATTTATTTAAAACTAGGGGATTATTGTTTCAAAAAGTTTGTTATGCTTGATCTTTGGACGCTACATTTCAATGATAATAATGAAATACTTTCATGTATGAACCAAAGTGTGGAAACAAAAGCACCTGTTTTCATTGTATTTGTTATTAAATGATTGATGCATGTACAAACACAAACACATACACACACTAACTTTGAGACCAACAGGAGACTGCATGGACCCAGACCAGATCTTCCACCATCACATGCTCAAGGTCTATGCAATTTGTTAGGAATAATCAGTAGAACAGTAGAACAAACAAGATAAACCCTGATCTGCTGGCATATTTGATGTGGCAGATCTGGGTATATTTGGTTTACAGCTGGACTCTATGGTATATACTTAATATTGTGTTCAGCATTAAGTAAGAGAGAAAATGATCTTCAACTTAAAAATATTATGAACATTATAAAAACAATCCAATCCATCAAGATTCGAAGTTATAACTGTATGACAGTCTGATCTAGGCTTCACTATGAAATGCCACTTCAAGTACTGTATATAGCTATTGTAATTTTGGGTTTGTGAAAACCACTTTCCTTAAACTCTAATAAAAAATGCAGAAATTAAGTCAATTAAAAATTACAGATTGATAGCATGTCACTTTCAAATACATACATATCAGGAAAAAAATCATTGCACATTTGAAAGCATGAATACAAAATTGAAAAAAAATGTTAAATTCGGCAACAAAAGATGATAAATGCTAATATATTTCTGTTTCACACTTAAATCTAACGAGAACAAACTTCTATGTAATCATCGTCATGTTGCAATGTAAGACAAACATGACAACCAAACATTGAAGAGTACTTTCACCAAACAAAAAGTTTAAATTTTAAATTTGTTACTAAATTACTGAAATCCAAATTGTTTTAGGAGATATAAAATATGACTTGGGGATAAGAGACATTGACAGCAAAGGAGAAAGTTCTAACCAGATGAACACACTGTGTGAGTGTGTGTGTGTGTCTGTGTGTCTGTTACAATAAATATCATAAGTGGAATGGGTTCACTCAAAGCTGTAAACACTACCAAAGAATGTACTTGTTGCTCACGCTGATATGCTCTGTGAATTAATTTATACAGCCTGTTTTTGTTTTTTAAATCTACAGTTTTGTTTATCAAACTGTTCAACCAAAAATTTAATTAAAAAAGCAGACAATTCTAAGAACAGTATGGTCCTTTTCAAATGATTTGCAAGTTATTGAGAAATAGTTTTGATAGATCAATTATAGATAAGAGATGAGAGAAGAAAGAAGATTTTATTTTATGACATTAAATTACACTGACTTTATTTCTATAAATGAACATAAATCATAATAAATATAAAAAGTCATTAAAAACAAATATTTTCAAAGGTTTGGTACAAAACATTTTAAGACAGCACACATTTAACTATCAAACTGGTCATATATGAATAAATCTCTATAGGATCTTTTGTAACTTAGTCCAGGGCTACCCTTTGCCACATCCAGTATTATAAATTAAAAACTCAGTTTATATAAATTAATTTCTGGGCCATATACTTTAATACCTGATAAATATTTAATATCTTTACTAAAATACATGTGTCTGTGTAAATCCCATATAACAGTAATGTATTTTTCATTCATCTAGAATTGTTCTTAATGTTGGCTACATACTTCTATCATTCATGGGAGTATGTACATTCTAATATACAACACCACCTTATCATTGTACAGAGATTACTAAAGGTATAATTTCAATATTTGCATAGCCATCTGGAGTTGATACACTTATTCAAACAGTAGCAAGCATGACTGACATATATTTACCCATTTCACAGTGCTGTATGCCTTAATCCTAAAGAATAGGTTCCCTCCAATAGCACATAATCCACTTGAATAGTAAACAGTTTCCAATCTGTAGTACTGTAATAGTACAATGCACTGTATCTAGTACCTCCACTAACAGACTGGTATAAAAGTTCCAACTTTAATCCCTCTAGATGAATGATTTATCCTCTTCAC
This sequence comes from Unio delphinus, assembly GCA_029339505.1. NCBI lineage: Eukaryota > Metazoa > Mollusca > Bivalvia > Unionida > Unionidae > Unio > Unio delphinus. Next base: position 793,239 of record JAQISU010000191.1, read on the forward strand.
AGAATGGGACCCTAGTCTTCTGCAACTGTAAAGTTTGTTCTACACAGATATCTGAATACCAGCCCATAGATAATGCTACAGAGGCTGCTGTTGTGAGAAAGAGGCTCCCAAGGGGACCAGATGGTTCTACCATTATATTGCCCCAGCTTTAACTAAGTTGGAAGGCAGTCACAGTGGAGTTGATAAAATCAGCAAAGCACAGGTGAATCACTGAAATGTGTCCCTGCAGAGTTAAGTCTGTGCCTGTAACAGGCTTGTGTAACTGATGCCAGATTTGCTTCTGTATAGGGGGCACATTTGCTTCTGTATAGTACCACACAGATCCATGTCTTCTGTGGCAAATGTAATGTTTTATTTTGCTTATGATTTTTAGCAAACATACAGCCATATTTAATACATCATGCAATCAGGATCTATGCCTTTTACAGCTGAGTAAACATTATATGGGTAAATACAGTTTTATCTTATTTTATGGCTAAATTTAGGACTCACAAAACTAAATGTGTTAGAAACCAATAAAATGGAACTTCAAAAGAATGAAGTCTTCATTTTGCATAATTAGGGATGTGCCTTTTTAGCGGCAGTAGCAATTTGATAGGTTATTATTTTCAATTAATAAATGGAAGTTCTAAAAATCTGTTCATTGCTTTTATTTGTGGATGGACATCTTTTACCTGTGACAGAAATACATTTATCTTTGTTTATAAATGGGACAAGTGATTTATAGAAATTGACAATAAATTTTAAAAAAGACCAAAAATTACTACAGTATCCTAATAATGATTTAAGGTTGTCCTTTTAGAAAATATTTCAGATTTAATTATGATCATGACTTAAAAGGCAAGAAAAATATTGATACTTAGGAAGCAAACAATTGCTTTTAAATTCAATAAAAATTACTTTTCATGCTTTTGACTTAACATAATTTAAAGAATTTAGTTTTTAAAATGAAAGAAAAAGTCATCACTTGTAAATATGTTACAGAATTTATTTCCATCAAGAGACTTCTAACTTGTCTTAATGACATGCCAGAAAGTTTTTGTAAATCCACTTATTTCTGAGTTCTTTGTCCCCAGTCATATCAATATACACTAAGTCAATCAGAATTTGCACTCATCTGGACCAATGCAATTGTCACTGAACCTAAAATTTCTTCTGGATAGTATTTTTATTATTTTCCAAAGATCATATATCCATAAAATACATGTACCCACTGAATTATGTAGAATCAACATTAACACTATTATTTTTCCTTAATTAAAAAAGGTCATTTTAGATGTAACACAAGCTGCATCATGTGTGTCATGATAATCATGCCATTTGCGTAGATTAAAAAGAGTTTGAACGGATTGAACAAGTGTATATACATACATGTATATACAATATTTTACTCCAATACAAGACTAGGGCACCAGTCTAATTAACTGTCAAAAAGTAAGGGTTGGGTTATAGATATCCTGGACAGCCATGATAAATGTATCAAAAAGGTGGCAGTGGGGTTATTATCAGATATATACATATATATATATATATATATATATATATATATATATATATATATATATATATATATATACCTAGAAAATATTAACCATATATCCTCACTTATATGTTGAGTCCAACTGCAAACTGCACAGACCCAGATCTGCCATCCTATAATGTGGAAGCCGATTTGCATATCTGCAGTTAGAAGTCATATATATATATATATATATATATATATATATATATATATATAATCCCCTAATCTACTGACTCTTCAAAATATTCTTAATAAAATATTTTCTCAGGCTGTTAATTTCAATAATATCAAGCCCTCTCACCATTTGATTTTTAAAAGATTTAAATGTGATTTTGCTAGGTGTTTGTAGTGCTTTCTTTTAGTAAGCTATGGTGGGTGTGTGTATACAATGACAAAGGAGTCAGAAAGGTGGTGGATGAAATTTTAGTCTTTAATAATAATTTTAAAAAATCATCCAATATCTTTGCGATAAAATGTTTTTATGTGAGAAAGAAAAGCAAACCAAATTGAAATAAAAAACATAGCCACAGAGGGTAAAGAAACATACTGTATGTACTGGCTTTTATATCAAATCAAACTACAAACAACAAAGATCCTGATCTGCCATAGCATAATGTACCTGCAGATCAGGGTCTATCTTGATTCTGTTACTGATTACTCTGAACAAACTGCACAGGCCAAGATCTACTGGCACATTATTCTAAGGTAGATCTGGGTAAGTGCAATTTGCAATTGGACTCATCTTATGAGCGAGCACATCAACAAAATATCAATGAAAAATTATACAAGTTAAAAAGATTCAGCATCAAGCTTCAATAGGAAATGATAATAAAAAAAATTCTGAACCTTTCAGTCTGTTAGAATGTAATCCAACAATTTTTCTCTTGTTCTTCATTTCACCTGAAAATGCTTGTTTTCAGATTGTATGGCTTTCATGCCATTAAGACAAAATGGCTTAATTTGCATAATTCAGCCACAAGAATATCTCAATTTCAAGTTGCGTTTTAGTCACAGCTCAATACAGATTAAATGTTAAATGTTGTTTTGTAACACATTAGATCTGAAGTTTAATCATTTATTTCCAAAAGTCATTACATTTTTTTTCTTCAGTTCTTGCAGAGTTGAAGGGTTAGTCCAATTTATAGCACTGTGAAAACATCAATGAACAAATTCCCTAACCAGGGTGAGGATGTGAAAAATGATCAATGAGTAATTCAACATGATAATGGGTACAAATATAACTGCTTACATGTTGAGACCAACTGCAAACTGCTGTCATTACATAATGCATCACCACTTCAAGGATGCTGTAGTTTGTTAGAAATTATCAGTAAGAGAAACAAAAACCTTGATCTGCTGCCACATTATAACATGGTCTATCTTATTTGAAGCTGAACTTAAAACTTGTATGCAAGTATACATGGTAACTGTTGATAGTCTGGTTTTGCTAGGTTTCCTAGGACCATTTCCAAACCTAACAAAATATTTTTGTCATGATCACTGTAAACATTGCAAAACATCAGTCCTTTCATTTTCCTCTTTGTTAAGGACCCTGATCTGCCAGTGCATTATGTGATAACAGATCAGGGCAATGTTGTTTGCAGTTGGACTGTGCATATATGCAAGTATATACAGTTGTTGCTGTAGGTTTTAACGCCATTTTTCAGCACACGATAGGCTATACATGGCGGCCAGTATTATTAGTGGAGGAAGAACCCAGGAAAAACCCCAGAAAGAACCACCAAACCACATGAAGCTACTGGCAAGCTTTCTCACATAACTACATTAGCCGAATCTTAGACTCGAACACACGCAGAGAGAGTTGAAATGGCAGTGATCCGTAATGGAGAGCACTTTCAGCCACTTGGCCATTCTGGGCCCCTCAAGTATATACAGTAGATCTTTGTATTTTACAAGCTCTTGGTTGGTGTGTTTTGATGTGATTCTTATTTTCTGCATTACACATATATTGCACAGCTGTTCCTTTTTCCTAAATTGTTTAGAGTGTACATGATGATGCAATAATTAATAATTTTTAGGTTTTCGGTACTGTACCGGTAACTAATAAAAAAGGTCAAAGGGGAATGCAAAAAAATTAAAGTATATAGATTACTTGGTTACTCTTACTTACTGAAATAGGTTTAAAAATTTGTTTTCCATGTAACCTACAATATAATTGTTATTATTGATTTACTAAGTTATTTAGTTTATTATTGATTATGTGTCTTAGGTTATTGTTGTTGATTGATTTTCAACAGTACTTTTGTCAAGGTAAATTCATTTTGGTTATATCAGGATGATGCAATTGTGAGCTAAATACCTTTCCCAGTGGTACAAAGGCAGCTGAAATAGGTTAGTCTGGAGGCAGCTGACCTGGCTTGATCTGGAGGTAACTGACCTGGGTTAGTCTGAAGGCAGCTGACCTGGGTTGGTCTGAAGGCAGCTGACCTGGGTTGGTCTGAAGGCAGCTGACCTGGGTTAGTCTGAAGGCAGCTGACCTGGGTTGGTCAGAAGGCAGCTGACCTGGGTTGGTCTGAAGGCAGCTGACCTGGGTTAGTCTGAAGGCAGCTGACCTGGGTTGGTCTGAAGGCAGCTGACCTGGTTACTCTGGGTGACTTTACATTAGAAGTTTGTTGCTGAACCAACTAAACTTCCACAGCTCACACAAACTTATCAGGTAGTAAACAATATGGTTAAATTCCTCATTTCCTATATAAGTGTGTAATACATGATTTGGAAAAGTATGTCAAATATTTCTTATAATGTATTATAGTATCAGTAAATATTGATTATGTGGCTTAGTAGTTTCCCCAACATAATGAGGTACAACAAGTGCACACAGAATTGTGTCATTTATCTGTATATTGATAAATTGACACACAATAAAACCCATAGCATTAACCTGTCAGCAAGAATACTATGTAAATTATATACCTGTCCCATATTTTGGTCATCTACAGATACTAGCAGAGCATTAGTGATCAATGAATCTCAGTGACCTTGACCTTTATTAAAACTAATATTTTTTTAATAGACTTACCATGACCATGACCTCTGATCAATACCCCAAAATCTAAAGCCCTTCAGTGCAAACCAGTCACAAAGATTGGTCTAGAAACTTACTTTATATGAGAAATTGTTGTGCAAAACCATTTTTAATTCAATAATGACCCTGACTTTTAACCATTTAAATCCAAAATGAATAGGACTCTTTCTTAACCAAAGGGCAAACTCTCCACAAACTTTGATGAAGGTGTATGGATTTGAAATAAAAGTAGGATAGACCATTTTTATAATTTCAGTTACAGTGAACTTGACTTTTGACCTTTTGACCCCTAAATCAAAAGGATTCTTTATTACATACAGCATAAGCCATCCACAAGTTGTGGAAAAGGTACACTGTCAACAACTTAAGTTTTAGTCAGAAACCATTTTTTATTTTGTAACCACAGTAATTATTTCTAAAACAATGCTAATGTCACATATTTACATATTTCTTCAACAGTTTCATTTCTCACTTAAGAGCCTTCATCTTGAACTGATGGGAATCATTAATAACACTGTTTGGACAAGGACATTTAGCAGGACCATCACTTGGGGGGGGGGGAGTCCATATTCATGAACATAATTAACCACATGCATTGTGCATCTTTATATAAGCAATACTAACCTCAGTCTGCTGATATATTAAAACCTGGCATGCCAGGGTCTACATTCTTAACCTGAATTCAAAGACAGAACAAGCAAAATGGACTGTGATCTGATTTGTCACTACATTACACAGAGGCAGAGATGAGTCTACCTTGACTGTAGTTAGAGGTATGTCATACATTAGAAAATATAGCCAGTTCTTGGTAGTCTACACTACAGTGATCCCTCACAACAATACCCTTCATTATAACACTAGTCCTGTTATAAGACAGATATATTCAGGAATCCCAGTCCGTTATGTGTATAATGTTTGTTCATGATAAGGCAATCTCATTATATGGCAAAATACTATATGACTCCTACAGTGTAATAAAAAGAGTACTGTCTTTTTCATACTTCCCATGGGTTGTTGGTCTTTCCATGGTCTTCTCCATCAAAATATACTTGCTGCCATGTACATGTATAATCTATCACGTGTTGAAAAACTGTGTTAAACTCTAACAAACCCATATCTCCCATCATAAGATCATTACTCATCACAATTGGCTACCTCCAGTGACACAGCAACCACCCAAACAACCAAGCAACTAGAGGGGGATATCATTTCAAAATAAAATTGAGTCCCCCCCCCCCCAACCTCACAGGTTGAGCACTTTGTACACACATTGGTACATCTTTGCTAGCCAAGGTTCTGATATTAACCCCATTACATGTGGCAAGTCACCACATCCAATAAAAATCAAGTTGTTGAAATTTGAACACTGTTCCTACAAGATTGAAAGAAAGGGTGCACACAACTGGGATGGAGTCATAAATAAACAATTTTCCACTGCATGTCCATGTTTGTAAAAATAGATACTTTCCTTCAAATACACCTGTAATGGCTTTTCTCAAATATGTAGTCATACTTTTGATGTTAAACTTGCAAAGTATCCTTTTTAAGTCAATTTCTCTACCATTTTTGGCAGATGTACAAAGCACTACCATTACATGCTATTGGTTAATTGACATCCCATACTAAGAAAGACAACTATGAAATCAAATAGATGTTACTAGGCTAAAGCAGTGAAATATCTGATCAATCTGGAAAGGTGTAGATAGGGTTAATATATCAAAACCTTGGCTAGCAACCTGGGCATTGGTATTATTGATGACATCTGAGAAGCAGTTTGAATAAGACTATGAGATCAGCTTAATAAATTTATCAAGATTAATTGGAATGGCTAAGTATCCCTTAAATATAAACAGTTAAATATTTACCAAAAGGCTGTAAAAATGGGGGCAGGCTTATAATCAAGCATGTGCTTCTCACAAAATAAATACGGTAATTGGCTCAGTGAGCTCTCCTTCAATGTAGCTTTTCAGTCCCTGCATAAACTAGATCAATTTTTTAAAGATAATTTCTGCAATAGAATCATGTCAAACAATGCCATGAATGGAAAAGCCCAGTAATGAACCAGTACTGGGAAAATATTGATAAACTTTTAGGACATAATGTAATTCCTACATGTACCGCCTGACTGACTTGAAGAGAAAGAGATAGATCACATTGCCCCTAGTAAATACTTTTTTTACATTGCAAAACAACTATCATAACTCCTACATCAAAACTGAAGATAATTTAATACTGAGAGATATAGGAAGCAAAGATATTATTATGTTAATATTACATAAATGTCACGAACAATTAAAAAGATCATACACTCTTCCAAGAGATCCTTGTTACACATCCTAAAGCTACATGACTGAAGTTGGTGTGTAGGTAAAGGGCCTTTGAGTTAACTAACAGCTGCTAGATGACTTTGGTTGGCATGTAGGTAAAGGGCCTCATGAGCTATGCAACACCTGCTAGGTGACTGAAGTTGGTGTGTAGGTAAAGGGTCTTGAGCTAATTAACACCTGCTAAATGATTAAAACTGGTGTGCAGGTAAAGGGTGTTGAACTAAAGAACACCTCCTAGATGACTAAGATGGTGTGCAGGCCAGATAAATAACACCTACTAGATGATTGAAGTTGGTGTGTAAGTATTGCTAAATAACATCTCCTAGGTGACTGAACATGTAATGTAGGTAATGGGCTTTATAAGCTAAATAACACATGTGCAATGATTGAAGTTGGTACATAGGTAGAGCTCAATAACACCTGTTAGGTGTCTGAAGTTGGTGTGTAGGTAAAGGGCCTTCAAACTAAACAACACATACTAGATGAGTTGAGTTGGTCTGTAGGTAAAGGGCCTTTGTGCTAAATAACACATGCTAGATGTTCTGAGTTGGTCTGTAGGTACAGCTAAACAGCTGGTATGTGACTGAAGTTGGTGCCTAGGTAAAGAACTTTTGAGCTAAATAACAACTGCTAGTAAAATGTTTCTGAAGTAATATAAAGTGAAAAATCATCAACATTTCAAAACCGTAAAATGCTAAAAGGGGTGGAAATAAGCATGCCCAGATTAACCACATCAAAGGGGTGGGAATAAGCATGCCCACATTAACCACATCAAAGGGGTGGAAATAAGCATGCTCACATTAAAAATATTAAAGTGTTGGAAATAAGCATGCCCATAATGGTAGAATTTCACTATTACCTGTATGAGTAATATGACCATACACCGCAAACAAAATCTTTACAAATCTACGTATTTTGGGGAAAAAGGTAGATTCCTCAGGAAATTAAAACAAAGCATCAAATTAACCGTGTAATCAGTTGTCTAATTCCTGGACCATGTTTCGTGTTGACTGAAGCAGGACTTGTGTAAACGGTTAAGTGTCAACTAATCATAGCTCTATTCAAAGCAAGGCATAAAATATGAATATTTGTAACTTTTTCACTTATGCAGCTTTCTTGCTTATGTTGACTTTATGCACATGGTAAGACTTCTTTTGTTTCCGCACCACCACCCACCCACCCCACACACACTCCTGGTCCTGTCGGGCTTGGATAACCCAGTGCTTCTTTAGTTTCATTGATGATTTTCATTTGCTTATGAAATCTCTTCCTTTCTTTAAAATAAAGTTCTGTCAGAATCAAAATTGCTTGAAGGTGCAAAAGAGAATTTGTATCCTACATTTAATAATGAGATTCATGAAATTATTTATGAAATTCAACAAATGTACTGGCATGTTCAATATCACTAAACTACATCACATGTTGTACAAAATGTAAAACATAGCCCCCTTTGATTGACAGCTTGTAAACCTAAAAAGTTACAGGTTTTCTCCCACTGTTTGATCTATAAAATCAATGTAAACTTAAAGCAAACAATCACACACTAACTATTTCTAACTTCAAAGAAAGAATGTCAACTTCTCATAACTTTTATTGGGAATCAATTTTCCTTAAATGGACAAAATTGAATTCTTCAGGTGTATGTACGGACAAAATGTATTTCTCCTGGTGCAAATTTAGGTGTAATGGAATTCTCCTGATACAGCATTCAATTGGTTTGTTTTGTTTTTTATGGTTTAATGCCATTTTTCAGCACAATATAGGCTATACATGGTGGCCAGTATTATTGGTGGAGGAAGAACCCGGACAAACCCCCAGAAAGAACCACCGACCCACGAGAAGCAGAACAATATTGTACAGGTTTTCACAAGGACACTATATTTGCATAAATATTTTTCAGAAAACATGTATGATGCAATTTAGATGGCCAGCGCTATTATAGTTGTGGAAGTGTTATCTCACAAATATGTTGAATTCTCAGTTATTTTGCAAAGATTATGATTAGATATTATGACACTATGTTAGCACCTGCATATTAATTAAGAAAACTCTTTGCATTCAACAGAAAGTACTTAAAAACTACCCATATATTATGACAATGCTGTTTTTTTTATATCAGGTATGTTTTAGGCAGTGCATTGAAAATGTGCTTGGTGAAGATTGAAGATAAACAAAAATTAAAAGCTAAGCATATTATTACACTGACAGTATAATGAAACACCTGCAGATTTATTTGGAATGTAGAAACAGGTGATAATATCACAGAGGAATCTACTGACTTTACTTCAGCAGACACCTTGCATTTCAAGATTAACCAAGATAAATTGACTCAATCACAAGCAAAAGTGGAAGGTAGACTGAAGTATTACCCTCAAGGTCAAAAGTATCACCTATAAGGTCAGATTTCAAGATTTCATGAACAAGATTCTTATGTAGAAACACTAATGAATTAAAGAAATATGCTGCTATATTTTTCTGGGTGGAGTGGGTATTTTTAAGAAATATTTTTTCCAAAGGAAAAGGTAGATATAAAAATGGAATAGGGATAAAAATGCAGAAACATTTTCATAATGTTTTATGTCACAAGAGGGAACATAAATTGATGGGGGTTTTAAAAAAAAAATTCTTCGTTTTAGATGCAAGTAAAATTTTGTTTTAAATTGGAAGAAACATGTATTTTATGGGAAGCATTCATTGAAAACTAATGTTTATGGTGAGCAACAAGGTCCATAAAACCAAAGAAAATTGTATTTGTTAATTGGTCCCAACTTCTTGCAGCCATAGAAATTTCCATTGTCCACAAACAGGCTTTAATTTAACAACATGATGACCAGTGTTAATCCTTTTAATACTTCAACAAAGCCAACAGTGATGCATTAAATTGTTGAACTCACTCCTTCCAAACAGCCTGAAAATTTTGTCTTAATTGGAAGTTTTAAAATATTTTAGCATTCTGGCAAATTACATGCTACTCAAGTGGACATCATAATGGTCATTTAACTTAACAATTGACCAGCAGCTCTTCTGATCTCCATGCTGAGGTAATGTTCAGGTAAGCTGCAAAGTTATACCAGACAACCAAGTGAGAGGTATGATGTAACTTGACCACTACAATGGCCACTATGAATTCTGGGTGTGACTGATAAGGGTCTACCCTGCTACAGTCACTAATTATTGTCAAATTAATTAGAAAGATTCACAGTCATAAAAAATTAAAAAATTAGGTGTTTGTATTATGGTTCAAAGCATAGCAACATTTTTGCAACAGTTGGCATAAATGGAACATTTACAGCATTAAACTGACTTGCAAAGTTTCAAAACATGTTACTTTTTCATTGTGAATGCCAGACATAGGAATTTGAAAACAATGTGATTATTTACAGAACTTAACAATGCTTCAAGACTGAATTTGAATTGGGATTAAAAACATTTTGTACCTGTATTGGCTTTCAAGAGTCAGTACCACCTGCATGGATTGAAAACTGACACTCCATACTTTTACCTCACACTTGACCTTTCAATTAATTTCCAAACAGATAAAACATGGGGAGTCTGAATTCTCCATAATAACAGGAATTTCATTATTATCCTTGCATGTTACATATTTAATTTCAGTCAAAGAAAGAAACATATGATGTAACAGTATTATCTAATAATAATTGTGACGATTTTACCCCAACCCCTTGTATGTAGGTATAAGTAACTATAACTTGTGATTCTGACTGGCCTTGTACATGTATAAATTGTATGTCTGCCTGACCCAGCTGTGATGTTCAAATTGTTCTAAAAGTTAGCTAATCCCCTTAAGTAAGATGGTCTTTGTTAGCTCTCGAGGGGAGAGGAGACTGTGTCCATCGCGGACGGGTGATGTAACCACATCAAAGGACAGGACAGCGCTAAATAAGAAGACTGTAACAATTGATAGGCACACAGACAGACATTTGTATGATTGACAGTCGAACGACTGACCAGAGTCGATCACCCTCCAATCGAAATGTGATGTGGGTTGGACTTTATTCGAAAATTTTTAGATAAAACCCAATGTTTAGTAGGAATTAGTCAGTTCGCTCCAATAAGAATTGAGAAGAGATAGAACTCTGTACGGCCAGACGAAAATTGGTGGCAGACTCAGATTTTGGAAATCAAGGAAATCTTAAGATAGCTTCAAAGGAAGCTTTCGGGTGACGTTGAGAGAATTTCGGGTGACGTTGAGAGAATTTCGGGTGACGTTGAGAGAATTCCGGGGAAATTTCGGGTGACGTTGAGAGAATTCCGGGTGACGTTGAGAGAATTCCAGGGAAATTTCGGATGACGTGGAAAGAATTCCGAGTGAATTTGAGAGATACCGAGTGAATTTCGGGTGACCTCAAGAGATACCGTAGAAGAGGAAACGGAAGTAGAGATAGAAGAGGAAACGGAAGTAGGGATAGAAGAGGAAATGGAAGTAGAGGAATCGGAAGGAGAGAAAGACGAAAGGAGACTTATTTAGATGAGTAACACTCAAGAAGGGAAAATATTCCTCACACTGAAATCAAATGATGATCTAGGGATCATTGGGTCAAGAGTGACATTGATTGCTTAATATCTTTAAAATTTTCATTTATTAAATTGTTGTTTAAATTTCATCTTTGTATTTCTTTTAATTTAACTGTCGGCATTGCTGACTGGGGGCTCGTAGCCATATATAATATATTGTCCAGAAGTAAACATTCTGAATGCGGACCAGGGGAACTTCCTCATAATTCTTTAAAGTCTATAGGAAGAACCCCACCCCTACTAAACGACACTTCACAGTGGGCGCTTCGTCCGGGATATGAATTAGACATATATTATTTGAGGACCTAAAGTTATTTGTAGGAGTATTAGGGAACAGTGTGAGATATTTTCCATTCTTTGTATTTGTTTTATGATTTTCTCATCTTGCATTTTATTGTCATATGTGCATGCTTTGTAAGCCTTCAATTACTAGCAGTACTGGTGAAGCAGAGGTCGAACAAATATCTTACCTGAACGAAATTAGTTGCTATCGACAGGTAAGTATTTAAACTTGTATTACAAGTAGCTGTGTCTTGTTAGAATATTGAGACAAGGTATCACTTTACATTAGTTATAATGGCCACCGAAAGGCAAATGATAAAGGAATATTGAGCTATGGGGTCTGAAGAGCTCGGTTATGAGGGAGATCACCTGGCGGCCTTTATAGAAGAAAGGATCAAGGAATGGAAGGCCGAAAAAGCAGCGGACAGAGAGCTGGAGCTAGCCAAGATAGCAGCGGACAAAGAGCTAGCCAAGATAGCAGCAGACAGAGAAACCCAAAGAGAGCTGGAGCTAGCCAAGATAGCAGCAGACAGAGAAACCCAAAGAGAGCTGGAGCTAGCCAGACTCGCCCACACTCTGGAGATGGAAAAGGTGAGAGTTGAAGCTAGGACCAACGGACGGGACGATGCCAGTACAAGCTCTGGAACGACCGGCCGACCATTCATCGACCACAGGATGGTCCAGATCAACATGCCACGCTTCAATGACAGGGAGGAGGCTATTGACGATTTTCTCGTGCAGTTCGAGAAACTCGCACACGCTCATCAGGTCCCTGAACAGCACTGTGCCATTAAAGTCTCAGCCTTTTTGCAAGGTGCAGCTCGGGAAGTCTACCACGGCTTAGCTGCAGAAGAGGCTGATGACTACAATGCCCTCAAAAAGGCCCTTCTCTGCCATTATCGGCTGACCGCCGAGACTTACCGGAAACATTTTCGGGACTCGGCGAAAAAGGCAACCAAGACCCACTCTCAATTCCACAACCGTGTTCGAGGTTTATTTGAGAAGTGGATGAAAATGGCTGAAGTCGAACGCACGTACGATGGGCTACGCGAGGTAATACTAAAGGAGCATGTCCTGGGTACTTACCGTCGCGAATTGACAGTCTTCTTAGCCGAAAGAGAACACCGGACGCTCGAAGAGATCGCTAACATGGCGGAGCGATACGAGCAGGCGCACTCGAAGAGTGGAGGTTCCGGGGGCGCAGATCGACCCCGACCCTCTGAGTCGCGTCGTATGGGGGAGGTTGAGCCGGCTGTCCGCAACCGTCAGGGCGACGGGAAGGTCGGAGGGGCACCTACAGGTAGGGATGCCACCTATCGACCTGGACAGGCCTCACACACAAAACCAGGACTTGCAAGTCAGCGAGGGCCGCCGACGTGTTTTAACTGCAAGCGCCTGGGGCATTTTGCCAGGGACTGTCCGAAGGGCAGGCAGACCCAGATGAATGTCGTTGCTAGGAAAGAGTGCGTGCCGGAAGCGAGTCGCAACCCAGCCAACCTTGCGGCCGCAACTGTCAATGGTGAATGTGCCACCATCTTGTATGACACTGGGTGCAGCATCCCCGCGCTTGTCGACAAGAAGTATGTCAAGCCAGAGGACTATACAGGGGAGGTAATAGAAGTTCAGTACGCGAACTGCGTGCGTGACTCATTACCAGCAGCTGTCATTGACCTCGATTCACCATACGTGAAGGGGAAAATTGCAGCTGCTTGCTTGGAGGGTCTATCACATGACGTCATATTGGGATGCCGTTATGTGTTACCCCAGCCGAACCCCGAAACCTGTACACCTATGCCAGTGAGTGCTGTTGAGACCAGGGCCATGAGTCGACAGCCGAAACCGAAGCCGATACAAGTTACATCGACACCGGTTAGTAATGTTCTTCCAGCTGAATTGAGGAAGCTACAACAGGAAGACGCAACTCTGGCGCAGTTGCATAAACATGCAGAAGCAGAAGCAGGACCGGAAAGGGAAACTCCGAACGGCGCGGTGAAGTTCGTCTACAAGAAGGGAATCTTGTATCGCCACGCCAGGAAACACAACGAACACTTTAAGCAAGTCGTCATGCCAAAGGAAAAGCATTGTGAAGTGCTGAAGCTTGCACACGAAAGTCTCATGGGTGGACACATGGGAATTGCTAAGACACGTGACCGTCTTGTAAAAGAGTTTTTCTGGCCAGGGGTCCAGGGAGACGTAAAACGGTTCTGTCTCTCCTGTGACAAATGCCAGAGAATGGCACCGAAAACGGATCATCAACCCATTCCATTGGGGAGTACGCCCCTTATCGATGAACCATTTAGACGTGTCGCCATGGATTTAATCGGACCGATAAAACCCGCGTCTGCGCACGGAAATCGGTATATTTTAACGGTCGTCGATTATGCTACACGCTATCCAGATCGCAAACAGAGCTTCCGCGTAATATTGACATGGAAACTGTCGCGGAAGCTCTGTTTGCGATCTGGTCAAGAGTGGGAGTGCCCGACGAGATCTTGACCGATCAAGGGACACAATTCATGAGTCGTGTGATGGCGGAGGTGAATCGTCTCATGTCAATTAAGCACCTCATGACCACACCGTATCACCCCCAATGTAACGGATTGGTCGAACGGTTTAATGGGACTCTAAAGCACATGCTCAAGAAATTGTGCGAAGGCCGCCCCAAGGATTGGGACCGGTATATTCCAGCCATGCTTTTCGCATACCGGGAAGTACCACAAGTGAGTTTGGGGTTCTCTCCCTTTGAACTCTTGTACGGGAGGACCGTACGCAGCCCAATCGCCGTACTGAGACAGCTGTGGACAGACGACCACGCTGTAGAGGAAGTACGCACTACCTACCAGTACGTCGCGGACTTGCGCAACAAACTGGAAGAGGTTTGTTCTCTCGCGCAAGATAATCTTAAACGAGCTAAGGCGCAGCAGGTGAAAAATTACAATAAGCGCTCAAAACCACGTCAGTTTGAGGTAGGGGATAAGGTGTTGTTGTTGTTGCCCCAGGAACACGACAAGTTGCAAGTTTCCTGGAGGGGTCCATACGTCGTCACCAAGAAGGTCGGAGGTCAAAACTACCGGATACGGCTACCGACGAAAGAGAAATTGTACCATGCCAATTTGCTCAAGAGGTACCGGGAAAGGGAGACCGTAAGCAATTTTGTTGTCACCACGATAGTCACTGAGGATGCCGAAGGTGATACGGAAGGTGCCAACACTGTCCCGAGCTGTCCATTAACGAGGGTCGAGACTCCGTCGGACGTGGAGTGTGACCCCATGTTAACTGAAGGCCAGCGGGATAGAGACCTTGCTGGCCGGGTATTCCGACGTGTTAACAGAAAAACCCGGGAGGACGACACTTGTCGAGTTCGGGTTAAAGATGGTGGACGACCGACCAGTGCAGCGGAAACCCTACCCCTTGCCCCACGCGAAACGACAAGTTGTAAGGGAGGAAATTGAGCAAATGATTGCTCTGGGAGTAATCGAACCTGCCGACTCTCCGTACAGCTCACCAGTAGTCCTAGTGCAGAAGAAGGACGGCACCCATCGGTTTTGCATCGACTACCGGAAGCTGAATGAGGTGACAGAATTTCAAGTCGAAATGTTACCTGACCCGGAACATATCTTCGCTTCGGTCTCAAAAGCGAAATATTTTTCCAAGCTCGATTTGTCCAAGGGGTATTGGCAAATTCCGGTAAGGAAAGAAGACAGACCGAAGCTTGCTTTTGCTACTCCCGACGGGACATACCAATGGCTGGTTATGCCGTTCGGGGTACAAAACGCGCCCAGCATCTTTACCAGGATGATGCGGAAGTTGTTGGAGCCCTTGCGCGATAGGGGTGTCCACAACTTCATGGATGACCTCTTGTTAACTACAGAGACATGGGGTGAACACCTCACTCTGTTAGCTGACGTTCTGGAGTGGCTACGTCAGGAGGGCTTGACAGCCCGACCTTCCAAATGTCACCTTGGTTTCAGGACATTGGACTATTTAGGACATACCCTGAGCCAAGGCAAGCTGTCTCCAGAGAATTCAAAGGTGGAGCAACTGCGAAACGCCGCACATCCCACCACGAAAACGGAGGTGAGGTCATTTCTGGGATTGGCTGGATACTATCGGAGGTATGTCGCTAATTTCAGCGCGATTGCGGGGCCGTTGTCCGACCTAACCAAGAAACGGACCCCGAATAAGATTATTTGGACAGATGCGTGTGAGCATGCTTTCCAAACCCTGAAGGCTAGACTTAGATCCGACGCCGTTGTTCATCTACCGGATTTGGATAAGGAATTCGTTCTTCGCACCGATGCATGCGACACAGGACTGGGAGCAGTACTGCTACAGGAGCATGACAAAACGCTTTTCCCTGTCGCATACGGCAGTCGGAAGTTGTCTGCTGCCGAGAAGAACTACTCCGTATCGGAGAGGGAATGTCTCGGAATCGTGTTCGGCATATCACGGTTTGAGCGATACCTATATGGACGCAAGTTCATATTGGAGACCGACCACCAACCACTCGCCTATTTGGCGCAGGCAAAGTTGTCCAATGGTCGATTGATGCGATGGTCGCTGTTCTTACAGCAGTACCAAATGCAGATCAGATACGTGAAAGGATCTGAAAACGTAGGCGCAGATTTCATGAGTAGAAGCGCTTGAATGATATAGATCATTCTGGTTAAATTTTCATGTTCATACTCAGTTTAGCATCTAGTTGATTTTGCTGATGTTGTTCTTTATATTGTTGTAACACTTTTGCATTTGTAGTATTTTGAGGGAATAAAATCCTGATTTTATTCTCAAGCGTGGGGGGATGTGACGATTTTACCCCAACCCCTTGTATGTAGGTATAAGTAACTATAACTTGTGATTCTGACTGGCCTTGGACATGTATAAATTGTATGTCTGCCTGACCCAGCTGTGATGTTCAAATTGTTCTAAAAGTTAGCTAATCCCCTTATGTAACATGGTCTTTGTTAGCTCTCGAGGGGAGAGGAGACTGTGTCCATCGCGGACGGGTGACGTAACCACATCAAAGGACAGGACAGCGCTAAATAAGAAGACTGTAACAATTGATAGGCACACAGACAGACATTCGTATGATTGACAGTCGAACGACTGACCAGAGTCAATCACCCTCCAATCGAAATGCGATGTGGGTGGGACTTTATTCGAAAATTTTTAGATAAAACCCAATGTTTAGTAGGAATTAGTCAGTTCGCTCCAATAAGAATTGAGAAGAGATAGAACTCCGTACGGCCAGACGAAAATTGGTGGCAGACTCAGATTTTGGAAATCAAGGAAATCTTAAGATAGCTTCAAAGGAAGCTTTCGGGTGACGTTGAGAGAATTTCGGGTGACGTTGAGAGAATTTCGGGTGACGTTGAGAGAATTCCGGGGAAATTTCGGGTGACGTTGAGAGAATTCCGGGTGACGTTGAGAGAATTCCAGGGAAATTTCGGATGACGTGGAAAGAATTCCGAGTGAATTTGAGAGATACCGAGTGAATTTCGGGTGACCTCAAGAGATACCGTAGAAGAGGAAATGGAAGTAGAGATAGAAGAGGAAACGGAAGTAGGGATAGAAGAGGAAACGGAAGTAGAGGAATCGGAAGGAGAGAAAGACGAAAGGAGACTTATTTAGATGAGTAACACTCAAGAAGGGAAAATATTCCTCACACTGAAATCAAATGATGATCTAGGGATCATTGGGTCAAGAGTGACATTGATTGCTTAATATCTTTAAAATTTTCATTTATTAAATTGTTGTTTAAATTTCATCTTTGTATTTCTTTTAATTTAACTGTCGGCATTGCTGACTGGGGGCTCGTAGCCATATATAATATATTGTCCAGAAGTAAACATTCTGAATGCGGACCAGGGGAACTTCCTCATAATTCTTTAAAGTCTATAGGAAGAACCCCACCCCTACTAAACGACACTTCACAATAATAATAATGAGGACTTTGTATAGCGCCTAATCGTTAGAAGCTCTAAGAGCTTTACAACATCTATAATGATATGACTGCACTACAGAAAAACAAATAACAAAAACCATGAAATTGGAAAACATCAAAATGCACACAAAAAGGGCCCTGAGTGGCTGAGTGGTCTAAAGCGCTCTCCGTTACAGATCACTGCCATCTCACCTCTGCCTGTGTGGGTATGAGTCTCAGTTTCGACCAATGTGGGTATGTGAGAAAGCTTGCCAGTAGCTTCTCGTGGGTCGATGGTTCTTTCCATGGGTTTTCCCAGTTTCTTCCTCCAACATTAATACTGGCTGCCATGTATAGTTATCTTGTGCTGGGAAATACAACTACACATACAAAAAACACATTAGGAGATCATAAGGATTTTTTTTTAAATGACAGGGTTACCCTTTGAAGCAAAAATATATTATCATCATTATTATTTCAATCTGATTAAAATCAGATCTACACTGTTATACATGAAGATCTGACAGCAACCACTTAGGGCTTATATACTGGTAATTTATGGTAACTTATGTTATTATCATAATTGCTAACTGTATCAGCCAATTAGATGAAGTCTTATATCTTGAAATTTGGAGTCTGAGCAGTGTAGATGAAGAGGTGAATGTGTACAAACAATTTGATTCACTTTCAGATTTTGAAAGTTGCATTTTCATTGGCTAAATGATAGGTCACCAGAACATGACCCCTAAGCCATTGACATCAAATCTTTACATAGGATTGCATAGATCTGATTTTAATCAGATTGATTATTATTAATACCAAAGACAAATAGAAATTGTCAAAGATGCAGCTGTTGAAGGTAGATCAGTCTAGAGATATAAAAAAATATGCTGAGAAGATATTTTTCATTTGACAGTCTATGAGAAAAGGCAACTTATAAAACAGGCACTGTAATTAAAAAAATTTGATTTATTCTTGTGTTAATCATGAGTAATGAGGTAAGTGGGCTGTGACACTGCATGTGTAGGTATAGGATTAGGAGACAATACTAGTTGTATATATTTCTAATCTGAAAACCCTGAATATGTTCATTATTCAGAACTTTCCAAAACTGTTTGAATCAATATCTAATCTTCACAGTTTAAAGAAATCTGCATATCATATGTACTCCTTTATAAGTCAAGTTGAACTGCAAACAACAAAGATCCTTAAATGCCATAGTATAATGCACCAGCTGATCAGGGTCTGTGTTGTTTGTTCTACTGATTACTGCAAAAAAACTGCTCATAATTGGATCTACCAGCACATAATGCACTGGCAGATCTGGGTCTGTGCAGTTTGCAATTGGATTTTACCTATTAGTGAGTATATAAAGTAAATTTTTGTGAAACATTAAGACCATTGGTGAAATTATATGAACTGTCTTGACTGTACTTCTCCATATTTTGTTGTATGAACTGATGAAAAGGGAATCGGAAACATGATGTAACAGAAGAGAGAGAGAGAGTGTTTGTGTGATTTGGATTTTTAATGTAGCTTTAACATTTTTTCAGTCATATTTCTATGATTTCTTCTGTGTGGCAGTTTATAGTGATGTCTATCACTGGGACATCATACTGCAGACATTTAGCATGATGTCCCACCCAGTCACATTATCCTGACACCAGACTGACCAGTCCTCACATTTATTATTATTATCCTCTTAATGTATGCAGAGCACCAAGTATTAGGCAGCTGTCAGTACCATTTTTATAAGATAAGTCTTTACTATGACTCAACCTGGGTTCAAACCTATACCTACCACATTCAAGAAAGATGCTCTAACCACTTAGGCCAGAAGAAAGAAAATTCATTTATTAATTCTCAACAACTACTGAAGGAGGCATCACTATGTTTTACAGCACTATGATACCAAAATTTAATTAAGGTCACCTGTTGTAATATTAGTTACTTTGCCTTCTGATTGCTACAGGTGCTCAAGAAGTCAATGGATGGAAAATAGTATAACTGAAATAGATCTAAACAATTTTAAGATTTACCATATATGTATTCACATACAAAATGAGTCCAAACAAAATAACTCGGATTTGCCATCACATAATGTGCCAGCAGATGAAGGTCTATATTGTATTTTCTGCTGTATTTTATTCCAAACAAACTGCAAATACCTAGATCTGCATCTCTACTGTTTGCAGTTGGATTTGTTGTTGTTGTTGTTGTTGTTGTAGGGTTTAACGCCATTTTTCAACACACTATAGGCTATACATGGCAGCCAGTATTATTGGTGGAGGAAGAACCTGGGAAAACCCCCGGAAAGAACTACCAACCCACAAGAAGCTACTGGCAAGCTTTCTTACATAACTACATTAGCTGAATCTTCGACTCGAACCCACGCAGACAGAGATGAGATGACAGTGATCCATAACGGAAAGTGCTTTAGACCACTTGGCCACTCGAGGCCCCCAGTTGGACTTGACATATAATTGCAAAGACCTAGATCTGCCTCTGCATACACATCCCAACAGATCTGAGTCTACAGTTTGCAGTTGGATTCGACTTAAAGTACAGACAGCAAGTGCATTTTGTTTTTTGTACTAATAGATATGTTAGACCTCTTTTGTTTCAGTAAAATATGGTATTATGATTGGAGCAAAAAAACTATAAATTATGGTGAGAGCTCTGGGCTGAAGGGTGTGAATCAAGAACCTCTGTCCTCTAGACCATATCTCCATCTACTTGGAAGTTTTCTTGTCAAAACTCTCTGAGCCATCACACTGCAATTACATGCACTATCACACACAACTAAATAAACAAGTTGTCTAAAAACAATGCTCGCCAAAATTACACCAAAAAAAAGAATAAATGAAAAACTTAACTTATTACTAGCTTGAATAAGGGCAGTAAGGATCAAGAAATATTTTGAATTTATGTTTATTTCCAGTAAAGAACATACATTCTATCAGACTGGCACTGTAATAATCAAGTTTTGGATTTACTTTTTTTTAAAAATTAGGAATATATGCCTTAAGTGAATCTTACTTTTGTTTCCTGCAAATTCTCTTAGAGGCCATATAATTCTATCCTTTAAATAGCAATCATATAACATGTCTATGCAAATAATATGTGGGTCCATTGTAATGAAAAGGCTGATTAACATCCATACCCATGATATCTATCAGTGTGACATCCATACCTGTGATATCTCTCAGTGTGACATCCATATATGTGATATATCTGTGAGACATCCACACCAGTGGTAACTCTCAGTGTGACATCCATACCTGTGATATATCTCAGTGTGACATCCTCACCTGTTATATCTCTCAGTGTGACATCCATACCAGTGGTACATGTATCTCTGTGTAACATCCATATCAGTGGTATCTCTCAGTGTGACATTCATACCTGTGATATCTCTCAGTGTGACATCCATACCTGTGATATCTCTCAGTGTGATATCCATACCTGTGATATCTCTTAGTGTGACATCCATACCAGTGGTACATGTATCTCTGTGTGACATCCATATCAGTGGTATCTCTCAGTGTGACATCCATACCTGTAATATCTTTTAGTGTGAAAAAACAGAAGTTTGCAACAGCTAGAGTTCAATTTCTCACATAAAAATATACTTTTTAAATATTAAAATTTGTTCCTGAGGATACTTTGAACCAAACAGCCATACCTTCCATGTCTCATCATAATTTAAGTACCGGTAGAAATGTAGATGGGATACAAAACAAATTATATCAGTTATTGATGTGAGAATATTCTATACAATGTGCAAATTATTAGTGTTGGTAAAGTGGACATGAAGGACATTTGATAAATCCATGTGCATGGTTTATCCAAGTAACATCAAGATCTTTCAGAATTTACTAAAATCTCTCATATAATTTTTTATCAAATCTCACAGTTTATAAAAATTGTGATTTGTAAAGAACTGCATTGCTTTTCAGCAGATCAACATTGACTACTTGTAAGGTTCTTTATGATCCACACTACAATCAGACAGAAAAGAGAATGAATCTGTTTGAAAAGGATATAAACAATTAAATATTTAATTTGCATTTGATTTAAGTTAACAACAGAACCACAAAATATCTGAACTCGTTTATGGATACAAGAATGGGGTTTCAAAAAAAAGAAATTTCCATGCATCAAATCTGTATGTTTTAAGTATGTGTACTTCTGACAAATTCATATTTACCCTGTAAATTGAGAAGAGAGATGCAAATAAAATATTATGTCACAACTAAACTAATAAATTCCAACAATTATCTCAAGAAAGTTATCAAGAAAATAACATTAGAAATTCTGAGAATACATGTGCCATGTAACATTTATGACAATGAATTTAAACAATTCTCTTTAAGTAGAACAAATAGATTCAAACAATTATCATCCGATTCCTATCAAAGAAAAATTTGTATGAAACTAAGATAATTGAATTCAAACAATTATCTACACACTTCAAATCAAGGAAAATGCATGCAAATAAGAAACCAGACCTTGTTCTTTCACGATTCATAGCTTCCTTTAGCACTGCATGTTAAACCTGTTGCATGGAATCCACCCTATGTACAAGCATGGTTTAAATGTTAACTGACAGAAGTAAATAAATTTACCTCTGTTCACAGAAGAATGTTGATATAAACAAGTCTCTAAACAAACAGAAGTTTATCTATCCACTGGATATTTACAAAGTAAATATGTGATGTAATTCCGACTCAAAATGAAATTTGTTTACATATTCTGTAGTCTACTCTTTCAAGTCATTCACATGAATATTGCAACAATATGATGTTTAGGTTTGAAAGTGACTGTTACGTTACATAAATATGGATCACCTACTGCACAGTACTGCATCAAACAATGCAACATCAAGCACATTGGACATTCTGTGATGAAAAATGATTTTGTCTGTGCAAAATGTTTATTTGGAAAGATGCTTGTTCTATGACTTATAGATTGTAAGAAAGAATAATCTATTTTTAAACATAAATATTAGTTCAACTTTGGGACTATTTTTTACGCACAAGAAATGTAAGGTGCAACATCTGTCAGAATGAATGAAATTATTCATTCTTCTTTCGATCTAAATGATTTCCACTGAAATAAAAACTATGCGATAAAATGATTCTTAAATGGGGTAATGATTTAATATTAAATTTATGAAACTCGTTGAATAATGTCCAGCTTTTTCAAGTCAAGGTTCTCAAAAGCTAGACATTAATAATTAACTCTTTCATAAATTCATTATTAAATCATTACCCATTTGAGATCCTCCAAACAAAAGACAGAACTCCACATGGAAACACAACCCTAATTGTTAGCTTAGCCAATCAGGAATTTAAGTTTAACCACCAAAAATAACACATAAACATCCAGAGTTTCACACCTTCCCCCCCCTCTGCTTCCTTAAAGGTCAAATGAAACGATTTTTTATCTTCAAATTTAATAAGTAAAATGATTGATTATTATTTTGGAAGTAAAAAAAACCTAATGAAATTAATTAAATCAATGTCGGGTGCACGTACCCGGTCATCAAAAGTCGAACGGTGCGCAAATGTGACCTGGCTTACTTCCCCTGAATTACCTCTTCTGCTGACGTCATACGTGCCATACAATTGTAAACAATATACGGCGTGGGTAGCAAGATAACAAAATGGATTATGTTTCTGATGAAAGTTCGACAGATTGTGAAGAAATGCCAGACTTGACTTCGACGAAACCGTCAATAACACCATATATGTTTGAACCAAGATTATCTTCGGTACAAAATGTTTCAAACAGCGACACAAGCTCTGAGTCTGACTCGGACGACAGTCACCTTTCGACCGAAGAGAATGAAGACTCCTTACTTGACGAAGAGGTTGATGAAGTGAATCTTTGGTAAGATTTCTAACAAATACTTATATTATAAACAAAATGCAATCGTTTTTTTAAAGTATTCGGTTACTGTTTTGCTCGTTTCAAAAAGAGTTTAAAAAGGGGGGGGGGATGATGTTTTGTTTTCAGACTATTTCCCTGCATGTGTCTAAGGACCTTACATTGTATATAATGTGCATATTTTTATTCACATCTGCTTGAAAAATTTAACTTAAAAAGTTCATCCGTATTGTCACCACAAATATAATGTTGATCAATTTGTTAGTGCATTTTACAGTTTATATGTAGATCTTGGAAAAGGTAGATTTTTTAATGAGAATAAACTGATTTGGCACACTACTTTAGTATATTCTTTTAATTGTTGCAGGTGTTCTTGTCAACACTGCATGACAATGCAGACAAGAAGGGAGTCAAAGTGTTGCAAAGACACGAATATAGTGGATGGAAAAATGGAAGAAGCAGGAATTTCCTGCATAACAGAGCATGATGGTTTCCAAGCAAACTGTTTGAATGAACATGTTTTGGAAACATCTTATTATGAGTATTTGGAGGAACATGGACTAAATGATCAAAATATACACGAGTAAGTGTTTTTACATTTGTTTTATTAAGGAATAACTCTTCAAGTTAAATAGTTCGTTTGCACCTTCTAGTAAACACTAAACACCCGGTCTCTTTTTCCCCCCAAATCAAGTTTTACCCTTTTATGTATAGTTTTCTTAATTTGTAGAAATAAAACACAAAACAACAGCTGTTTATAGAGGTTTTAATAGTAATGCAAAATAAATGTAGTAATAGATGATGAACATGACAGCAACAATAAAAATGAAATCAAATCAATTTAAAATAAATATATATACATGTATAAATGATTATTCATCTGTACATCTATGTGCCACATTCAATTTTAATACCTCTTCAATGATTTTAAGAATATTTTTTTTTTACAGACTGTACAGATATATAGCTTATAGAAGATTTGTGCGATGGATTTATCAAAGACTGGGTAAAAAGCAAAGAAAGATCTTGCCATCATGTGTTGTGAAAGCGATAAGAGATAAATTTCCATCACAACAATATTGTGGATTTAAATATCGTAATTAACTTCTTAAAGAGACAAAACTGAACACAAATAATTTTAATTATAGTTTTAATTGAATCTTGAAATATGTCTATCGACTATTTCAATTTTTGACTGTCTTGGCAATGCCTGTGCCAGAGGGGCTGGTCTAACTTTGTCTTCTCATTGTCTGGCATCAAAGGCTTCTGAATAGCTGGTGTACATTTCCCGTCTGATCAGAAGTTCATCAGAAGTTCATCAAACAAGTCATCAATATATCCTGCAAAACAATCAAATCAAACTGTTTATTACTTGAAACAAGAAGAATAGATTGTTAGATGTGAATGCTATAATTTTTGTAAAAAATTAAACAAATAACTTATTGTATGTTTGTCTGGTTTTAATTTCTTTTGCAACTCCTTCTCCCTTTCGCCATTTTGGGAAGGACACTCGATACTGGTGACTGCCATCTAATGTCACCATCTGACCTCTATTTACATTCTCATTGAAATGCAATGCAGCAAGCAATAAACTATATTCCAGGCACAAAAGGTACATATATATATATTGAAAGGAAATTTACCTGAACAAGTTGAAGATCCAATATTTTCCCACTTTCAAGGTTCATGATGCTGTAAGACCCATATTTTGCTGTGTGTCCTGGAAAACAGCAGCGTGCATCTCCGCCAAGTTTAATTTCACTCCCTCTGTTTTTGATTTCATCCAACATGTAGGACTGACTTAATTGCCAAACTGATGATACAATGGGAACAATATATGCATTTTGTATCGACATATATGTTCTCTGTGAAAAGCACTGAATTTTTTAATGCATAAACACATTCAGTACAGTTGTTGGACTTGCTCCTGCAAACATGATTGCTCCAGATAAAATCAAATTGCCTAAAGGCATAGTTCCTGACATAGGCTGACTATACCATCTGTAACGCCCTTCACATGTACAGCACATGTCTACAATTAAAGCTGTTCCAACAACTGTTTTCATTAGATCACTATCAGATGAATCCTTCAATACTTGTGCAAGTGTCTGCAAAAAATTTTAAAAAATAAAATAAAATAATTTAACATCTTTATTTAGCAACAAAATAAATAAATTATAAAGGAATTTACTAAAAAAAATCTTTGTATTACTGAAATTGTTAATTGTGTGGATAGCAATTATTCATGCTAATCATAATGAATGAGCAGTTATGTACTGTATTAATTAGTGATTATATCTTTAGACATAGTCCAGACTCTCCTGCTGTGCTTATCTCATACATACAAACCCATTGTTCTTGGGTGAAATTTGAGAGATCTAGTTTATTTATAGATTCATATTAATGTTGAACATACAGTTTAATTTTAAAAAATAATGATTAGTAAAACAATTCAATTATAAATTTAAGAAAGGAAAAAAAATTACTTACTTCCATTCTTTTTCTTTTTGCTACTGCCCTCGATTGTCGTTGTTTTTTTTTTGAGTGAATCCGCGTTTTCACATCCTTGTTTTTTCGATTTAAAATCGAAAATTGATGGTATTGCATCTCGTTTTAGCTGTAGTTTTTTCAATTTGTAGCCGATTATCATTGCTAATGAAGGATCAACAACAAACTGGTCGTTGGTAAAGTGCTTTGCACAAAGCCTCGAAGTTTTCGATGGACTAAAATCTTTCTTTTTTATTCGGGAAATCCAAACTTTTCTCCGCTTTTCGTGTTTCGGAAATTCAAATAATCCTACCCCTTGACCTGACTCAGTTTTACAGTTAAATGCGACGCAATACACCATTTCACTGCTTATCGATTCACACAGGTAAACTTGCTTGTAAACAAAGCTTGTTGTGGCACAAGTGACGTCATCAGCTAAGGGAAGTAAGCGATGTAAATATTATGGCGGGAAATATGTACCCAATCATTTTGATCGATTTAAATGGGGTATGATCATATTTTTCAATCGGGGAAACGTTAATAATGATTTTAAACACAAAACTGTACAACATTTTAAAGAAATCATATAACTCATATAAAATCGTTTCATTTGACCTTTAATAAGCCAATCTGTACAAAAGTTTAAACTTATGACAGATATTTCTGTATGTACAAACACTTTCTGCAACATTTCAACCATGTAATTTTTCTACATCTAGAATCAATTCAACTCCTGTTGACCAGTTCCCTGATACAGATATCAGAAGAAACTTAATTAAGAATCAATCACATTATCACCAGTCAAATTAAAACACAGTATTCTTACCCCCTGCCATGTATTTAACTCCATCTCAAATCACATGCATCAACTTAAAATGGCTATGTGTCACCATGACAATCTTCAAAATTCACTCAGTTATGTATTACCATGACAATCTTCAAAATCTGCACTCTTACATCCATTATAATATGCCAAATTGTTTATTATTTCTACATCAAATGCTTAATATTTTCTATGATTAATAATGTTCAACTGAAAGAGCAATCACAAATCATCAAATTTAGCCCCGAAAATTTATTCAAATTTTTAATTCACTGATTTAACTTTACTGAAGAAAAAAATTTAAATCATGGAAATTTAATAAGATTTCTGTTTTTCTAAATAAAAATCTCAACTACTATAATGGATCAACAAATATTTGTATTCTGTCATCAATTTGCTGACAGTAAACAAAGTACCTGTTCAATTGTGATAAAACATCACAGAACTTATTGCCGAATACAATTGATCTGAAATCATTAAAAAAAAATAGTGTGTGCTGCAAATCATTCTGTAATGAGGCTGTAATCTCATCAAAATATCTATTAGCATAGTTCGTCCTTTATAAAACTCAGCTCAATAATTACAGTGAAGAACCAGATCTGCTGTCAAATAAAAATGTCCATTTTTAAACAATTAAGCTTACTGCACAACAAAAAATGATGTGGTTATCACAATATGATGTAATCAATCTGACATCACCTGTAAACTAAGTGTATCACAGTGACAACATCGCAATGAAAGGGAGAGAGATTGGATGCAAAATAATATAATTATGTTTCTGTCTCTTTAAATTAAAACAGAGATAAATGTTGAAAAATTTAATAACTACAATAACAGTCCTGTCAAAGAAAAGAAATGAAAAGTATATGAGATCTGTGGGAATTTTTGGCAATACAGGATTTCTGTTGCTGAAATGTGTGAGATCTCATTAAATAATTATGTCTTACATGTATCAAAATAAGTCGCTCACCAATACACATTTTGCTTTGTGTACTAAAAAAAGAATCAATGATCTCCCACTTGTGTAAATATTGATGAATTTTTAAATATTCATGTTGTATACATGGAGACTTTCCAACCTGAAAAACAAAATGGGATCTGGGGTCAACTGAATTTCAAATTTAGTACATATAACCAACGTTCCCTCTAAGCTGCGCACGTGCATGAGCACACAGCTGCTCAGGCATCCCTGCACAGCTGCTCAGGCATCTCTGCACAGCTGAATTGTCAATTTTTGCTCAATCCAACGTTAAATTTTGCTCGTCTCCATAATGCTTGCACAGTGCAGTGAGCACTGCATGCACATCTACCATTTGCTTAGAGTGAACATTGCACATAACATAAAACAATTTGAAAATTGTGAAATTTTTTGGGCAGACTGTTAATTTACAAAAATTCACAAAGAGAACTCCTGAAAATCAAAATACTTCAGAAGACCAACATCCATGTAAAAGTCAAATTCATCTTGACATGAATTGATTTCATGATGTTCCTCCCCCCGATTACCTGAAAGTTTTAATCCTGGAGGCTGAAAACAGAGGCTAAAGTAGAGACAGACCATCCTTTCTACTGCCTGGTCCCCTCTAGACCTCTAGATAAATTCTGCATTCAAAGCAAAAATGCCAACTTTTGTGTCAATTTCCTTCAAGAAAAAGGTAGAAAGTTGAGAATAAAAGTATGTGTTTTGTGTAGTCAAATTTTACACCCAAATCATCATCTTAAATGCCATAGACTATGTTGCTATCTATGGAATTCCTTGAGAAATATTTATCAAGGATCCTTAAGAAAATGAGTGAAAAACTGAAAAGATATGATCCAAACAGAAAAAAATTCTCACTCTATGGACATAATCCAGGTCCAATAATAATTTTTAAAAAGTCATGGAAAAAATCCTGATACACATTTAGTGACAGGGTACTTTTTCGATACTTTTCGATATAATGACCTGGGGTTAGATATTTAATTAAAACAATAGAACACAACAACCTATACATGTTTAAGTGATTTTGGACTGACTGGTCCCATGGCTCTTAAAAAATATCAATATTTCAAAAAGATAAATATGACACCAAATCGCAAGCAATGATCAATTTATTGCAACAGTACATCGAGGTCTATGTTATATCTATTCTATTTGCGAATCCAAGCAAACAGATTGAAACTAATCGGTTCCATGAGAACATCATTTGGCATTTTCAGTCAGATCATGAAATAACATCAGATTTAGTTGTAGCAATACACATCAATTTTAATGTGTTTGGTGATTCACCTCTTGTGGTATTCACCTCATAATATGACAACTGACCAAGATTGTTTTGATTGTGATTTTGTCTCCTTTTACTGCCATATTGTTTTATATGAATCATAAGAATTCACAATAGTTCTAAATGGCGAAAGATTGCATCCATGGTTTCTTTCTTGACTTGATGGAAAAGGTAGAGGATGTTCCAATTGTAATATTTCAGGACTTATTGTGATATTGTGACTTGTTGTGATATTGTGACTTGTTGTAATATTGTGACTTATTGTGATATCAGAGGTGGGTTAGTTTCAACACTATATACAGGTTAAACACAGAATTATAAGATATACAGGTAAATCCATTTGTCAAAATAATACAGGTATATATGGTATCTGAAAATTCTAAAGAATGAAAATTAAGCCCAAGGTTTGGATTGTGTACAGCTTATTAATGACTCTTAGTCTTGGCTGATGAGATCAATTCTAAAGCTCAGCATCTTCCACTTCTTCTGCATTACTGAGCAATCTATGGTACTGAATAGGAAAGAAACTGTCCCATTTCAATTAGATTAAAATACAGGCTACTTACTAAGCCTGATATTCCTGCCATTATCATCATGTATCTATCAGTAATTGATTCCAATATTTTTTTCTTCAGAAAGTCAAAACTTAAACAAACAATGCCACTTTTGATTTATATTGTTGAAATCGAAAAGGTGAATGTTTGCATGGACCCCAAGAACAATTATGTCATAAGTACAAATGGAGACAGTGAAAAATAGGGATGTCACATGTAAGAAACCCATTTTAAGAAGATGTTGGAAACCAAAACAGCATGAATTGTACATACAGGAGAAGCACAAATACATGGTTACAGAGGGTGTGTAGTGTTGATGACATAACTTATAAAATCAGTAAGGTTCAACAATATGTTATCCTTCTTCAGTTTATGAAAACTGTGACAAGCCTCACATATCAATTTTGAAGATCCCAGAGCCTGTAAAAAGATATCTTTTAGCAGCAACACATTCCCAGAGCCTGTAAAAGAAGCTTTTTTACCAGCAACACATTGGCATAGCCCGATAAAAGGGACTTTTACCAGTAACACATTTCCAGAGCCTGTAAAAGGGCATTTTACCAGCAAAACATTGGCAGAGCCTTTAAAAGGGGCATTTTACCAGCAACACATTTTTAGAGCCCATAAAAAGGGATTTTTTTTTTTATCAACAACACATTTCCAGAGCCCATAAAAAGGGATTTTGATCAATAACACAATTCCGCAGCCCATAAAAAGAGATTTTTTTTTTACCAGCAACACATTGGGATAACAGGTTGAAAGGGATTCTTACCAGTTACAGACTGGTTGAGCCAGTAAACAGGAATATCTATGACCATAAAGCCACTAATGACATCCTAACTTCATAAATTTTGTCAATTAATCACCATAAACATTATTCTATTTGCCATTGTGTCACAATGAATATCATGAGGTCACAATAAGCCTTATTACATCACAATGAGCATCATTATGTGACAACATTAATATTTCCAACAATTAATTGTTGAGTTTACTGTCACAAATTTTGACAGCTGCTCAAACAGAAGGTGCATTAAAATGAAAGCTGTGTTAGAATAAAGAAGCCCAACACATTTTAGACCCACATCTCTTTGAAAAAAAATTAATAAAAAATAACTTTGCCAAGATCCCAAATGTAACTCAGCACCACACTCCTTCAAATTATACTCAGATAAAAGTCCCTTCTGGTGCCCCTACCACTTTTTAACTAGATGTGAAGCAGCAGGCAGAATCTTGAGGAACAATGATGATGTCTTTTACATTTTGGACAAAACATTCTGGAGGACATCATGCTTCATTACTTCTATGACTAGAAACCCAGTTTTGTTTTGTTCACCTCAGTCACTTTTCATCTTCAAAGTAGAGAGCAAAATTCCATACAAAAAGGCTTTCTCCAAACTAAAGGGACTAAGAAAGCAGAATCATGGCAGGAAACAAATAACCTTTTAACTCCATGCACATGGCTGACTTTAAAATGTATTACCATATAGAGGCACATAATGGCACAAATTATTTTCTCTCTTATATTCACTGTGAAATCAAGTCAGGGAAAGCTTCAATATGGCTAAAATGAATTACCATATACACACATTTATACATTGTATCCAACAGCAAGCTGCAGTGACCCAGATCTGACATCACATAATTCACTAGTAGATCTCAGTCTCTGCAATTTGTTAGTAGTAATTAGTAGAACAAAAAACAATAACCTTGGCTTGTTATGTGACAGCAGATCAGGGTCTGTGTTGCTTGCAGTTGGGCTCCACTTATACATGAATATATATGGTATGGTTCAAAGGCTGTCATTTATTTCTCTCTACATCTCTCTCGAAAACATGAAAAACTAAATGTATCAAAAGTATTTGTTACATAAAACACAATCGATGCAGGTACATATTTGCAGAAGTTAACTAATCAAAATCAGTAAAACATTATAATGCAATATAGAAATGAAAAAGTTTTCTAGATGTGTTAATTTGCACAATAATGAACAGAGACAGCAGGGGCAAGTGCCTGCCCAAGTCCCTCCATGAAGTTCACTGTAGTGTAAACTTGAGTGTGTGTGTGATTTTGATTTTTAACGTAGCTTTTAAAAAAATTCAGTCATATCCAACGTTTCCTTTAAGCTGCATGCGTGCACATGCATGCAGCTGCTCAGGCATCCCCATGCAGCTGAATTGTCAAATTTTGCTCAATCCAACATTAAATTTTGCTCATCTCCGTAATGCTTGCACAGTGCAGCGAGCACTGCGTGCACATCTACCATTTGCTTAGAGGGAACGTTGGTCATATTGCTACGATGTCTGCAGTGTGGCAGTTTACAGTGATGCCCAGTACTGGGGCATTATGCTGCAGACATGTAACATCATATCCCACACAGTCAAATTATCCTGACTCAATGCTAGTTTTAAAAAAAGGATAACATTAGGATGTATTTTATTTGTATGGGTCTCTGATGCTTCAAAAATAAAATGGGAATCTGCATGTCCAAATTGCAAAAATTTGGATTGGACATGGTACATGTGTTTAGTCCCAAAATTAGCCTTGAAGAGAAAGTGTGGTTGATTTTGATTTATAACTTAGCTTTATTGTTGTTGTTGTAAGTTTTAATGCCATTTTTCAGCACAAGATAGGCTAAAGAAAGAAACTGGGAAAACCCTCAAAAGAAACACGACCAATGAGAACCTACGGTCAAGCTTTCTCACATACCCACATGTAGCATGATCTCTCACCCAGTCACATTATCCTGACACCAGGCCGACCAGTCCTAACACTAACCTCTTAATGCTGAGCG
Source organism: Unio delphinus (assembly GCA_029339505.1). Taxonomy (NCBI): domain Eukaryota; kingdom Metazoa; phylum Mollusca; class Bivalvia; order Unionida; family Unionidae; genus Unio; species Unio delphinus. The sequence goes on from JAQISU010000191.1 coordinate 825,689, forward strand.
GCAAGCGAGGCAGAAAGTTGTACTATTTCAGATTGCAAGCCATAAATACTGTATATACTCACTCACGAGTCCAACTGCAAGCAATTTTGAATTGACTGGCAGCTCATGGTCTATGTTGTTTTTCTTTTACTGATTACTCCTAACAAACTGCATCTGGGTCTGTGCAGTCTGCAGTTGGAATCAAACCAATAAGTGAGTTTATATGGTAATTTATATCCATTATATTCATTATTACACAAATCTTAGTAGAGCTTTTGATTCCATTGATTGAATCATGGATTGACACATCTATATACAAAATGTTGTGAGAAAATGACCTGTGGGCAGAATCTGAAGTGAGAGAATTGAGGTCAACACATGCAATCACAAATCACTGAACAATGGCATTTAGATCACAGTGACCCAGTTGTTACCAATGGCTTTAAGCAAAATCATTGGATGTACATTTCACTGAAAGATCTATAATAATCCCCTTACAAATCTAAACACCTGGCTCAATGTTCTTACAAATTACCGACACTAATCTGAGTAGCTGACAGGTACTCTGTGTGTGTGTGTGTGTGTGTGTGTGTGTGTGTGTGTGTGTGTGTGTGTGTGTGTGTGTGTGTGTGTGTGTGTGAGATTTGGATCTTTAATGTAGCTTTAACAATTTTCAGTCATTTTGCAATGATGTCTGCAATTCTGGCAGTTTATAGTGATATCTACAAACTAGGGCATCATGCCACAGACATGTGGCATGATGTCCTACTCTGTCATGTTATACTAGCACCAGGCTGGCAAGGCAGCTGCTAGTTCCATTTTTATAAGTCTTGACCAGGGTTCAAACCCCTGACCTTCTGTATCTGAGGCAGATGCTCTAAGCACTAAGTCACAGGAGCGGTTGCTGGCATATAGACTTCAGCGATCCATAATCCTGAATTGCTTTTCAGTTTGACCAAACATCATGGATACAGTACAACCATGCTTGGCAAGACAGTGTTTGTAAAGACTATTCATTATATAAAAGGCCATATTTTTCATGCAATAATTAGATGGTTGATGTGCGCACTGCACTGTGCAAGCATTATGGTGACTTGAGCAAAATTTAATGTTGGCATGACAATTCAGCTGTGCAGGGATGTCTGAGCAGCTGCATGGGCACGTACACATGCAGCTTAGAGGGAACGTTACACACACACACACACACACACACACACACACACACACACACACACACACACACACACACACACACTGAGGACTCTGTATGATGCCTAATCTTTAGAAGTTCTAAGCACTTTATAACATCTATAATTAAATGACTACAAAAAAGAAAACAAAAGAAACACCTTGATATTAGAAGAAACAAAATATGCTGACAATATTTAAGGTAGGAAACATTTTTAGGTCTTTAAGTTCATTCTTGCAGTCAAAAAAGGTGAATTTTAAGAGCACTCATGAAAGTGATCACTCTGTGTTTGTGTCTAATTTCAGTGGGCATTTGTTCCATGTTGCTGGGCCTGGTATGCAAAAGAACCTTGTCCATATGACTTTGTTTTCATTGTGGGAATAATGAGCATACGATTGTCAGAAGTGAAGCCTACGTATCGTGCTGGTGTGTACACATGAGTGAGGCCTGATAGGTATGTTGGACTGGAGTCAGTCAGTGAAACGTACAGAAAACAAATTTTTGTGTTTGATTCTGGATCGAATGGATAGCCAGCGTAGGGTGTAGAGCAGCAGGGAGGTGTGCTCTGATCATGGTACTCTAAGGATTATCCGAGCAGCTGTGTTTTGACATACATACTGGTACTTCATTGTCTATTAGCCATCTGATCTTGCTATCCTGGTATTAAAAAACAAGCATTATGTTTTTAAAAATAAAAAATTTAGTTTGTACATTGCATATTTTCCCATGCTCTTATTATTTAGAGATAAAGGAATGTCATAAGTGGCACATAATGGAGGCAGCAGGTTCTTTGATTTGCATGCTAGACTCATAATCAAAATGGTGTGGGTTAAAATCAAGTCATCGGATGAGCCCAAGTCAGCTGCATTGTTGTCTCCTTGTGCAAGGCATTTTATTCCAATAGTCTCAGCACTAAACAACCTGCATGTGTTGCTGTGATATAAAAACCACCAAACATTTTACTTACTTTAAATATGCTGATGTTAGTCCTTACTGTTATGTGCATGCAAGTTTGATCAATAGCAGGTCTAGCTTTCTTAGCTTGAGTAGTAAAAAACTCAATTTAATCCCTTTGTAAAATTCCTTGAAAGTTCTAATTAAGGTCAGTATTTCAATATTGTGCTTAAAGTAACCATCTTGTTTGAAAACACAAGCTGAATACAAATGTCATAGTTTGCCCAAAAATTAGCATTCACAATTTTTTAAGTTAAGATTTTAATCAAAAATCCATCCTCTTTATTTGTAGTATTATTCATAAAGAAAACAACAACTGGCAAATATTAATGTGCATTATCTGGTTTTTAAAATGGGCTTATTGATGCATGGTTGGGATGAAATAGCTTGTACTGAGTCATTTATTCAGGCCAACCCTAACAGAAAACTAATTACATAAATAGTTTTGAGGTTTTGTTATTTTAGCATATTCATGGCTAGAAATATCAGTTTACACCCTGGCATTACAATCATTTCATATTCCTTTTTCATAACTGAATGTCATTATTATTCCCATGAATTTTGTGTGTTTGCTAAATTTGTGAAAATGGCATAGATGTAAAAAAAAAAATCCTGATAACACCTGGAAGAAAATTTTTAATTAAATATATTTGCTTGTCTGCAAAAAATTGACTATTACTACAGTTAAACCTGACTTCAAAGACTACCTCTTCTGCCAAAGAAAAATGGTCCCTTAAGAGAACTGGTCTCTTGTAATAGGTGGGTTACCAGAGTAGCTCAGTTGGTAGAGTGTAGGACTCCTATTCCAAAAGTCACAAGTTCAATACCAGCCCATGCCAATCTGATAAAAATCAGATATCCACTGTTATACATAAAGATCTGGCAGCTTCTGCTTTCGGGTCATGTTCTGGCAACCTATGTTATTACCATAATTGCTAATTTTATCAGCCAATCAGATGAAGTCTTGTATCTTCACGTTTTGGAGACTAAGCAGTGTGGATGAAGAGCATGAATGTGTACTGAATGATTTGGTTCACTTTCAGATTTTTAAAAGCTGCATTTCTATTGGCTAATTCAAAGGTCACCAGAACATTACTCTTATATTGTGTCAAAGTGCTGTTAAAACCAGCAAAACCAAGCTTAGTAAGCATAATTAATGTTCACATATTTTTTTCTTCATTCCTAGAAATATTACATGCATTCATCTAAAATAAAATTAAACTTTATTAATCAATTATCATATTTATTTTAAGCTTGCATGAAGTCCTTTGACATGTGAAATTCCAAGTCAACTATGAGGTAACACTAATTTGTCTTATTCATAAATTAGTTACAAGTAACATCTACCACCTCAATAAATTTGTTTAGAGTCAACAAAAACCGAAAGCAAGGTCACCTATGATACAAATATTAAATTAATGGACTAAGAAAAAATAGGGTGTGTACAGACATGATAGATGAGCTACAATGAATAGATTACAAGCTCCCCAACTGTGACATTTTTGGTAATGTGTACAGTATTTTTTAAAAACATGATTGAGACTAATTGAGACTATTATGGACTGAACACAGGGTACCAGTCTTGAAGTGAGGAGAATATAGGATACTACATTTACAGTTGGAGACTGGGACATTGGCTTTAGTATCCAAATGGAAGTTTTATTTTTTTAATGTTCTTTGACTACTATTGGTGCTTTTCTACGTTGATTATGGGGAATCCCGAGTGGCAGAGTGGTCTAAAGTACTATCTGTTACAGATCACTGCCATCTCACCTGTCTGTGTGGGTTTGAGTCTCGGATTCGGCCAATGTGGGTATGTGAGAAAGCTTGCCAATAGCTTCTTGTGGGTTGGTGGTTCTTTCCAGGTATTTTTGGGTTCTTCCTCCACCATTAATACTGGCTGCCATGTATAGCCTATCTTGTGCTGAGAAATGGCGTTAAACACTACAACAACAATAACAACTCATTTCCAAAACAAGGAGATGAAGAAACACATATGAACTGAACAGCCAATGCATGATGAAACAAATAATGTATACAAAGATAGACAACAAGCACATGTATCATGAAAAACAGCACAAAAACAGAAGAACTGCATTAAGCCATTTAAGCGATAGAGGCCGTCATGCAGAAAATTAGATAAATTGACAAATAAGTGATTACTGATAATTTGGTACAACAGAATAAAAGTGATTACAGATAATTTTTGTAGCACAGCATTTAATTGATTGCAGATAATTTGGTACAACACTGAAAAGTTTCGTCCAATAAGGGTATGTGAGAAAGCTTGCAAGTAGCTTCTCATGGGTCAGTGGTTCTTTCGGGGGGGGGGGGGGGGGCTGCTGGGTTCTTTCTCCACCATTAATACTGGCTGCCATGTATAGCCTATCTTGTGCTGAAAAATGGCGTTAAACCCTACTCCACATTGGTTTTGTCTGTGCCATATTTAATTTTCAACAGGCTAAATTATATTGTGCCTACCTGATGCAGATATGATGATTGTGTTGTACTGAGTTATCAAGTGCACAGCACAGTTTTATTTTCTCAGGTGCAAATACTGATGTCTACAAAAAACGAAATACTGGTCTAACCCTGATGGGATAGTATCTGCCATTGATTACATCCCAGGTAAATAACATAATAACAGTAACAATTATAAAATAACAAAGAACTGTTGCAAAAAGTACAAAATTTACTGATCTGGAAACCACAAATAACTAGTGAAAAGGAAAAGACAAAGACCTCATTCACCAATGTCCTAATCTTTATAACTCCACCTCATTCACCAATGTTCTAAAATAATGCAACTCCACCTCATTCACTAATGTTCTAATGTAATGCAACTCCACATACAATTTACTGCAGGATCCATTAGATTACATTGAAAGCAGGATGTGGATTTTCACAGTCAACACATGAGTAATATGAGCCATTGAAGTGACTGTCAATCCTTGATTCTTTAAAGATGGAATGGTTCATCAAAAGAAGGATATTGTTAGCAGCTAACAACTCCATTTTACATGTATAAGGAAACCACTAACCAAACAAAACAAGCTGCACTCCATCTGCAGGCTCTACTAAGCAATCATTGTTACAAAGGATTCAAACAAATACCTGTAGTATTTATATCTGGTTTTAATAGCAGTGTTGAAACTCATTTCGCAAATAAATCATGGCCAAAAGTTGCAGATAAAAAGTGGTCACTATGATGTGTTTGAATTTTGAATAAGCATTGAACCTTAATGTTGAATGTTTTGGGCACTAAGATTTTATCACATTTAAACCAAGGAAGTCTTTGTGAAGTGTCACTTCGACCTTCCTTCTCCTGGAATTCTCCCATGTCAGTGTTAAAACTACAAATGGGCCAGTGTTCGGACTCAGTGAAATTGACTGGATATCTTAACATGGTTTTGAGAGAAAGACAGCTTAACTTCCAATCTATTTCACTAGCCATCACACCCTTGGATACAGCTGTCAAGTGTCTGATGCAACGCTCCCTCTAAGCTCTGCATGCTCATGGCTTCACAGCTGCTCAGACATCCCCTTGCAGCTGAATTGTAAATCCAACATTAAATTTTGCTCAAGTCACAAAAATGCTTGCACAATGCAGCATGCATAGCACACACATCTACCATTCACTTAGAAGGAATGTTGGTCATATGAGCTGATTAGTCATCTCAAACCTATAGTAGGGGACATAATGAACGAGATGTTCTCCATCAGTGTAGGAAAGTTTTTATTTTATTTCACTCATTAAGCCTGTCCCTTCTGGGTTATGGCTTTTGATGTTGCATGTCATTTTCAGAGTCAGGTAAATTTCCCAAGTTCATAAAGTGGCTGCAACACTCTGCATGTGCAATTGTAAACAAAAAGAAAAAAAAGAATAAAAATATTCACAAACTGAAAAAATGCTAACAGCAACAAATGTGTGCATAAATTCATTATTTCTATTTTAAATAGTGTTTTCTTCTTTAAAAGATGATCCAAACTGATCACTTACAATCACACCCATGGTTCTGATTAGTTATGTGACCAACATGTTCTCATCTGATCACAAGGCAATTATGGGGTGTAATCAGACTATTTGGAGATGAATGTTTTCTCACATTTCTTTTCAAGTGCTGCCATCATTTGGCAACAATTTCCAATTTTCAAGACTTGGGAACAGGTTGTGTGAAAGCTAGATTACAGTTGCGATTAATTGATCACATCATGGTAAAATCATCTGCTGATGAAAGTTGAAGTTTTGGGTGTAAGACTCTACTAATTGCCTCATCAAACCTTAGAACCTGATGATGGATATAACAACAAAAACAAATTACCAGTGTATCTGACCTAACTGAATACACACACTGCCTCCCTGCTAAAACCCCCCATTGCTTCAAAAAAGCAGTTAGATTGCCTTCCAGACCCTTCTATGATTAGGAAAAGGACTCATTTTATTAGAGATTTGGATCCTATCTAAACACTAAGAAATTGGTGTTGTACATCAAACACTATCCCAGTAAACTGTTCCAACTCAATACATGTAAAACTTGATGCACAGCATATCTGCACTGCCTTACATTTAATGTGGATAAATGGATAAAATGTCAAACACTAACCCATCTTTTAGCATGGGAAAATGGGTAAAGTGGATAACGTCCCTCTTTTAACATGGGTAAATTTGTAAAGTGCCTAATACTGACCATCTTTAACATGAGCAAATGAGTAAAATGGCTAACACTGCCCCAACTTTAAAATGGGTAAATTGGTAAAATGGCTAACACTGGCCCTCTTTTAACATTGATAAATAATGGGTCAAGCGGTTAACACTGCCCCACTTATATGAAGGGTAAATGGGTAAAGTAGGTAACTATAGTCCTTTTATAACCTTGGTAAATGAGTAAGATGGCTAAAGGGTACAGTGGCTAACATTGCCCCACTTTTAGCATTTGTAAATGGCTGAAGAATCATAGGGTAAAATGGCTAACACTGTCCCTCTTTTATTAAGGGTAAATGGGTAATGTGGCTAACTATGACCCTTTTCTTAACAAGGGTAAATGGGTAATGTGGCTAACTATGACCCTTTTCTTAACAAGGGTAAATGGGTAATGTGGCTAACTATGACCCTTTTCTTAACAAGGGTAAATGGGTAAAATGGCTAACACAGGTCTTCTTTTCACATTGGTAAATGGGTAAAGTCATTAACTATTGTCCTTTTCTAACAAAGATAAATGGGTTAAGTGGCAAACTATGGTCCTTTCTTAGCAAAGGTATATGGGTAAAATGACTAACTCTTGTGACCAAATTTTGTTCCACAATTGCTAATTGCCATATAAAGTAGAACCTGTCTTGAAAGACCACCTCTTTTGCCAAAAAAGTATGGTCTTTCAAGACAGATGGTCTTTCATAACAGGTCTCAATGCTATTTAATCAATACATTTGTGCACTGAGAAAGTGGTCTTTCAAGACAGGTGGTCTCACACAGCAGTGGTCTTTCAAGACTGGTTTTACTCTTCTATCGCTATTAAGTTAGATCCAAATGCAAACTACCAGAACCAGATCTATAATCAAATAATGCATCTGAAGATCTTAATCAAATAATGCATCTGAAGATCTTAATCAAACAATGCACTGGCAGATCTGTAATCAAATAATGCATTGACAGATCTGAATCAAATAATGCAATGGCAGATCTTAAATAATGCACTGGCAGATCTGTAATCAAATAATGCATAGACAGATCTGTAATTAAATAATGCACTGGCAGATCTGTATTCAAATAATGCATTGGCAGATCTTAATCAACTAATGCATTGGCAGATCTTAATCAACTAATGCATTGGCAGATCTTAATCAACTAATGCATTGGCAAATCTTAATCAACTAATGCATTGGCAGATCTTAATCAACTAATGCATTGGCAGATCTTAATCAACTAATGCATTGGCAGATCTTAAATAATGCACTGGCAGATCTTAATCAAATGTATAGGCAGATCTTAATCATCTAATGCATTGGCAGATCTTAAATAATGCACTGTCAGATCTTAATCAAATAATGTATAGGCAGATCTTAATCAACTAAGGCATAGGCAGATCTTAAATAATGCAATTCAGATCTTAATCAAATAATGCATAGACAGATCTGTAATCAAATAATGCACTGGCAGATCTTAATCATCTAATGCATTGGCAGATCTTAAATAATGCACTGTCAGATCTTAATCAAATGTATAGGCAGATCTTAATCATCTAATGCATTGGCAGATCTTAAATAATGCACTGTCAGATCTTAATCAAATAATGTATAGGCAGATCTTAATCATCTAATGCATTGGCAGATCTTAAACAATGCACTGTCAGATCTTAATCAAATAATGTATAGGCAGATCTTAATCATCTAATGCATTGGCAGATCTTAATCATCTAATGCATTGGCAGATCTTAAATAATGCACTGTCAGATCTTTAATCAAATAATATGCTCACAGAACTTAATCAAATAATGCATTGACAGACCTCAATCAAATAATGTATTGACAGATCTTAATCAAATAATACATTGACAGATCTTAATCAAGTACTGCACTGGCAGATCTGTAGTTGAATAAAATGCACTGGCAGATCTGTAATCAAATAATGCATTGGCAGATCTTAATCAATTAATACATTGACAGATCTTAATCAAATAATGTATTGACAGATCTTAATCAACTAATGCATTGGCAGATCTTAATCAACTAATGCATTGACAGATCTTAATCAAGTAATGCACTGGCAGACCTCAATCAAATAATGTATTGACAGATCTTAATCAAATAATACATTGACAGATCTTAATAAAGTAATACATTGACAGATCTTAATCAAATAATACATTGACAGATCTTAATCAAATAATACACTGACAGATCTTAATCAATTAATACATTGACAGATCTTAATCAAGTAATACATTGACAGATCTTAATCAACTAATGCATTGGCAGATCTTAATCAACTAATGCATTGACAGATCTTAATCAAGTAATGCACTGGCAGATCTGTAGTTGAAGAAAATGCACTGGCAGATCTGTAATCAATTAATGCACTGGCAGATCTGTAGTTGAAGAAAATGCACTAGCAGATCTGTAATCAAATAATGCACTGGCAGATATGTAGCAGAATAAAATGCACTGGCAGATCTGTAATCAAATAATGCACTGGCAGATATGTAGCAGAATAAAATGCACTGGCAGATCTGTAATCAAATAATGCACTGGCAGATATGTAGCAGAATAAAATGCACTGGCAGATTTGTAATCAAATAATGCATTGGCAGATCTTAATGCACTGGCAGATCTAAAAACAAATAATCAATTGGCAGATCTTGGTTGATTGTAGTAATTAGCATTAATCAGCTTTAAAAGACAACATAAATCCTGTTCTACTAGTGCATTATACAATGATATATCTGGGTCTATGGTGTTTGCTGTTTTACTTAACTTGTATGCAAGTATATACAGAGTGTCATTTTGGCTACTGAAAACCAATATTATCACAGTAACCTTTAAAACCCTTTTTTGTGCATAACATACACACTCTTGTTTGGATAATACTCTGAATAAAGGTGACCTCACATACAATATCAGCCACTTTCATCACTATTATGAACAGTATTACAAAGAAGAAGCAATGAAATGTACAAATATTGACCAAGAGTCTGTATCAACTATTTAAATTGGTTAAAAGTCATGTGAGCCACAGTACTAAACAGTATTACTTCATAACACTACTTATGTATGCATACACCCATATTGTGTACTCTGACAGTCATAAAAATAAAGGTATGTTATCTATATCTTGAGATTAATTTTTATGTTCATAACTTCATTATGTTATACCTACTAATGCAGTGTGTAATCAATTTTCAAGATTCATAACTCCTGTAAGAAGTTCAAGTCTTAAATGGTCACTGAAGAATGAGCACCAAATATAACATCATGCCTAGAAATTGTACTTATATATCCTTCCTTTAAATTCAAGATTTTTTAAAAGAAAGATCTTAACAATCACCATCTTAAACTTAAGTAAGACCAACAGAAGTCAGTTTTAAACAAGAAATTAAAAACTATAGGTTTCTATTACAGATTTGATAGCTACATCCCTGATAAAAAAAAAAAAACACAGACATGTGATGTAAGCATGTGACAAACCTATTACTAACAAAACTTCTAAGAATCAATGATATGTTATCCATTGCTGTGGAATAGGGAAATCCAAGCTGAGAATTAAACTGTGGGCTGGAACTCTCATTCCACATCAACACATATGATGGATCAGAACAGATGGCAAATCACAGACATGAAAGTATCCATAATAGTACAGTGTTTTCAGAAATCTCTACATCTTTAGATAGAATGCACAAGGTTTAGTTTACACCAAATACTTCAATGTATCCAATTAGCATTTAAAACCTAGCAAAGTATGTCTTTTCAAGTCACCTAGTTTAGATAACATTTGATCATCACAATCAAACAGGTTCCATTGTGATAACATCACTTGCTTCGCAACCGACTTTTGGTCACAATGCAAGGTGAAAACAATCTCTTATTGCCATGTTATCTTGTTTATTATTGCCATGTTATCTTGTTTATTATTGCCATGTAATCTTGTTTATAATTCCTTTTTAATTAATCAGGAACAGCTTCAAATTTTTCTATAAAAGCAGGATATAAATCCACAAATTTGTGAATATCAAATTATTATCGTAGGTTGAGAACTTGGTGTGCATATGTTTTTATGGGTATCAATTTTATTGGAAACTGATTGTCATGGAATATCAATTAATGGGGTATAAATTTTCATGGGGTATCTATTTTCATGAGGTACCAGTTTTCATGTGGTATTTTTTTCATGAGGTATCAATTTTCATGGGATATCTATTTTCATGAGGTACCAGTTTTCATGAAGTATCTATTTTTTGGTGGTATCTGAGCACCAAGTGAGGCAGCTGTAAGTACAAGTTTTGTATGACTTGGCTGGTGATCGAACCCACCACCTCCCACATCAGAGATTGATGCTCTAACCAGTAGGCCACTGAAGTCTGGTCATACATGCTTGAACAGACAGGCACACATATGAGTCTCCTTGATGATTTATTTATTTTTATTTCCTTGAACAGTTGGAAGTTTTGGAGTATAAAATTTGGAGAAATATCGATGTTAGACACACTATGTATGTATAGGACATTTGTGGCTCTCACCTATCTGTCTGTCTGTCTGCATATCTGTCTCATTTCATCTGGTGCATGGGTATGTTTATGCTTGAATGACTGTGGGTTCGCATATGCATATTACATAAACATACTTTTGGGTCAAAACTAGTATAAAATGATGCTAAGATAGAAAGAATGACTGATAAAGACAACAATTATGAATATTTGTGAGTATCCATTTAATATTGACTTGAAAAGCATGTTCTTGCAAACAGTCTCTTTTTAAAAAATCATACTGTCTGCAATTTTACATCCGGTCACGTAGATCCTTATTGATTTAAAAGGCGAGCAAAAATAATAGGATGGAATCTGTGAAATAATTGGATCTTTTAAACTTACATATTTGATGCAAGGAAAGATAAACAGAATTAAATTAATTTTAAGAAGGATGTTCCAGATGAAATTGCTGTTGGCATTCAGAAATGTTGTCTAAAGACCCCATCAAATTTTGAGTCATTACCGGTACATGTCAGCTTAAGCAAAGAAAAATCATGCTGAAAGTTAATACATGCATTATCAGATACTTGATGTTTTAAGTTTTGAGAAAACCATTGATGTTGTTGTTGTTGTTGTAGGGTTTAATGCCATTTTTAAGCACAAGCTAAGCTATACATGGCGGCCAGTATTAATGGTGGAGGAAGAACCCGGGAAAACCCCCAGAAAGAACCACCAACCCATGAGAAGCTATTGGCAAGTTTTCTCACATACCCACATTGTCTGAATCTTAGACTTGAACCCACTCAGATATATATATACAGATAAGTGCTTTAGACCACTCAGCCACTCAGCCCCCCCCCCCCCCCCCCGAGAAAACCATATTAAATATTTGGCTGAGTGAGTGCATGGCTATAAATGACTGGACATGTTTGAGGAAATGCTTTAATGATTGTTTAAAGATAAGAGAACCCCTCCCCCTCCCATCTAAAGGAAAATGAAACAAAAAAACGGCATGGGGTATTTTAATTATTCTAAATTTTGTATGATATTTACACTCAAATATGAACAAATATTCCATTTGCATTAATTGCACTCCTATATCTTTATGATAAAAAATGTAATTATGGCTTTGTTAAGTTCATCTGAATACATAAAAACACTGTTCTATTTAAAAAACATTTTTCTGGTTTAAAATATTCAGCATTACAGATCAGCTGACGTAACGAACTCATGTTACAAATTTTCTTATCGAATTCCTGTTATAACTTTCTTTTGTGCTATAAAACAAACTATTAGCCTTGAGAAAATAACTGACAAAAGAAGAATATATCAACATATGAATTTGTTAAGTTTGTTTTCATTAAAGTTTTGCAGCTAAAAATGTGCAATAAATATTTAAAATTGGAGAGCAAATTGAAATGTTCCTACAAATGTATCTGAAATTATGGATAATGAATCTATATTTTCTGGCATAATACAAATATGGACAGTGTATTTATTCATTTAATTAGTTGATATCATTTATGTATGGAAATTTACTATTTAATTATCTGATATAATGTAAGTATGATCACCTAATCTAATTATCTGATTTAATGTCTATATTTATTCTTCTAGTATGAACAAAAGATGTTAGACATATATAATTTATTCATTGATTTAACCATAATGTAGTACAGCTAAGATTCCTTCCCTTGTTGACTTTGTTTTGCCAACCAAGCGTAGAACGATGAACTATCCGGAACTGAAAAATTTTTGTGGGCAGGCACATTGGAGCTAAAGGAGAAAATTTTAAATGCCACGATTTGTAAATCCATTGTAATTGTGAAACGGCCAATCCTGGCAGACAGTATGCGAAATTTTAAGGCCTCGTTCATTTTCATATCTATATATAGTGTTATTTCTTTTGAAAATGAGTATATGTGGGCTTTGAAATATTGTTGTTAAATTTCTTGATTGTGTCTTTTTTACTTTGCTTGCTAGTACCTTTTAAATTTTAGTTTCACCTAAAAAAAAACTGAAACCAGACATGGCCTAATTTGCAAGTCACAAAGTTACTAACAAGGATATTCTTATATCAAATCAATCTTTCATGATTTTACATGTACAAACAGTATGTTGATGCTTTCAGTGAATGGTAAAACTTATTAACTATATGCATCTTCAATGTCATCGCAATGTACATCAACTTGGACATGTAAATAAACATTCTGTAAATTGAACAATGAAATTTTGGATACATTTCTCAGTTACAAAGTTATAAAAATCACAAGAGACTGTTATTGTAAACAGTCTTTACTGAATGACTTCAGTTGAATACAGTAACTGAGGTACAAAGGCTTTATTGTACTTGAACACTGACTAATTGTTGACCTCAACAATGCCAAGGTCATACCTCTGTTTCATCTTTTACATGTCAGATTAAAAAGTGCAGCAAATAACAGTCAGCTGATAAAAGTAAATACTGATAGATGCAATGGACAAAGATCTACATTTAGCTGAAGCACTATGACAGCTAATTCTGAAAGCCACGAAATGACTGTTAGACAAGTTAGCATACAGCTTGATGTAACAAATGCAAATGCAGCATTGTTTTTATCACAGACATTAAGGTATTTTGTTCTAAAATGAATCTAAAGCTTACTTATCTAGATTGCCTACACAAGTCTCAGACAGTCCCCCATATCTGGTAATTAAAATTAGTTGCTACACTTAGCAAGCTTGCCAGAAAAGCATTAGCTTTGATCCCCTTTCTTTAACAAGACACCGATAGCCATGTGAAAGGTGCCATTACCATATATACAATCACTTACTTTCAAAACTTGCACAGGAACAAAGATGTACTAATGCATTCTAAAAATGCTTTCTGGACAGAAAGCGTATTTGTTCCTTATTACCACATTTCTCCGATGATATATAACCTTCACATTCAGACATATTAAGTCAACCAACACTTCTGACTCAGCGGTAATCAACATAAGAGCAGTCAGCAATTTTGTCACTTCATTTTATTTTTAGTGTTCATTCCATAAATCATTCAAATAACTTACAAATATTGCTTCTCAAAGCAAGGTTCAGGAGCTCTATTAAAATTAGTTACTCATAAAATGTCATTTCAAAATAAAGCAGATGTCTAAAATTTCTAAACTGTGAAGGAAACACTTAAGTCACTGGTTTTAATGCAGAACAGTCATTATTCTGTTTAAACGGTACTTTGAACACATAACTGGCAACTCATATATAATGCCAAGAAAATGGAAGCTAAGTGCCTCTCCTATGGCAGCAGAACTGGGCATGCACAGATTGGTACAGAACCCTTGTTCATTCTACCTGTATGTATGGTACAATTGCATCACAGATCCTACATTTTTCATTGGCTCTAGCTGGATATATTTGAAAATAAAAAAGAACATGGAAGCAAATTTAATATGAAAATTATTCAAAGAAGTTATTAAAATTTCTGACCCAAGAAAGGAAAACATTGATGTATCTATTAAATGTACCAGAAATATATCAGTTTAATATTCAAATTTGCTTTTGCTTTATTGTTAGTATTATCCTTCTTTGATTAACTAATTTCCTTTCAAACTAATTATTTATAAAAATCACTTTATTTGTTTGAAAACCATATTGTAGAATCTCACTCAACAGCATTTTCTTCCCCTCACCTATTTTTAAAAATTGATTACAGACAAGCCAGCTTAGTACCTTAAAAATATAAACACCTAACTGACATGTGTTTCTGGCCAAGTTGGATGGTGAAGTTCCATTTGACAAAGTCCACAATTAATTATAGAAGGTTGATTTTAAAATTTAGTAGTGTTGCTAGCAATTTTATTTCTTAATTGGAGTCTAAATTTTACATATTTTGTTCTAAAAGTGTGATGTGCTGACACACAGTATAGCTAAAAACCAGCAGATGTGAATGGCTGATTAATACCTGCCATATTCCCACACAGTGTTGGGTTAATTTTTGTTAAGGTCCTAAATGGGGGTGGGATGGGGTGAAAGTGTGCATGGTAAAACAAAAGCCATTTCATTCAACTAGAATAAGCTAACTTTTTCATATAAGCCTATACAAATGACTGGACATTTATTCTGAAAAACAAGAAGAAAATATGTGTCAGTCTTGTTCAAAGTACATTTTACAAAGAAAAAAGATAGCTGATAGACTTAAGCATTGTCAAATATCATCATTATACACAAACGAATGTGCAAACACTCACATAATCACAACCTTAATGCCATTAAATAAAAACTACAGACAAGTTTATGTCTTTAAAATGGCAGAATAAAGGCTTAATTACACACAGACTTTGCTACTCTCAGTAGGTCATTAGGGGTTTGTATATAATGCAAGTGTCATTTGTGTTCATCACTAAAATCACAAGACACTGAATGGTACTGGTATTCAAACTTCCTTACTGGATTCTCTGAGTGAATACTGGTCAGAACTTAATTCTTGTAGGTTTAATGGGGGCTTAACAGGTAATACAACAGTAATAAATGTCTCTGTCCAGTTCAAGTGTAAATGCTTTATCAACATAAATGAACTATTCAACTATGAGAATGTTCTTATTGTCTTTCAATAAGTCCTTTTCATGGCTATAAAGAATCATTAAAACCATGGGTCAATTAATAGTTATTACTTTAACAAGATTAAGATAACATAATAATAAAAATAACTACCAGGTAATCTGATTGTTTGATTCACCATATCCAATGTGTTTCATACAAGTAGTGCTTTGGTGGATGTCTTACACTTCAGGGGGCCCCGAGTGGACGAGTGGTCTAAAGCGCTTTCTGTTACAGATCACTGCCATGGCACCTCTGTCTGTGTGGGTTCAAGTCTAAGATTCGGATAATGTAGTTATGTGAGAAAGCTTGCCAGTAGCTTCTCGCGGGTTGGTGGTTCTTTCCGAAGGTTTTCCCGGTTCTTCCTCCACCAATAATACTGGCCGCCATGTATAGTCTATCATGTGCTGAAAAATGGTGTTAAACCCTAAACCAACCAACTTACACTTCAGAGTGACTTATGTTTATACATTTGCAGTACATGTATGTGCAATGAACAAAATTTCCCCCTTGCTGCTGTGTTCCATAAAGTAAAACTCCATCAACCAGGAGTTTGGAAATTTACACAGCACAATACTGTCTATATGGTGCTGACAGCACAATACTGTCTATATGGTGCTGACAGCACACTACTGTCTATATGGTGCTGACAGCACACTACTGTCTATATGGTGCAGACAGCACACTACTGTCTATATGGTGCTGACAGCACACTACTGTCTATATGGTGCTGACAGCACACTACTGTCTATATGGTGCTGACAGCACACTACTGTCTATATGGTGCTGACAGCACACTACTGTCTATATGGTGCTGACAGCACACTACTGTCTATATGGTGCTGACAGCACACTACTGTCTATATGGTGCTGACAGCACAATACTGTCTATATGGAGCTGACAGCACACTACTGTCTATATGGTGCAGACAGCACACTACTGTCTATATGGTGCTGACAGCACACTACTGTCTATATGGTGCTGACAGCACACTACTGTCTATATGGTGCTGACAGCACAATACTGTCTATATGGAGCTGACAGCACACTACTGTCTACATGGTGCTGACAGCACACTACTGTCTATATGGAGCTGACAGCACACTACTGTCTATATGGAGCTGACAGCACACTACTGTCTACATGGTGCTGACAGCACACTACTGTCTATATGGAGCAACAGCACACTACTGTCTATATGGTGCTGACAGCACACTACTGTCTATATGGTGCTGACAGCACAATACTGTCTATATGGAGCTGACAGCACACTACTGTCTATATGGTGCAGACAGCACACTACTGTCTATATGGTGCTGACAGCACACTACTGTCTATATGGTGCTGACAGCACACTACTGTCTATATGGTGCTGACAGCACAATACTGTCTATATGGAGCTGACAGCACACTACTGTCTACATGGTGCTGACAGCACACTACTGTCTATATGGTGCTGACAGCACACTACTGTCTATATGGTGCTGACAGCACAATACTGTCTATATGGTGCTGACAGCACACTACTGTCTATATGGTGCTGACAGCACAATACTGTCTATATGGAGCTGACAGCACACTACTGTCTATATGGTGCTGACAGCACACTACTGTCTATATGGAGCGACAGCACACTACTGGTGTTGACAGCACAATACTGTCTATATGGTGCTGACAGCACACTACTGTCTATATGGAGCTGACAGCACACTACTGTCTATATGGTGTTGACAGCACAATACTGTCTATATGGTGCTGACAGCACACTACTGTCTATATGGTGCTGACAGCACACTACTGTCTATATGGAGCTGACAGCACACTACTGTCTATATGGTGTTGACAGCACAATACTGTCTATATGGTGTTGACAGCACAATACTGTCTATATGGTGCTGACAGCACACTACTGTCTATATGGAGCGACAGCACACTACTGTCTATATGGAGCTGACAGCACACTACTGTCTATATGGAGCGACAGCACACTACTGTCTATATGGTGCTGACAGCACACTACTGTCTATATGGAGCTGACAGCACAATACTGTCTATATGGTGTTGACAGCACAATACTGTCTATATGGTGCTGACAGCACACTACTGTCTATATGGAGCGACAGCACACTACTGTCTATATGGTGCTGACAGCACACTACTGTCTATATGGAGCGACAGCACACTACTGTCTATATGGTGCTGACAGCACAATACTGTCTATATGGTGCTGACAGCACACTACTGTCTATATGGAGCGACAGCACACTACTGTCTATATGGAGCGACAGCACACTACTGTCTATATGGTGTTGACAGCACAATACTGTCTATATGGTGCTGACAGCACACTACTGTCTATATGGAGCGACAGCACACTACTGTCTATATGGTGCTGACAGCACACTACTGTCTATATGGTGCTGACAGCACACTACTGTCTATATGGAGCAACAGCACACTACTGTCTATATGGTGTTGACAGCACAATACTGTTTATATGGTGCTGACAGCACACTACTGTCTATATGGTGCTGACAGCACACTACTGTCTATATGGTGCTGACAGCACACTACTGTCTATATGGTGCTGACAGCACACTACTGTCTATATGGTGCTGACAGCACACTACTGTGTATATGGTGCTGACAGCACACTACTGTCTATATGGTGCTGACAGCACACTACTGTCTACATGGTGCTGGCAGCACACTACTGTCTATTTGGTGCCTACAGCACAGTGCTGTCTATATGTTGCTGATTAAAAGTTACAGTCTAAACATGTAAAGAATTACAAATCATTTAAAAGATGGTAATGTCTCTGATTATGTACTACCATGAACCTATTGATTACCAGCAAAACTCTTGATCATTTTCAATTCAAACAAGACATTAAACAACCTGTTAAATCAATTCTTGTCATCACAGCATCAAAGATTTATTCAAAGAATGATAAAACATCACACCCTGAATGTCAAATTGATAAACGAAACTATCAAGTGTAATGACTTTGAGATACAATACTTCCATGGCTGTCATGCCATCAGAAATAAACCAATCCTGGTTTGTGCAGTCTGATAACTAAATGCTGCATCAAACAAAATCACAGAAATAATTACATTCCAATGCTTGCAAATTCAAAAAAATATAAAATACATTTGAACTGTCAGTAATTTTTCAATGCCAGGTTGGTTATTATTTACGATAAATATTCTCAAGTGAAATTAATACTAGATCAATGATTACATTTGTGTGTATGGATTTTTGCCATAACCACAATGGAGGATCATATACTGGTATTACTTTCCTGATTACCGATATGTCTTGGAAACATTTTTTTTTTAAAATACACAGTGATACAATTTAAATTGTTACATGTTAAGGCTATAATAAACAGCAACACAGAAAAAGTGAAAACAACAAGCTTTGTAAAGATTAACAAATAATTTAATTCCCTGGAAAAAGATTGTAAAAATGGAAATAGAACTTAACAGTTTTAATAATCAAATCCCAAAAAAATCCACAAATTAAATTATAAAGTCCTAGTAATGAAATGTTCTAATAGATCAAAGTTCGAGTCCTGTTGGAAAATCCAGGATGGAAGATGACATATGCTGAAGTCTGTTTTGTACTTATCCAAAGTTCCTTTTAGAAACACAATATTTAACACTCAGGTGTTGGAAATACAAATAAAAGTTTGATAAACTGTCTTTGTCCAAGAATTCTGTATGAGCACATCAAATATTTTTAGAGATACGAATTAATCATTTAAAATCCAAGTGAACTGAAGAAAGATTAACATGGATTCCAAAATTGGCTACAACAAATAGAGAAAGACTTAACATCATTTTTAAAAGCTCAGAACTGAGAATATTTCATTAAAACAAAGACTATTATGTACTTTAATATGCAGTTTAAAAAAATCAAAATGCGAAATCGAGAAAAAAGGGGGAGATGATTCACATGATCATTTATATCATACACTCCTAACATGACCCTCACAAGAACCAATGATTTTACTTTAAGAATAAAAAGTTGTTTACTTCTTGATTCACTAATCCCATCTTGACCTTGACAACAACCAATCATTTTAAAGTAAAAGTAAAATATTTATATGTTTCTGCCACTAACCTTAACTCAAGGTCAGGATTTTCTGAAAAAAGCATCAACTCTAGTGAATAAATTTTTATTACAATAACAAGCAATGAAAAATAAAAAAGGATTTAAAACTGACAAACAAACAATTAAATTAAAACAAATATATAACAAATCAGATATACATAACACTATGAATGTTCATGCATGATAATGCTATTTCACTAAAAAGGTAAATAACAATGACCAACAATAGTTTTTGCTTACTGATCCTAAATACATTTTCATCCCAAAATAATAATTTAAAAAAAATAATTCTGGATTTTCCATTTGTTGTTTCCAGTCTGGATTTTATCTATTTCTAAGGCAACAGTATATGATATCTTGCGTTTTAGGATGCTTATTATTTCTCCCAAAACTTTTAAGTACCTCCTGGACAAAGACTAGACAGCATAAATTAGTAATAGCTACCTTTGCATGCTGTCCAGTTTAGCTTTATAGCATGTTAAATCAGACCCATGCAAATTATATAACTTTACAGAGAGTGCATCTAGCTATCATGTAACATTGTACTGTTGAGTACTACTAACAAGCTTATTTCTACTGGGAATAATATTAAGTCATGCAACCCTCATTAGTTATGTGGTGAATGAAAAAAAAAAAAGCAAAATTTTATTCCAACCAGATGCCTCAATAAGGTTGTAGTGTTTTTATGGTTAATGTATAATATATATTACATTAGAGTATCAAGGCATATTTAAAATAACAACCATGAACACAATTGAATACTATCAGTAATAATTTATTAATCAATATTATGAGCTCAGAAAATTAGCTTCAGCTTATCTTGCAAGATTTGAAATTTAAATTTTATTCTTCAGTGCAAATTTGTACTGCTATTAATTACTATGACCTCATAGCTAATTACTTTTGTGGAAAAATCACACTCAAGGATGGAATAATATTCACATATTCAAATATTTCAAATCTTGCCTTTATGCATGAGAGTTGTTATAAACATTGGTGTGTGTGTGTGTGTATGTGTGTGTGTGGATAATAGCTTTAACCATTGGTCATCACTTCAAGGATTCACAATAAATTTATCAAAGTACTCCCTACCTGTAAATTTGTTCTGCTTAATTGGAAGGAGTTAAAGGAAGATGATTGCATATACATGTATGTTGTGACATAATTGTAGGATGTACATAGTTTTTTGTAGTCTGCAATATAAATAATTGCAACTTCAAAGCACTTTAAAAGATTATCCTTTCTGGGTGATTACATGCAATCAGAATTCATCCTTACCACCTGCCCTGCAGCCCAAAAATTGTCATACTTGATTTAAGTCCAGTCAAACTGCAAGCAACAAAAAACCGGATCGGCAACAACATAATGTTCCTGCAGGTCAGGGTCTATCTTTTTTGTTGCATTGATTACTCCTAAGAAACTGCACAGACCCAGATCTGCCAACACAATATACAAAATCAGATCTGGGTCTGTGCAGTTTACCATTGGTCTCATCTTATAATCAAGTATTGAAAGTATTTCAAGAGTAAACCAATAGTAATATTAAAGGAAATTTGCTAATTTGTTTCAATAGTCTCTGGCCTGAAGTTTTAAATATTTTTTCTGGTACACAACAGGTAACACCACATGTACATATTGTCTATTCCCAAACAATGACACAACAAGCTTATCACTAATAATTACAATTTCTTGCATTTGTCTTGTCACAACAAACTTTCCCCATTTAGGTCCCAATAAGGACATAAGGAGATTTATTCTACCATAAAAACCATAACAGGTCTTACTGGTACAGCTATATAAAAATAATTATTAAGGAGACTGTTGATGAGTCATCAAATCAGTGACTCACTTTTCCTGATGACTTTCTCATACAGCACTCAGGTGTAAATAGAAAAGTTAATAATATAAAAAAGGATAGCAATACCATTTATATGGCCAGTTTCTAATTCATTTTATTTATTTGTGTCTGCTTCTTAAGTTTCATGGGTCAGTTCTGTATGTTATCCTGTCAAACGGTTTTGATCCCTCAATTATTAATGTAATTGCTATTGATTACAGATGTGATTCAAGTGGAATAAATGTGTTTGGGTCTAAAGACCCCTTCATGCATATCACAAAGCCATGGTTTTTAATTGTCTGAAGTGATTTTGATTCATGATATTGATCACCATTATTTTCAAAGAGTATGTCATGCTTATGTTTTCCTGCCCATCCAGACTTAAATGTGTATGCATGGATTTGTTCATATGTGTATGCATGGAGGTGTGTACATGTGTATGCATTGATCTGTTTGTTTTTGTTTGTTTGATTAGGATTTTTAACTTAGCTTTAACAATTTTCAGTCATATTGCTACGATGTCTGCAGTGAGGCAGTTTATAGTGATATCTAGCACTGGGGGATCATGCCGCAGACATGTAGCATGATGTCCCACCCAGGCACATTATCCTGACACCAGGCTGACCAGTCCTAACACTAACCTCTTAATGCTGAGCACCAAGCAAGGCAGCTGTTAGTACCATTTTTGTAAGTCTTTGGTATGACTCCACCAGGGATTGAACCTACAACCTTTCACTTCCATGGCAAATGCTCTAACCACTAGGCCACCAGAGTGGTTGCATTGATCTGTATATATGTACATGCATGGATGTGTGCATGTGTATGCATGGAAGTGCATATGTGTATGCATGGATTTGTGAATATGTATATGCATTGATCTGTATATATGTACATTCATGGATGTGTGTATGTGTATGCATCAATGTGTACATATGTGCATGCATGGATGTGTGCATATTTGGATGTGTGTATATGTGAATAAATGGATGTCTGTATATGTGTATGCATGTATGTGTGTATATATGAATATATGGATGTCTGTATATGTGTAATCATAGATGTCTGTATATGTGTATGCATGTATGTGTGTATATATGAATACATGGATGTCTGTATATGTTTATGTGTGTATATATGAATACATGGATGTCTGTATATGTGTATGTATGGATGTCTGTATATGTGAATACATAGATGTCTGTATATGTGTATGCATGTGTATACATTGATCTGTATATATGTACATTCATTGATGTGTGCATCAATGTGTGCATATGTGCATGTATTGATGTGTGCATATGTGTATGCATGGATGTGTGTATATGTGACTACATGGATGTCTGTCTATGTGTATGCATGGATATGTGCACATGCTTGTGATCAAGTAATATAAACAACTTCTGCACTGTTCAAGATAAATAATTCAATCCAGTTGGATTGGGGGGGGGGGGGGTCTTTTGATGTGCATAATAGTTTTAAAATGTTGAAAAAGTCCCAAGGTTTCTTGTGAGGATAGAGTGGGTGTTACATAATAGTGCTTTCAGAATAACTCCCAAATTATATGATTAACATGTTTAATAATTTGGTGGGTATGATTATAACATGGGGCTTTGAAAGGGACCCCTAATTTATGAAAATAACTGGCACCTGCATTAACTTAAAAAAACAATTGAGGCCTCCACCCAATAACAATTATTGTATGTGAAAATTTGTAAAATGACTTTGCCCCTACAAAAAAAAACAATAAAGATTTGTACCCCATTACTATATTGTTTACATGTCTGGCATTAGAAGGTAAGTTTATACATGTAAATGACATGGTCCTGGGGCAATCTGTAACACCCAGAACTTAGTCTCTGGGTCATAATTTGTAAACTATTGAAATCATAATCCTAAGCATGCTGCTATCCCACATAAAAAGAAAAATCCAGATATAATTTTAAAAATGGTCTCATTATCTATTCTCACCATTTGGACTATAAGCTTCCAATCCAGAGTGGGGGGGAGGGGAGGTAGATGGGTGGGGGGACAAAATGGGGGATTGGGACCTTAAGGACTCAAAGTACTAACTATATGAAAATATGGGAGCCAGTCTGGAGATGTGTTAAGATAAAATAGAGTATATATATGGATTTGGCTGGCCAGGATTGGTTGATAATAAAGTTAGATTTTAGTAAAATTGGCTGGCCAGGATTGGTTGATAATAAAGTTAGATTTTAGTAAAAAGAATCTTTTAAGAGCTTATCTTAGCTGTAACTGAACTTTTTTAGAAACATTGTTTTATTGACTGAATTTCAGTCCTTTAACAGACTTCAGTTTGGAACACTTGTTACTGAAATTAGCACCTGACTCTTTGGTGCAGTATTGAAAACACATGTTTCAACACTTAGATCCAGAAAATGCAGTGGTTCATATGTTTTTTGCTGCACAGGATGCATCTATACTAATAAATATAGGTTACATATATATATATATATATATATATATATATATATATATATATATATATATATATATATATAGTTACCTGCTTAGGCTCGAATAAGCAGCAACACAGAAAGAGTGAAAACTAACAAGCTTGTAAAATTTAACAATCAAATTATTACTAACAAGCTTGTAAAATTTAACAATCAATTTATTAAGTACAATTATTTTCATAAATAAACTTACGGTTTTAGAGAATCAAGTCCAAAAATTAATCCAATATAGAATTCAGAAAAATAATCCACTAATGGAATTGCAGGAGTCCTGATAAATAAATGTTCTAATAGTTCCAGGTTCGAATCTTGACGATGTAATCCAAAATGGCTGACAATGTCACATGATGCAGTTCTTGTTTTTATAATAATCCAAATGAAAATCTATAAGAACATGTTCTTTTCCAGATAAAAAAAATAATTTCTCTTGTTCCAATGAATTGACACAATTTCCAATATAACTCAAAACACAACTATTATTTTAAAGCCCAGAAATTCTACTAAATTGTTCTCTCCCAAACAATAATTTAAATACTTGTTTTTACGTAATCAAGGGAGCACATGATTTTCCAGAAGGTCACAGAAAGAACGTACGATCATAAAAACATGTACACATGGAATGAAAATTAGCCATTTCTCACCCCCCAAGAACTAAAAATAAAAAGATGTCCTTGGAATTAGCCAATCGTTTCCAAGGCCTGTTTATCACTCTGAAGCAAGGCCAGAAATGAGGTTAACAAGTCTAGGTCAACCTGTGTTTACAGATAAAGTTAGGTCATAGAGATTTTTCTAGAATAATCTCCCAATTAATGAATTTTAAACCCAAAATGACAAATTTGGATCTGACATTTATAAATAAATAATTTAAATCCAATATACATAACAATATATATATATATTCTGTAATGACTTTTATCTTATTGTACCATATTATCTGTAATGACTTCTATTCTACTGTACCATATTATTTGCAATGACATATATTATTGTACCATATTATTTGCAATGACTTATATTATATTGTACCATATTATTTGCAATGACTTCTATTATATTGTACCATATTATTTGCAATGACTTATATATTATTGTACCATATTATTTGCAATGACATATTATTGTACCATATTATTTGCAATTACATATTATTATTGTACCATATTATTTGCAATGACATATATTATTGTATCATATTATTTGCAATGACATATATATTATTGTATCATATTATTTGCAATGACTTCTATTATATTGTACCATATTATTTGCAATTACTTATATATTATTGTATCATATTATTTGCAATGACATATTATTGTACCATATTATTTGCAATGACATATATTATTGTACCATATTATTTGCAATGACTTATATTATATTGTACCATATTATTTGCAATGACTTCTATTATATTGTACCATATTATTTGCAATGACTTATATATTATTGTACCATATTATTTGCAATGACATATTATTGTACCATATTATTTGCAATGACATATTATTGTACCATATTATTTGCAATGACATATATTATTGTATCATATTATTTGCAATGACATATATATTATTGTATCATATTATTTGCAATGACTTCTATTATATTGTACCATATTATTTGCAATTACTTATATATTATTGTACCATATTATTTGCACTGACATATATATTATTGTATCATATTATTTGCAATGACATATATTATTGTATCATATTATTTGCAATGACTTATATATTATTGTATCATATTATTTGCAATGACTTCTATTATATTGTACCTATTATATTGTACCATATTATTTGCAATGACTTATATATTATTTACCATATTATTTGCAATGACATATATTATTGTACCATATTATTTGCAAAGACATATATTATTGTACCATATTATTTGCAATGACATATATATTATTTTATCATATTATTTGCAATGACTTCTATTATATTGTACCTATTATATTGTACCATATTATTTGCAATGACTTATATATTATTTACCATATTATTTGCAATGACATATATTATTGTACCATATTATTTGCAAAGACATATATTATTGTACCATATTATTTGCAATGACATATATATTATTTTATCATATTATTTGCAATGACTTATATATTAGGGTACCATATTATTTGCAAAGACATATATTATTGTACCATATTATTTGCAATGACATATATATTATTTTATCATATTATTTGCAATGACTTATATATTATTGTACCATATTATTTGCAATGACATATATATTATTGTATCATATCATTTGCAATGACATATATTATTGTATCATATTATTTGCAATGACTTCTATATTATTGTACCATATTATTTGCAATGAATTATATATTATTGTACCATATTATTTGCAATGACATATATTATTATATTATTGTACCATATTATTTGCAATTACACACATTATTGTACCATATTATTTGCAAAGACATATATTATTGTACCATATTAATTGCAATGACATATATTATTATTGTACCATATTATTTGCAATGACATTTATTATTGTACCATTTTATTTGCAATGACATATATATTATTGTATCATATTATTTGCAATGACTTCTATTATTTTGTACCATATTATTTGCAATGACATATATTATTATTGTACCATATTATTTGCAATGACATTTATTATTGTACCATATTATTTGCAATTACTTCTATTTTATTGTACCATATTATCTGCAATGACTTCTATAGTATTGTTCAGATCATCTGTAATAATTTCTTTGCTACTGCAGCATCTTATTGGAAATGACATCTTTATTATTGTACCATATTATCTGTATTAACTTTTACGCTACTGTACCAAATTATCTGTTGGTTGGTTGTTGTAGGGTTTAACGCCATTTTTCAGCACAAGATAGGCTATACATGGTGGCCAGTATTAATGGTGGAGGAAGAACTTGGAAAACCCCAGAAAGAACCACTGACCCATGATAAGCTACTGGCAAGCTTTCTCACATAAACACATTGGCCGAATCCATGACTTCATCCCACGCAGACAGAGGTAAGATGGCAGTGATCCATAATGGAGAGCGCTTTAGACCACTTGGCCACTCTGGGTCCCCCAAATTATAGTTTCAGTGTTATTGCACAATATTGTTTGTAATCACTTCTATTCTATTTTTCCATATTACCTGTAATAATTTTGATGATATTGTACTATATTATCTGTAATTACTTCAATGCTGGAACCCTATTCTTGGTAATGATGTCTGTACATTAGTATCATATTAACTGTAATCACTTCTCTGCTGCTGTACCATGTAATCAATTTCATGTTTTTGTATTGTCTGTAACTACTTTTCTGTGTTGTACCAAATTATCTGCAATCAATTATATGCTGTTCTATAAAAATTATCGGTAATCACTTTTATTCCATTGCACCAAATTATCTGTAATCACTTATGTGCCATGGTACCAAATTATTTGTAATCACTTCTACAATGATGTACCATATTATGTGTAATCATTTATTTGCCATGGTACCAAATTATCTGGAATCACTTATTTGCCATGGTAATCAAATGATCTGTAATTACTTCTTTCTACCATGGTATCTGCAATATGTATGGCCTATACCATACTATCTATAATTATCTGTAATTACTTCTATCTACCATACTATACCATGTTATCTGCAGTATGTATGTTTCTATACCATACTATCTGTAATTATCTGTAATTACTTATATCTACCATTTTATCTGCATTAAGTATGTTTCTACACCATAGTTTCTGTAATTATCTGTAATTACTTATATCTACCATGTTATCTGCATTAAGTATGTTCCTACACCATACTTTCTGCATCATTCCTATGCTATTACAGCAAATATATGTAATCAGTTGTAATCTAGTGTACTATGCAATATGTCAATCTTAGTACCATCAAATTATTTGTTGTTGTTGTAGTTGTAGGGTTTTAGGCCATTTTTCAGCACACTAAATCATACTTACTGAAAAGTGAATATTAAGTCTTGGTTTTCCACAAACTTTACCAAAACAAATTGTACAATTTTAACACAGAGTAATTTTGTCAATATATCTAGTAGTGTTCTTATGTTTATTCAATGGGATTTTTTTGTAAAAAGCATTTGACAAAGTGTTCCAAAGAAACTTGTATCCCATCTGAATTCATATGCTGATATATTCTCCACCGTACCTTACTTGCCCAAGATGTAACCCTATTGACTGTTAGAAATGATGATGCCATCAACAACAGAAATGTCATACTTTTGACTCAGCATGCTAAGGCTGGCAAAGCAACGATAAAAGCACTTGACAAACCAAATTGTCTCTAAATAACACAGATGTCCCTGCCATATCACATATATTCAAAGTCAAACATGGGCTACAACTTAAGGTGTCAAAAACTGGTAAGAAAATTGGTCACAATGGAAAAGACTGAGTCTTTGATATCATTGGATGGTTGATAATCATAAAGGAAACAAAAATGGTGAATGATACCATAAACAAAATGTGACATATATATGGAGACATTCCTTTTATAAAATATTTTAAAAGAGAAAACCCCAGTCCTTGTAGAATTAGGCTGGGATACTGGTTACAAAATGAAATTTTTAACTTCCAAGATGAATGAGTGTCAATTTAAATAAAACATAAATACTGGAATTTGTTTATAGTTCAACCCTCAGATAACCTTTGTGACCTCTGACCAGATCCCATTTCTCAAGGTCAACATACCTATAGTAATAAGAAACTGCATACTTGGCATGTGTTACCATTCATATCTACTTGTAGGAGCCTGTATTCAATAAAAAAAAATGTACCAATGTATTGTTCATGTCAATTTTAGTGGTTATGTTTTTTTCCCCACTTTAACTGTTGCTTTGATTTTACCTTTTTACATTTGTAATATACATTTCAGTATATTTATGCATTTAAATTGGGAACTGGTATTTTTAAGCCAGTATACGAGCTGTTATTACTGAAACAAATTTCTTCATTGCTGCAAAACCACAAAGTCACTATAAATACACCCCTTATATTTGACATCAAAAGGAATGCAGTTCACTATCTTACCTTGTCAATTGCTATTCACTTTTATTGGAAAGGAACTTTAATTTCAATAAATGGCTAAACTATTATCTTCTTATGCCTGTTTTAAAATTCTATGGTAATAGATTGTCATTAAAAATGAATAGAAGCCTTTATGAAAAGTCAAGTGGCAGTGAAAATGGGATCTTAACACTCTGCCTAAAAAGACATTTGTCCTCAGTTATTATATATTATTTTGTTTGGGTCTATTCCTGTGGCTTTTAATTTGAAAATGTACCATGTACGAACAGAAAATAAATATATTCAGTATTTACTAATTTATTCCATGTACCCTACTGTGAAAAATGAAGAGCTAGATATGGTATCACAGCTTATATGGAAATCTTACAGGTAAGCACAATCTACAGTGTAGAACAAGATCTGCCATCAATCACACACTCTTTAATGTCTGCTGGAAATCTTATAGGTAAGCATAATCTACAGTGTAGAACAAGATCTGCCATCAATCACACACTCTTTAATGTCTGCTGGAAATCTTACAGGTAAGCACAATCTACAGTGTAGAACAAGATCTGCCATCACACACTCTCTAATGTCTGCTGGAGATCTTACAGGTATGCGTAATCTACAGTGTAGAACAAGCTCTGCCATCAATCACACACTCTTTAATATCTGCTTGAAATCTTGCAGGTAAGCACAATCTACAGTGTAGAACAAGATCTGCCATCAAACACGCTTTAATGTCTGCTGGAAATCGTACAGGTAAGCACAATCTACAGTGTATAATGAGAACTGCCATTACACACTCTTTAATGGCTGCTGGAAATCTTATAAGAAACTGTAGAACAAGATTTGCTGTCCCATGGTCTATACAAGAAAGTGCAAGGAACAGTGTCACATGCAAGTAAGCAAAATTAACAATGTAGAACAAGATCTGATATCACATGCCCTACACAGGTATGTACAAGGAACAGTGTAGAACAAGATCTGCTGTCACATGTTCTATAAAGGTATGCAAAATTAATAGCATAGAACAAGATCAGCTGTCACATGCACCATGCAGGTACGTACAAGGAACAGAGTAGAACAAGATTTGCTATAACATGGTCTAAAGAGGTAAGTACAAGGAACAGTGTAAAACAAGATTTGTTATCACATGGTCTACAGAGATAAGTACAAAAAACAGTGTAAAACAAGATTTGCTATCACATGGTCTATGGAGGTAAGTACAAGGAACAGTGTAAAACAAGGTTTTGCATTTGTCTATAGGGCAATTTAGTAATTCTTGTCATTTTGGGTTTGATGCCATACTTCAGCACATGACAGGTTATACAAAGCCACCAGTACACCAGTACATCTGGTGCAGGAAGAACCTGGGTAAACCCCAGAAACCCCAGAAACCCCAGAAACAACCACTAAAGCTTGAGGAGCTCCCGGTAAGCTTTTTCATATGCCGTAGACTTGAAGCAGATGTAGTGGTAATAAGGTAGGTACTTGAATCTGTGTGTCACCCAACTAAAGTGCAAGGCTTCCACAAATATTGCTTAATGCTAAATGGATGGATATTCTGACCAGTTTTTTTTAGCTCATCTTTACTTAGTGTAATTTAAGTTGAACTTGATATGGTACTGGCATTGTGTGTGTGTGTGTGTGTGTGTGTGTGTGTGTGTGTGTGTGTGTGTGTGTGTGTGTTACCCCACTAAAGTACAAGGCTTCCACAAACATTACTCCAAGTACACTGTATAAAATTAAAATTATTATGCAGCATACATTTCTTTCAGTAATAGTAGCCTTGACATTTAACCATTTTTAACCCAAAATCAATAAGATATTTTTTCAAGTCATCAACAAACTTTGGCATTGGTACATGTTGTATTGTTTATAGCTAATAGGTTTATTCAAATACAATCTTACTTCATTCAGTGACCTTGTTCTTTAACCTCAACCTCCACAACAAAATACTATATTACAACCACAAGTGCAAGTTATCCACAAAGTTTGGTCCAGGCCTGAACTAATGTTATTGTGCATAAATTAATTTTCTTCTCTCAGTCACAGCAACCTTGACCATTGACCTTTTAATCCCAAAGTTGATAGGTTTCTTCATATCCCAAGTGCATCAAGCTAACCACAAAATTTGGTCCAGAGATTTGTAAAACTAATGTTATTTTAATGAAAACACTTTTCTTCTTTTAGTCACAGTTGTGTTGTATTAACCTTTAACCCCAAAATGAATAAGCTTCTTCCTTGCCTCAAGTGCAAGCTATCCTCAGAGTTGGATGAAAGCACATGTACTAAAGTTATGCAGACAAGCAGTTAACATACAGATGGACCAACAACATTGCTAAAGTAGTGTGAAGAATAAGGGCTTTTAAAGGTTCTGTAAGGGTTTTTAAGGGTATATAAGAGTTTTTTAAGCCTATATAAGAGATTTTAAGAGTTATGTAAGGGTTGCAATGATGGAAAACACATTCTTTGACCTTTAGATTTTTCCAGCGGTGATAGTGTAATAGGTAATACATCTATCTGTTGCACAACAAAGCTGCAGTTCAAATACCATTGTCTCCATGATATAATTTCAGCCTAATGTTATTGCACTGTTAATGTTATTGCACTGCTTTAATTTTGTTATGCAACTCTTCTTATTTACATGAAAGCTGTTTGATATTAACTGTTTATCAGTAAGTCTAATGCCTATATATTGCTTGTGATTGACAGTGTTAAAGTACATGCTATGGCTAGAGGGATTGGGAACTAGGTAGAACTGCAACATTGCAACTGTTTGCTTTGAATGTTCCTGTGGTCAGGTTGGCAGTACAAAACACTAGACATTAAAAACATGAATACTACTTACCCTTTGGCTAGAACATTATAAGTGATAAACTAGGTTAGTGGTCCACGATGAAAGAGATTTATAACTAATTTTTTTTATTTCCACTTCAGATTAATACTGGCTTACTTTGGCTTACATAAAAGCACTAGATAAAATGTTTTCAAAAAATGTATGCATGTTTAGACCTACATGATAGATTGACCTTTAACCCAATGTACAGCTACCGTAAAAACTGTAGATACAAAATAAATTAAATAAATTTGAATCACTATTCCACATTCCAAAATATTTATTATATAATTTTATGTCCACTCATGTGTACTTAAATTTTACTCGCTCAGACGTTAACATGCACAAGTCAGAACCAAAAACATGTGGGTTTGAATGTAACTGTCAGACCTGGAGATTGTATCAACTACCATGGCGTGTCCTTGAGCAGAGCACATTTCTCCAATAGTTAGTTTCAACCTTAAATAACCTATGATATGTGAGTCAACTTCAAAATACAGAAGTTAAAACTAAACAATAACTTCTCAAGTCAAAATTTGTAATGATGCTTTTAATTGCATATACATTTTTGCTGCTAAATCATGCACACATATTTAGTAAATTGATATGATATAAAAATGAATGGCACAAGAATTGAACTAAGAAAACAGTAATTCTTTCAAAGTTTAAGGACCATATTTCTGCAACCAGATATCCCATTTGATGGTGGATGAGATGGACTTTTAGTCCATATTTAGGATAAACATGTTTTTAAAATAAAATTATTTCAAATTTTAGATTCAAAATTTTTTCAAAAAATTTATAAAAGAACCAATTAGTTAGATATGGGAAATGATTCCCATATCATCACCAGTTTATAAATCTCACACAAAAGTATTTACCACTGTTAAATTGTACAAGAAAAATGAAAGACGAGAAAGGAGAGCCAGGTCATCCAAGAGTTAATTTTAGCAATGTAACTGCACCTCCAGCTATAAAATGAGTTCAAACTTGACAATCGTAAAAAAAAACACTCAACAATCTGAAAGATTACATTTGTATTTGTCATTGTATATAGTATTAAGTGATTTTATGGAATTTACAGCCATTGTATCAAATTATATTTGATGCTCAATCATCTAAATAATCACTGGTAGTAGTCCTGTTGTATCCACATCCACTGCCATTTTAAAATTATCCAAAATCTTCATTTAATAGTGGGGGTTTTCACGATAATAATTCCCATATTTTTAAAAGGTGTCTATAGCCCTGGTATCTTAATGGCTTATTATGGAAGAAATACTGCCATATGTACTTGCTTATCAGAAAAGCAAACAAATAACCTGATCTGCTGTAGAATAATGTACCTGCAGATCAGGGTCTATGTTGTTTATTCTACTGAATACTCCTAACAAATTGCACAGACCCAGTTCTGCAGGTGCATAATGCATCATCAGATCTGAGTCTGTGTAGTTTGCAGTTGGACTCATTTTGGGAGCTAGTATATATGATACTAATATATATATATATATATATATATATATATATATATATATATATATATATATATATATATATATATATATATATATATATATATATATATATATATATATATTCTGTGCTACTGCAAAGAACAATGCAACTATAATGCTTCCTTCTTGTAGTGGGAACCTAAGGGAGACTGTCTTACAATGAAGACCATGATGCACATAATTGTACTGCAACTTATGCAATCAGATTACTTTTACCAAACCTGACTTGTAGAAGGAAGTATTATAATGAAGAGCCATATAGTGAGGGAGTGTTATACAAATAAATCTCCCTTAAAGCTGACCTCAGTTTAACATTCATCTATCTAAAACAGACACTCCCTGCACCACTCAACTAAATTGTTGCAGGAAAATACCTCTATTAACCAACCTTATGTCGGTACAGCAATTCTCTTTATTCCATTCTGACAAGTGCTGTTTATGACTATATGCTGCATCAGGAAAATACATGAAAAGTTATTCATCACTTTGTAGGTAAAAAAGAACTTACTTGTAGATGTTGTCCTTGTTGATCCTAACTCTGTTCTCATTTTACAACTCTCACCAGGGATCTTTTTTGACCTCTTATTTAATTAATTGTTACATAGCCAGGTGTCACACTCTGAAACTGGAGAGAGAAAAAAAATGAAATATTATCCCAGTTAAAACTCTGGAGTATACTTGCCACTAAGTTTATGACATCTTGTGCTTTTCATGTTGTTGGGTATTGATTGCGAAAAGGTCACCCTGTTACATCCATTAAACACAACATATGGCCTGTATTGTATAGTATATCACCTAAGGCAAGTCCAGCAATCCATCTTATCATAATATTTCTTCTTTTTGTTGTCTGGTTTTAGTGGTGGTGGGAAATATCATTGAAGAAGTTTTCTCAAACTGAAATTTGCTAACATTTTGTAAACAAGAGATCCAAGTGGACCTGGTGTTACTCACTTTTTACACAGCTTATTAACTATTTCTCAAAGCAGGCTTATACAGTACTATAAGTGTTGTAACCTTGGTAAAACTATCTCCCAAACTTTCTACACTGTTGATTTGACCTATTTTACAATTTCCAGATAAAAATTGTTTCTAAAGTAAACAACATAATTAGTATGAACAGTCTCTTGCTCTTAACCAAAGTGATCCAAGATCTTGATGTTGTAAGTTATTGGATTGGATGAGGAATAATTGAGGAATAGTCTCTGGATCAAGAAAGGTAATAAGCTCAACCAATCAGATGCAAGGTATCTCATTAACATGAAGTGATCTCTATTATTATTGATACTGTTTATATCAATGATATGCTACATGCCCCTAGTGGGCGATACAGCACTATAATTCAAATTCATCATCATATCAATGATACAATAAGCTTCAAGTGGAGCAAAGTCAGATTGGAATTCAGTTTCCAGTATGGTGACTAGTTTAACCAATCAGATTGGAATTCAGTTTCCAGAGTGGTAACTAGTTAAACCAATCAGACACAAGACTACTTCATTTAAATGTCCTGATTTAGCTCAAAACCAAACGCATCCAACATCTTGACACCATCCGACTATTTAACAAGTTTGATTAAAATTTGATGTGAAATATAGCCGCTAGATTATTGACAAAATCAGCCAATCATATAAATGGCCAAATAAAAGATGTGCAAGAATTTAATTCATAATTGTATGTGTCTGAGATTGTGATAATATAATGCCGAATGCCAATATGACTAAAAAATTGTTAAGGCTATTTTGAAATTTAAAAAAAACACACACACTGAGGTGATGTTTAATCATGTACAATTTTTTCATGGAAATCATCTGAAAACTGAAGAACTACTACATTCCATCAAGCTCCAATCTCATAAGGGCCATAACTCTAACAAAAATTGTAGCAACTAAGTACTGTAAGTTGTTGAAATGTACATCTTCAGATGGTGATCATTTCCCAACTTTCAGGGCAATACACAGAAATCTAAGACTTGTTGCATTTACAAGAATATGTTAAACACTACATCCAGCAACATGCCACAAAGGTGATTAACTCTTAAAAAAAACTAACAGGAGCACAGACATTTGTTGATATCTGCATCTTCTGACAATAATCTTTATATGAAACAAGTTGGCTGAAAAAACACATCAGATGTTAAGCTTTGCTCTCTCACATGAACTTAGCTTATGACCAATCCGGTGGACAAGTGGTTGGAGCATCCACCTTGTAAACGGAAGGTTGTGGGTTCGAATTTTGCCTGAGTCATATGAAAGACTTACAAAAATGGTACTAACAGCGACCTCGCTAGGCACTCAGCATGAAGAGGCTAGTGTTAGGACTGGTCAATCTGGTTTCAGGATAATGCAACTGGGTGTGACATTGTAGTGATATGACTACAAAAATGTTATTGTTATTGTTGTAGGGTTTAACGCCATTTTTCAGCACACGATAGGTTATACATGGCGGCCAGTATTATTGGTAGAGGAAGAACCTGGGAAAAACCCCAGAAAGAACCGACCCACGAGAAGCTACTGGCAAGCTTTCTCACATAACTACATTAGCCAAATCTTAGACTTGAACTCACACAGAGGTGAGATGGCAGTGATCCGTTACTAAGAGCGCTTTAGACCACTCAGCTACTCAGGGCCCCCTAAAAAATTGTTAAAGCTATATTAAAAATTCAAATCTCACACACGCATGCATGCACACACACACACACACACACACACACACACACACACACACACACACACACACACACAGAGTTTCTGCAGATACAATGGACCTGAATTATTCAAAATTTTGTACATATGCTTAGCTTTTTCAGAAAGATTCTTTCATTAACTGTCAGAATTTTCATATTATTCATTTTATATTGAATGTCTTCAGTGTTTCCTCAGACAACATTGCAGTAATCTATATTTAGTTTAATATTTCTTTTATAATGCATTATCCTGTGTATGCACTGACAAAAATTCTGCATACTAATCATAACAATGAATTTATTTCCAACACAGAGCCTGGATGTGCTTTTTCCATTTCAAGTCAGTCCCAGAATTTTGTCACATCTAAAAGGACCTTAAAGTATAATTTACTAGGTTTGTTCTTCCTTGTTGAGTAATCTCATTAAAACCTCGACTTCTTCAGCATTTATTTTCATACCGTTTTCTTAACATTAGAAATCTAATTTACCCAGAGCCAGTTGTATAGATACATCAGGCCTAAATTTGGATTGTTTAAATCTGACGATATTGTAACATTTCCATAGAGATCAATGGTGGAAATTCAGCTACCATTTTTCAAAGGCAGATCATTCAGGGATAGAATTTAAAGGAGTGGTCCCATTATGGACCCCTGTGAGATTCAATGTTAGAAACCTTTAATTAAGAATAGATACCTTTAATTAAGAATAAATACCTTTAATTAAGAATAGATACCTTTCTGAAGGAAATCAGGTTACGAATCATTAGTTTTCAACCTTATCACAAGGCCTTCTAAGAAAAAATGACTTTTGAACTGGAGACATGTTATTTTAAAAAACATAAATGTGAAATGCAGGAGGGTAACTACTCCATCACATTTACATATCTTCATTTTTTATATATAAAAATTTTGTGATCTATAAGGTCAAAAGCCTTCATAAGTTCAACAAGTATTTCTCACACTAATCTCCCTTGTTCAAAACTGTAATCCATTTGTCTCTACAAATGAAACTAATTAAGGCTGTCTCACATGGGTGATCTTCATTGATCTCAGATTGAATTTTGGTGAAGAATATTGGGATTAGATAAATATGTGTGGATGATTTGGATTTTTAACGTAGCTTTTTAAAAAATTCAGTCATATCGCTTTGTCTGCAGTGTGGCAGTTTATAGTGATATCCAGCACCAGGGCATCATGCTGCAGACATGTAGTATGATGTCCCACCCAGTCACATTATCCTGAGACCAGGTCAAACAGTCCTAACACTAACCTCTTAATGCCTAGTGACAGCTGTTAGTACCATTTTAAAAAGTCTTTGGTATGACTCGGCCAGGGTTCAAACATGTGACCTCCTGCATTTAAGGTGGATGCTCTAACCACTTGGCCACTGTATAGGATAAGTACATCATGAAATTGGCATCATCATGTTTGTCAAGAAGTAAATTAAGGTCTCTAGTTACTTACATCTTTGTTACCCGATTTCTGAACTGGACTAACTTTATCTATTTTCCATGCTTTGCAGAAAATCGAGAATTTGCTCAAATTTACAAATACATATAACACAATATCAGATGCAGCAATAGCCTTCAAGAGGCATTGTCCAGTATTTCCCAGACTGATTGCTTTGTCTGAATGAAATGTCTGTAAGAATCTCAAGACTTTCTCAGCTGATATATCAGGAATAACAAATTTGCTTCAGAAGCAAGACTTTTTTTTGCATACATTTCTTAGCTCATTGTTAATGGGGTGTCAAATCAGTTCTTTTTTTGTGGAAGCATCAAAAGCTTTTTTCAGTTTTTCCAATTTCTTCATCTTCATTAATGACTGACTTTCATAAATTTGTGGGAGTTTAAGTTATTTGTTTTAAAATACTTTTGGCTGCACCTAGTTATTGAAAATTTCCAGACAGAATAATTGCTAGCCTTATTACCGCTATTTACTAGAGCTGAAGTATGGTGATTTATGGTGATTTTTTTTCCTTTCTTGGCTGTCTTCAACATTTCAATTGCTTTGTTTCTTCAGGTACTGTAGTAAGTTGTTGACCTTTAGAATTAAAACAATCACATGTTTTCAAAGTATCAAGAATATCTGGGGTATAATCTAGTCAGGATAGATTTCCTTTTTCACTCAATGTTTTTTCAAGGAGTCATGTTTATCCACAAACTGTATAATAAGTTGAAATCATGTAACAATATCATCATCGACATTATTAACCAATTTTTACTATTCCATGGAAGATTACCTATATCCTCCTGGAATTTGACATCATCAACCATTTTTAATACTCCATGAAAGAGCACTTACATGCTTCTGTACTTTGACATCATCAACCATTCTTGGTATTCCATGGAAGATTACCTATATCATTCTGGAATTTGACATCATCAAGATGCTGAAATAATCAATAGGTAATGGTTTTAAGAGTACCAGTATATCATTTGTCAGCTTTCAAGCTAGATTTCCTCATAAAGAAAACAAGAAAGTGATGACTTCAACCTACAGATACCCTCTGGATATATATGCTCCGCACATTTGCTTGCATATTCACATCAATCTCATCCTACACATTTGCAGAACATCAATTTGTGTTTTTCTTTCTTCCTAATAAAGTAAAGATTATAGAATCTTTAGCCATTTTTATTTTTATTTACCTTAACATTCACATGATCTCTGTTAAAGTTATCAGAATATACCGTATATGTTCACATAGAAGTCAGGTCTGTCTGCACACTGTACAGACCCATATCTTATGATACATAATGTGCCACATAACTGGGTTGATGCAGTTTATTAGGAATAATCAGTAGAACAAACAAAGACCCTTATCTACCATTGCATTATGTACTTTACAGTTTGACCAGACCTATAAATGAGTACATACATATTTATTTTTACTCACCAATCACAATATCCACAGCCTTTCTGAATCTTTATTCCAAACTATTTTTGAAGATGGGGTTCTATATACCTCATCAACCTTGAATGTTTTTGCATTTAATTTGTTGACTTCATCCATATTGCTTCAGTTTCATATAATTTAAGATCAGTTCTTCTTTTACTTGACAACAACATCTTTAACATCAAACGGGGCACCTATGCCCCTGAGCCTCTTTTCTTTCTAAAGTGTATGTCAGAACCATCAACACCTACACCCCCTGAATATCTGTTTTTTCTAATAGGTATGTCAGAACCATTAATAATCAGAAGACTGCATCACTTGTATTTAGCTTTGTTTCCATTAAATGCACATTAATATCATTTAATTTCAGTTGATCCAGCTTATAAATGATATCATGGATTTTCAATCTGTTATGACTCAAAATCTTAAATTAAGTAACAGCAAAAAATGAAACAAATTAAGTAAAATTAAAATGTTATTTCTTTCTCATAATACAAAGCGAAAACTCAAAGAGACAGTATTGTGAATAAAATCTAAATAATCCAAGTTGTTTTATTACAAGTCTAAAAGTACAGAAAGTTCTGAATTAATTCCAACTGACTTTAATGTCCTGATGTATCCCAATGACTTTGAATGAGTTCACAATAATTCCAAAATAAAGTGTTAATCCAAAGTCAATGAGCACTTCATAACACCAACAAACAATTTAAATAAACAGTCTCTGTTGAATTATATCAGAAAACAACTGTAGACTCTGATAACACATGGATTGCAGAGACTAAATTATTTATCAGGTCACTTAATTTACATACATTTTCACTTGACTTGGATATGAGTCATTCCAATGGAAAATTCCAATCAATATGTAAACAAGTTTCTGTCTAGAATATTCTAAACTCAAATATTATGTGTACATGTTGCATCATTTAATTGACCCTCGCTGTCTTAAACTCTTGTTGTAGTTCTTACACTCAATCATAATTCCAGTCAGTTACAGGTTTTTATATCCTACAAACTACAGTCTCCTTTAGGGGCCATTCATTCAGTTTCACATGACAATGTGGGTTTTGTGTACTTGTGTATTCCAACAGCCAATAATTTTCAAGGTCAATAGTTCAACACGTTCAAGGCAACTGGCATTATTTTGAGTGAAGTCATACATTTCTATGTCATGGAAGAAGGGAAAAAGGTAACACTACATTTTGAACCAATGTAGTGGTGGAGCATAAAATGACAGAAGGTTTAGAAGTATGGTCTTCTGCTCACCCCCATTATCACCACCACCACTCCCACCCCACACAAAGAGTTCTGGCTATACAAAGCACTGCTACTCTAAGAAGATAAAAAGATGCATTCAAAGAGAAAAACCAAACTTGCCATGCAGATGCCAAAATTAAAATTGCAGTGTTAGTGAACCTTGACCTTTAAACTTCATGTCAATCAATAGGGACTAATCTCTTTCTAACGGATAATGGAAACTTAAGTTATGTAACATTCAAAATCACAATTTAAATTTCAGTGATATTGACCTTTTGTCTTTTGATTTTGAAATTTTATGCCAACAAAATGCTTGAAACTTTATTTGATATGTGGAAACAAAAATCTGAAGCTGAGATTCAGTGATCTTGACCTTGCAGTTTTTAAAAAAATATCCATACATGATATAAGTGAACCTAGAAATTTCAATGATAACAAGGTTACAGGGAAATTGAGACATTAAGAGAAAATCAAAATTACTCTTAAGCTTCAGTAATTTTGACAGCTGATCTTATGACCTTTAAACTGGTAGGAAACTATGTAGTTCAAGTATATGTTACCAATTTAATACAGAAGGGTTTACATCTGCGGGAAACTGGATTTGATGTAAAACCAATTAAAATACCTGAATGAAACCTCTGACATGGAAAATTATAATCTTGAAAATAAGAATCTTAAGAAAGACTAACAATAGTTCCAACACTCCAAATTTTAATTTTGTCAAATATCAGCAAAATGCAACTATTAAATCATAAAGGATTTATCTCCTCTACTTAATGTGGCTTCACTGACACCATGAATGCATGGAAGTCCACAAAAATTGGAAACAACACAATCCACAATGTAGCTATAGATGGTACAGATATTTGCATTTAAACTGCATTATTTACCAAAACAAATATTTTATTATTAAACATACTATAAAAAACATTTTATTCTGCTGGAAAAATGCTTTAAAGTTGCATAACAATTGTGGACAAAGGAAAACAACTTATCAAAAAATTACTTCAAGTAACAAAGCACAGATATTTTATATTATCTTATCCTCAAATGCATCAAAATACAAATATTAAAGTTTTTGATTGTAGTGCCAGGTAGTATGGGTTTGATGGCATCACCAAGGTTTTGTTCTAGTTCCAACTAATATTTAATCTGACCTGAAAAAGTGTTACAAATGTGCTGTCAATCAGTGTTGTTTATATGCAAATAAATATACATCCCACTGAAAGAACAGGCTTTACAATTCAGTGAAAAACTAAAGGATGTGTATTGGCATTTAATTAGATTACATATAATCCATTGCTCTAGTTTTGCTACTGCTATGATCTGGTTTAATTTTGGGGGAGGGTATAACAGGAATTTTAGCATGTATTGGCTACATCATGCCAACAATAGCAGCTGGCTCTGGCTTGGTATCAAACATGTGACCCTTGCATTGCAAGTCTGAGGCTCTACCAACTGACCTACTGCTTCACCCTACTGTTATGGAGACATGGATACCTGAGAATGTGAGTTAGTTATGAAAATGGGAATACTAAGAAAATGTGAGTTTAAGTTATGATAATGGGAATACTAAGAAAATGTGAGTTTAAGTTATGAAAATGGGAATACTTTAAGAAAATGTGACTTAGTTATGAAAATGGGAATACTAAGAGAAGGTGAGTTTAAGATATGAAAATGAGAATACTTTAAGAGAATGTGAATTATAAATTGATTCAGATTTCAGTGAAAGTTTAAGAGTCATTTCTTGCACAATCAAAACAATTATTTTATTGAACTTGTTGCCAATGGCAGGTGAAACCAATCCTTCATTTCTCTAAGCTTTGCTTTTCAAGAATTCTGGCAGTCAGTTGGTGAATGTGTGAAATAGAGCAAAAAAGAAAGAGAGAGAGAGAGAGAGAGAGAGAGAGAGAGAGAGAGAGAGAGAGAGAGAGAGAGAGAGAGAGAGAGAGAGAGAGAGAGAGAGAGAGAGAGAATATAACATAAATGTATTTGATTATAAAACTTATTTTAATATATAGTATAATCTGTCATAGAAGACAGTCTTGTCCAAAGAACATTTACATCACCTGTCCTTAGTTTTACACATTTGTATTTTAATCCTTAAAGAACCCTGGCCTAATTAATGCAATTCTTGGTTCCCTTGAGGGGCCTGTACATTATCCAGACATACAAAGGCTAACTGTCAATATTACAGCAGGCGGTTTTGACTATACACTATTTCTACTTTCCAATCTTTTTGGGTCTTTGTCCCCACAGCAGATATGGGTATGTTGAACAGCTTCTATGCACCCTATTACATGGTGCAGGTTCAGAGAATAATGGAGGCAATCGTTTTGCTCTGCAATGTGTCCATTATGATGTTCCACATGAGGTCTTGGCTTTATAAAAAATGATGCAGTTTATATCAGTTTATATTTTAAAAAGTGTATACTTTTATGGCTCCATCAGTGTTTTGTGCGCCAATATTTTATATATACCTAAGCTTACAAGACACTAGGGCAGGATTGTACTGATGTGCTGTTAAACCACATACCTACCTACCTACCTACCTACCTACCTACCTACACACACACACACACACACACACACACATGAATACATGCATGAATGATTACATCAATACATCTATCCATCCATACCAAAATTTGGGTCTGCTGCAGTTAATCTATACTTGCTTATAAGTGAAACTGAACTGC
The DNA here is from genome assembly GCA_029339505.1 of Unio delphinus. Lineage (NCBI taxonomy): Eukaryota > Metazoa > Mollusca > Bivalvia > Unionida > Unionidae > Unio > Unio delphinus. The sequence continues at coordinate 868,956 of JAQISU010000191.1, forward strand.
AAACAATTTTTTTTTTCTGCCATAGCATAATGCACCTGCAGACCAAAGTATATACTGCTTCTTCTATTGATTACTCCACATGAACTGCACAGACCCAGATCTTTTGTTGCATTATGGAATGGCAGATCTGGGTCTATGCATTTTCCAGTTGGACATGACATATAAGCGAGTACATAAGGTAAATGAGGCAGGATATGTGGGGGCATAACAGACTATGCTCTACCAGAACAAGTCTTCCGGACCTCCAACTGGGATATACATTTACTTCTTTTTATGTTATGAAACTCTCAGTGGGATTTATCAAAAGTCATCAATCAGAATGCAAAAATTACTTCAACTTTATTCTCACAGCCATCTCATCTGTTTACCATCATCCATCTTCACTGATGTAGTAAACAGACCCTTTTTCCATTTTCTGAAATTTCATCAAGGGTTTAATTTCAGCACACATTACCTATAGCAAAAAAACCATGAACAGTACATTATACATCCACATTATACCAATAAGTCATAGAGGACTGGATTTTTTAGCCAATAGCTGTGACCTTGACCTTTGACCTCTAACTCAAGAGACCTCTTCCTTACAGTTATGTACAAGCCATCCAGAAACTTTGGTCAAGGCATGAGTTCTGGATCTAAATTTTATTATGTAACTGTAACAGTGAACTTCGCCTTTGATCTTTAAACCCCATATCAAAAGGTGTATTTCATACCAATAGTACAAGTCAACCACAAACTTTGGTGAATGTATATGGTTAAGGAATTAAACTTTTGTGCCAAAACCATTCTTCATTTGTTCAGTTACAGTGACCTTGACATATGACCATTTAAACCTTAAATTATTAAGCATTTACTTCATTCACAGTTCAAATCATCCATAATTTGGGTCCATGGTGTAGAACTAAGTTAATGTGCAGAACCATTTATGTTCATTCACCCACAGTAAATAATATATAAGAATTTTTGAAAAATTATTTAGATTTAAAAGTTTAGATCTTGTGGTGCAATAAATACAATTAAATATTTCAGTGATTAATTCATATTACTGCTCTCATATATTGTCTATTATTACAAACACCCTTGATATGAGTATGTGATCATCCTATCATGCATGAAAAAAAGAAAGGAGGGAAACTTCAACAGCTGAAACCATACATAGAGCTAAATAAATGTTTGATAATAATAAAAAAGTTCAAAATAAGACTTCTTTCAGCTCATTGGTACTTAATAAACAAATGGACAGTTTCTAAAGAAGGACAATGGTTAAAATTGTTCAGATAAAAAAAACACTTGCAAGTTTCAAAAGACATATAATTTGCTTAAATGATAATAATATATGATGGCATGGTAAATCTCAGAAAGAATTAAAAGAAAATTAATAAAATTATCTAAAGCTGTTTTACTGTGCTAAAACTATCTAGACAGTTGATATATGAATTATACTTTTGCCACATATGATCATAGGATGAGACTACTCATGACTGACACAGAATCATGTCAACATGTCTACACAGATTCATGTCAACACAGAATCATGTCAACAAAGATGACTTTGACAGCAAAATGAAAGAGGACATGAAGTTTTACAACACTAGTGACAATCCAAAAAACATGTTCAACATCCCTTGAGCGAACAAGAAAGCTATGGGAGCTTTCAACGATGAGTTAAATGGCAAAACGAAGAGTTTCATGGGTTATAGGCAAAATATTATAGGTATAGGACCATTAACAATCAATTGCAAAATGGGTTAATGTTGGTTCTGCTATGATGTTGCAAATTTGTGATTTGTGACATTAAAGTTGTAGTAAAGTGTGTTTACCTTTACCTGTATATAAATACCTGTAGCTGGAAAAGTTTGTTTATTCTTTTTTCTTATGTTCTTGTTGTAACAAAATATATATATTATGTAAGAATAACATCTATGCTGTATGCAGTTATTTACAAGATTATTCAGGAATGACTTTAAATGCTCCAACTCTTATCCTCCAGGAGACATTTGTACAGAGCCAACAAAATATCGTTCCTTTATGACTGGTATATCAAATTAGCTATCACACAAAAAGCAGAAGAACTCTTGATATGGTAATATCCCCTCCTCCAAATCTGATTAAAACCAAGATCTAAGATATAATGCAAATCTGACTGGCATCAAAATTAGGTCATGATCTTTTGATTCACCAATCAAGTTAAAGCTTTCACATTTATGAAAATGACAAAGTCAGTCAGAGCATAACGTTTCAGTGAGTCTCCCTAGAGTTTTATCTGAGAGGTTACTAACAAATATGTCGATCAAGAATTCCTAAAGGTAACCAGAACATTCAAGTTTACCAGTGTATGTCTGTTTTACTTATTATAAGTTTCAGATTTTATCAGATTTGAATCTCCAAGATTATACTAACACATCTAAATATCTGAATAGATGACCTACAGTGAAACAGTGCCATAACAGACACCTCCAAATAAAGGACATCTTCTGATAAAGGTCAATGTTTAAGGGGCCTTTTATTAATTTTCAAATCATTTTTATCTCAATATAATGAACACATGCCACAAAAAGGACTGGTCCCTTGACTGTCCTTTATAAGTCATCTTTCACTGGTACGATCCAAACAATCTGAAGAATTGTGGGATAAGCATCTAATGCAAGTGTTATAGAATGGTCAGCAGCATCTTACAAAAACAGTTTACTGTACTGTATATGTGTGTACATTCTTACAAGTACAGTCCAACTGTAAATTGTACAGATGCTGATCTGCCATTGCATAATGCCCTGGCAGATCTGGGTCTGTACAGTTTGATAGAAGTAATTAGTAGAACAAACAACACAGACACTAAATCTGCAGTTGCATGATGATATGGCAGATTAGAATTTTGTCCTTTGTAGTATCAGTTTACTATGAAGTGAGTGTGTGTGTATATATATATATATATATATATATATATATATATATGGTATCAAGAATGATCAAGGAAACAGTTATGCACATAATGTTAGCAATGTGGAAAAATAAAACAACAAACAGTTAATATCAAATAATTCTTCTTCACTAGCTGAGACTGTACTCATATCAGTATATATTATTACATAAGAAGATTGCAAAGATAAAAGAACTATGCAAAAACCATGATAATGTAACCAAAAGATGTGAATGCAAAGCCTATGAAATAGTTCCATCTTCCTGTTACTACAAGGCCACCCTTTAGGAAAGATCGATATCTTGACAGTTCAAAGTAAGCTTTCTTTCTAAGCATTCTCAAGCACCTTTACAGATGGGAAGAGGTACATTCAAGTCAAGTGTCATTAGCAGGAAATGAAAGCTCAAGACTAGGTACTTCAACATTCATTATGACCAATATTTCACTTTCTGAAATTTCACTGACATGCTCAAAGAACAGTCATGCAAAGAAAAAAGTCTCTTAAAAATTATCTGAGTTATACAAGACTTAGTAAATTATTGGTGTTTTGTGTATGAATTTAATTTTAATTAGAATGAAGAACAAAACTGTGCGTATTTAGAGTATATATAATTTTATCAAATGAATTTGAATGAATGTTCAGGAGAACAGAATATGATTGATTTGTTATTGTACTGATGAAAAAGATTGTCCATCGTTACACCTGTACTACTTGTCAAGACAGACGTACAGATGGGGTGATTTAGATGTTATGGGGAATTATCTTCCCAAGTAACCTCACATTCACACTGAAGGAACAATAACTTCTTTATCTCCTCTGGTGACCACTCTGGTGGACTAGTGGTTGAAGCATCTCAGGTCGTGGGTTAAATCCCCAGCCAAGTCATATGGAAGACTTATAAAAAATGTTACTAACAGCTGCCTCACTTGGGGCTCAGCATTAAGAGGTTGGTCTTAGGACTGGTTGACCTGGTGTCAGGATAATGTGTCTGGGTAGGACATCAAGCTACATGTCTGCAGCATAATGCCTGGGGCCCCAGTGCTAGACATCACTATAAACTGCCACACTGGAGACATTGTAGCTATATAACTGAAACATTGTTAAAGCTACATGTACCTTAAAAATCCAAATCACACACACACACATCGATGCATCTCTTATAAGAAGTAGATTGGTTTCCTAGCGCAAAACCTTTACTGATGAAGTTTTCTTTTTTGTTTTGCTGCTAGAATTGTATCAATGCAACCCATACACCCATGGAAATATGATGCAATTTAAGGGCAAATTTCAAAGAAAAAAGGTGCCATAGCTGCATAAAACATAATAAACTATACAAATGAACTTGATCTAAATTTTCTTCACATAATTTTTCATAATATATTTTGTTTCAATGTATGAAAGTTTTTTAAAAACACATTCCAGTCAAAAGAAAAAATTTGTTACAAATTTGAAATACCAAGACAGATGGAGAGAAGCAGCACATTACACCTCTCCAAAGATATGATAGAACATTAAAACACATGTATACTTGCTTGAAAGATGGGGTCAAACAACATATACCAGGAACTGCTATTGCATAATCAACCAGCTGAGCAGGATTTGTTATTTTTTTCTATCTACTGATTGTTCCCAATAAACCTCTCATAGATCCAGATATCTTAGTGCAATATGTGGCAGCTGATTTAGGTTTATGAAGCTGTAGTTGGAAACGACTTATATGCAAGTATATATAAACCCTTCTTCACAGACACCTGGTTAGAAAGGATAGTTTTACAGCTTTGTTACTGTCATTGTACAAACAAGTACCACTATACAGTAAATTTTCTCATTAAAAGCGATGTTTAGTCTCTTACATGTCCCTATACAAAAAGTATCACTTAAGCTGAACTCTTGTCTAAAAAAATACATTTACAGAGATTATAGTGTCCTGTACAGACATATACTATTGTACAGCAAAATCTATCTCCAAACGACCCTTTTTTAGTCTTTTGTGTCCTTGTACAAAGTTCAACTGTACACTAAAACGGGTCTAAAAAGGACACCATTTTAGTCTCTTTAATATCCTTGCACAGACAAGTACCCATGTAATTTAAATATGTTTATAAAATACAACAATTCAGTTTTCTTAATTGTTGTTTGTACAAGTTCCACATACATTGAAATTTGTCCAAAAAGGAATCATTGTACAGACCTGTACCAGTCTGTCTATAAGCAAAAAGGACTACAGTACAGTCAAATCTGTCATGTCAGGAAAGGACATCATTTTGCAATCTCTTTAATGATCTTTAACAAAGAAGAACCCCTGTAAAGTGAAATATGTCCATACAGGTAAAACGTTTACTCTTTTTAGTCTTTCATGTACATTAAAATCTGTCAATAAATAATACTTATAATTATCACTGTTCAATTAAATCTGTCTATAATGGGACATGTGTTTTTTTTAAAGACAAGTAACACTGTACAGTTACATTTGTCAAAAATTAGTCATAGAAGTGTCCTGATAAAAAGACCACTATACAGTTAAAACCTATCTACAAAAAGATGTGAACATGAACTCCTTTTGGTGACCAGACACTTACAATATAAAGTAAAATCTGTCAATAAAAGGAACAGTTTGTGCATTTATGCAAGGTTTCACTGAACACATAAAGATCTTGATATAGCAGTAAAAGATTCAGCAACACTATTTTACACAAATAAGCAGATGTAGTCAGATAATATCTGACTTGGCAAGTTATGTAAATCTCCCCCAGGTATTGAACACATTAAGCATCCAATAGTTCTTGCAAAAGTTTATTAGGTTTGACATCCTACTAACTTGTTACACTACAATCAGATAACCTGCATGGTATCTTGTCTCTGTTGAAAAACACAATCTCCAAATCTTTCTTTCCTCACTGTTCTATTACTTTATCAGAAATAAATACCTTTATCTATTTCTGAAATCTAGACCTGCTATCAAGTAGCATCTTTGGCAACTATTTTCATTTTGCTGTTTTTTGTGTGCCTATAACACAGTACTATTGCATTACCATAGTTTCCCTAGTACTAGTCATCTATAGCCTTCTTTCCATAATTTTACAGCAGTCCATCCTTTTAACACAGTATTTGGGGTCCATAACTGCCATTATAACAATATAGTTGGGGTTCCTAATTGCCATTATAACACAGTAGTTTGGGTCCAAAATTGCCATCATAACACAGTAACTGGGGTCCATAATTGTCATTATAACATAGTAGTTAGGGTTCCTCATCGTCATTATAACACATTAGTTTGGGTCCAAAATTGCCATTAAAACACAGTAGCTGGGGTCCATAATTGTCATTATAACATAGTAGTTAGGGTTCCTCATTGTCATTATAACACAGTAGTTTGGGTCCAAAATTGCCATTATAACACAGTAGCTGGGGTCCATAATTGTCATTATAACATAGTAGTTAGGGTCCATAATTGTCATTATAACATAGTAGTTAGGGTCCATAATTATCATTATAACATAGTAGTTAGGGTCCAAAATTGCCATTATAACACAGTAGCTAGGGTCCATAATTGTCATTATAACACAGTAGCTGGGGTCCATAATTGTCATTATAACACAGTAGCTGGGGTCCATAATTGTCATTATAACATAGTAGCTAGGGTCCATAATTGTCATTATAACATAGTAGTTAGTGTTCCTCATTGTCATTATAACACATTAGTTTGGGTCCAAAATTGCCATTAAAACACAGTAGATGGGGTCCATAATTGTCATTATAACATAGTAGTAAGGGTCCATAATTGTCATTATAACATAGTAGTTAGGGTCCATAATTGTCATTATAACATAGTAGTTAGGGTCCATAATTGTCATTATAACATAGTAGTTAGGGTCCATAATTATCATTATAACATAGTAGTTAGGGTCCAAAATTGCCATTATAACACAGTAGCTAGGGTCCATAATTGTCATTATAACACAGTAGCTGGGGTCCATAATTGTCATTATAACACAGTAGCTGGGGTCCATAATTGTCATTATAACATAGTAGTTAGGGTTCCTCATTGTCATTATAACACAGTAGCTGGGGTCCATAATTGTCATTATAACACAGTAGCTGGGGTTCATAATTGTCATTATAACATAGTAGCTGGGGTCCATAATTGTCATTATAACACAGTAGCTAGGGTCCATAATTGTCATTATAACACAGTAGCTGGGGTCCATAATTGTCATTATAATCCAGTAGCTGGGGTTCATAATTGTCATTATAACATAGTAGCTGGGGTCCATACTTGTCATTATAACACAGTAGCTGGGGTTCATAATTGTCATTATAACATAGTAGCTGGGGTCCATAATTGTCATTATAACATAGTAGTTAGGGTCCATAATTGTCATTATAACATAGTAGCTGGGGTCCATAATTGTCATTATAACATAGTAGTTAGGGTCTATAATTGTCATTATAACATAGTAGTTAGGGTCCATAATTGTCATTATAACATAGTAGTTAGGGTCCATAATTGTCATTATAACATAGTAGTTAGGGTCCATAATTGTCATTATAACATAGTAGTTAGGGTCCATAATTGTCATTATAACATAGTAGTTAGGGTCCATAATTGTCATTATAACATAGTAGTTAGGGTCCATAATTGTCATTATAACATAGTAGTTAGGGTCCATAATTATCATTATAACATAGTAGTTAGGGTCCAAAATTGCCATTATAACACAGTAGCTAGGGTCTATAATTGTCATTATAACACAGTAGCTGGGGTCCATAATTGTCATTATAACACAGTAGCTGGGGTCCATAATTGTCATTATAACATAGTAGTTAGGGTTCCTCATTGTCATTATAACACAGTAGCTGGGGTCCATAATTGTCATTATAACACAGTAGCTGGGGTTCATAATTGTCATTATAACATAGTAGCTGGGGTCCATACTTGTCATTATAACACAGTAGCTGGGGTTCATAATTGTCATTATAACATAGTAGCTGGGGTCCATAATTGTCATTATAACATAGTAGTTAGGGTCCATAATTGTCATTATAACATAGTAGTTAGGGTCCATAATTGTCATTATAACATAGTAGTTAGGGTCCATAATTGTCATTATAACATAGTAGTTAGGGTCCATAATTGTCATTATAACATAGTAGTTGGGGTCCATAATTGTCATTATAACATAGTAGTTAGGGTCCATAATTGTCATTATAACATAGTAGTTAGGGTCCATAATTGTCATTATAACATAGTAGCTGGGGTCCATAATTGTCATTATAACATAGTAGTTAGGGTCCATAATTGTCATTATAACATAGTAGTTAGGGTCCATAATTGTCATTATAACATAGTAGTTAGGGTCCATAATTGTCATTATAACATAGTAGTTAGGGTCCATAATTGTCATTATAACATAGTAGTTAGGGTCCATAATTGTCATTATAACATAGTAGTTAGGGTCCATAATTGTCATTATAACATAGTAGTTAGGGTCCATAATTGTCATTATAACATAGTAGTTAGGGTCCATAATTATCATTATAACATAGTAGTTAGGGTCCAAAATTGCCATTATAACACAGTAGCTAGGGTCCATAATTGTCATTATAACACAGTAGCTGGGGTCCATAATTGTCATTATAACACAGTAGCTGGGGTCCATAATTGTCATTATAACATAGTAGTTAGGGTTCCTCATTTTCATTATAACACAGTAGCTGGGGTCCATAATTGTCATTATAACACAGTAGCTGGGGTTGTCATTATAACATAGTAGTTAGGGTCCATAATTGTCATTATAACATAGTAGTTAGGGTCTATAATTGTCATTATAACATAGTAGTTAGGGTCCATAATTGTCATTATAACATAATAGTTAGGGTCCATAATTGTCATTATAACATAGTAGTTAGGGTCCATAATTGTCATTATAACATAGTAGTTAGGGTCCATAATTGTCATTATAACATAGTAGTTAGGGTCCATAATTGTCATTATAACATAGTAGTTAGGGTCCATAATTGTCATTATAACATAGTAGTTAGGGTCCATAATTATCATTATAACATAGTAGTTAGGGTCCAAAATTGCCATTATAACACAGTAGCTAGGGTCCATAATTGTCATTATAACACAGTAGCTGGGGTCCATAATTGTCATTATAACACAGTAGCTGGGGTCCATAATTGTCATTATAACATAGTAGTTAGGGTTCCTCATTGTCATTATAACACAGTAGCTGGGGTCCATAATTGTCATTATAACACAGTAGCTGGGGTTCATAATTGTCATTATAACATAGTAGCTGGGGTCCATACTTGTCATTATAACACAGTGGCTGGGGTTCATAATTGTCATTATAACATAGTAGCTGGGGTCCATAATTGTCATTATAACATAGTAGTTAGGGTCCATAATTGTCATTATAACATAGTAGCTAGGGTCCATAATTGTCATTATAACACAGTAGCTGGGGTCCATAATTGTCATTATAACACAGTAGCTGGGGTCCATAATTGTCATTATAACACAGTAGCTGGGGTTCATAATTGTCATTATAACATAGTAGCTGGGGTCCATAATTGTCATTATAACATAGTAGTTAGGGTCCATAATTGTCATTATAACATAGTAGTTATGGTCCATAATTGTCATTATAACATAGTAGTTAGGGTCCATAATTGTCATTATAACACAGTAGCTGGGGTCCATAATTGTCATTATAACATAGTAGCTAGGGTCCATAATTGTCATTATAACACAGTAGCTGGGGTCAATAATTGTCATTATAACACAGTAGCTGGGGTCCATAATTGTCATTATAACATAGTAGCTAGGGTCCATAATTGTCATTATAACACAGTAGCTGGGGTCAATAATTGTCATTATAACACAGTAGCTGGGGTTCATAATTGTCATTATAACATAGTAGCTGGGGTCCATACTTGTCATTATAAAACAGTAGCTGGGGTTCATAATTGTCATTATAACATAGTAGTTGGGGTCCATAATTGTCATTATAACATAGTAGTTAGGGTCCATAATTGTCATTATAACATAGTAGTTAGGGTCCATAATTGTCATTATAACATAGTAGCTAGGGTCCATAATTGTCATTATAACACAGTAGCTGGGGTCCATAATTGTCATTATAACACAGTAGCTGGGGTCCATAATTGTCATTATAACATAGTAGTTAGGGTTCCTCATTGTCATTATAACACAGTAGCTGGGGTCCATAATTGTCATTATAACACAGTAGCTGGGGTTCATAATTGTCATTATAACATAGTAGCTGAGGTCCATACTTGTCATTATAACACAGTAGCTGGGGTTCATAATTGTCGTTATAACATAGTAGCTGGGGTCCATAATTGTCGTTATAACATAGTAGTTAGGGTCCATAATTGTCATTATAACATAGTAGTTAGGGTCCATAATTGTCATTATAACATAGTAGTTAGGGTCCATAATTGTCATTATAACATAGTAGTTAGGGTCCATAATTGTCATTATAACATAGTAGTTAGGGTCCATAATTGTCATTATAACATAGTAGTTAGGGTCCATAATTGTCATTATAACATAGTAGTTAGGGTCCATAATTGTCATTATAACATAGTAGTTAGGGTCCATAATTGTCATTATAACATAGTAGTTAGGGTCCATAATTGTCATTATAACATAGTAGTTAGGGTCCATAATTGTCATTATAACATAGTAGTTAGGGTCCATAATTGTCATTATAACATAGTAGTTAGGGTCCATAATTGTCATTATAACATAGTAGTTAGGGTCCATAATTGTCATTATAACATAGTAGTTAGGGTCCATAATTGTCATTATAACATAGTAGTTAGGGTCCATAATTATCATTATAACATAGTAATTAGGGTCCAAAATTGCCATTATAACACAGTAGCTAGGGTCCATAATTGTCATTATAACACAGTAGCTGGGGTCCATAATTGTCATTATAACACAGTAGCTGGGGTCCATAATTGTCATTATAACATAGTAGTTAGGGTTCCTCATTGTCATTATAACACAGTAGCTGGGGTCCATGATTGTCATTATAACACAGTAGCTAGGGTTCATAATTGTCATTATAACATAGTAGCTGGGGTCCATACTTGTCATTATAACACAGTAGCTGGGGCTCATAATTGTCATTATAACATAGTAGCTGGGGTCCATAATTGTCATTATAACATAGTAGTTAGGGTCCATAATTGTCATTAGAACATAGTAGTTAGGGTCCATAATTGTCATTATAACATAGTAGTTAGGGTCCATAATTGTCATTATAACATAGTAGTTAGGGTCCATAATTGTCATTATAACATAGTAGTTAGGGTCCATAATTGTCATTATAACATAGTAGTTAGGGTCCATAATTGTCATTATAACATAGTAGCTGGGGTCCATAATTGTCATTATAACATAGTAGTTAGGGTCCATAATTGTCATTATAACATAGTAGTTAGGGTCCATAATTGTCATTATAACATAGTAGTTAGGGTCCATAATTGTCATTATAACATAGTAGTTAGGGTCCATAATTGTCATTATAACATAGTAGTTAGGGTCCATAACTGCCATGATGATGAGTCTTGATGAACAAAAACAATTCTTATTCTTTGGTTACAGACCCTAAATAAATAACTTTTTGGCCCTTGTACCAAGTGCAAGCCATCTACAAAGTTTGGTCCAGGCCTGTGATGTACAACTAATGATACTGTTCAGAAACCTTTCATCTTTCAGTGACATTGACCTTCACAAGTTACTTTTTGCCCCAACCACCCTACCCCAAGCATTTTATCTCTTACTCCAAAATGCAATTCATCCATATAGTTTGGTCTTTATCTGTGATGCAGAATTACATAGAAACCAGTCAAAGCAAATCTTGACCTTGACTTTTGAGCTTTCTCACCTAAAAATGTATAGGCTATTTTTCCTTTTTTTCAAGAAAAACTTATCTGTAAGGTTTTGTGAAGTTAAGTGCTGTAAAACTGAATTTATCATGCTGCAAATGAAAAGTGGACATATGGACAAAGAGCCAGCCAGAGTAGAATAAGTTACATTCCATCAGAGGACAGGTATATAAAAATATACAATGTACCTACATCATCTTAGGCCTTGTATGAAAACAGTAATGTCATGCTACCACTAGAACACATCAATAACATTTGGAATATTTTGCAAAAGTGGTTATGAAATTCAAGTAGATCATTATTTATAACATAGAGATTTTGGCACAAGCAATCTACATTTTGTCCATACAAGTAAGCCTAGTCCACACTTTGGGATCAACCGGATAATGTGTGTTTTCAATATGGTTTACAATATAGGTCAGTGAAATTTTCAAGCTCCACCAATACCCTCTTGTTTATGTCAATAACAAACATGTACTTGCTTATAAGTCAACTCCAACTGCCAACTCATTAAAGCGTGATCTGCCATTGAACAATGAGCTGACTGATTAGAGTCTAAACCATCCAGTCCTGACATGACTCTTAACAAGGTGCAAAGACCCAGATCTTCCAGACTATTATCCAATGACAGATCTGGTCTGTGAAGTTTGCAATTGAAATTTACTTATCAGCAATATGGTAACCATTAATCTGACCTTTTTGCATGGCCTGCTAATGCTTTATGATATGGTTAGTCTTTCATAATGTCTCATTTAGCAACTTCCAGCAAAAACTTATTGGTCTTCATCGTACCATCAATACTTACAAGTCCAACTGCAAACTGTACATAACATACAGCATATATGGGTCTATGCAGTTTGCAAGGAGAAATCAGCTCATAAAAACAACATAGACCCAGATCTGCTTGAGAGAGAGAGAGAGAGAGAGAGAGAGAGAATGTTATAGCCTTTATAAATATTAATATAAGCAGAATATTGACTTAGATTAACTGTCAACATATTAAAATAGTTTAATTACCTCTTGTTCATCATTTCACTTAGTTTCTGTTTCTTTTTCACTCTAATTTCCATAAGACTGCATGTGAATGACTGACAGTTCAGGTTCAGTGTACAAGAAGCTGACCATGTTTGTAGTTCTTATGTGTTTAGGCTCATATAAAATGTAACAAGAAAAAAGTGAAGGCATCAAGCTTTATAAAATTAAATAATTTATTTCCCTAGAGAAACAAGTTAAAAATGAGAAATAGAACTTACAGTTTTACAAATCAAATCCAAAAGATAATCCAAGAAATAAAATAGAAGACCTATAATTAAAAACTGAATCACAGAAAATATTATTCCAGTTTTTAATTCTGTATAAATTTTGATAATTGTCTTTGCCCAAGAATTAATTTAGAACACTGGTACTCCAGGAAAAACAATCTTTAAATCCAAATAATTTGAATAAAATAAAATAAGAGTGACTGAATTCTTTACATCCAGCCTAGTGTATATGTTGCACTATGTAGTCCGGTACCAACTGCAGTTATTCAATATTAACAAGTTGCCAATTTTCATTTATATAGATCAAATACATATTTGCATCTGAATATATTTGCTGTAAAGCATGAAAGATTTTTTAAATGAAGACAGTAGAGCACTTTGCATGCAGTATCATTGGCTTTTTGAATTCAGAACATGCAGCCATTCAGTCACTGGAGAGTATATTGAAATGAGTGGGGAATACAGCCAAAGATAAGGTAATTCAAAGATTTAAATCTTTTTACAGTTGATCAAAGTAATTATGTTTTAATTGACATTACTACTGACCATATGAATGTTTTAATTTTCCATCTCTCTCTTTGCCATTTTTTTCTCATCAGTTTGCCATCATTCATAATGCCATAATCCCATGTCACAGACAAATATCCACTATTCAAATGTTTTTCACACATATTTGATCATACTTTGTGATGATGGTCCACAGAGAGAGAAAGATACAGTGGTAAAACTGATATGCTGACAGACCTAAGAATAAAGAGAAAAAGAAAGGTGGGTTTGGAGATTTGGGAAGACTTACCAGAAGATTGATTTGGGAAGATTTACCAGAAGATTGTTTTGGGAAGACTTACCAGAAGATTGATTTGCGAAGACTAACCAGAAGATTGATTTGGGGAGACTTGCCAGAAGATTATCTTTGTTATTGTCAATCCATATTTCCCTGTTTCTCAATTAATCTGCTGCCTGACCAACCAACACAGTGAAATAAAGGGAGAGCAGCCTGCAGACATTTTAATATTTAAAACTAATCTGTTCTTACTATAAGTACAATACACAAATTCACAAAAAAATAGCATTAAATACATTGCAGTATGTTTGTCCCTCTGAACCAAGAAATTTACAGTACAGTCGCAATAAGCCATTTCAGCTTTGGATCACTGATATTGTGGACAAAGTGGACCAATCCCATGGAAAGTGTTACACATACCATTATGATAATCCAGGTTCATGCAGTGGTGAAAGTTAATGTATTTCATTCAGCTCACATTATTTTACTCTCTCATTCCACAGATTTCCATAAATATGTGTTCCTTATATAAGAGAGAGAGAGAGAGAGAGAGAGAGAGAGAGAGAGAGAGAGAGAGAGAGAGAGAGAAAAGCATTAAGAGGATTTTGAAGAAATTGTGTACCACATTGAATTCATGTAGAAAATGGGATTGTTACTATATTTTCTTGCTAATTTCTTTTGTCAATAATGATTCATAAGTGGATATTCATCATTGATCTGTAGAGTATAGAAATAAAGCAACAGCCTACTGGTACTACTAGATTTATATATGCGTATTCATGCAACAGAGGTGGATCACAATTTAATATATCAGTAGTACTGGTATATTAAATTGCTTTCTACCCGGTAAGCAGTTATTTTTATTATATTTGAGTAGGTAATTCTGTGAAATGAAATCCACAGTAATTTCTTCAGATGCAGCTGTAATCAATTCCACATACTATCCCACCCCCCACCCCATCTTTCTTAATATCAAATGTGCAAATTGGTAACACAGTTTTTGATAAGTAAATCTATAACAAGGTCACATGACCTTATAGCCAGGTGTGCTTGAAAAAGTGTCCCTTCATTGACCAAACTACCTGAAACAGTCCTATATAAAAAAAATAACCCTGTGAAACACTTGGAAGAGTCTTTGTATTCACTCCAACATTATTTTAAGAGTCCTCATAGTTTTGCTAATAACTGATTAATACTTCTGATGCTGCAGCAGCTGGGGAGAGCTGGTGTGTGGTAAACACATCAATGCCAGCTCTTCCAGCACAACCATTCCAGACAACTGTGCACATTAATTCTGGAGTCATCTAACAGTTTTTGTCAAAGACAGCAGCAGAGAGATTAGACTTTATTGAAATGATTTGCACAAGAGTGATAGGACCTAGGCTTCCTGGTCATGCTTAAAATCCCATGGAGGGATTTTCATAGAGGAAGATAGATATTGATAAATTATATGGGGAAAAGGAATACATGTGATACGATAAATCAACACAAAGGAATGTTGTGGTGGTAATCAAGACAGTTATTTGGAGCTAAGAAATCAGCCTCAAAAGGAACTTACTATCATAGAAGACATGGGTGTGTTAAACTTTCAAAATGTTCAAGAAACCAAACCTTTTCATATTCCCTTTTGATTTAAATTATGGGGCTGGTGGGGGGGGGGGGAATTGTGTACACTGAGGATGCAATTCCTCAAATAGCATTCAAAAGGTGCGAAGGTCAATGTCTTCTGGTGAGGCCAGGTTGGACTGTTAAAAATCAAAACCCTAGTCTATTTCAACTCAAGGGATGTAACCCAATTATACCTAAGGTTAACAGCTATTTTAGTACAACAATTATGAGAAGCTTAATCTAAGGCAATACTTTTATTAAAAGTGTTTATAAATCCTGATGACAAGATCAATGGCTGTTAGGTTTCCATATACATGTATCTGCTGACATATTTCTAGGATAACTCTAAGTATATATTGCAATATTTGTAAAACTAAATAATCTTGAGATCCTTGGAATCATACACCCCAATAAAGTAATTTTTCATTCATTAATTCATGAAATGTTAAAGTCTACAACTGTAAACAAATTAAATTAAAATACCTCTATTTAAACTGCAATAGTAATCACATATTTGAACAAACTAGATCGCATTGGTAGACAAGCCCAAAAAATGGCTAACTTTCAAAAGCAAAAGCAGCAGTTATGATGTAGAATAATAGTACATAAACAGGGAGCAATCTAAAAGAGAAAAGGCAAGAGCTGAGAGCCAATTTTCAGCATAAAACTAAGAAGAAAAAAACAACATTTGTTCTTCTTAAGTCTGCTACAATACTTAAATGAAAGTCAGTAATACAATTAGCAAAAAGTTAGCAGAATTTCAGTTGTTTATTAGTATGCAAAATGAAGTGAAGTGCTGCTGACATTTTCAATGGAATTCTAGCATAAATTTAGTGGTTTTGTAGTAAAAAATGATGCAGAATTACAGTCACATCTTTTAAAATGAGTTTTTCCTCCATTTCTCAGTCAATGAGTTTAATAGAAGTGCGTTTTTTCAGCAGAAATGAAGTCTAACTAATGGTCTTGCAGTGAAAATGCCAAGGCATTACAGGAATTTAAGACTGCGTGTGTGTGCATGTGATTTAGATTTTAAAAGTAGCTTTAACAATTTTTCAGTCATATCGCTAAAATGTCTGCAGTGGGGCAGTTTATAATGATGTCCAGCACTGGAGCATCATGCTGCAAACATGTAGCATGATGTCCCACCCAGTCACATTATCCTGACACCAGGCCAACCAGTCCTAACACTAACCTCTTAATGCTGAGCGCCAATCGAGGCAGCTGTTAGTACCATTTTTGTAAGTCTTTGGCATGACTCGGCTGGGGATTGAACCCTTGTCCTCCTGTATCCAAGGCAGACAGTCAAACTACCAGGCTACCAGATCGGTTAATTTAAGGCAAAATGGATTTCAGCATACTAATGCGGCAGTTTTACAAGTCCACGCTAGCATTACGGTAAAGAGTTTTTAGCAGATCTGCAGTAGGTGTTAACTCAAAGCTACCAAACAATACAGATGTTTGCAGTTGGTGTTAATCTAAACTAACAAACTATGAAGAGTTTTCAACAGATCTGGTGTAGAGGTTAACTCAAAACTAACAAACTATAGTTAAGTCAAAGCTAACAAAGTAAAAACAGTTTTCAGCCATTTTGCACTTGAAATTATAAAAGTATTATACAAAACTTAATGTTTTTCATCAACAAAAATCCAGGGAAAAGAAGCCACTATTTGTGACATGTATTTTATGGGTTTATTTCAACAGAAAAAGCAGTGAAGGTACCGATGATTTAGTTTTCTGTGCTTCAACTGACTATTTAGTGGCATATCAGTGGAAGTACAGTGGGTTTGTAGCAAACCATGTAACATCTGCTGACTATTCACTTTCTTATCAGCAGATTACAGTGGATTTGCAGTAGACTGTTTAATCTCTGCTGTCTGAATCTATGAATGTGAGCTGACTAAACAGCAGAATAGCACCAGCAGCACAGCACAACCACAGCAGATTTGAAGAACTCTATTCTGTGCAAACTAATTTTTTTCTTTCAGTCAGTGACCTTGATCTTTGACCTTTTCAGCTGCAAGTCAGTAAAGTTCTTCCCTACCTTAAGCACACACAATCTACAGGTTTGGTTAGACAGATGATGGAGAAACCAAATAAAGTTATTGTGCAGAAACCAAAATGTTAAAAGACAGACAGACAGACAGATGGATTGATGGATGGATGGATGAATAACATCATAACATAATATGTTCCACCTTACTGCACCCATTAAATAAGAGATCAGAAGATGCATATTTTGCCAGTGATACCTACAGGAAGAAACCCATCAAAGATTTCTTTTAGAATATGGCTGAATACCAAATATGATAGCAACTTGGCAGAAATAGTAGATACAAAAGATTGAGCAAATTTCTTGGATGAAAATTCATTTAAATTCAAAGTCCATAGCCCAGAGATCTATTCTACAGTTCATGCATTCTCCTAACTTTAACTATTGCTTTGAATCTGCCATGCATAAATTTGGTGATTTTCTAAAATTGGAGTTAGTAGCTGAGATTACATACATATATGGAAAATCACCAAAGCAAATTCATTATGCACTTTTGGTAGCTTATTTATATTTTTGGCACTCATATTTAAATCTGGAACCAACTGGTTTTCTGCAAATATAGCCAAATTCAAACTACTGCAAAATGCATACACTATACAGGAATATTTTAACAGATAAGCCTGTATGCAGAGCAGAAATCAATAACCCATTCAAACTAGAACATGAATTGATGCAAATTCTGTTTTAAAAATGATCCCATTATATGGTGTCAAATCTGAAACCAACCTTTGTCTAGTCCAAGTATAATTACTAAAAAATGTTGAAAAGCAGAAGACATGTTGTACAATTTAATCAAGCATTTGATTTGGCCATATAACTGTCACAAATATAAACTAGAGTTACTTTCATGGTTCACAGCTGCAAATTCTCAAGCTTTTTATCCACCCACCTGCATCTCCAACCAATCAAATTGCCTGCGCCTGATGTCCCCTCCAACCCAAGATTGAAAGTATGTCTTCATGCTGTGACTGCATGTACCAAGTTTGGTCAAACATTATTCAAAATGTTTCTTTACTTTTTATTTTTTCTGTTTCTTATATACTTGCCTTACAAGTTGAATCCAAATGCATAGATTCAGATTTGTTATCACAGAATGCTCCAGCATCATCTGGGATGATGCAGTTTGTTAGGAGTAATCAATGTAATAAACAAATATCGACTCTGATTTACAGCTACATTATTCAATGTCAGATCAGGTTCTAATTACTATGCAGAGATTTATCATGGCAATGACCTTGATTTTTAGACTCCACAAAATGTAATGTTTTGGTCTTTGTTACCATAAATGCAAATAGTCTGAAGTCTGGTACATGAACTTTCTGTATAAGACAAATTACTGTCACATGACCTGCATCTTTCACATTCAGACCCCAAACTCAACTGATCTCTTTATTTACCCTTAACTGCCCTTGATGCACATTGGCCATGGTGTATAACTTGGAATAACATAACAATTATTTTTCTTGCTTTAGACACAATGATCTTGATCTTTGACATTTTGATCCCAACACCAGCAGGCGTCTTTCTTGCACTAAGTGTAACCCAACAACAAAATGCATTTTTGAAAAACCAAACTTTTTGTGCAAAAATCATTTTATGTTTTTCAACCAATAACCTTGATTTTTCACCTTCTGACCCTAAAACACTACGCTTTCATAAACACTACAAATGCAAGACACCTGACAAAGTTTAGTTCATGTCTGTGCAGTAGGACTAAAATAATTGTGCAGAAACCATTTAGTCATTTCAGTGAACTTGACCTTAGGCTGTGTAACCCTAAAACTGTAAGGCTTCTTTCTTACCCCAACAAATACACAACTAATGTTCCTCTGCAGAACAATTTTTCTTTTTACAGTCACATTGATCTTGGCCTTTGAATTGTTATTATCATCCAAAATTGAGTCTTCTTTCTCACCCCAAAAGAGAAGGGGCCCAGAGTGGCAGAGTGGTGTAAAGTGTTTTCCTTTACAGATCACTGCCATCTTACCTCTGTCTGCATTGGTTTGAGTCTAAGATTCAGATAATGTAGTTATGTGAGAAAGCTTGCCAGTAGCTTCTTGTGGGTCGGTGGTTCTTTCCGGGGGTTTCCTGTGTTCTTCCTCCACCAATAATACTGGCCACCATGTATAGCCTATCATGTGCTGAAAAATGGCATGAAACTCTACAACAACAGCAACAACAACATCACCCCAAAAGACAGCTATTTACAAAGTTTGGTAAGATAAATGATGCATAACTCAAGTTTCTGAGAAAAAATGACATACAGAATAGATTGACTGATGAATAGATTTCATGACACGCTACTACTTAGTCTTAAACCAAGCACATACAAAAATCTCATATAAACTTCTATAAAAATACATGTAATAATTAATATTTTTTCTCAATCTGACACAATTAGTTACAAATGAGAAATAATTGACCACAAGACCTTGTATTGTGTACATATATGCATACAGAGAGAGAGAGAGAGAGAGAGAGAGAGAGAGAGAGAGAGAGAGAGAGAGAGAGAGAGAGAGAGAGAGAGAGTTAGGTCAATGTAACTGCAGTTTTTTGTGTACTAATATCTATCCAATGATGCACTTTAATGTACATTATGGTGGCAAAAGATGAAAAGTATTGGAATTATAGCCCAGAGAAGATTTACTAAAAGTTTGGTGGCAATATGTGAAATGTCATTTGAATTAGAGTATGTACAAGATTTTGGCCCAAGTTTTAATAAATCAAGTCAAGTAGGTCACATCAACCCAGTTTTGGTTTGTGCAGATACTAGCAAAAGGTTGAAATCAGTTAAATTGCAACTGAGGTATTACAGCCTGGACAATATGAATGCAAGTTTAAGTAATTTTAAATCTATATAAACAAGTCAAATGAGCACGGTTTTGGTATATGACACCTGCCCAATCTAATGTGCACCTTTGGTGTAGGTTTTGTGGAAACAGGTGAAAAGGTGCTGAAATTAGAGCTGAGACAAATAATTTTACCAATTTATAACAAATCATGGAAGTACACATTAAAGGCCCCATTTTATTGCATAATAGATATTCATTCAAAGATGCACCAATACTAAACCTTTGATATCATTAGCTGATGCAGTACACAAGTTATAGGCTGAAGAAAGAAGATGTATGTACGTATCAACAAATGACTCCTATATAGTGCCAGTAGTTGTTCTAAAAGCATCATGTTCTGGGACTTGGTTGGCAGCTGTGATATATGGCAGTAACAGGAATTTTAATATCAAGATGAACAGCAGAGCAGATCTGCAAAGAGGAACACAGCTCTAAAGATACAGTGTCCTGATGACTGCACAGTAGTTATTAATTAGTCCATGCTGTGGGAAAATTATCAGAATCCTCCACATCACTTATCTATCTACAGTGCATACACACTGGATGCCCGAACAATGTAACATAGCTAGTGATGAACTATGTTCTGATGGTTCAGTACCTTGGCTAAGGACTGCACATTAGTCCCTCATTATTCCATACTGTGGGGAAAATATAAAAATCCTCCATGCCACTTATTAATCTGCAATGTTTTCACCGAGGATGCCCAAAGTAGTCCTGAATACTTTGACCCCTTATTGTGTTGATTTATTTTTCTTTTGAAATTATAAAAGTAAATGACCTATCAAACATCTCTGTCAAATAAGAAATAGGAAAATTATTGATTCATAGCCATAAAGGTTGATGATGTAGCCATCCTATCATGAAGAAATGAATGCCAGGTCAGCTACTATCAAGGAATGCTTGACCTCAAGACTAAGACTGGCAGATGCTTAAGTGCATTATAAATAAATACAAAAATACTGTTTTTCTTCTATGATAACACAATGGGCATGTTTGGTAAAGTTTCTGAAAGGGCAGGAAGAGATAATGGTATCATTTAAATAGTTTTCTTCAATCAAATTTTGACAAAAATTTGTAGACTGGAAAATGGGCTTATTTATATAAGTTAGTCAGCTTAGAATCACAAATATTGTCAGACTACTCTAAAAATTAAGAGTTTATCTTTCACTTTCATTAATGTAAAATAATACAAATTTTATGAATGAATTTTCTTATTGAATTTAGTGATACAATAGCATTTAAAGAAACAAAATAATAGCAGGATTAAGTACAATAGCAAAAGAAGTTAAAATTAATGCCAGAATACAAATATCTTCATCTATGATATTGTGAATGGACTTTTGAAACACTTTGTGTCTGCTGTAGGCTTTCAGACTCCAACAAAGTTGGAATTAATTCATTAATACTATAAACTCTAATTTTGTGTCATGACATCGGATCTGTGACATCATCACAATTTATGATAGACCAAAGAACAGCATATGTGTCTTCAAGAAAATAAGAGAAATGAAGATTTACAATGATGACAAGTGCTGGAAATGCTCTTCTCACAATAAAAATAGAAGGAAAACGAATGAGTATTTGCAAGACAAGATTATTTTATGCAAAAAATTGCTGGATCCAGAGCCTGAGTTTGTGTACAGATCTGAGGAGGGGCCCCGAGTGGCAGAGTGGTCTAAAGCGCTTTCCGTTACGGATCACTGCCATCTCACCTCTGTCTGCATAGGATAGAGTCTAAGATTCAGCTAATGTAGTTATGTGAGAAAGCTTGCCAGTAGCTTCTCATGGGTCGGTGGTTCTTTCCAGGGGTTTTCCCAGAGTTCTTCCTCCACCAATAATACTGGCCACCATATATAGCCTATTGTGTGCTGAAAAATGGCGTTAAGCTCTACAACAACAACAACAAATGTGCAGATCTGAGACTTCTTGCTGGATCAATAGAAGTCATATCTAGACATCACAACGACAGATCAACCATTGTAAACATTAAAGTTTGACACTTATGGTGAAAAGGGGATCCTGGAGGCAGAAACTATGGGTCCAATAAGGGGGAGACAACAAAGCCCAAATGTTTACCCATTTACTTAATGCACTGATGAAATAGCCAATCCATTCATCTGCTTCATATATAAGAAAGTGCAAAAAAAGTCTTAGTGATTCAAATATGCTTGGATTCAGCTGTAAGTAACAATAAAATTGTTTTCTACCTCTTTTATTATTGTCTTCTTATCCTATGTCATGTGAAAATAAGACAATCTTCTGACATTAAAAGAAGAATTTTTTAGTATTTTTTTTTTACATGTATTTGAAATTCTGAGTATGGCTGAATAATTGCATATCTTAATTAAATTGTTAAAGTCTGTCACAATATTTTCAAGGAAAAGATCATAGTGCAGAAAATATAAATGTATTTTACATATTTTTATTTTATAACTTCACACTAATTTTTTTTTACTAAAACTTATGATTTACAATATTTTGATACAGAATAGCACTTGTCTGGTTATATTCTTCCAGCCTTCAGAAATATGCTTTCCAAGGACCATCTTTAATAAAGACCAATAAATAGTCTCAGAAACTCCACAACTGAAGGCTTTCGCTTTCAATCTGTAGTACAGTAACTGTCAACTTGCAATGTGCATTACCATATATAGATGCTTATAAGTCAAACTGAAAACAACAAAGATCTGCCATTGCACAAGGCACCTGCAGATCAGGGTCTATATTGTTCGTTCTACTGATTATTCCTAACAAACTGCACAGAACCAGATCTGCCAGTGCATTATGTGACAGTTGATCTGGGTCTGTGCAGTTTGTAGTTGGACTTGGCTTGTAAGTGAGCACATATGGTACCAGTTCTTAGACCAGATGAAGATTACTAAAAACATCATTCTAAAAATGTCAGTTTTCAAGAATGGTGGCTGACTCACTGTTGGCCATATTATATTTAATTGTGTATTACATGTGCCCAAGTGTGAACAGTGTCAGTAGACCCAGATCTGTCATCTGAAACTACACCAGCAGATCATTGTCTATGCTGTTAAATCTATCAATAATTTCAACCCAGCATACATATTTGTGTGTCAACAGTTCAAGATCTACCATCCATATTCACTGATAAGTCGACTCCAAATTCAAACACTATAAATCCTGAGCTGGTGCTGTATAAAGTGCCTGCAGATCAGGGTCCATGTTGTTTTGTTCAAATGACAGCCTTACAAACTTCAGAGACCCAGATCTGCCAGAACATGATGACCAAGCAGATCGGGGTCTATTAAGTTTGTAGCTGAATTCAACTTATATGTGGCTATATACGGTGTACTCTTTCAATTGTGTACATGTAAAACACCAATATTTGGTAGCTTCATTGATACAGTTTGGAAGTCTAAAACCTGAAATCTGTTATTTGTATCAAAATGACATCCTAAATCTATACATCAGAATTTAGAATTAAAAAATACATAACTGCATATGTCAGAATTTCAAATATATGTCATCTTCAAGTCTATATGCCTGCAAATTATTTTATTTTTTTATCAGCTTATATCTTCTTAATCTATTTTGTTCAGTCTGTTAGTGTCCATTTATCTTTTTAACACAAACATTGATGTTGTCAATGACAATGACACCATTGCAGCACCAAAATGTGACATGTCTATTCTGGTTATCATTGATTCTCCCCAAGAATTCGCAAGATTTACAATAATTTCTTCACTTTTCAAGATTAGATTTTTAAGATTAGTTCACCCATACAATGTACGAATCATTTTTAATTTCTCTATCCTACTATGATTGCAATGAATGAATGACATAGCATGCAAGCAACAAAAGAGCCAGTGACATCTCACCGTTGCTTCAACTTCCAGCATATAAGGGACTATTTATTTATCACTGACCCATCTTAGGTTAGGGACAATTATAAAATGGAAATGGTGATAAGAAATGAACAGTTGTGGATTTAAAGGAATTGCAGGCTGCATGTTGCCACTGAAATAGCTTGTGTTGATAGCTTGAGAAATTTGGTTTTGTGAAGCCACTCCTATTCCAATCAAACCTGCATAAAAAGTAAATCAGGCATGATAATACGTAATAAGTAGTTCAGCACTGGCTGTGCATTCTTAGAGTTAGAAATAAATGCCATCACCCCTGAATATACTTTTATAGAGCTCAGCAAGAGTGAAACATACCACAAAATTTTAAAGAAAAAAAATATGGCAGCTGGTTTCTGGAAGCAGAAACTGAGCAATAAACGTGTACTGGCTGCATACATTTCATGGGGTACAAAAACAATCAGACGGAATCAGTAAGCACCAAGCTAACTGAGGGAGTTCTTGAATCAACAATTTTGTCTACATTCTACACATGTCAAAATGGCATTTTAATCTGAAACAGCTTCATAATTCCAGGACTGTTAACTTAACCCTCAGATTTATGA
The DNA here is from genome assembly GCA_029339505.1 of Unio delphinus. Lineage (NCBI taxonomy): Eukaryota > Metazoa > Mollusca > Bivalvia > Unionida > Unionidae > Unio > Unio delphinus. The sequence goes on from JAQISU010000191.1 coordinate 893,796, forward strand.
GACATTATATTGAAGAAGATATTTGCTTTTTCTGACTTAATGAAAAGATTTTCTTCCTATGTCATGTTGTGCAACATCTACAGTTTCGTTTGTTTTTTCTGCAGTTTGGCAATAAGTTACCATATATACTCACTAATAATAATCCAATCCAATGCAAACTGCACAGATCCAGATCGCTATCACATAATGCACCTGCAGATCTGGGTCTGCGCAGTTTGTTAGGAATAATCAGTAGAACAAACAACACTGATCCTGATCTGCAGGCATATTATGCAATGGCAGATAAGGGACTTTGTTGTTGCAGTCTAATTCGACTTATGAGTGAGTATGCAAGGTACAAAAGAGTTTTGTGGATGATTGTGTGTGTTGCCAGTGATTGGCATAGACTTTTGATTATGCAAATGGAAAAATCCTAGCATATCAGGATACAAACATTAGACATAGAATAACAATTTATAAATGTTTCAGTGAGGGGGCTCCCGAGTTGCCGAGTGGTCTAAAGCGCTGTCCGTTATGGACCACTGCCATCTCACCTCTGTCTGCGTGTGTTCGAGTCTAAGATTTGGCAAATGTAGTTATGTGAGAAAGGTTGCCAGTAGCTTCTCGTGGGTCGGTGGTTCTTTCCGGGCTTTGTCCGGTTTCTTCCTCCACCATTAATACTGGCCACCATGTATAGCCTATATTGTGCTGAAAAATGGCGCTAAACCATTAAAAAAAAAAAAAAGTTTCAGTGAGTACAGCAACTTGGGTAAAAGATAGATGTTTTTTCTAAATCTTTAACACAATATCTTAACTCATCATCCTCACATTCACATGTCACTTTTAATTGTGTCTGTATCCTACTTCCACGCAGACAGAGGTGAGATGGCAGAGATCCGTAATGGAGTGTGCTTTAGACCACTTGGCCACTTGGGTCCCCTCCATGCTCTATATTGTTGGAATCATTTATGATGCAACAAATTGGGTGGTATTATAGAAAAGGAAAGATGTATTTTTGTTGCTGTTAAGCTAAATTAATGTAGACTTCTACTATTGTTCAAAATCACTGGGCAAAAAATAATTTTTTTTTAAACCAGACTGGTTTTTACCTTGAAAATTATCATCTTTAGAACTAGTGTCCAGATTTTTGACCTTTTGGCCGGAGACTTAAAGCACATCAGACTGAACTGCACAGAGACAGATGAATTTCTGTAAAATGTAGGCTAAATTTGAGATTAGGAGTAAAAAAAATGTACCAGGACAAAAAATTGTTGATCCAATATGCACAAAAGGTCCAATATCGCCCATCTTCAAATGTGCTGGGCCAACAGCCAGTCAAAAACAACATCTTTTATATACCTGAGCATCCAGCTAAAGAAAAATTTCTCAGAAACAGACATATTTGGATGAAATTAAAAGTATCCCCAAAATGTGTTCTCTACCATCATTTCAGGTGAGTATGAAAAGAATCTCCATGAATAATGAGTTAACATGCTGCTAATAGCACTGGTGCCTAAAATGTGATACCCCTTTATATCGCACATCATTCCCACACATGCCTTAACAAGCAAAAACTCCTTCTTTATGCACAAAAATGGCCACTTGTCACCACGTTTCAACCCTAGCATACCTCATGGAAACTACTGATTTTCTCATTTTTATTGTTTTAAGTTTCCACTTGGATAAATCATATCATAGGATAGCTAGTGTGATTTGCAGTTCTTACCAAGATGCCGTCATTTGGCCAAACATTGACATTATGGTCGATGGTAACTGAATTAGTTCTCTGTGGCCTTGAGTAACCAATAAACTCAGAGGAGAATGTCCCATATAAAATATGCCTAACCCATTTCCCATCTGTTTTATCAGTCAGTTAGGATTAACTTGTTTTGATTTTATAAACAAGTTGCTTGATTTTCAAATTTTAAACTTTTTAAGTTACAGTACCATTTTTAATTTCATGCGGGGTTATAAAACTGGTATTTTGGAAAACCTTCATAAAATTATGTGTAATGTATTTTCTCAGTAGCACTAATAATAACACATGGACCCAAAAATCTATTTCACATAAATTTGAGCTGGTAAATATACCATTACCTGATCTTGACTGAAACCAGATGACTGCAATCATTATGGGTTAGGTAAGAAAACTATAATTTTTATACTAAAGTCTAGCAAAATATATTGATGGAAGCTGTGGTAGCTTAGTTGTTAGAGCATCAGTCTCCTAATTCAAGGGTCATGGGATTGATATCTGATTGGTCCAGACCAGGCCAGCTAACATAGTGTGTTCTTTGCAAAGACACTGAGCTACATTTTCCTGGCATGATAGAATGTGTTCATAGTGCATAGCCAATAATGTATTAAAAGTGCATAGCCAATAATGTATTAAAAGTGCATAGCCAATAATGTATTAAAAGTGCATAGCCAATAATGTATTAAAAGTGCATAGCCAATAATGTATTAAAAGTGTGTAACCAATATTGTGTCAAAAATGCATAGCCAGTAATGGTTTAAAAGTATATAACCAATATAATGGGTTAAAATGAATATCCAATAATGTGTTAAAAATGCATAGCAAATAATGTGTTAAAAATGCATAGCCAATAATGTGTTAAAAATGCATAGCCAATAATGTGTTATAAGTGCATAGCCAATAATGTGTTATAAGTGCATTGCCAATAATGTGTTATAAGTGCATAGCCAATAATGTGTTATAAGTGCATAGCCAATAATGTGTTATAAGTGCATAGCCAATAATGTGTTATAAGTGCATTGCCAATAATGTGTTATAAGTGCATAGCCAATAATGTGTTATAAGTGCATTGCCAAAGTGTTAAAAGTGCATAGCGAATAATGTGTTATAAGTGCATAGCCAATAATGTGTTATAAGTGCATTGCCAATAATGTGTTATAAGTGCATAGCCAATAATGTGTTATAAGTGCATTGCCAATAATGTGTTATAAGTGCATAGCCAATAATGTGTTATAAGTGCATTGCCAAAGTGTTAAAAGTGCATAGCAAATAATGTGTTATAAGTGCATAGCCAATAATGTGTTATAAGTGCATTGCCAATAATGTGTTATAAGTGCATAGCCAATAATGTGTTAAAAGTGCATAGCCAATAATGTGTTATAAGTGCATAGCCAATAATGAGTTATAAGTGCATTGCCAATAATGTGTTATAAGTGCATAGCCAATAATGTGTTATAAGTGCATAGCCAATAATGTGTTATAAGTGCATAGCCAATAATGTGTTAAAAGTGCATAGCGAATAATGGGTTAAAATACATTGCCAATAATGGGTTAAAATTATATAGTCAATGTATTAAAGTGCATAATCAATATGGTTTCAAAAGTGCATAGCCTATAATGTGTCAAAAGTGCATAGTCAATAATGGTTTAAAAGTGTATAACCAATATAATGGGTTAAAATGTATATCCAATAATGTGTTAAAAGTGCATAGCCAATGTTTTAAAAATTTCATAGCCAAATATGGGTTAAAAAATGCATAGCCAATAATGTGTTAAGAAATACATAGCCAATAATGTGTTAAAAGTGTATAACCAATAATGTGTTAAAGTATATATCCAATAATGTGTCAAAAGTGCATAACCATTTATGTATTAAAAGTGTATATCCACAAATGAGTTAAAAGTGTATATCCAATAATGTGTTCAGAGTGCATAGCCAATAATGTGTTAAAAAATGCATAGCCAATAATGTGTTAAAAAATGCATAGCCAATAATGTGTTCATAGTGCATAGCCAATGTGTTAAAAAATGCATAACCAATAATGTATTAAAAGTGCCATTGTGTAATATTATATACATATACCTACACAAAATAGGACCACTAAATGAGGTTACAGGATAACACACAGTCAAGTTTCATCTCTGGACAAGAAAATACTGTATTTATTGTATGTACTCATTTGTAAGTCAAGTTCAACTGCAAACTGCACAGACCCCGATCTGCTATCGCATACTCTGCTGGCATATCTTAGTCTGTTCAGTTTGTTATGAGTAATCAGTAGAACAAATAACACAGACTGTGACCATCATTCACATTATGCTATATGTAGTATTATGTCTTATAGGAACTGAATTAGTCCTATGTGCACATTAGAAAGTGAAAGGTAAGCAACACACACATTTTTTTCAACAAAATGAATGATTCTTTTAAAGAAAATATATAGAACCATTATAATTACTTCAATAGATGTAACTCAGGATATCAAGTTAATAAAGTTTAAAAAGGTGGTCCACATGTGTAGATGGACTGATGAAGAATATGTAATACAGCATTGCTGCTCCAAGGTCCAGTGGAAAGGTAATTAACAATACAGTACAACCTGTCTTAAAAGAACACTTCTACTGTCAAAGAATCAATGGACTTCAAGACATGGTCTTTCATCATAGATTTTAACATTATATAATTCAAATATCCATACATTAAGAACCTGGTGTCTCAAGACAGGTGGTCTTTTGTTCAGAACTACAGGAAATTAGGTGTAGAAATTTAAAAGAAAGTTCTTCTCCACTGACTTCAAAAGACCTCATAAAGTGCTGGCCTATGGAAAAATCTGTGTTAGGCCTGTACTTCCCCTTACTCAATCATAGATCTAAATGCTACATACACCTTAGTTAGAAACTCCAATTAAAAACATTTAATATATTTTTTTAAATTACCATCTTTTCATTTTTTTAAAATGCAAAACTTAAATAAAATATAAAAAAATGTAACATACATAATGTACATGCCAGAGCATGCTGTGTTATAACATGGCTTCCTAAATTTCATAAACATATATATTTCTCATATGTAATTCAAATAATAATTTCTTCTTAACAGTACCACCAAATTATGTTGGAAAGTTTGCTATCGTTTTGGGGAGAGATTGTATATGAATTCTAATATAAGACAATCTGCTCATATCTCCTGAAATAATGTATACATTTACTTTTTTGTACATAAAAAATATGTTTCAAAACTTTTCATAAAATTACAACAAGTAACATATAAAAGTTTACTGTCATTTTTGGGAAGAGATCATGTATGAAGTTTAATACAAGACAGGTAGTTTTGTTGAAACCTTTTTAAAACAAAAAACAGATTACCTTTGAAGCACCAACAATTCTGTATAAATACCAAGCAAACAAATGTTCTTTCAGTCTCAATCAATGTTCTACAATTATTTGATGTGATAACAACAACAACAACAATGGTCATTTGTTTGCTCTTCCAAAGTTGTTCTTTAGCAGCGATTTTGATAACTATATATAAATATCTGGTGGTTGTACTTTTAAAGATTTACACCTGCTGTGAGCCAAATTAGGTGGCTCCAAGCATGCAGATGGTACCTCATATTTGTGCAAAAAAAGAGAAGTTGGTCCAGTAGACAAACATTTTGCCTTCATTTGGATAATCATTATGTAATGGGTGCAGATAAAAGTGACATAGAATGAGGAGGTCAACTGTTGCATAGAGAGAGATTCTCTTGAGAGTAATGAAGCCACCATCATCCTGATTTTCCTTGCCATCTCCTGAGGGAGTACTCTGCTTATCTGTGTGCTGAAATCCATACCTAGATGAACAATCTGTTGAAATGGTAATTGGTTATATTTGTCCTTGTTGATGAGGAAACCCAGATTTTACACAGTTTAACAAGGGTTATTAGATTATGTTCTAATACAAAACTGACATATATAACTCACCTGATATTTTTGGCGGTTGTCCTCAAAGTAACTTGATGTCACTGCCATGGACATGATCTGGACATGAGCCATAACACAGTTCATCAGAGAGTGAAAACCCAGGAACTGATGCTGAGTCCAAATTGATAAGGATGTCATTGTAGGTGAATTGCAGGAACTTCCTGGAAGCTTTGTATGGGGCACGAAGATTATGCATCTTTTAAGTCCACGCTGATTTCAAAGTTTCCCGATTGAAATTACTCAAAACACACTATGGTGTTTCCATTGAGAACTAAGAAGTTAGAATGAATAAGAATGTTTAGGTCAAATACAGGGCCCAGAGTGTTGTTTGCCTATGGGATCAAGAAAGTCTGGAATAAAATCCCAGGGAATTTATATTTCAAATGACTTCTACTGCCCTTTTATGGAGAAGGTTGTTTATTTTATGTGGCAAAGTGGTGGCTTGAAATGTCTGTTGGAATGATTATTGCTGACTTGACTCTTAACTGAGGTGGAGGTGTTTTGAAAGTGATGCATAGTCCCTCAGAAACCACTTATTAGGATCATTAATCATGGGAAATATTGACCCTTCAGTAAGGCAGTGTGGAAATTATGTCATTTGGTGAGGCAGTGTGGAAATTATGTCATTTGGTGAGGCAGTGTGGACATTATGTCATTTGGTAAGGCAGTGTGGACATTATGTTATTTGGTAAGGCAGTGTAGACATTATGTCATTTGGTAAGGCAGTGTAGACATTATGTCATTTGGTAAGGCAGTGTGGACATTATGTCATTTGGTAAGGCAGTGTAGACATTATGTCATTTGGTAAGGCAGTGTAGACATTATGTCATTTGGTAAGGCAGTGTGGACATTATGTCATTTGGTAAGGCAGTGTAGACATTATGTCATTTGGTAAGGCAGTGTAGACATTATGTCATTTGGTGAGGCAGTGTGGAAATTATGTCATTTGGTGAGGCAGTGTGGACATTATGTCATTTGGTAAGGCAATGTGGACATTATGTCATTTGGTAAGGCAGTGTAGACATTATGTCATTTGGTAAGGCAGTGTAGACATTATTTCATTTGGTGAGGCAGTGTGGATATTATGTCATTTGATAAGTCAGTGTAGACATTATGTCATTTGGTGAGGCAGTGTGGAAATTATGTCATTTGGTGAGGCAGTGTGGAAGTTATGTCATTTGGTAAGGCAGTGTAGACATATCATTTGGTAAGGCAGTGTAGACATTATGTCATTTGGTAAGGCAGTGTGGACATTATGTCATTTGGTAAGGCAGTGAAGACATTATGTCATTTGGTAAGGCAGTGTGGAAATTATGTCATTTGGTGAGGCAGTGTGGAAATTATGTCATTTGGTGAGGCAGTGTGGACATTATGTCATTTGGTAAGGCAGTGTGGACATTATGTCATTTGGTAAGGCAGTGTGGACATTGTGTCATTTGGTAAGGCAGTGTGGGCATTATGTCAGTTTTTGGGAGATGGAAGCAGTCAGGAAGGGAAACTTTGGTGCAAGATACTTCTCTATCTTTTATCAATGTTGGTTTATGAGAACCATGGTTTTGACATGAGGAACTAGTTTTCAGAGTCTTGTGTTTGAGATGTCATCCTTGGATTCTTTAGATGATATCCTAAAATGTCATTGGATTGGTGTTGAGGGGCAGGAAAATTCATATTTTTTTTGTGCCTTGTTTGCATACGTCATTGATCTGGCCATAACAAGTTGTTGTGGTAGGATTTAATGCCGTTTTTCAGCACTCAAAAATAGGTCCTGAAATACTCTGATGGTGATGTAATGTAGCTCTAAGGGGTTCTGATTGGAGAGAAATGTCCTTGTGATGTCTCCAATTTGCTACAAACAAGAACTGGAGGGGCCATAGATGAAGTCTTCGCTGCAAACTCAACCACTGCCATGTGTAAAATGAAGTTGTCTCATCTACTCTTGCTAATAGTGGAAGTAGCAATCTGATAAAATAACAAACTTAACTGTTGGGGTCTTAAATTCAGACAATCTCCTCACTTAATGCCACATGCCAGGTGCTTCTGTTGTGAAGAATACAATAATAAAAGTATTTTCCTAATCAATTTAGTATATCTGATCAATATTTAATGAACATTTAAAATAAGAAGAAAAGAAATTTAAAACACCTTTTCATTCATTTGGGAATGTAGAATATCTTACATTGGACTAATATAATGAATACATGCACTATTTGTTTTGAAAACATGAACCAATCTTCTAAATTTTTCAATTTAATCATGCATGTCGATAGTTTGTGTACTGATAATGTAATGTCAAATCAAACACTGTTCCATGTTTTATCTGATACAATGTAATGTCAAATCAAACACTGTTCCATGTTTTATCTGATACAATGTAATGTCAAATCAAACACTTCCATGTTTTATCTGATACAATGTAATGTCAAATCAAACACTGTTCCATGTTTTATCTAGTGAATTACATAATAATTAAGTGTATATTTGCACTTCCTTTAATTTCTTTTGGGATTCTGTTCCAAATTAGTGGATACAAAATTAAAATTGATCTTAAAATGGGAGTGTTGCCCTATTTTCTTGGATGAAATATTGCTTTGAGATATAATGGGGCATTTTGTTTGAAATAATGTGCATACGATTAGACTTATTCATTGCATTTGGGCCATTTTTATAATTATCTAGAATCAATGTGCAAACTCTTTGTTGCAGAAAAAATAATTTACAATTATTCTGTTAGAAGTATTTTCCCAAATAACATTACAGTAGCTAGGTTTTGGTGCATATTTTTTTGTAATACGGTATATTAACTTTTTTTTTGTATGGCATGAATGGTGATATCCAGTTTCAGTAAAAAATGTATTGCCTTTGCTGTGAAATATCAGGTTCAGGGCCTTTTAAATCATTGGTAAAAGTTTTGCAGTACTTCTGCATGTATATATATTTCTCAAATCATGATCAAAGGAAAACTATTCCCATTTACATGGTCCTGTACTAAAGCGGTCATGCATCAAGGTCTAGAATTGTACAGGTGGAAATATTTCAAAAAAGGGATTAAAAAGCAATTAAACAGATTGTAACGGGGTTTTCGGTATCAAGCGTTACTGGTACAATATTGCACAAGCCACTAGTCAGAGGTATTGCGCAACTTGGAAAAACAACACCAGAAACCGCCTCCCGCTAATACTCGTTATCTAAGGAATGACCTCTACGGTGTGATTTGCCTGGTTATAGAATGGATATGGTAATATGAGTCGGTATCCTGAACAAAGACAACACATGAGCCCCCGTAAAGATAAATAAAGAATTTAATCAAAAATCAAGAGAAGAAAAGACACAGTAAATTACAATTGTCTTTCCTTCTGAATACTCTTAGTTCAGAAGCACTTTAAAACCGAAGTTTAAAATAATAGATACATTAATTAAATTTCAAAACACTAATAAAATAGACAAATTTAGCCATTAATAGCTGATAGCAAATTTCATCACGAAATTGAGTGTTCATTAACATTTGACCGCTTGGTAAATTCACATGACCTGGTCATCGACTGTTCTTTCTGCATGCATCTCGACTTTAACTTGCCCTCTGGGTGAACGTGGGATTCTAACAACTCTGACTTCTAAATTCTTGTCCTCCTTTGGATCTCGACCTCCTCGCTATTTCTCTCTCAACAACAAACTATTTTCCTTGTGTTATTTTGGCATCTTACAATGGTTCCAAATTCAGTTTTCCCTGGAACCTGATTTTACGGACATCTTTCCCTACTAGGTATTTTTACTTCTGGTTTTTCTCTCTCTCAGAGACTTCAAGACTGCCCAAAAATTCATTTGATCTTAGTGTATATTCAGGGATCGACCCACCCTCTTTCCACATTTGACCAATCAGAATAAATGCTATCCATACAGACATTTGGGAAACTGCTTAATGATGTGCCAAAATGCCACCTGGGTTTGTAATAAAACCCTACCATTTGCCTCAAATCACTTTGACAGCTTTACGTGTGAATTTCCTCCTTTTTAGCCTGTCATACAACTAGTTCGTTTTTACTATAAACATACTGCCAGGGTGACCCGAGTTAGGAAAACATTTTTCCATGCAAACTCTACCACAATATAACAGTTAATTGTTGGCTAGACTAAGAATTAATTAATGGATTTCACTGACGAAAAATTTGGCACTTGACACAGATATCATCATAAAATACAAACATGTTGTCTGCCTCACTCATTTAAATGCAGATTATGTTTGTGATAAGTAGTTAAAACAAATTACTGGAACTCATTGTGTAACTCATGTGTAATTAATTGCAAACTGCTAAAATACTAGACTGGTTCATCTAGCTCTATAAATATCTAACATTTTTTTTATGCAGAGATGGAGCCCAGTCAAAACGTTTTTCGAATCCCAAGCTATTGTAGACTCAAAAATAGTGAAATGTTATGATGCCTCAAAAAAGTATCATCGTCATCCATCGGTGGGCACCACTTTCAATGTCCTTACTTCTAGAGATTGCAATCCTCATGAATTGCAAGGCTTCTTGAAAATGTTGTGCCTGTTTATTCTGTGATGTTTTCAGACCATTTATTTAATTGGCACATAATGTGCCTAGTACAATAGTACTGGCCATTCTTAATGAACATGCAACCAAAACAATGGAACTTTTTATTCCTCACAACTATTAGGTTATCATCACTGCAAAGGATTAACTGGATAGTTCTATGCCTTCCATTGCTTTATGATCAGTATAGTTCAAGTGTATGATGTACATCAGTGCTATGTTATAATGGTTGAGGTAAACAAATACTTATCATTGTTTTGTTTTTAGAGTTTAATGCTATTTATCAGCACATGATAGGCAATAGATGGCGGCCAGTATTAATGGTAGAGGAAGAACCCGGAAAACCCTGGAAAGAACCACCAACCCATGAGAAGCTACTGGCAACTTTCTCACATACCCACATTGGTTGATATTCCAAGACTCGAGGCCATGCAGACAGAGGTGAGGTGGCAGTGATCCGTAATGGACAGGCTTTAGACCCCACAGGGCCCCCCTTTTCATTGTATTAATATGTCAAGTGCCAAATTTTTCATCAGTGACATCCAGTAATTAATTCGTAGGCTAGCCGACAATCAACTGTTTTGGAGTAGAGTTTGGATCGGAAAGAATGTTAGTTTAACTCGGTCAGACTGTTACAATAATTAGAGGGAAAATGGACTGAGTGTTTGACACGTTAAAATTATGTGATTACTCACGCAGAGCTTTCAAAAATGATTGAGACAAATGATAAGGTGATATTTCGATCCTAAGTGGCATTTTTGGCATCTTGATAGACGGTTTTCATAAGGTCAGTAAGAATAGCATTTATTCCGATTGGGCGAATGCATAGGGAAGGGGGTGTGTCAGACCCCAGAATCGGGGAAATATATCCTTCATATCAAACGAGGTTAGTCAGTCTAGGAAGACTTCTGCAAGAGACGGTCAGAATAATTGATTTCAACACAGGAGAAGACTACGTACGTCTTTGAAAGACAGACGTTCGTAAATTAATTGTGGTTCCGGGAAACTGAATGTGGAACGATTGTAAGACGCCAAAAACACAAGGTATTTAACTCAAATTCACCTTTATCATGACGTAATGTATATGCTGTTTATCTTTGGCATAGATGCATAATGTATCGATACTACACTACAAATAGTTCAGTATTACATTATTTAATAACGTACTTTGATATGTTTCTTTGTTACAGATGCATGATGTGTTCATATTTTGTATGGATAGTCGGTTTTACAGTGATTTAATAATGTATTTTGAATTCTGAATTAGCATTTTTTACCTTATATACTTAGGTAGGTAAATTGGTGGTGTAGAAAACCCGCCGTGTGCATTTATGATTGGAAAGTGTTACATTAATTTGAATTTATCATATTAGTAAATATGGATTGTGTGTTATGTTATATTGCCTCACTTTACGTAATGATTTACAGGAATATATGACTTTCCCGAATTCTGATGTCGATAATTAGCAGTATAGCTCTATTGATCTGAAAACATGTATAGAATTTGTTAGCCGTATAAATGATAACACTGAGAGTAAGATCTGATTGTTCGAACATGAAGATGGACAAACAATCGCAACTCTGAAAGTAACGAGATACTTAGGGCGTTTTACCCTTTTCTTTTACAAGGAAAATAGTTTATTTTGGCAAGAGTGAGAATCAGCGAGACGTCAAAGGAAAAGAGGAAAAAAGAAATAAGAAGTCAGAGTGTGGAATTCCCGTTCAATCAAAGGGCAAGCTGAAGACGGACACATACAGGGAAAAGAAAGAAAAACCAGTTGACGAAAAAGGTCATGTTGAATCACCCAACAGTCCAATGTTAAATGAACATTCGATTCCTTGATGAAATTTACTCTCAGTATTAATGGCTAACTTCATTTATTTTCATTAGTGTTTGGATTCTTATGAATGTATCCATTATTTTAAAGCTTCGGTATTTGTATTTTTCTGAACTAAGGGTATTCAGAAATAGAGAAATTGTAATTCACAGTGTCATTCTTTTCTTAATTGTATTTTTAATTAAATTCATATTTTATCTTTACGGGGGCTCGTGTATTGTCTTGTTCAAAGTACCATCTTAGATTACTATATTCACTGACTGGGCAGATTACACCGTAGCGATCATCTTCTAGATAATGACAATTAGTGGGAGGCGGTCTTCAAGTGTTGTTTTCCAAGTTGCGCAATACCTCTGACCAGGCCTTGTGCAATATTGTACTAATAACACTTTGATAACCCGCCAGCACCACGTTACACGATATATATATATAATCAATGTCAGATCTGATAATTCAGTTTCTGAGAGTACAATTCTTCAAAACTGGTTGATGATGATACATCCTCTAACAGTGATAGTTCCTTCATAATGTTTCCAAAGATGATGTTAAAGAGCATATCGGAGAGTAAGTAGCCTTGATGTACACCCACTTTCTTAGAGAACCATTTCTCAATTTACAATGATTGCACTTCGTGAGTTGTGTAAATTCAAGGATGGTGTTTGTGAGTTTGATCCCATGTGTTAAACTTCCTTATAGTCCAGTGTTTCATGCCACACTCAGTCAAAAATTGTATTGCAGTATACGAACCAGTGGAACAATTCAAGTTGAATACTTTCCACAAATCAAGCATATATTGAATATCTTTTTCTTACAGCTGTGAAACCTGTCTGCTCATAGGGAATGACATCCTCTGCACAAGGTTTCAGTCTGTTCAACCATACATTACACCATATCAGATATGGATTTGTAGTTTGACATTAAGATGGCTATTACTCTTCTTTGGCAGAGTTATGATGTTCCCAATGATGATATCTGAGAGTAAGCATGCTCTTTCCCCTATCCAAAGCAGCATTATAACATTCCACTGTTTATTAATCTACAGTAGTTTGGGATTTTATAAAGAAATGTACACCACTTCTAACTATCTTCTCTCCAGTAGACCTTCCAGACCTGTTTGTAAATTTCTTCCATGACAAGGTATAGACCATTAAAGATCAGTTTGACAACACAATTTCAATTGACTCATCATCGCTGTACAGTTGTGATACAAACTTTCAGCGACAACTGTTAGCAGCATTTGAACCTCTCTCTATGGATTTAGTACATACAATCATGATGAAGAGTGCACCAAAGTAATGTGAATTTGATCCAATTCCAACATAACTGCTAGTTGAGTGCAATATTGCTTTTACTAACTGATGTTATTAATACTTCTCTCTCATCTGGGGAATTTCCATTAAATTTTCAAAACTGCCATTGTAAAGACTCTGCTGAAGAAACCATTACTTGACCATAATCATTTAAAGAACTACAGCCCAGTTTCTACTCTCCCATTCTTAGAAAAAGTTGTCACCTAACTTGTATCTCATCTTAATTAAAATAGTCTTTTTAGCAATGTACAGTCTGCATATCATCCTTGCCACAGTACTGAAACTAATCTTCTGAAAGCAGTTAATGATATTATCTCTGCTTTAGATAGTAGAAAGATTACAGTCCTCACCCTCCTTAATTTGTCTGCAGCTTTGGACACGATAGACCATGACATATTACTTCACCGTCTCCAGCATGTATTTGGCATTCACAACACAGCCTTACTTGAACAGTCCTACTTAGTGAACAGGACACAAATTATATCTGCAAATGGAAAACACTCCAGCCTAGTTGATCTATGTTGTATTGATCCACAGGGGTCTATTCTTGGACATGATCTTTTCATTCTGTACACTCAGCCACTCTCAAGTATCATAGATCATCACCCAGTCTCGAAGCAATTGTATGCTGATGATGTCCACATATACAAATCTTGCCACCCAATTGAAGTTGATGCTACCATCCAAGGAGTAGAGAGGTGCTATTCTGATGTGAAATCATGGATGACAAGCCACAGATGAATCATGATAAACTGAGGCCATTCTGACAACAACACAAAGACTTTCTCATTCACTACCTTTACCTCAAACAATAAATATCAGCAACACCAACAATAAATTCACACAGTCAGTATGAAACCTAAGTGTTACTCTGGACAGTACTCTCATGCACCAAACATGTCATGAACATATACAAGGCTGCATATCTTGAACTGAGATGCATCAGCTCCATTCGCAAATATCTCTCAGTTTATTCCACTTAAATGCTTGTGTGTTCATTAGTACTTTCAAAATTGGACTATTGCAACTCAATTCTGTCTGGTTAATCTCAATATCTACTCCAGAAACTTCAAAAGTTCAAAACACAGCTGCTTGGATCATCTTTAGAGTACCATGACCAGAGCACACCTTCCTGGTGCTCAGTACCCTACACTTGTTATCCATCTGATCAGGAATCGAACACTAAATTCCTTCTCTGTGCTACATTCACTAATGGACACTCCAAAACAACATACATATCTGGCCTCGCCCATGTGTACACACCAGCAAGATACTTATGCTCCTCTTCTGACAATCATATACTCATTATTCCCCCTATGAAAATGAAGTCATATGGACAATGTTCTTTTGCATACCAGGGCCCAGCAACATGGAATGAATTGCCCATTGAAAGCTGACACAAAGACACAGTGATTCCTTTCAAGAGTGCTCTTAAAACTCACATTTTGCGATTGCAAGAACAAACTTAAAGACCTAATAATGTTTCCTATCTTAAATATTTTTAGCATGTTTTTGATGTTTTCTAATTTCATGGTGTAGTTTTTTTGTTTGTTATTGTAGTCATATCATTATATATGTTGTAAAATGCTTAGAGTTTTTAAAGATTAGGCACTATACAAAGTTATTATTATTATTATTGTTCTGATGAATTACTGTGTTCATAGACATTACCCTGTCTTCCAGATTTCATTATATATTTGAGTTGAGAAGTTATTCATGGTTTAGCCTCCTGACAAGTTCTGCAGGAATGCCATCCATTCTTGCTGCCTTGCCTGGCTTGAGTGAACTTGCTGCTGTCTTTGAATATAGTGTGTACATTTGGATACACGGGTCACCCTTAAGTACCACTGAACACAAAACAAAGAAACAAACAAGTCAAGAATAATCTGAATTATTATTCACTGGGATTTACTCATGCTCAAACACTTTACATTGGTGTAGAACTAGATAATGTTATAAATTTACAGCTCTCTACGTTTCTTGAAATAATCATCTGATGGCAAGTCCATAACTGGTAATAGCTGGGATCCATCCATCCACCCCCATATACAGTTTTGGCAAGTATTTATTCTGTCAAAATTATTTTGATGGTAAGTCCATATCACTCTCTTCCAAAAATTAATACATTATGTCCACTCAACTTTTCAAGAACAAATTGTGTATTATAAAAAGTTGTGTTTCAAAAACTGTTTAAAAAAAAACAAAAAATTAATAAGGTAGCCCATTGGGCTTTTGAAAAGAAATACTATATTATAAAATAGTTTCAGAGACTGATTAGTAATACAGTAGTAACTGATTAAAACACTCCATGGGAGTGGCATTATCATCATTATCAATCCCTTAACCCAGTAGGTGGGTTGGATGGGGCACCATATTTGTCTTTACAACCAATATTCTCCATTTTTCATTGTTCTCTACTGCCCTTTGGGAATCTCCAAATCCCATGCCTGTCGACTCCTTAGTTTTGTCCTCCCACTTCATTTTCTGTCTGCCTTTTCTTCTGGATCCTCACACTGTGCCTTGCAAGATTGTTTTTGCCAGTCCAGATGATCTTGAGACATGACCATGCCACTTCAGTTTTCACTTTTATACAGTGGTCAAGAGGTTTTCATATGGTCTCATGGCTTGTTGGATCCTATTGTGGACGTCTTTATTTGTTACATGGTTAATGTCCAAGATCTTGCAGTAGCATCTTATTTCGAGGATTTTAATCATTCTTGTAGTTCTGATGTGAGCATTCATGTTTCACAAGCATTCAGAAAGATGGATATGACAATCAAGTGCATCAGCCTTTTTTTGTGGAGCCAAGAGTAATGTTGGTGTCTTTTCATATTGGTCTAAGCCTTGATATTGCTGCTGTTGTCTGGGAAATCCTGCAAAGTAGTTCTGGTTTGGAGCCCTTATCTGTGATAATTGATCTCAAGTACTTGAAGCTTGTGACTTTTTCCAGCTTCTGTCCACTGACCCTTATTTCTGCACTGATGCCATTGGCATTGCTAGTCATCAGTTTGTTTTTATCTGCACTAATCTCCATACTGCAAGCTGTGGAGGTTTTGTCTAAGTGATCAACCAAGTCAGCCAGTTATTTTTCATCTACTGCTAAACCATCAATATCATCTGTGAAGCAAAAGCTGGTGATTGTTCTTCCTCCGATGCTAACTGTGCCTTTGTGGTCTTGCAAGGCAATGATTCCTCCATGATCCTTTACCAGGAAGATGTTGAAGAGTGTAGGTGAGAGTATACATCCCTACCTGACTCCAACTGTTGTTCAAAACCAATCTCCTCTGCTACCATTTACCTCTGCTTTGTCATCAAAGTGCTCAACAACCTGCATCAGGTTTGAGCTAATGTTGTACTTCCTCATTGTTGCCCATAAGACCACATGCCATTCTCTCCCAAAGGCATTTTTCAAATCTATAAAGGCATGGTATAGATTCCGCTTATGCTGAAGGTATTTTTTGCAAAGGAATCTGAGATTGAAGATTCCTGCTTGGAAGCCTGCCTGCTTTTCAGCAGTAATTTTCTCTGCTTGAGGCTTTAGAGTGTTGAGAATTATCTTCAGCATGATTTTGCTAAGGTGACTGATTAAACTGATAATTCTGTAGTTTTGACATAGCTGTAGGTGATGGTCCTTTATCCTTTCTGCCATATCTTGTTGCAGATTATTGTTACAACTGTGACTATATTTTCTCCTACTGCTTGAATGGCTCTGCTGGTGTGTTGTCATCACCAGCTGACTTTCTTTTCTTCAGTGATCAAAGTGCAATTTCTACTTCCCAACCTAGAATGGGCTTATCATCAATTTCTTCTGCCTAAGGGCAATTTAGTACTGCTGGATCTCCTTGGATTTATGATTGTACATCATTCTGAGCAGTATTCTGTCCATTGATCTTCTGTGATGCATTTTCCTGATTTGTCTTGGATGTTATAGGCCACCAAATCAATCTAGTGACACTACTTTATCTATTAAATAATTTTTTTTTACCATTTGATGAATGGAATTTATGCCTGTATCTACCTTATAATAAAAAATGATGTAATAATAAAATACCTTTAAAATTAAAGCAAGGTAATGCAGTAGAGAAACAGTTCTAAAGGTCTTTAATATCTGCAATACAATACATATAGTAACATTATCATTTAAAACATTCTTCAAATGCTGTTTTCTTTCCCAATTTTCAATTACAAGGCTGCCCATGAACTTCATCACACTACTTCATAGATTTATACAACTGCATATTATCAATATAAAGTGTTACAAATTGTTTCTTTTGATTTGTCATTTACTCCATTTTTCTAATGAAGCATACTATTACTGATTTTGTATTCTGCATGACCTATAAGATGAAATAAGAACATTTCATTACTCTAAAATCAACAAAGGTATTTCTGTACATCTTTGTGTGGGGGAATGACAACCTTTTCAATTTATTCATTTCATCAGAAACTTACATATATTTTATGCCCCACAAAAATTCAATAGAGCAGATGACTTCTAAAGAACCTTTGAATTACCTGGAAAGTCCCATTTTTAAGGGTCATGTCCAGGTGAATAGAACTAAATTAACCCCATGACTGATCTGTAACTAATTTGACACAAGGGTGAGAATGAGGACTAGGAGATAATAACCCAATAAATTCAATTTGGTCTACCAATTTAAGAGGTGCCCTATGCAAGATAGCAATCAAGTTATACTGGCATACAAATTACTGGATGCTCAGGGTTAGGGCTGTTTAGTTGACACAGTTTGAGTATGATCTGCCAGTGCATAATGCTAGACTGATTATTAAGATTGTAATTCAGTACAACTTCAGTAACTCAGTTACTTCAGTAACTCAAACATCAGTCACTTAAATACTAGGCATCACTTCACATATTTACTCAGCCCAGCTGAAAAAGCTTTCTTTGAATGTAACTTAGAAAACCAAAATGAGCAAACACTAAATTAATTGAGTCAACTGAGCTTTTTCAGTTTCAAGATTATAGTGCACTGTATATAGTCATTTGTAAGTCTGGCCCAAATAGCATAGGCAGAGATCTGCCTTCACATAACATGCTGGCCGATCTGGGTCCATGCATTTTGTTAGGGATAATGAGCAGAACAGGCAGAACAGACTGTTCTATTGGTACTGGTGTGCTGGAAGATCCAGGTCTATGTTTTTCACTACTAGATCCAGCTTTTACCTGAATATATGAAATGTATCAACTATTCACTTAATTCTATGAACCCTTTATTATCCAAATAATTGTCTCCCAATAATTAAAGTTCAGAGTACCTGGTTTTATTACAGTGTATTTGACTTTGACAGATCTCATCTCATCAAGGTAAATAAGGAAGAAATATGCAAGTACAGGGATTTGAATTAACAGAGATTCTGTAACAGTAATATTACATATAAGAATAAGAGTCCCTTGAAGGGAGTGATGCTCTAGTGACCAAAAAAATATATCCAGTATATTTCTTCTTTCTAACTATTTAGTATTAAAACCATCTCTGACACACACAATAATTAAACAAAACTTTTTCTTCTATTTGAGTTAATATGTTCACAATTTAGCTATCTGATTTTCTAGCACCATTTTTTATTTTTGACCAAATTTTATTGAAAGTATTTTCTGTAAATCCTATGTCACTATTACTACACATTCAGGAGAAGTAGCTATAACTAGATTTTTAATGATGGCAATCGTAAAAGTCACATTGGATATCAGATCACTACAATTTTAATTTAGAACCAATAATACATCATAAGCATTCTTCTAGCACATTCACTCACATCACTACTGTTATCCATGTTTGGGTTCAGATTAACATATTTTTTATTTAGTACCTAAACAACTTTACAAATCTTTTAGTGAAAACTGCAAGTTAATACAGCCATTAATTCAGGATTAATGGAAACATTTCCATGATGGCCACCACAGCAGTCATACTCGCTGTCAAAGGACCACCATTTTGATTTTGAACCTCGTAGACTTTAGCAGAAATATTTTCATGAAAACCCTATATATATTACCAACTGTTATGGAGAAGTTGCTATCAACATTCCCTCTAAGTTGCGCAGCTGCTCAGGCATCTTCATGCAGCTGAATTGTCAATTTTTGCTTAATCCAACATTAAATTTTGCTCGTCTCCATAATGCTTATGGAGTGAGCACTGCATGCACATCTACCATTCGCTTAGAGGGAACACTGGTTGCTATACCAAGATTTTCTAATTAAATGTTAGATCAGTACCAATTTGATTTCGGAACAATGATTGCTTATAAAGTCTTGAAGTGGCAATCCCATGATGACATTGCCATCCATCTAATATATCATGTGATAAGATGTTCCAGATAACCACTGTGGCAGCCAATGCTTGATGTCTGACCAAACAGAACATTATATCTTTCAGTGAAAACTGCATGTCAATACAACAGTCTTTTCATAAACAGAGGTATGAAGAATTATGATACATGTATTATGAAGTATTAGATTTCACATTGGTACTATTTTTTAGGACCAACTAGACATTATAAAAACCCTTATTATAAAAAATTCACATGATGATATGAACATTAATTCAGAAGGAGTAGCAATAACAATATTTTTAAAATGGTCACAATGGCAGCCATATTGGATGTCAGGAGTAGAAACAAGATTATTAAGATGACACCAAGGATCATACAGAATGAACTAGACCTTAGGATAAATGTGTTGTAAAGCAATCCTTTCAAAGTTTAGGAGTACCAATAACAAACCTGTACCAGAGGACAATGAATGGACAACATACTGATATAGGTATTTTGATCCCTATTTCCCTCATTCTTCCACCACCAAGTACACTTAACAAAATGTATCACCTATCATGTGCTGAAAAATGGCATTAAACCTGAATATCAACAACTACTACAGGTTTTAACTAGAATGTAAACAATACTTATGTACCTCACCTCTCCAAACTTTCAGTCCTTTCCAGTAGCCATTGTAAACATTATATATTAATTACCAGGCAGAAATAAATTCAGACTAAAGCAACCCTGTCAATATAATGTTGGTTCCTGTTATGGCACACACAATATTTTTTTTAAAAAAAACAACAGAGCATTGTTTTTCTTAATATTTAAAGTAAAGGTCTATAATGAGTTGATAAAAACCATAGATTAATTTTGTTATTCATTTTTTAAATTGATTTTGACCTGCATAATTCAGCCATTTTTATAGGTAACCCCATACCGAGAATGGGATGGCCCAGTTGTGAATAGTCTCATCAGGTAATGGGACAGTTCATGTGGAACACCAGTGTATATAAAGACCAACAGCATGCTTATTACAGTTACACACTAGAGAAGCTGTAAATCAAGAAGATAATCATGAGGAAATTATTATAACAAATAGGCAAAAGGTGAAATGCAGGAAGATGGCTTTCCGCAAATCTAGCAAATAAGGTCAATAGAAAGAATAATTTTTTTCTTCTTCACACAGGCATGCATCATGGCTCAAGACAATTTATCAGATACCAATACCAATCTCTGAGAAAAACAAAGTAACAGAAAGGGAGAAAGTTTTGCCACCAAAATTGTAAATATTTCTTTACATGTATCCTTTAAATGTCACCATATTTTAAATCATTGTTTTTAAAAGAAGCTATCAATTTCTACCCTGGAAGCTAGGTTTTAGTAACTCTGGAACTAACTCCAGTATGACCACTTCTAGAAACATAGCTTGTGCATGAGTGATTACCTTGATTAGACACTTTTGCTAAGACCTCACATGGCATGAATGCAGTACACACATCTAATTCCTATACTTACTCACAACACATAGTTAACCTATTAAGTTTGTTTGTTTTTATTTGGATTTTATCGTAGCTTTAACGGTTTTTCAGTCATATCGCTATGATGTCTGCAGCTGTTAGTACCATTTTTGTAAGTCTTTGGTATGACTTGACCATGGATTGAACCCATGACCTCCTGCTTCTGCAGCTGATGCTCTAACCACTAGGCCATATGAAAAATCTGTGATCAACACAAATACTTAACCTATGTTAGTAAAGCATAAAATGTTTGACCTACTTTGACTGTAAAGGTGTAGAACTAAGACAGATACATACTTGTTTAATGATTCTAATGGTACCCAATGAATGACTGTTAAATGTAGAAATTTTGACAAAATCCCTGAAGCATTATATACACGTTCCAGAGATCTATCTTTGTCAAATGTTGTGATAAGAGTGTTACACCTACCAAGATGCATCCACTCACCAAGTTCTGTGATTCCTGGAAGGATTGTATTATGATGGCATCTGTTAGTCTCAAGAGATGATGGAAGTGAATCCTTGAGATGTCCTGGTTGTTGGTTGTGTAGCATCTGTAGTGGCTATGTAACCGAACATGAAAGTGGCAGTCCTTGCTACACTTGAAAGTTAAGTCTGTTATGTGTTGGATCTGCTTCTTCTTCCTTCTTCGAGATCGCTTTTCATCAGCTAGCAAGCATAGCCTGTCCTCATCAACTTTCAAACCAATGATCAGAGCATGTCACCAGCTGTGTCTGTCTAGAGCAAGCTCTTTTCAGGTTCTGACATCAATGTCAAGGACTTTCATGTTGCACTTACAGACATCCTTGATGCAGAGATGTGGCTGTCTGATCAACGTTTGCCAGAGGCAAGTTCCGAATAAAGGTCCATCTGACATGCATGGCCCAGCCATCTGATTTAATGTTGGTGGAGGAGTGTGACTATGCTCAAATCTTGGCATGTTGAAGCACCTCATTGTTTGTTACTCGATCATTCCAAGTGATCCAGAGTATGCGTCAGAGACATTGCATATTAAAGGCGTTCAGTCTTTTCTCTTGTGAGGCATAAATAGTCCAGGTTTCACTGGTATACAGGAGAGTGCTTAGCACAAAGGCACAGACCAAATAAATCTTAGTGTTCAGGGTCAGCATGCTGTTATTCCACACCCTCTGTGACAAACTGGAGAGAGTTTTTGATGCCTTTCCAATCCGCTTGTTGAGCTCAGTATCAAGTGATAGGCTGTTGATGATGGTAGAGCCATGGAACATGGACTATCCAAAGTTCATAGCTGTTGATGATGATGCTTGGAAGGTCTGTGTTCTGAGACATCATGTTTGTTCTCTTTAGGCTGATGATCAGCCCAAACTTATCACATGCTTTAGCAAAGCAGTCCATTAGGTGCTGTAAATCAGCTTCAGTGTGAGTGGCTAGGGCAGCATTGTCTGCAAAGAGCACATCCCTGATGGTAGCTTCACACACTTTGCTCTTTGCCTTGAGTCATGCCAGGTTGAACAGTTTGCTGTCTGATCGCATTCTGTGGACATCCCAAAGGCATGTTTGAGCAGGACAGTGAAGAAGATGCCAAAGAGTGTAGGGGCTTGGACATAAACCTATATCACTCTGCTGCCAATATTCAAGGGGGTCGGACATTGAGCCATCGTACTGCACTGTGCCTTTCATGTCATAGTGGAAGGACTGGTTCATACTTAGCAGCTTTGGAGCGCATCCAATCTTAACCAGGATTTAAAGAGTCTGTCTCTGCTGACCAGATTGATTGCCTTGGTGAGGTCTATCTATATAGACCAGGAAGAGGGGTTTGTGTTGTTCTCTGCATTTCTCCTGCAGTTGCCTCATGGAGAAGATCATGTCGATTGTGGATCTCTCTGTGTGGAACTCACACAGCAAATCTGGAAATACTCTGTCAGCAAGTGTGTGCAATCTGTTTAGGATGATGCTTGTGAAGACTTGACCCATGATGTTGAGAAGTGATATGCTGCTGTAGCTTATGCAGTTAATTCTGTCACCTTTGTTCTTGTACAGGGTTACGATGTTGGTGTATCTCATGTCCTGAGGCACTGCACCATCATATCAGCACTGGTAGAGGAGGTCATGCAGGTGTGTGAACAGCACATTGCAGCTGCACTTGATGATTTCTGTTTGGATGCCATCTTTCCCTGGGTTTTTACCCAAGGATAATTTCTCTAAGGCTTTCTTTAGTTCTGCCACAGTAGGTTTCTCATCCAGTTCAGCCATGAGAGGGAGGTTTTCAATGGTGTTGAGGACATCATTGGTCATGTGGTTCTCTCTGGAGTACTGTTCAGGGTTGTACTCCACCCAATGCTCCATCTCCTTGCCCTTATCTTGGATGGTATCGCCTGTGGCAAACTTCAGTGGGGCTATCACTTTCATCAAGGAACCCATTGCTTTCTTTATGCCATGACACATGCCTCTGATGCTTCAAATTTCTGCTGCTGACTGGATGATCTGATAGAGCTGAAGCCAGTATTCTTTGGTGCACTGCCATGCTAAGCTCTGCACTTTGCTTCTGGTAGACCTTTATGTCTGTAGGGTCTTCTGGCAGGGGGGTTGTTTGTATTGCTGGTGAGCACTGTGATGCTCTTCTATGATTAGTGTGCGTGTGGTGGAGTTAGCCTCAAACCAGTCATTGTTCTTTGACTGCTTCTTACTAAAGATCCATGTGGCTGTGCTGTACACACAGTCTCATTGATGTGATCCCATCTCTCTTTGGCACTGCCATTGGGAGGTTCTGAATCAAAACATCTTGGAGAGGGCATAAGTGAATTCCCCAGCCTTGTCTGGATATGGCATCTTGCTCATATATATGCATGGTTTACCCTCTTGTTTAGAGGAGTGTATCTTTTTTGGCTGAAGCTTTATTATGCAGCACATGAGTGAGTGGTCAGTGTTGCAATCAACACTGTGGAAGGTACAGGTAAGAAGCACACCCTTCATGGCAGACAGTCTAGTAATGATCAAGTCCAGCTGGTGCCATTGTTTGGACCGGGGATGCCTCCAAGACACTTTATGCTGTAGCTTTGTCTGAAAGAATGGATTGGTGATGCTGAAGTGATGGTACAAGCATATCTCTAGGAGTTGCTGCCCATTCTCATTCATCTTCCCAATGCCAAACTTGCCAAGACAGGAAAATCAAGAGTCATGGTCAGCACCCACCCTAGCATTGATGTCTCCCAGTAATATAAATTTCTCTTGGAAAATCTGTCAATAAGCAAGTTTAATTCATTGTAGAACTCATCCTTGGTATCTGCAGTCACACTTAGTGTGGGAGCATAAACACTGATCAGATTGACAGGCCATATTGTGGTGTGGAGGCAGAGGGATAAGTCTTCTGTTTCCTTGTTGGCAGTATTCCCAGAAGAGAGTTCCTGATGGAAAATCCAGCATCAAACTCTCTAGCTTTGTTAGCGCTCTTTCCCCGCTTGAAGAACATGTTTTCTTCTCTGAGGAACCTGGAATCTGGTAGCCGTGTTTCCTGTAGTGTGGCAATGTCGACCTGAAGTCTTGCAAGTTCATCATTGATGAATGAAGTCTTTCGAACATCGCTGATTGCCTGGGTTTCTTAGAGTCCAATCAGCAAGATATAGATATTCCAGGTACCTAGCTTAAGGATTGGAGATTTCTTTGTTGGTTTTCATTTGTTATTTCTTGGTTCAGTAGTTGCAGTCTGCTTTGTCAGGTACTTGTGTACCTTAGACCCTATGCACCCAGTAAGGCAGATGAACTGGGGCAGGATGGTACCTTATTGTCTGGGGGCTGCCCAGCTTGAGGCAGGTGGTAGCTTTCCAGTGAGACATGTTGGTCTCTCCCACCATTGGAAGCAACCTCTGGCATCTGACTATGCCAATCGAGCAATGACTTATAACCGGTAAACTGTTGCTTTCAGTGTTTTGTCAACACTGTGAAGTGAAGCTGGAGTGTCCTCTCCAGGGAGCAATCCTGGGTAAGGTGATATAGAGAATCAGTTATTGCCCATGCAGCTGAATCCCTCTCTCCATGCAGTTAATGGGTCCAAGGGAAAGGACAATTCAATATGTCATGACACCAGCAGTGTCGCAGGAGTTGCCCAGATGACACTGAAAACAATGCTAAGTCACCTTAGGGACTACATTTCAGGATTTGCTTTTAGGATTTATTTCCTTAGCATTTTCCATGATGGGGTATAGTCACAAGGCAGCAAAAGCTTGAAGTCAGAGTTTACCTTCTCCTAGATGGGCAGCCACCCAATGTAATGAGCCCCATCTGCCTGAAACCTCTGGTTTTTAGGTGCCAGAGAACTCGCCTGTCATCGTTTCTCCATTCTGTTTAAACAGGTTCCGCCAGGCTTAGTTAAGCCACTCATGAAGGCTTGGAGCTGGATTTGGTTGTCAGAGGCTCTATCAGATGCAAACCATTGATGGTTTTCCAATGGAAGTGGGTGCCTCGCACATCCAATCTAGCAATAACAACTCTTAGAACCCTATATGTATACAGCATGACAAAACATCCCGTGGTCAAGATACATGTAAAAGCATAACCAAATCCAGTTAAAGATCAAATAACAGTAACAATGAGTTTAGTTGTAAGGGAGTAGAAACACAAACATAATATTATCATGAACAGATTGTCAAGAAATGTATAAAGCACAAAATGCAAACCAAGTCAGTGAAGTGTAAAATACAGAGAGAGAGTAGTGACCAGCAAGAGGCATCCCTCACCATGTTCATGACTTGAAATTATAAGTACACAAACAGCATGCAAGAAACAAATATGGTAATGAGTGAAATGCAAATTGTAATTCAGCACTCAAGTTTGAAATATAGGTCATGATAGTAAACTACTGTGATGATGGTGTAGTATTCATCAAGATGCATCCCTCAATAAGATTTGTGATTCTGTGAATAACAGTATGCATACATTGTGCATAAAATCTTGACCTAAATGCAAAAATTTGACCAAGAGTATTTAACTCAAGTCCATGTACAAAGTTATCTCCCTTAACCCCGTCATCAAAGAGTAAATGCTACAAAACCCATACCAAACTGGTTGCTAGAACATAAGAACAAAGAATGGTCAAGATGTGGTGTGTGTGTGATTTGGATTTTTAATGTAGCTTTAAAAATAATTCAGTCATTATCACTACAATGTCTGCAGTGTGACAGTTCATAGTGATGTCTAGTTTATAGTGATGCCTAGCACTGGGGCATCATGCTCAAGACAAATTGTAGCATGATGTCCATCCCAGTCACATTATCCTGACTGACACCAAGCTGACCAGTGCTAATACTTACCTCTTAATTCTGAGTGCCAAGCAAGGTAGCTTTTGGTATTATTTTTGTAAGTCTTTGGTACGACTCCTCCCGCATCCAAAGCTAATGCTCTAACCATTAGGCCACCAGAGTGGTCATCAAGATGCAGTAAGATATCTGTATATATTTATATATATATTTATATTTATATATTAAATAATATTTATATGTTTCGTATTTTTTGCATACTGATACTGACACCTATAGTGCCAGTGCAGATGTTAGAGACAGAATAATAACTCTCCTCATTATTGTAGATGTATTTTTAAATAACAAAATTGCCCTAATATCTTATGTTATGTGAACCCTTTAAATCAAATGTAACATGGAGTATGAGAAGATAAAAGAAAAGGTTAAGATGCTAAAATTCTCTAAAAAGTATTCAAAATAAAAAACTAGAGAATACATAAAAATATCATTTAAATGTTGGTTCACTAATTCATAGAAAAGTGGCATTCTTCTAAAAATTCTCTCATAATACATACTCACAAAACTTCTTAAATTTCACATTAAAAGATGTCTTTCTAACATGGGTACAGGTTGATACAATCAATAAAAATTGTATTTCTCTGTCAGCAAACACTGGCAAGAGCGCACTCTGGTTGCAGTTCACTCTTCAAGAGGTGTGTGCAATTCAGGTAGGTGTACCCAAATTATAGTATGATCACAAAATCCCTACCAATTGTTGGGGCAAATACCAGTACAATATTATTTTGTAAACCGACTTTCTTACACCCCTGTTGGTCTCAAGAATCAAGATAAGGCTCTTGGCATTGCTTACATTCCCAATCAAAATGAGCGACTCATTCACAACTGCTTAGCAATCTTTCTTCCTTCTTGAAGGCATGGCATTCTTGCAGAGAACATCAAAGTTGCTGCTTTGGCAACCCTCTTTAAGATTTTGTTTGCAAACACAGGATCTGTTACATGAGGCTGGAATGGAGATGTAGCAATTGACAACCAATACATCCTGTTTTCCCAAGCTTGGTTGAAGATGCCAAAATTTGAAGAGAGATTTTGATGCATCTGTCAGTAGCAATTAAGCAGGATTGGGCACATACATCAAAGAGTGAGAATATATCTTATTCTCCTAGTAGAACTGGGCATCTGGAAAGATACTTACTAAACAGTAAATTGTGGATGCTCAATTTTAAAGTGGCTATATCAGCTTCCAATAATAACACACCTATATAATTAAGTACTGCATAAGGTATCATTGCTCTACTTAATTTAGATACAAGCTGATTAGACCTGTCATGGCTGTAAATAAACTACAGCATAACCTCTTTTAACCAGCCACCTGCAAAATAGGTAAGGGTGACAAACATGCTGAAGAGAAGCAAAATATAAAGATGACTTCAATGAATAAGTAGAATGGTAAATATTTCATAAACATAATATACCTCTGCCTCTCCCAAATCTCATCCCTACCCACAAAAAGGAGATAGTCTATAGTCAGAAAAGTGCCCAACTCTCAAAGTATGCAATTATTAGTCAACGTCCATATCTTCTTTTTTTGATGACCATAACATAGATTTTTAGGTCTTAAGAGCAGATGTCAGGGACATAGTAGGTCCAGAAAGAAAATGGTTTCTGTACAGCAATATCAGTTACAGACAATACCTGACAAGAATTCCTCCTTCCTCAATCCTTTTTCAGACTTTCTAACATTCAACTGGTTTCGATTTTTCCCTTTTAAAATAAAAGACATATATACTTCCTGAGAAATCCAAAAAACTGATGTGCCCAAACAACCAGCTTGCCAAAACTAATAGTGGAATGAACAACAACATGAAATGACAATTTTTGCCAAGTTTAAAAACCAAAACCAAAATGGAACCAAAGCAACCTAATTAAATCCTTATTTTGGCTTGTATTTATTCTGTAATGAATAATGTAATAATGTAATAATGTAATGATGTAATGATGGTTATATGACTGTTAGATGCTTAATGTACAGCATGATCTCATGTATAACACCATGCTCTGGTAGAACATGAATTTACAGATGATGATGGGGATGTCACTCAACATTTTCATACACATATTTTTCTCATAAGTGAAAAACTTGTCTTGTACCTAAAAGTATGAAAAATGATGTGTAATTATTTTAATATTATTATGAGGAAGAGATCATATATGAATTCGATATAAGATGATCATGAAATTATATATATTCTTTTTTCTTTCTTTCTCAAACACACAAAAATATTATTTTCTTTGTTCCTAAAAGTACAGAAAATGAAGTGTAAAATTTTTCTCAGGGATTATGCTGGGCATCACCACAGTTCCCTTTTATTTTCTGATATTATTGGCTGTTTGAAGAACAAATGTATAGATGTAAATTCAACGGTGAATGTATAGACAATACACATCCCTCCAAGGTATATGCATAATTAATGCTATGAAAAATATCCACTTATTAAGCTACTAACCTGGTTAACATAACAAAATCTATGTGGATTAGAACCAGAATACATATACAGTCTGCATGCTTGCACTAGCAGTTCAACAATCCATGAACTGTTAGGCATTCAGTTCAGAGAAGGACTGTTATCAATGCAATCATGTTCCATCAAAAATGTAATTAATAGAGCATGAAAATATATGAATACTTCAGAAATACTCATAGAAAACAGAAAAACGCACATTCACATAAACACACATGTAAGTATATTGTTGGTGTAAAATGCAATTAGGGGCCTCGAGTGGCCGCGTGGTCTAAAGCGCTCTCTAATACAGATCACTGACAATTCACCTGTCTGTGTGGGTTTGAGTCTAATGTGGGTATGTGAGAAAACTTGCCAGTAGATTCTGGTGGGTTGGTGGTTCTTTCCAGAGGTTTTCCCAGGTTCATCCTCCACCAATAATACTGGCCGCCATGTATAGCCTATTGTGTGCTGAAAAATGGCGTTAAACCCTACAACAACAACAATTAACTGCAATTCCTCAATTCCCAATGTAAAACATAAGACATCCCTATAAATAATTTTTCCTTCTATTTTTTTCAGCCTCTACTGATAAAATTTATAAAATATCAAAGACCCATAATGCAGTGGATTGACTTTTATCTCTCCTTTCCATTTTGGGCCTTTGAAACCTTGTAAGAATAATCTCTCTTTTTGAATCAGATATTCTGATACCACAGGATTTCCACATCAAAAATAATACTACAGACTACCAAAAAATCATAAACATGGGCAGGGTTCAAACTTGGTGCTAGCAAGCTATCAATTAGCTAGTGACGATTCTAATATTGTTGAAAGATATGTGAAGCTTTACTTTATAGATGTTTTAGAAGTGAGTTTATTTTTTTATTTTAAAATCTGAAATGTGTTTCTGGACATGGGAAAAAGTACTAATTTTTGCTACTTTAAAATAGTAAAACTATCAATATACTGTAAGACTGAAAAATGTTAATTTCAATCTCAGCATCATGGAACTTATCAAATTGTCAAGTTGAATGAATAACATGAAAAAAATATGCATTTACACTGGTGAAAAAATGTGTCTATCCATAAATCATGAAGCCAATTTTTCCAGATTAGAAGCATTTAACATGTTTGATTAAAATGAGGCACATGAACTAGACAGTATTTCATTGCCTTAATTTTAATTTTCATGCAGAAGAAATAAAATGTGACAGTACAATAGCTGGTTACTGCCATTGTAACATGTATAGATCTGGCTGATTCGATCTAAAACAAAAATGATATCTGTAAGTGTTGGGACACTGAAAAAGGTTATATGTTTTTAAATGCATATTATTAATGTTTGCATCCCAAGACTTAATGTTCATTACAGTAATAACAAAATAGAGGTACCGTAATAGAAAGAGCAATTCCCATGAATAGCTTGACCAAAATTACATTTATTATTCCAAACTAAAGGCTACAAAATCTGCTGAAGTGAATTAATTGATAATTAAATATTTACCTTTTCCTTGTTTTCTAACTTCTTGCAACAGAGAGAGGTTATTATGTCAAAGTAATTTACACAATATTTATTCATTGTTACATGTCACTTCATCAGAAACTCTGTTATGACCCTAGCAGCCTCAATATCAGGCAATTTGAATTTTTTTAAAATTTCTGACCTGCACTGGCTAAATCATTAGCGTGCCAGACTCACAAGCAGAAGGGCACATTGTCAAATCCTGTCCAGACTAGGTTATCTTATCTGAACCGCCATTTAGTTTCTCTGGGTAGGATACGTTACTTAAGTTTCCCTGCAAGATATAGCCTTTGAAGTCTTGATGTGCTGTTAAACATAACTTGATCAGTCTGAAAAACCTCCAAATACCAATAGATGCACCATTTCATTTGTAAATCGAACACACCTTTAATCCAAAATATTCCATGTAATACTTTTCCTTTAAAAAAGATACATTAAATATTTATATGTACTGTATGTTATTTATAAACTACTCTACAGAAAAGCAGCAGTTCCTTATACTGTGGATAATTGACAAATAAAAACTCCTAAAATGCCCTTTATGCAGTTTTAGTCAAAAATAAATAAGAAACTTTTGCAATGACGCTGATGGCCAGACCTTTTTTTAAATATTCTTCCAAAAAGTTTGACACTAGATGGCCAACTTTGATTATCATATATCAAGGGATATTATTACAAGATGCCAAATTTTGGCACTTCCAATCTTACAAAATTTTTGCAAAGGTTTAGGGTTACACTGCTCTCTGATAGGTGTTATCACTAATTATATACCGTTATTTAACTTTTTATAAAATTTTCATCGATGCTTTATTTTTGAAAAGAAATGGCAGACTGACTACAAATACAAGATTAAATTAAAAGCCCTGAAAATATACTCTTTGATATACTACATGGTCTTTGACATTTGTAACATCCATGTTAACTGTGTTGCATGTTTTAGAAGCAGGCTTTGGCATTTCATCTATCTTAAATGTGCTGAATGTTTTAGTCAGGGGCTTTCACATTTCCTCCATCTTAAATGTGCTGAATGTTTTAGTCAGGGGCTTTCACATTTCCTCCGTCTTAAATGTGCTGAATGTTTTAGTCAGGGGCTTTCACATTTCCTCCGTCTTAAATGTGCTGAATGTTTTAGTCAGGGGCTTTCACATTTCCTCCATCTTAAATGTGCTGAATGTTTTAGTCAGGGGCTTTCACATTTCCTCCGTCTTAAATGTGCTGAATGTTTTAGTCAGGGGCTTTCACATTTCCTCCGTCTTAAATGTGCTGAATGTTTAAGTCAGGGGCTTTCACATTTCCTCCATCTTAAATGTGCTGCATGGTTTTGTAGCAGGCTTTGATATTTCCTCCATCTTAAATGTGCTTCATTGTATTGGTTTAGTGTGAGGCTCTGGCTTTTTCTCCATGTTAAATAAATTGCATGATTTAGTACAAGTTTTTTGCATTTCCTCAGTATTAAATGGATGACAAAAATCATTTATAATCAATTATGGAATGTCAAGTACATGGTCATTGAATTTGTTTTTATTAATTAGCACTCAATTGTTTGAATGGCAATTTGTGAGTCCATTCAGTGCTAATTCACCTTTAAGTTACCAGGTACTATCTAGCCCACAAGTCCATTCAGAACTAATTCACCCTTAAAATGCCAGGCACAATCTAACCCACAAGTCCATTCAAAACTAATTCACCCTTAAAATGCCAGGCACAATCTAACCCACAAGTCCATTCAGAACTAATTCACCCTTAAAATGCCAGGTACAATCTAACCCACAAGTCCATTCAGAACTAATTCACCCTTAAAATGCCAGGTACAATCTAACCCACAAGTCCATTCAGAACTAATTCACCCTTAAAGTGCCAGGTACAATCTAACCCACAAGTCCATTCAAAACTAATTCACCCTTAAAGTGCCAGGTACAATCTAACCCACAAGTCCATTCAAAACTAATTCACCCTTAAAATGCCAGGCACAATCTAACCCACAAGTCCATTCAGAACTAATTCACCCTTAAAGTGCCAGGTACAATCTAACCCACAAGTCCATTCAGAACTAATTCACCCTTAAAGTGCCAGGTACAATCTAACCCACAAGTCCATTCACAGCTACTTCACCTTTAAAGTGCCAGGTACATTTACAATCTAACCCATAAGTCCATTCAGAGCTAATTCACCCGTAAGTTACCAGGTATAGGTAGTCTAATCCAACAAAGAGATTGTACAAATTCATCCGACCAAGGGGGACCAGAATACTATGAACACATGGAAACAAAGAGAATTATTTAAAGAGCAGATATGAATCATATCTGAAATATCCAGACGTTTCAAGATAAGTGTTATGTAAGACACACTCAAAATCCACTCCTTTATACAAATAAACATACTTTCTCCAAACAAGACTTTTCAATAAAAAAAATAGTCTCCTCATGAGTGCTCATGCATCAATCACTCCATTATCTACATCAAGGCACTTAATCATCATTTGCGTTGAGTAATTTGGAACTTAACTGTTTTTAACATATTTCTTAATACCTTGTTTTCAATTTACATGTGCAGCAATTCTGATAAGAAGCATATCTGAGAAACAAGGCCATTCAAGTTTGTACAAATGATGCTAATTCAATATAACTTCATAGGAAATTTATTGAAGTACAAATCAAAAAGTATACAGTCTATTAAACATTAACAAAGATAGACCTATTTAGCAAGCTTAATTTTAAGATGTACAAAAACTAATTACTGTGGTTAACAGTTTTTTGAAACTAATATATATATCAGCAATTAATGTGGTAAGCATAAATATACCCCAACACATCCCTCCTGCATGATGAAGATGAATCTATACTTTTAAAAAAGCAGATAATGCTACTGAAAATAGTGTGACTAGAATGACCAGACAAAATGGATAACTTCTAGTGACAACCATAATATGTATTATGTTTCACAGCAATCCACTGAAACCTGCATAAGTACAGTGGGACCCCACTATAACACGCCCCGTTATAACACGAATTCGGATATAACATGGTCGTGGCATGGCTCCCGAAATTTCAGGTAATTTATTACAGGTATTTTTCTAAAAGACCAAAAAAAAAATCTTTTAAGTATGCAAAATTAAATACGTCAAGAGTTTAATTATCATTCTCATGCTCGTCTAACAAGTGCAAAAAAAACCGTGTAGAAAATGTATTATCATTTTGGGGAGGAAATCGCACACAAAATCGAATATAAAATAATTGTTGTATGGCTCCTAAAATTTCAAAAATTAACAAATTTCTTCCAGTTTTGTGCTAAATTAAACATCGGAAATACGAACCAATTGCTGGGCCTACTGAGAACTTTGAACTTTGTTTATTGTTGAAAAATGACAGCTCATAAGTGTCAAAATTATTATTACTGATCTCTGAGCAATGAAGCCATCATGTCTACTTTGTGTTTGTCTTGAATGCATTACAAATACAATCGTTGCTCTAATAATCTCCGATATATGTTCTCTTAATTTCATACACAACTAAGCAACAGCCAATGCAGGGGTTGATAAAAGATTCTCACCAGAATGTATAAATCAATTAATTTATGTACATTGTTTATCATCAAAGTGAACTGCCAAGTTAAACTTGTTCAGATCAAGGGGAAACGATTTATACAGCATCAAAGAAATAAAAGCCGCCAACATGTGTGCGTGGCTTGGCGGTGTTGTTTTATGCAATCTGTTGACTAGTAAATTTGAATTCTGCAACTGAGAACTATAATTGACTTTGCCAAGAGCAAATGTGACATTAGCAGAAAACAGCTACAAATCAGAGTTTTTCAAAAAATAATAACTATTGACAGATGAGAAATGTAATGGTATAAAATGTATACGACACAGAGGTCTTGGAAATGCTTAATTATGCATATTTGAATGCAAATATTTGATCTGGGACACATAAATCACTCCATGCAGGAGTCCTCGGTACGCATGCAAATAGCTTGGAGACAAAGTTAGTGTTGATTACTTTATCATTTTAGCTGTGCTGATATTTACAGTGACATAATTCAGTGGTTAAAATACAGACAGTTCTGCCTGCTGTATTTATTAGAGTACATCAAAAGAACATGACCCAATAGCTGGGAAGCAAGTTCAAAGAACTTTGACTAGCAGCTTGGGTGGGAAAATGTGCTGAAATTTACAATGACTGAATTCAGAGACAGAAAGATCCTAAGATGTACATGTAGTTATTATAAAAATACACTTTAGCTTCCATTATTTAATCTACGGACATGTACTATTTCATCATTCATTATGTACACCCGTTACGTAATTTTTGTTATTTTCTTTTCATTGAATTCAGTCACATAATGATCTGTGACAAAATTATTGAATATTTTACATCCTTGTGTGGATGTTTTTGATGGAAATATTTGTATTATGGATTCAATGTATGTTACAAGATTCGCTGGTGAGTACATGGTGTTGATACTCTTTTCATGCAATAGATTATACATGTATATATAAATTAGACACGTGTATGTACCAATGCATGGCTCTGTGAATAAAGTAATATATTATATCTGCAATTTCTGTTACCACAGCAAATGTTTTTCTCATTTCTCATAAATATTGATCAAAAATGGTAATTGTGCCATGCATTTTCACACCCGTCTTTATGTACACCCCCCCCCCCCAAATTAAATCCAAAAATGTATTGATATTGTACATGGTTGCTTATAACATGGTTCGGTTCATAACACGGTCGGATTCTATGGCTCCCAACTACCATGTTATAGTGGGGTCCCACTGTATATGGATGCATAGAATTCTGTTATACAGTCAGCCAAAACTAAAAGGTCATTAACTCTTACATAAATCATGGCAGCAAATAATTTTGTTTAACTCTGCATAATGACCGCATTAAAATATATTGTAATGTCCCAAGCTTTACTTTACCACAAGGTCAGCATTGAGTTGGATGTCAACTGTGGATTTTAATCACAAGACAGGAAGCTTTGACTAGATGTCAACTTGGGATTTTAATTACAAGACAGGAAAGCTATTTAAATCTCAACAATTTAATAAATGCTAGTAATGGTAAATAACTGTGATAAATGCATGAACAGATCAAGAATGAAATTGCAATGTTTCAGTTGAAACTCTGAAACAGGTCCAAATGAATCGGTGGCAACTAAAATTCTTTCTTTGCATAAATGTGTGGCTCAGTGGGAAGTTAAGAAAGTACACAATAAAATTATTACCGGTAATGTATTTCTCAGGAAAGAGTACAAGAAGAAACAAATTGAATTATAAAACACATAAAAAATGATACTACATGAATGTGTTTCCCAGTATAAGTATAGAATTGATGAAGTCCAGAATGCATTAATGTTTTGAAACAGAATTTTTGAATTGTTTTTATTTTTTATAGCAAACTAAATGTCACGTTAATATATTATGCAAATGATGAATACTCTCTAAAGGAATATTATAATGAATGCTTACTTCTATACATGTTTAGTTAGTTGCCATAGTAACAGTACTGATATTTTAATGTATTTATCTATCTGAATTTCCAGAAATTGTATAACAGCAAAATAGGATATTTTATTTTGTCACTCAAGTCAACACAGATGAATGCAATCAGTTAAATAACGCTACTGTTATATAGCAATCTTAATTCTAGCGAAGCTTTAATCGTCATCACTGAAAAATATAATGTAAGTTTATTTCATATCATTTGGAATTTTATATTGTGTAATTCTTTAGTTTGCTATACTATAAAGCAATTTCAATTGTAAGTATTATGCAGTTGTATTAGCTCTCTTTTTTATGTATACACTGCTCTAATAGTACTCCTTTTAGACATAGATATTCTTTGCTGGTTAGACTTCCAGAATGGCACATGCCTGGTATTAATACTCTTGAGACCCATTGGTCTTACACAGAGATTTATGAGAAAAACCTTGGTCATAAGTGAGTGAGAGAAACACAGTATTAGTTTGAATGATACTTAAAAACACTTGCGCAAGTAATTTGGCAATTACTAATTACTCTGTTTGGCTACTTGATGTGACAATATTCACATCAGAACTTAACTCGCTATCTCCAAAAATGAATATGCTACAATAAATAATGTAAGAGGACTTAAAAGAACACCATAACACAAAGTTCCAAAAAATCAATTTGGACCTTACATTTACAATGGGAGACAAACCCGTATCAAGTAGTCGCAATCACCCAAATTAACAATATATTTATAATCTAAAATCACTTAAAATGATATTAAAATATTTGTAAAGTTATTTTGTAAACTCGTTTATGTCTTCACATAGGTATCAAAATATATCCCATATTGTTGACCATAGATAAAGACAATGTGAATCACTGAAATTTAATATTTAATGCTGAGACCTGAAAATTAATTTTAAGGAGCCACACACTACTTATATTTTATAACACCAGAATTTATCACATGTACCAAGATTCATAGCAATCAATACAAAAAAAATGATGAACTTCTTACATTTTATAACACCAGAATTTATCACACATACCATGATTCATTGCAATCAATACAAACAAAATTATGAACTACTTAAATTTCATAACACCAGAATTTATCACACATACCAAGATTCATAGCAATCAATACAAAAAAAAAATTGACAAATTACTTATATTTTATAACACCAGACTTTATCACATGTACCAAGATTCATAGCAATCAATACAAAAAAAAATGATGAACTACTTATATTTTATAACACCAGAATTTATCACATGTACCAAGATTCATAGCAATCAATACAAAAAAATGATGAACTACTCATATTTTATAACACCAGAATTTATCACATGTACCAAGATTCATATCAATCAATACAAAAAAAATGATGAACTAGTCATATTTTATAACACCAGAATTTATCACATGTACCAAGATTCATATCAATCAATACAAAAAAAATGATGAACTACTTATATTTTATAACACCAGAATTTATCACACATACCAAGATTCATAGCAATCAATAATAAAAAAAATTGACAAATTACTTATATTTTATAACACCAGACTTTATGACATGTACCAAGATTCATATCAATCAATAGAATAAAAATGATGAACTACTTATATTTTATAGCACCAGACTTTATCACATGTACCAAGATTCATAGCAATCAATACCAAAAAAATGATGAACTTCTTATATTTTATAACACCAGAATTTATCACATGTACCAAGATTTATAGCAATCAATACAAAAAAAATGATGAACTACTTATATTTTATAACACCAGAATTTATCACACATACCAAGATTCATAGCAATCAATAAAAAAAATGATGAACTTCTTATATTTTATAACACCAGAATTTATCACATGTACCAAGATTCATAGCAAACAATACCAAAAAAAATGATGAACTTCTTATATTTTATAACACCAGAATTTATCGCATGTACCAAGATTCACAGCAATCAATACAAAAAAAATGATGAACTTCTTATATTTTATAACACCAGAATTTATCACATGTACCAAGATTCATAGCAATCAATACAAAAAAAACGATGAACTACTTATATTTTATAACACCAGAATTTATCACATGTACCAAGATTCATAGCAATCAATAATAAAAAAAATTGACAAATTACTTATATTTTATAACACCAGAATTTATCACATGTACCAAGATTTATAGCAATCAACACAAAAAAAATGATGGACTACTTATATTTTATAACACCAGAATTTATCACATGTACCAAGATTCATATCAATCAATACAAAAAAAATGATGAACTACTTATATTTTATAACACCAGTATTTCTCACACGTACCAAGATTCATAGCAATCAAAACAAAAAAATGATGAACTACTTATATTTTATAACACCAGAATTTATCACACACACCAAGATTCATAGCAATCAATACAAAAAAATGATGAACTACTTATATTTTATAACACCAGAATTTATCACATGTACCAAGATTTATAGCAATCAATACAAAAAATATGATGAGCTACTTATATTTTATAACACCAGAATTTATCACACATACCAAGATTCATAGCAATCAATACAAAAAAAACGATGAACTACTTATATTTTATAACACCAGAATTTATCACATGTACCAAGATTCATAGCAATCAATAATAAAAAAAATTGACAAATTACTTATATTTTATAACACCAGAATTTATCACATGTACCAAGATTTATAGCAATCAACACAAAAAAAATGATGGACTACTTATATTTTAGAACACCAGAATTTATCACATGTACCAAGATTCATATCAATCAATACAAAAAAAATGATGAACTACTTATATTTTATAACACCAGTATTTCTCACACGTACCAAGATTCATAGCAATCAAAACAAAAAAATGATGAACTACTTATATTTTATAACACCAGAATTTATCACACACACCAAGATTCATAGCAATCAATACAAAAAAATGATGAACTACTTATATTTTATAACACCAGAATTTATCACATGTACCAAGATTTATAGCAATCAATACAAAAAATATGATGAGCTACTTATATTTTATAACACCAGAATTTATCACACATACCAAGATTCATAGCAATCAATACAAAAAAAAATGATGAACTACTTATATTTTATAACACCAGAATTTCTCACACGTACCAAGATTCATAGCAATCAATACAAAGAAAATGATGAACTACTTATATTTTATAACACCAGAATTTATCACATGTACCAAGATTCATATCAATCGATACAAAAAAAATGATGAACTACTTATATTTTATAACACCAGAATTTCTCACACGTACCAAGATTCATAGCAATCAATACAAAAAAAAATGATGAACTACTCATATTTTATAACCAGAATTTATCACATGTACCAAGATTCATAGCAATCAATACACAAAAAATGATGAACTACTTATATTTTATAACACCAGAATTTATCACACATACCAAGATTCATAGCAATCAATAAAAAAAATGATGAACTTCTTATATTTTATAACACCAGAATTTATCACATGTACCAAGATTCATAGCAAACAATACCAAAAAAAATGATGAACTTCTTATATTTTATAACACCAGAATTTATCGCATGTACCAAGATTCATAGCAATCAATACAAAAAAAAATGATGAACTTCTTATATTTTATAACACCAGAATTTATCACATGTACCAAGATTCATAGCAATCAATACAAAAAAAACGATGAACTACTTATATTTTATAACACCAGAATTTATCACATGTACCAAGATTCATAGCAATCAATAATAAAAAAAATTGACAAATTACTTATATTTTATAACACCAGAATTTATCACATGTACCAAGATTTATAGCAATCAACACAAAAAAAATGATGGACTAATTATATTTTATAACACCAGAATTTATCTCATGTATCAAGATTCATATCAATCAATACAAAAAAAATGATGAACTACTTATATTTTATAACACCAGAATTTCTCACACGTACCAAGATTCATAGCAATCAATACAAAAAAAATGATGAACTACTTATATTTTATAACACCAGAATTTATCACATGTACCAAGATTCATAGCAATCAATACAAAAAAAATGATGAACTTCTTATATTTTATAACACCAATATTTATCACATGTACCAAGATTTATAGCAATCAATACAAAAAATATGATGAACTACTCATATTTTAAAACACCAGAATTTATCACATGTACCAAGATTCATATCAATCAATACACAAAAAATGATGAACTACTTATATTTTATAACACCAGAATTTATCACACATACCAAGATTCATAGCAATCAATAATAAAAAAAATTGACAAATTACTTATATTTTATAACACCAGACTTTATCGCATGTACCAAGATTCATATCAATCAATACAAAAAATGATGAACTACTTATATTTTACAACACCAGAATTTATCACATGTACCAAGATTCATATTAATCAATACAAAAAAAATGATGAACTACTTATATTTTATAACACCAGAATTTATCACATGTACCAAGATTCATATCAATCAATACAAAAAAATGATGAACTACTCATATTTTAAAACACCAGAATTTATCACATGTACCAAGATTCATATCAATCAATACAAAAAAAATGATGAACTTCTTATATTTTATAACACCAGAATTTATCACACATACCAAGATTCATAGCAATCAATAATAAAAAAAAATTGACAAATTACTTATATTTTATAACACCAGAATTTATCACATGTACCAAGATTCATAGCAATCAATACAAAAAAATGAACTTCTTATATTTTATTACACCAGAATTTATCATATGTATCAAGATTCATAGCAATCAATACCAAAAAATTATGAACTTCTTATATTTTATAACACCAGAATTTATCACATACCAAGATTCATAGCAATCAATAATAAAAAATATTGACAAATTACTTATATTTTATAACACCAGAATTTATCACATGTACCAAGATTCATAGCAATCAATACAAAAAAAATGATGAACTTCTTATATTTTATAACACCAGATTTTATCACATGTACCAAGATTCATAGCAATCAATACAAAAAATATGATGAACTACTTATATTTTATAACACCAGAATTTATCACACATACCAAGATTCATAGCAATCAATAAAAAAAATGATGAACTTCTTATATTTTATAACACCAGAATTTATCACATGTACCAAGATTCATAGCAAACAATACCAAAAAAAATGATGAACTTCTTATATTTTATAACACCAGAATTTATCGCATGTACCAAGATTCACAGCAATCAATACAAAAAAAATGATGAACTTCTTATATTTTATAACACCAGAATTTATCACATGTACCAAGATTCATAGCAATCAATACAAAAAAAACGATGAACTACTTATATTTAATAACACCAGAATTTATCACATGTACCAAGATTCATAGCAATCAATAATAAAAAAAATTGACAAATTACTTATATTTTATAACACCAGAATTTATCACATGTACCAAGATTTATAGCAATCAACACAAAAAAAATGATGGACTACTTATATTTTATAACACCAGAATTTATCACATGTACCAAGATTCATATCAATCAATACAAAAAAAATGATGAACTACTTATATTTTATAACACCAGTATTTCTCACACGTACCAAGATTCATAGCAATCAATACAAAAAAATGATGAACTACTTATATTTTATAACACCAGAATTTATCACACACACCAAGATTCATAGCAATCAATACAAAAAAATGATGAACTACTTATATT
Organism: Unio delphinus; assembly: GCA_029339505.1. Classification (NCBI taxonomy): domain Eukaryota; kingdom Metazoa; phylum Mollusca; class Bivalvia; order Unionida; family Unionidae; genus Unio; species Unio delphinus. Next base: position 935,538 of record JAQISU010000191.1, read on the forward strand.
TTATAACACCAGAATTTATCACATGTACCAAGATTTATAGCAATCAATACAAAAAATATGATGAGCTACTTATATTTTATAACACCAGAATTTATCACACATACCAAGATTCATAGCAATCAATACAAAAAAAAATGATGAACTACTTATATTTTATAACACCAGAATTTCTCACACGTACCAAGATTCATAGCAATCAATACAAAGAAAATGATGAACTACTTATATTTTATAACACCAGAATTTATCACATGTACCAAGATTCATATCAATCGATACAAAAAAAATGATGAACTACTTATATTTTATAACACCAGAATTTCTCACACGTACCAAGATTCATAGCAATCAATACAAAAAAAAATGATGAACTACTCATATTTTATAACCAGAATTTATCACATGTACCAAGATTCATAGCAATCAATACACAAAAAATGATGAACTACTTATATTTTATAACACCAGAATTTATCACACATACCAAGATTCATAGCAATCAATAAAAAAAATGATGAACTTCTTATATTTTATAACACCAGAATTTATCACATGTACCAAGATTCATAGCAAACAATACCCAAAAAAATGATGAACTTCTTATATTTTATAACACCAGAATTTATCGCATGTACCAAGATTCATAGCAATCAATACAAAAAAAAATGATGAACTTCTTATATTTTATAACACCAGAATTTATCACATGTACCAAGATTCATAGCAATCAATACAAAAAAAACGATGAACTACTTATATTTTATAACACCAGAATTTATCACATGTACCAAGATTCATAGCAATCAATAATAAAAAAAATTGACAAATTACTTATATTTTATAACACCAGAATTTATCACATGTACCAAGATTTATAGCAATCAACACAAAAAAAATGATGGACTAATTATATTTTATAACACCAGAATTTATCTCATGTATCAAGATTCATATCAATCAATACAAAAAAAATGATGAACTACTTATATTTTATAACACCAGAATTTCTCACACGTACCAAGATTCATAGCAATCAATACAAAAAAAATGATGAACTACTTATATTTTATAACACCAGAATTTATCACATGTACCAAGATTCATAGCAATCAATACAAAAAAAATGATGAACTTCTTATATTTTATAACACCAATATTTATCACATGTACCAAGATTTATAGCAATCAATACAAAAAATATGATGAACTACTCATATTTTAAAACACCAGAATTTATCACATGTACCAAGATTCATATCAATCAATACAAAAAAAATGATGAACTACTTATATTTTATAACACCAGAATTTCTCACACGTACCAAGATTCATAGCAATCAATACAAAAAAAAATGATGAACTACTCATATTTTATAACCAGAATTTATCACATGTACCAAGATTCATAGCAATCAATACACAAAAAATGATGAACTACTTATATTTTATAACACCAGAATTTATCACACATACCAAGATTCATAGCAATCAATAAAAAAAATGATGAACTTCTTATATTTTATAACACCAGAATTTATCACATGTACCAAGATTCATAGCAAACAATACCAAAAAAAATGATGAACTTCTTATATTTTATAACACCAGAATTTATCGCATGTACCAAGATTCATAGCAATCAATACAAAAAAAAATGATGAACTTCTTATATTTTATAACACCAGAATTTATCACATGTACCAAGATTCATAGCAATCAATACAAAAAAAACGATGAACTACTTATATTTTATAACACCAGAATTTATCACATGTACCAAGATTCATAGCAATCAATAATAAAAAAAATTGACAAATTACTTATATTTTATAACACCAGAATTTATCACATGTACCAAGATTTATAGCAATCAACACAAAAAAAATGATGGACTAATTATATTTTATAACACCAGAATTTATCTCATGTATCAAGATTCATATCAATCAATACAAAAAAAATGATGAACTACTTATATTTTATAACACCAGAATTTCTCACACGTACCAAGATTCATAGCAATCAATACAAAAAAAATGATGAACTACTTATATTTTATAACACCAGAATTTATCACATGTACCAAGATTCATAGCAATCAATACAAAAAAAATGATGAACTTCTTATATTTTATAACACCAATATTTATCACATGTACCAAGATTTATAGCAATCAATACAAAAAATATGATGAACTACTCATATTTTAAAACACCAGAATTTATCACATGTACCAAGATTCATATCAATCAATACACAAAAAATGATGAACTACTTATATTTTATAACACCAGAATTTATCACACATACCAAGATTCATAGCAATCAATAATAAAAAAAATTGACAAATTACTTATATTTTATAACACCAGACTTTATCGCATGTACCAAGATTCATATCAATCAATACAAAAAATGATGAACTACTTATATTTTACAACACCAGAATTTATCACATGTACCAAGATTCATATTAATCAATACAAAAAAAATGATGAACTACTTATATTTTATAACACCAGAATTTATCACATGTACCAAGATTCATATCAATCAATACAAAAAAATGATGAACTACTCATATTTTAAAACACCAGAATTTATCACATGTACCAAGATTCATATCAATCAATACAAAAAAAATGATGAACTTCTTATATTTTATAACACCAGAATTTATCACACATACCAAGATTCATAGCAATCAATAATAAAAAAAAATTGACAAATTACTTATATTTTATAACACCAGAATTTATCACATGTACCAAGATTCATAGCAATCAATACAAAAAAATGAACTTCTTATATTTTATTACACCAGAATTTATCATATGTATCAAGATTCATAGCAATCAATACCAAAAAATTATGAACTTCTTATATTTTATAACACCAGAATTTATCACATACCAAGATTCATAGCAATCAATAATAAAAAATATTGACAAATTACTTATATTTTATAACACCAGAATTTATCACATGTACCAAGATTCATAGCAATCAATACAAAAAAAATGATGAACTTCTTATATTTTATAACACCAGATTTTATCACATGTACCAAGATTCATAGCAATCAATACAAAAAATATGATGAACTACTTATATTTTATAACACCAGAATTTATCACACATACCAAGATTCATAGCAATCAATAAAAAAAATGATGAACTTCTTATATTTTATAACACCAGAATTTATCACATGTACCAAGATTCATAGCAAACAATACCAAAAAAAATGATGAACTTCTTATATTTTATAACACCAGAATTTATCGCATGTACCAAGATTCACAGCAATCAATACAAAAAAAATGATGAACTTCTTATATTTTATAACACCAGAATTTATCACATGTACCAAGATTCATAGCAATCAATACAAAAAAAACGATGAACTACTTATATTTAATAACACCAGAATTTATCACATGTACCAAGATTCATAGCAATCAATAATAAAAAAAATTGACAAATTACTTATATTTTATAACACCAGAATTTATCACATGTACCAAGATTTATAGCAATCAACACAAAAAAAATGATGGACTACTTATATTTTATAACACCAGAATTTATCACATGTACCAAGATTCATATCAATCAATACAAAAAAAATGATGAACTACTTATATTTTATAACACCAGTATTTCTCACACGTACCAAGATTCATAGCAATCAATACAAAAAAATGATGAACTACTTATATTTTATAACACCAGAATTTATCACACACACCAAGATTCATAGCAATCAATACAAAAAAATGATGAACTACTTATATTTTATAACACCAGAATTTATCACATGTACCAAGATTTATAGCAATCAATACAAAAAATATGATGAGCTACTTATATTTTATAACACCAGAATTTATCACACATACCAAGATTCATAGCAATCAATACAAAAAAAAATGATGAACTACTTATATTTTATAACACCAGAATTTCTCACACGTACCAAGATTCATAGCAATCAATACAAAGAAAATGATGAACTACTTATATTTTATAACACCAGAATTTATCACATGTACCAAGATTCATATCAATCGATACAAAAAAAATGATGAACTACTTATATTTTATAACACCAGAATTTCTCACACGTACCAAGATTCATAGCAATCAATACAAAAAAAAATGATGAACTACTCATATTTTATAACCAGAATTTATCACATGTACCAAGATTCATAGCAATCAATACACAAAAAATGATGAACTACTTATATTTTATAACACCAGAATTTATCACACATACCAAGATTCATAGCAATCAATAAAAAAAATGATGAACTTCTTATATTTTATAACACCAGAATTTATCACATGTACCAAGATTCATAGCAAACAATACCCAAAAAAATGATGAACTTCTTATATTTTATAACACCAGAATTTATCGCATGTACCAAGATTCATAGCAATCAATACAAAAAAAAATGATGAACTTCTTATATTTTATAACACCAGAATTTATCACATGTACCAAGATTCATAGCAATCAATACAAAAAAAACGATGAACTACTTATATTTTATAACACCAGAATTTATCACATGTACCAAGATTCATAGCAATCAATAATAAAAAAAATTGACAAATTACTTATATTTTATAACACCAGAATTTATCACATGTACCAAGATTTATAGCAATCAACACAAAAAAAATGATGGACTAATTATATTTTATAACACCAGAATTTATCTCATGTATCAAGATTCATATCAATCAATACAAAAAAAATGATGAACTACTTATATTTTATAACACCAGAATTTCTCACACGTACCAAGATTCATAGCAATCAATACAAAAAAAATGATGAACTACTTATATTTTATAACACCAGAATTTATCACATGTACCAAGATTCATAGCAATCAATACAAAAAAAATGATGAACTTCTTATATTTTATAACACCAATATTTATCACATGTACCAAGATTTATAGCAATCAATACAAAAAATATGATGAACTACTCATATTTTAAAACACCAGAATTTATCACATGTACCAAGATTCATATCAATCAATACAAAAAAAATGATGAACTACTTATATTTTATAACACCAGAATTTATCACACATACCAAGATTCATAGCAATCAATACAAAACAAAATTGACAACTTACTTATATTTTATTACACCAGACTTTATCACATGTACCAAGATTCATAGCAATCAATACAAAAAAAAATGATGAACTACTTATATTTTATAACACCAGAATTTATCACATGTACCAAGATTCATATCAATCAATACAATAAAAATGATGAACTACTTATATTTTATAACACCAGAATTTATCACATGTACCAAGATTCATCTCAATCAATACAAAAAAATTATGAACTACTTATATTTTATAACACCAGAGTTTATCACACATACCAAGATTCATAGCAATCAATACAAAAAAATTATGAACTACTTATATTTTATAACACCAGAATTTATCACATGTACCAAGATTCACAGCAATCAATACAAAAAAAATGATGAACTACTTATATTTTATAGCACCAGAATTTATCACATGTACCAAGATTCACAGCAATCAATACAAAAAAAATGATGAACTTCTTATATTTTATAACACCAGAATTTATCACACATACCAAGATTCATAGCAATCAATACAAAAAAATTATGAACTACTTATATTTTATAACACCAGAATTTATCTCATGTACCAAGATTCATAGCAATCAATACAAAAAAAAATGATGAACTACTTATATTTTATAACACCAGAATTCCTCACACGTACCAAGATTCATAGCAATCAATACAAAGAAAATGATGAACTACTTATATTTTATAACACCAGAATTTATCACATGTACCAAGATTCATAGCAATCGATACAAAAAAAATGATGAACTACTTATATTTTATAACACCAGAATTTATCACATGTACCAAGATTTATAGCAATCAATACAAAAAAAATGATGAACTACTTATATTTTATAACACCAGAATTTATCACATGTACCAAGATTCATAGCAATCAATAATAAAAAAAATTGACAAATTACTTATATTTTATAACACCAGACTTTATCGCATGTACCAAGATTCATATCAATCAATACAAAAAAAATGATGAACTACTTATATTTTATAACACCAGAATTTATCACATGTACCAAGATTCACAGCAATCAATACAAAAAAAATGATGAACTACTTATATTTTATAGCACCAGAATTTATCACACATACCAAGATTCATAGCAATCAATACAAAAAAATTATGAACTACTTATATTTTATAACACCAGAATTTATCACACATACCAAGATTCATAGCAATCAATACAAAAAAATTATGAACTACTTATATTTTATAACACCAGAATTTATCTCATGTACCAAGATTCATAGCAATCAATACAAAAAAAAATGATGAACTACTTATATTTTATAACACCAGAATTTCTCACACGTACCAAGATTCATAGCAATCAATACAAAGAAAATGATGAACTACTTATATTTTATAACACCAGAATTTATCACATGTACCAAGATTCATATTAATCGATACAAAAAAAATGATGAACTACTTATATTTTATAACACCAGAATTTATCACATGTACCAAGATTTATAGCAATCAATACAAAAAAAATGATGAACTACTTATATTTTATAACACCAGAATTTATCACATGTACCAAGATTCATAGCAATCAATAATAAAAAAAATTGACAAATTACTTATATTTTATAACACCAGACTTTATCGCATGTACCAAGATTCATATCAATCAATACAAAAAAAATGATGAACTACTTATATTTTATAACACCAGAATTTATCACATGTACCAAGATTCACAGCAATCAATACAAAAAAAATGATGAACTTCTTATATTTTATAACACCAGAATTTATCACACATACCAAGATTCATAGCAATCAATACACAAAAAATGATGAACTACTTATATTTTATAACACCAGAATTTCTCACACGTACCAAGATTCATAGCAATCAATACAAAGAAAATGATGAACTACTTATATTTTATAACACCAGAATTTATCACATGTACCAAGATTCATATCAATCGATAAAAAAAAAATGATGAACTACTTATATTTTATAACACCAGAATTTCTCACACGTACCAAGATTCATAGCAATCAATACAAAAAAAAATGATGAACTACTCATATTTTATAACACCAGAATTTATCACATGTACCAAGATTCATATCAATCAATACACAAAAAATGATGAACTACTTATATTTTATAACACCAGAATTTATCACACATACCAAGATTCATAGCAATCAATAATAAAAAAAATTGACAAATTACTTATATTTTATAACACCAGACTTTATCGCATGTACCAAGATTCATATCAATCAATACAAAAAATGATGAACTACTTATATTTTACAACACCAGAATTTATCACATGTACCAAGATTCATATTAATCAATACAAAAAAAATGATGAACTACTTATATTTTATAACACCAGAATTTATCACATGTACCAAGATTCATATCAATCAATACAAAAAAATGATGAACTACTCATATTTTAAAACACCAGAATTTATCACATGTACCAAGATTCATATCAATCAATACAAAAAAAATGATGAACTTCTTATATTTTATAACACCAGAATTTATCACACATACCAAGATTCATAGCAATCAATAATAAAAAAAAATTGACAAATTACTTATATTTTATAACACCAGAATTTATCACATGTACCAAGATTCATAGCAATCAATACAAAAAAATGAACTTCTTATATTTTATTACACCAGAATTTATCATATGTATCAAGATTCATAGCAATCAATACCAAAAAATTATGAACTTCTTATATTTTATAACACCAGAATTTATCACATACCAAGATTCATAGCAATCAATAATAAAAAATATTGACAAATTACTTATATTTTATAACACCAGAATTTATCACATGTACCAAGATTCATAGCAATCAATACAAAAAAAATGATGAACTTCTTATATTTTATAACACCAGATTTTATCACATGTACCAAGATTCATAGCAATCAATACAAAAAATATGATGAACTTCTTATATTTTATAACACCAGAATTTATCACACATACCAATATTCATCGCAATCAATACAAAAAAAATGATGAACTACTTATATTTTATAACACCAGAATTTATCACACATACCAAGATTCATAGCAATCAATAATAAAAAAAATGACAAACTACCGAGATTGTGACATAATCTGCATTTGGATATTCGAATACTAAACGAAAAAAAGGGCAATAATTTTAACAAAATTTGTGGAAGTAAAGCAATTTATCGCTTCAGGTCATGACCAGAATTATTTACTAAGTTTCATGGCAATACATCAAAAACTGGAACTAATGCTAATAATATCATGTCAAAAACTGGGACTAATGCTAATAATATCATGTCAAAAACTGGGACTAATGCTAATAATATCATGTCAAAAACTGGGACTAATGCTAATAATATCATGTCAAAAACTGGGACTAATGCTAATAATATTATGTCAAAAACTGGGATTAATGCTAATAATATCATGTCAAAAGCTGGGACTAATGCTAATAATATCATGTCAAAAACTGGGACTAATGCTAATAATATCATGTCAAAAACTGGGACTAATGCTAATAATATCATGTCAAAAACTGCATTAGGATAAAAACTTAATGGGCAATAACTATAGCAAAATTTGTGGGAAGAAAGCTGTTTGTTAACAGGTGCTTCTTTGAGGTTATGACTATAATATTTACCAAGCTTCGAAACAAATTAATACCTCAAAACTAAATGTTAATGAGACTGTATCATCAAAGGTGTGTGTTTGTGTGTGTGTGATTAGGATTTTTAACGTAACTTTAATAAAATTCAGTCATATCGCTACGATGTCTGCAGTGAGGCAGTTTATAGTGATATCTAGCACTTGGGCATCATGCTGAAGACATGTAGCATGATGTCCCACCCAGTTACATTATCCTGACACCAGGCAGATCAGTAACCTTTTAATGCTGTGTGCCGAGCAAGGCAGCTGTTAGTATCAGTTTTGTAAGTCTTTGGTATGACTTGGCTGGGGATTGAACCCATGACCTCCCACTTCCGTGGCAGATGCTCTAACCACTAGGCCACTGGAGTGGTCATATCATCAAAGGTCATAACTCTAAACAGAACATGCATCACCTATAATTTATCCATAAGAGCATCAATCTTCAGGTCATGACCATCAAAATTGCAGTTTCACAGCAACCTATAAAAAACTGCAAGACTAATTGTACTAACGTTATTTGATGTACAATGCATTGAGCTTGTGATAAAAAGTGATCCATCATAGCTCAGTTGGTGGAGCTTCAGGATAATAATTTAATGGTTGTAAGTTTGAAAACCACACAGGCCAGCCTAGGTTGGCTGCCTCAGTGTGACCATGGGCAAAGTATCTAGCTCTCATTTGCTTGGCATGATGTAGTTAATAATGTGTTAAAAGTGCCCTTCAAACCAACAACAACAACAACAAAAAACCATGGCCGCAAAATCATTTTTCAATATTGCATCTTCTGAACATGACCAATTTGATACTATTGAAGAGATTTTGGCAATCCATGAAAAACTGTTGGACTAGTTTCTCTATTGAGATTGTTTCATACAATGCATTTAGCTACAAGACAACAACTCTTAACAAATTGGTCAAGAAAAGGGATTTGTTCCGGTGATGCCTATAATATTTACCAAGTTTCACAGCAATGCACGCAAATGCTGGACATGTTGCACTAACAATATTGTTATCATAAAATGCTACACACAAAAAAGAACAACAACTCTAACAAAATCTGCTCACCATACATTTATAAAGTTTCATTGCACTTCAATAAAAATTAATGGACTAGTCACTCTAATGAGTGCCAGACAGAAGGACAGACGAATAAGGACTAGACTATACACCAAGTATACAAAATTAACATAATACTAATTGTTCTAAGATACACCAAATTTCATATATTTTGCAATGTTGTGCCTTCAATATTATCCTCAATGATAAATATTTTTTCCGTAATGTCACCATACATTACATATTGTTACACAGGCAAGTAGTAAAATTAAAAATGATGTCAGGTACAAATGATACTTTATTTTATCTCTGCCAACTCCTTTAGAAGAATGTATACCACAAGCCACTAGCCAATATATGATCAAATACAAATATATAATTTCCCACTATTCAAACTGAACAGTTACATATCCAAGATCTGATGATGGAAGGATGAGAGACTCAAATTTTAGACACCTCCCACCATAAAGTCTAAACAAAAGGATGAGACCTGATGAAAGACTAGAATTCATATCTGTTAATTTGATGGGAATGTGACTATTGATGGTGTGTACACGAAACTCTGCTGTCATCAAAATCCGCCACAGCCTAAAAGTCAGAAAGAAATATGAAACATATCTTCTGCACAATAAAAGGATCGAGACAAACATTTGGTGCAGAGTGCCGCACCAGCTCCTCAGTGCACACTAAGAACATTCATCTCCATTTCCCATGAAAAAGCCTACAAAAGCTTCTTTAGTTACTTTCCTAAATTCAAAGCAGCTGTTGGACTATTTGGCTCTTGCATGTTTATTGCATATGAGTAGAACTGCATTAAAGTATGATCCAAACAAACAGGTATGAGGGACAATAACATGCCCCATAATTTGATCATAGTTAAAACTATGCAGGCAAATGTATTACTAAATTATAGCCACATTCTATAGCAATTAAACCAGCATGTGCTTCTGGATGGGAATCGGATCAATGTGCATATGGTGACTAAAACAAGGTTTAATAATCCTGAGAACATGCAGATTTTTGCTTTAGTTTCCTGAGAAAGATGTCTAATAGACAGTTTGTGATATCTGCATCATTATTACCGGCTTGCACCGGGATACATCTAGTATAACAATACAACAACAATACCAGCTGGTCTAGGTGTGTGTGTCACTTGAATAGTGGTCTACTAGCAAACTTGAATTTATCAGTCATTTACACAATGGCCAAAAAACATATTGCTGTTTCCCAAGAGTATTGTAACTATCAGATCAAGTGTATTTATAGACAACAAATTTTCCTAAAACTGTCCCATTTCACTACTCAATAGACAAAAGTGACATAATATTTTCTATAATTTAACATAATTTTGTGTGACGCCATCCTAACAAGACTGAATTGAGGCTACTGTATGTCAAGCTAGAGTACTAGCTTGCTGGTCCTACCAGAACACTTGCATGTTTGTCAAGCTAGGGTATTAGCTTGATTGTCATGATAGGGTACTAGCCTGGTTGTCATGATAGGGTACTAGCTTGTTTGTCATGATAGGGTACTAGCTTTTCTGTCAAGCTAGAGTACTAGCTTGTTTGTCATGATAGGGTACTAGCTTGGTTGTCAAGCTAGGGTTCTAGCCTGTTTGTCATGATATGACACTAGTTTTTTTTATGATAGGGCCATGTTAAAACACAAATTTGACTTGCTAAGACACAACCTGTTGGATTATAGTAATGAAACATAGATTAAATTTTACTTCAAAGCACATTGTATAAATCCTTTATGTTTAACAGCACATATTACAAGTGGTATACTTCACTAACTAGAACTACTATGTTGACTCATGCTGCGAATACCCTAATCACCTACCCACCTTGGTCTCATAACTAAAACCCCATTAACCCTGGTCTGAGATTGTAATACAAAATCTTCTACATTTTCATATAATTGTGTATATGCCAGGTATTGAGTAAATATGTAGCATTTTATCAATGTAATGGACATTTCAGTACATTGAACCTTTAAGAGCCAATCACATCCCAGGAACCCTGAGTAGCCGAGTGATCTAAAGTGCTCTTCCTCACGGATCACTGCCATCTCACCTCTGTCTGTGTGGGTTTGAGTCTCAGATTCAGCCAATGTCGGAATGTGATAAAGCTTGCCCGTAGCTTCTCATGGGTTGGTGGTTCTTTCCGGACTTTACCCGGGTTCTTCCTCCACCATTAATACTGGCAGCCATGTATAGCCTATCATGTGCTGAAAAATGGAATTTAACCCTACAACTACAACAACAACCAATCCCATCTAGTGCATGAACACTATTTCATGCTAATAGCACATCAGCACATTCAATATCATAATTTATTTGGAACATCACTGAAATTCTTTCGGAATACTATATACTTTTAGCCTTGTGATAAAACTTTAGAACTATTTGGGATTTAACGCGCAATACTCTTAAGTTTTTTTTAAATTTGCACTTTGACGCTAAAGAAATAAATATATGTTCCAAGTTTACAAAAATTGTTGCTTTCTACTCTTTTCTGCTCTGTTAAGAACTTTCTGATGGTAAAAAGCAATGAAACTGAATGGGTCACCAAAAGAAAGAAACGTGGCAAACTCAGCTACATCTGAATCTAACATCCTTGGACAAATTTAACTTTGATTATGGAAAGAACTTAAAAATTGGAGGTTTATTTCAATTTTCAAAGACCTTTAAAGTAATCTGCTTGATTTTCCCAAATTTTCAAGGCCTTGAAAATGCTACCTCATTTTCTCCAAACTTACAAAGACCTTCAAAGACTATGCAAACCCTGTGACATAACTACTGCCCATACTGTCACCACCAACAGCCACCAGATCAATGATACCAATATGGATTACAGCGCTTAACAACAGAGAAATTGGGTGTCACCTGTGTCCATTCTCTAATGTATCTCCCCCTGTATTGAACATGCTGTAACTGATGCAATATGTAATGCTGACAATACCATCAGCATCATAAAAGTGGTGCCTATATATCACCTTGATTACATGGGTGAAAAAAAAGTTATATTAAGGTGAGGACAAAAGGTATTAAATTTACACAAACTAAAAGTAAATCTCTATGAAAAAGAATTCAAGACAAAGTGTTCTATGAGTGTTTTATCAGTGGTCAATGTTAGGATGAAATTATCTTTTCTGCTTATACTGTTTCAACAGCACCTCATAGCATATCATGATCGAAGCTGGTTTGGTTAGGTTTTCTGGGTCTAATACCATTTTGCGGCACATGATAGGCATTACATGGCAGCCAGTGTATCTGATGGAGGAAGAATCCAGGAAGAACCAGCAACCCTTGGAAAGCTGGCAAGCTTTTTCACTTACATTGGTCAAGCCTGGACTCTAACTCATGTGGACAAAGGTGAGTTGTGTGAGCAATCACCTTATACCGCTCAGCCATCCAGAGCCCCAGGTATAAAATGTAGACATATAACATTTATACTTGCTTACAAATCATGTCCAACTGCAAACAATATAGACCCTGATCTGCCATTGATTTGTGCTGCAGTAGATCAGGATCTATGTTTATTCTACTGATTACTCCTAACAAACTGTACAGACCCAGATCTACCAGCACATTATGCAATGATATATCTCAGTCTCAACAGTTTGCAGCTGGACTCGACTCCTATGTGAGTATATACAGTCATCATATTATTGATAATTGTAGTAATACAACATCCGATGTAACTTTTAAAAACTTTTAACACAACACTTTAATATTAAGTTACAAGATTACCATACCAGCTTTGATGCTCATACAGGAAAGCGAGGAACTTGAAACCTAAATATTGTTTACAACAATGCTCTACCAGCTTTGATGCTCATACAGGAAAGCGAGGAACTTGAAACCTAAATATTGTTTACAACAATGCTCTACCAGCTTTGATGCTCATACAGGAAAGCGAGGAACTTGAAACCTAAATATTGTTTACAACAATGCTCTACCAGCTTTGATGCTCATACAGGAAAGCGAGGAACTTGAAACCTAAATATTGTTTACAACAATGCCCTACCAGCTTTGATGCTTATGCAAAAAAAGAGGAACTCAAAAGAATATCTGCATGCACGTTTTTTTTTAACAACAGCAATATCATTACAAATCTGCATCTACGTAAAAAATAGATGTTACAGATATGTGACATTCAAAAGTTTTAAACTTACACCATTTTAATATTGTTGCTAACAACAACACCAGTCACTGCTTCAGAAAAATACATTTGTTTGACCTTTCGTTACTTTTACAAAAAAAATAAAATAATGAAGGCATCTGAAAAGTAAGCTGTGAAATAAGACAAGTGATCAATAGTACTAACCTGTAAATATTCACAACTGCTTGAATAATAAATCTCTTGCACCTTTACCTTTTTTCTGTTTTTTGGGGTTGGGCAAGGATGACTTGGATATGTCTGAAAATGAAGATAAACACAATATATCTGCTAAGTAATGCACAAATTTGATGGAATTAAGTGACATGTATATTTTAATGGAACATTTTGCCTTTGTTCTCACAGCTGTTCATTTCAAAGAGAGCAAACAGTGCAACCAATAAACAGACTTACAATTACAAAATCCTTTTACATTTGTTTACACTGTTTGACTATCATCTTCATACATTTAGTTTATATCTCAAGTTCTCCACAAATCTGAACAGCACAATAACTGATTATACTTCGGTACAGGTTTGTCCAACTGTAAGCAAAACACCTTGTTCTGCCATCCCGTAATATGTCTGCCAATAAGGGACTATATTGTTTAGTATAATTATTACATGTACTCCTAATAAACTGCATAGACACAGATCTGCCAGTGCAAACTGCAATGGCTGATCTTGGTCTATGCAGTCTACAGTTGGAATGTACTTGCAAGTGAGTAAATACGGGACATATCCTTTTATATGTTCTTTTACAGAGTAACCGTTTGTTTGTTTTGTTTTTAATGGTTTAACGCCATTTTTCAGCACAATATAGGCTATACATGGCGGCCAGTATTAATGGTGGAAGAAGAAACCGGACAAACCCTGGAAAGAACCACTGACCCACGAGAAGCTACTGGCAAGCTTTCTCACATAACTACATTTGCCGAATCTTAGACTCGAACACACGCAGACAGAGGTGTGATGGCAGTGGTCCGTAACAGACAGCGCTTTAGACCACTCGGGACCACCCCAGAGTAATCGTCCCTTGCTCCTAAATATGATCTTGTAAGTAGAATCAAGTACCTTTTGTCTTATCTGCCCAATATGATCTTGTAAATTAAATGAAGTCTCTGTCTTATCTGCCCAATATGATTTTGTGAATGGAGTCTTTATCTTATCTGCCCAATATGATTTTGTGAATGGAGTCTTTGTCTTATCTGCCTAATATGATTTTGTAAGTTAAATGAATTCATTGTCTTATCTGCCCAATATGATTTTGTAAATGGAGACTTTGTCTTATCTGCCCAATATGATTTTGTGAATGGAGTCTTTGTCTTATCTGCCTAATATGATTTTGTGAATGGAGTCTTTGTCTTATCTGCCCAATATGATTTTGTGAATGGAGTCTTTGTCTTATCTGCCCAATATGATTTTGTGAATTGAGTCTGTCTTATCTGCCCAATATGATTTTGTAAGTTGAATGAAGTTTTTGTCTTATCTAACCAATATGATTTTGTGGAGTCTTTGTCTTATCTGCCTTATATGATCTTGTAAGTTGAATGAAGTCATGGTCTTATCTGCCCAATATGATTTTGTGAATGGAGTCTTTGTCTTATCTGCCCAATATGATTTTGTAAGTTAAATGGAGTCTTTGTCTTATCTGCCCAATATGATTTTGTAAATTAAATGAAGTCTCTGTCTTATCTAACCAATATGATTTTGTAAGTTGAATGAAGTTTTTGTCTTATCTAACCAATATGATTTTGTGAATGGAGTCTTTGTCTTATCTGCCCAATATGATTTTGTAAATTAAATGGAGTCTTTGTCTTATCTGCCTAATATGATCTTGTAGGTTGAATGAAGTTTTTGTCTTATCTAACCAATATGATTTTGTAAATTGAATGAAGTTTTTGTCTCATTTGCCTAAAATGATCTTGTAAATTGAATGAAGTTTTTGTTGTATCTGCCCAGTATGATTTGTAAATTGAATGAAGTTTTTGTCTCATCTGCCCAAAATGATCTTGTAAGTTGAATGAAGTCTTTGTCTCAACTGCCCAAATATGATCTTATAAGTAAAATTAAGTCTTTTTATTCTTGTCTGCCCAAAATGTCTTCTATTCACTGCAGAATCTGAAAATATATCATCACACTGAGTATTCTAAGGCATGAAAGAAACCATTTTGGAACACAACTGTTACAACTTAAGAGTTATACTACTTAGGTACATCTGTGACATTTGATGTTAAAGAAAGAGTCAGTATTAACAATTCACAAAGGGCAAACTTCATTTTCAAAAGCTAAAGCTAAACTTCCAATACAAATTCATTAAAGTATGAAATCAAATACCGGTAGTTCATTACTAATGCAACAACTCAATACCATTTACTTCTTTGATGGATTTTCTGCTTAACTGCTAGCTGAAATGAAAACATAATCAAGTAAACTGCAGCAATCAATTTTTTGTGTTGAAAACCTTAGAAGTAAATGACATTTTTAATCGCATTTTCATAATGCCTTCAATATGGCAAACTAGACTTGTGTTTGTAATACACCATGATGTTATCCCACCCCTGCCAACCAAACATGTTGAAACTCAGAAATGTAAATAAATAAATAAAAATTGCACAAAATTACAATCAAGGTTATCAACATACCAATAAAAAGAGGCCTAGTAAGTTTCATCTATGTAAGTTCAGAATAGACTAAGAAACTGCTGAATTTTTTAAAATCCAAACATCAATCCATTTAGTATAAAATTAACCCCCAAAATGTACATGTATATGGTCATCTTTATATGCATAAAATATATTTACCTAATTTCACAAGCTGATTGTCAAGCACTTAATGTAGAATCATGCTAAATAGGTATTATTCTGATAAAGACAAAGTCCATCAAAGTGTTTAAATATGTTTAAACAGCTTCAAAATCTAATCAGGTCATCTAGATATACCTGTACACATATCTATGACTTTTATTTCATTTGATTATTCCTCAAAGAGTTATGTGTGTATTAAAAATGATTCTGTACTGATCAACAGATGCATAAGTACTAAAGGGCACAGATCTACAATACAGACAGATGGCAGCAAAACGCTTTAGGACTTGAAGCACTAATTATATGGAAAAATGGGAAAAAGTCGAGAAAATGGATGAACATGTGATAGATTATATGTGGATTTCTGGAGACATGACTGGCTACTAAGGAAAATTAATTTTAGTGAAAAGAGCTGTTTGAGAGTTTATCCTATTTATAAGTGCAAAAAACAACACAATGTTCTGTTACTTTAATTTCAATCTTTGTTGCATACTTGACTTAGCACCATACAACATCTGACTTAAGACCATACAACACTCAACATAGGATCATATAACACTAGACTGAGGACCATACAACACTTAACTTAGTACCATACACCACTTGACTTGAACCATACAAAATTCAACTTAGGATCATGTAACACACTTAGGACCATACAACACTCAACTTAGTATGATACAACACTTGACTTAGCACCATACAACATCTGACTTAGGACCATACAACAATTAGCACCATACAACTTAGCACCATGCAACACTTGCCTTAGGACCATAGAACACTAAATTTAAGATTAAATAACACTTGAAAAAGGACCATAAAACACTTGAATCAGCACCATACAACACCAGAGTTTGAACCATGCAACACTTGACCTAGGACTATACATTTGACTTAGCACCATGCAACATCAGTTCCGAACTAAGAAGAGGAAGATCAAGATGAACGTCGTCCAGTGCTATGCCCCAACGAACGACAGTGAAGAAGAGGACAAAGACTAGTTTTACAGCAGACTGCAGAAGATCCTCGAGACCTATCTGGACAAGGACATCACCATCCTCATGGGAGATGTCAACGCCAAGATTGGGTCTGACAACACTGGATACGAACCAGTCATGGGCACCCACGCCCTGGGAGAGATGAATGAGAATGGAGAGAGATTTGCAGACCTGTGTGCACTCAACAGCCTGGTCATTGGAGGCAGCATCTTTTCTCACAAGCAGATCCACAAGAATACATGGGTATCGCCAGACAGCGCGACAGAGAACCAGATCGACCACGTTTGCATTAGCAAGAAGTTCAGAAGATCCCTGCAGGATGTTAGAGTGAGAAGAGGAGCAGATGTGGCATCCGACCATCACCTGGTGGTGGCCAAACTGAAGCTGAAGCTGAAGAGAAACCAGATGGAAGCGTCAGACAGAAGAGTCAAGTACAACGTCAGCCTTCTGAAAGACCCCAAGATAAGACAAGAGTTTGGTCTGACGCTGAAGAACAAGTTTGAAGTGCTTCAGGAACTTTTTCAAGAAGAAGAAGACAGTGTACTCAACAGTTGGCAGATAGTGAAAGAAACACTAAGAGCATCATGCCAAGAAGTAGTGGGGCCAAAGAAACACCAGCAGAAAGAGTGGATCACAGCAGAGACCTTGACCAAGATCGAAGACAGGAAGAGGAAGAAGGCAATGGTCTACAACAGTAGAACCAGAGCAGCGAAGGCCAAGGCCCAAGAAGCTTATGCAGAAGCCCACAGAGTAGTGAAGAGAAACATCAAGAAGGACAAGAAAGAATACATAGATGGACTGGCAGCTGAGGCGGAGCAGGCAGCATACAGCGGTAACATGAAACAGCTGTACGACATCACCAGACGACTCTCCGGGAATTTCAGCAAACCAGAAAGACCTGTCAAGGACAAGCAGGGGAATACCATCAACAGTTTAGACCAGTAGATGAACAGATGGGCAGAGCATTTTGAGGATCTCCTGAACAGGCCAGCATCCGCGAACCCCCCAGACATCGAACCAGCTAACGTGGATCTCCTGATCAATTGCGAGAAACCGACCAGAGACGAGATCAGGAAGGCCATCACCCTGATAAAGAGCGGGAAGGCAGCTGGACCCGACGACATCCCAGCAGAGGCGCTAAAGGCAGACCTGGATGCGTCAATTGAGATGCTGTACCCACTCTTTGAGAGGATTTGGGAGGAAGAAGACATACCGGCAGACTGGAAGGAAGGTTACCTGATCAAGCTTCCCAAGAAAGGCGACCTCAGCAACTGTAACAACTACAGGGGCATCACACTCCTATCTGTGCCAGGGAAGGTCTTCAACCGAGTCCTCTTGGAAAGGATGAAGGCAACCGTGGACGCACAGCTGCGAGAAGAGCAAGCAGGCTTCCGGCAGAACAGATCCTGCACGGACCAGATTGCGACGCTCCGCATCATAGTCGAACAGTCCCTAGAGTGGAACTCCCCGTTGTACATCAACTTCATCGACTATGAGAAGGCGTTCGACAGTGTGGATCGAGAAACCCTCTGGAAACTCCTTTGGCACAACGGCATCCCAGCCAAGATGGTCAACCTAATCAGGAACTCCTACGGCGGTATGTCCTGCAGAGTTACCCATGGAGGGCAGCTCACAGACAGCTTCCAGGTGTGAACTGGAGTCTGACAAGGATGCTTGTTATCACCGTTTCTCTTCCTCCTCACCATCGACTGGATTATAAAGACGTCCACCAGCGAGCGCAGGAATGGAATTCAGTGGATTTTGTGGAGCCAGCTAGACGACTTGGATTTTGCCGATGACCTTGCACTCCTTTCACACAGCAAACAGCAGATGCAAGAAAAGACAAACGTTGTGGCAGCCACGTCTTCACAAGTTGGCCTCAACATCCACGAGGACAAGACCAAGATCCTGAAGATCAACTCCACAAGTACCAAACCAGTCACCCTGAATGGAAGTCCCCTGGAAGAAGTGCAGTCCTTCACCTACCTGGGTAGCATCATTGACCAGCAGGGCGGTACAGACGCAGATGTCAAGGCAAGGATCAGCAAAGCAAGAGCTGCCTTCATCCAGCTCAAGAATATCTGGACCTCCAAAGAGCTGTCCTTGACCACCAAGATCCGACTGTTCAACTCCAACATGAAGTCAGTCTTACTGTATGGAGCAGAGACCTGGAGGACGACCAAGACCACCATCAGGAAAGTCCAGACCTTCATCAACAGCTGCCTCAGAAGGATTCTCTGGATCCGCTGGCCTGACACCATCAGCAATGCCAATCTTTGGGAAAGGACCTCCCAACTTCCTGCTGAAGAAGAAATCAGGAAGAAGAGATGGGGCTGGATAGGGCACACCCTACGAAAACTGCCAACCAGTATCACCAGGCAGGTGCTGAGGTGGAACCCACAAGGCAAGCGGAAGAGAGGCCGTCCAAGAAACACCTGGCGATGCAACCTCCAGGCTGACACAACCAAGATGGGCTACACCTGGAACCATCTAGAAAAAATGGCCCAGGACAGAGGACTCTGGAGACCTGTAGTTGGCGGCCCATACCCTGATAGGAGTGACGGGCAGTGATGATGATGATGATGCAACATCAGACTTAGCACCATATGACACTCAACTTAGGTTTATATAACACTTGACCTAAGACCATACAACACTTAACTTAGCACCATACAACATCAGACTTAGGACCATACAAAACTCAATGTATGATCATATAACACTTAATTTAAGGTCATACAACACTCAACTTAGGACCATACAACACTTGACTTAGCACCATATAAAACTTTTTTTTTCACCATGCAACACATGACTTAGCACCATACAACACTTAACCTAGCACCATACAAGACTTGACTTAGAACCATAAAACACTTGACTTAGCACCATGCAACACTTGACATAGGACCATACAACACTTGACTTAGCACCATGCAACACTTGACATAGGACCATACAACACTTGACTTAGCACCATGCAACACTTGACTTAGCACAATTCAACACTTGGCTTAGCACCATGCAACACTTGACTTAAGATCATACAACACATGACATAGCTCCATACAGCACTGAAACTGTCCTAATAATGGTTTTACATAATGTTTTTGTGTGGTAGAGTCATGCCATTTTTCAGCATGATACATGGCAGGGATTCCAAGAAGAACTACAGACCCATGTGAATCTACTACCAGGCTTTCTCACATTTCCATATTGGCCAAATTAAGACTTCAACTCAGACTGCAGTGAGATGTACGAGTGATCTGATAAGATGAGTGCCTAAGACTACTCTGCCATCAATTTACATGAGCAAGATGCAGGACTGCTTACTGTTTATACAGGCCGCATCACACACACACACACACACACACAAACACACACACACACACACACACACACACACACACACACACACACACACACACACACACACACACACACACACACACACACACACACACACACACACACGTGTGCATGCACACATGCATGCACATGTTTTTTGTTTATTCTACTCATTACTTCAATAGTACTCCAAAAATGACTGTGTCTGAATAAATCAGAAGAATAAAGAACATAGACCCTGATATACTGACACATTATTCAATAGTACATCAATGTATATTTTGTTTATTCTACTAATTACTTCAATAGTACATCAATATATATTTTGTTTATTCTCCTGATTATTCAATAGTACATCAATGTATATTTTGTTTATTCTACTGATTATTCAATAGTACATCAATGTATATTTTGTTTATTCTACTCATTACTTCAATAGTACATCAATGTATATTTTGTTTATTCTACTGATTATTCAATAGTACATCAATCTATATTTTGTTTATTCTACTCATTACTTCAATAGTACATCAATGTATATTTTGTTTATTCTACTGATTACTTCAATAGTACATCAATGTATATTTTGTTTATTCTACTCATTACTTCAATAGTACATCAATGTATATTTTGTTTATTCTGCTGATTACTTCAATAGTACATCAATGTATATTTTGTTTATTCTACTGATTATTCAATAGTACATCAATGTATATTTTGTTTATTCTGCTGATTACTTCAATAGTACATCAATCTATATTTTGTTTATTCTACTGATTATTCAATAGTACATCAATCTATATTTTGTTTATTCTACTCATTACTTCAATAGTACATCAATGTATATTTTGTTTATTCTACTGATTATTCAATAGTACGTCAATGTATATTTTGTTTATTCTGATGATTATTCAATAGTACATCAATGTATATTTTGTTTATTCTGCTGATTACTTCAATAGTACATCAATCTATATTTTGTTTATTCTACTGATTATTCAATAGTACATCAATCTATATTTTGTTTATTCTACTCATTACTTCAATAGTACATCAATGTATATTTTGTTTATTCTACTGATTATTCAATAGTACATCAATGTATATTTTGTTTATTCTACTCATTACTTCAATAGTACATCAATGTATATTTTGTTTATTCTGCTGATTATTCAATAGTACATCAATGTATATTTTGTTTATTCTGCTGATTACTTCAATAGTACATCAATCTATATTTTGTTTATTCTACTGATTATTCAATAGTACATCAATCTATATTTTGTTTATTCTACTCATTACTTCAATAGTACATCAATGTATATTTTGTTTATTCTACTGATTATTCAATAGTACGTCAATGTATATTTTGTTTATTCTGCTGATTATTCAATAGTACATCAATGTATATTTTGTTTATTCTGCTGATTACTTCAATAGTACATCAATCTATATTTTGTTTATTCTACTGATTATTCAATAGTACATCAATCTATATTTTGTTTATTCTACTCATTACTACAATAGTACATCAATGTATATTTTGTTTATTCTACTGATTATTCAATAGTACATCAATGTATATTTTGTTTATTCTACTCATTACTTCAATAGTACATCAATGTATATTTTGTTTATTCTGCTGATTACTTCAATAGTACATCAATGTATATTTTGTTTATTCTACTGATTATTCAATAGTACATCAATGTATATTTTGTTTATTCTGCTGATTACTTCAATAGTACATCAATCTATATTTTGTTTATTCTACTGATTATTCAATAGTACATCAATCTATATTTTGTTTATTCTACTCATTACTTCAATAGTACATCAATGTATATTTTGTTTATTCTACTGATTATTCAATAGTACGTCAATGTATATTTTGTTTATTCTACTCATTACTTCAATAGTACATCAATGTATATTTTGTTTATTCTGCTGATTATTCAATAGTACATCAATGTATATTTTGTTTATTCTACTGATTATTCAATAGTACATCAATGTATATTTTGTTTATTCTGCTGATTACTTCAATAGTACATCAATCTATATTTTGTTTATTCTACTGATTATTCAATAGTACATCAATCTATATTTTGTTTATTCTACTGATTACTTCAATAGTACATCAAAGTATATTTTGTTTATTCTACTGATTATTCAATAGTACATCAATCTATATTTTGTTTATGCTACTCATTACTTCAATAGTACATCAATGTATATTTTGTTTATTCTGCTGATTACTTCAGTAGTACATCAATGTATATTTTGTTTATTGTACTGATTACTTCAATAGTACATCAATGTACATTTTGTTTATTCTACTGATTATTCAATAGTACATCAATGTATATTTTCTTTATTCTACTGATTACTTCAATAGTACATCAATGTATATTTTCTTTATTCTATTGATTACTTCAAAGAAATGGCTAAACTCAGATCTGTTCGTGAATTATGCCATGCCAAAGCTGGATCTGTGCAGTTTGCAATTGGGCTCATCTCAGAAGTTCAGCATATGTGTTATATTGTATTTATGTGTTATATTGTATTTACATGTTATATTGTATTTACATGTTATATTGTATTTACGTGTTATATTGTATTTAGACATGTTATAAACAATAAGCCATAGGGAGAAAGTCTCAATTTTTTTTAATGTTTTCAAACTTTACATCATCATTTTGGAAGATAACTTACTCTGCCATTAGAAAATATGAAACAGAGGGACAATACTTGTACATGGCTGACAAAAAAGCAATTGATCAACAAACCAGATTGTTAAATTTGTGCATAAAGATAATGACTTTATTCATCTCAAATACATGTTTCTTATTAAAAACCTATTTTCAAAAACAGAAAATTGGATTATATACCATAGCCAAATTCTAAAAATATTCTAAAATATTAATAAAAGTTTCCTTAAGCAGATTAAATATTTTAAAGCTCTAAATGTCTTTTGGGATATCAACTTCCAAAAAGAAATTCATCATGAATTATCCCAAGTTCCATTTTATTTACCAAGTTACAAAGTTCCAGTTTATTTCCATGTCCTACTCCATAATAACTCAAGTTTATGTCATAAATGGTAAATATCCACATTGTAATTGTTTTAACAATTTTTAGTTGCTTCCAAGTACCCTGATAATCACAAACACAATCAAAATCGCACTGACCAGATACATTTAGCTACCTCCAATTAACTCCATGCATAAATCACAAAACTGTACTCTATTTGTGTTAACCAATTTTTCAAATACTATACTTTTTATATATCTATCTGATGTAAATAATTGCAGACAGCTGAGAGCAACAACATCCCAATTCAAGAAGTAATGCATAACAACCCTCCAGCTCTGAGCTAGACACCATTGTTATATTGTGATAGGCATTAATAATTAGGTCTTGTAAAGGATTTACTTACATGGACCAGACTTAATTGTTATATTATGATAAGCATTAATATTATATCTTGTAATCGATTTAATGCCATGGATCAGAAGAGGGATTATGGATACAACAAGTCAAGCAACATGAGTTTTATGTTCAACATTGTCAGGTTCCCAAATTACTAAAAAAAACAGAGCATTATTACTTGGATTTGTATATCAAAAAATGAACCTAATTCATCTACTATATTATAACTGACTAATATAACTGACATAAAGAAATTATTTTAAAGTTTAAAAATATTTAAACTAATTTTAAAGTGTCTGCCTTGTATGTAGGAGGTCATGGGTTCGAACCACCGACAGAGTCATACCAAAAACTCAAACAAATGGTACAAGCAGCTGCATCGCTAGGGGCTCTGCAAAAGAGGTTAGTGTTAGGACTGGTCAGCCTGGTGTCAGGGTAATGTGACTTGGGACTGGTCAGCCTGGTGTCAGGGTCATGTGACTTGGGTAGGTAGGCCATGAATGATGCTACATGCCTGCAACATGGCTCCTATGCTCGCCATTTCTATAAACTTCCACATTGCAGACATCGTAAACATTGACTGAATATTTTTGAAAGCTATGTTAAAAATCCAAATTACACACAAGGTAGCGAAGAACTTAATGGACCATTTCCTACCTGAATTGACAATAATAAGTTTGGATATTCTGAGGTCCGACTGTTGAAAACTCAGTATGAACGTGTTACCTGCACAAGAAGAAACAGCAATGGTTTCATTGTATATTGGAAATAAATGGGAATATTGGAAATAAATGGGAATAGTAAATTCCAGGCAGTGCCCAGTATCAAATTTGGCTATGCTAAAAGTGGATCCAACCAAGTAAAATTAGCTGTCAGTATAAATCAGTATTTTTGCTTCATTAACTTTATTCTAAATACTTTAAAAAATCTATTTCTTTGAACTAATAATAACAAAGTATCAATTTGAACGGTGTCTGTGCTTTATAATCGACTATTGCACACTAATATGTACCTACTGTAGCATAGTCTAGATTGTTAACAAGTGAAAAATTTAAATTATTTGTTATTAGATACAGAAATAGAATTATGGGGATGGAGGTGGGTTCAACTAAAAAATGTGATGAACTTAAATTCTGTCATACAAATACGTAACAGCAGTGCAAATTCTCTTCGTTCATTTGGAACTAAGCAAATTATGTATATGGTATAAGTCCTTATAGATAATGCACACCATTGGCATCTTTTCCAATTAATATTCACTGTGTCCATTCGAATAGCCTGGGCCAAAGAATACCTGATTATGCACAAGATAACCTAAACGATGAATCACATTAAAATGAGGGCACTCTTAGTATGGACAAAAAGACAATGACTAACTGCACATAATAATCTTGAGACTGCTAATGGTCGTATGCACAGGGGCTCGTAACAAAGAAAATTAGGAGTATCCGTCCATGAATCAAGGGATGATGGATGGATACTCCTAATTTTCTTTGTAACGAGTCCCTTGGATGTATGGGCCTATAAATAAATATTCAGAGTTCATGTCACAAGTGACAAGCGTAACTCACAAACAAACTAAATTGCTACTTTCAAATAAATGTACTTACAGTGTGAGGAGGCACATTTCTGGTGATCTATCAAGAATACATTAGTTGAGACCAGAGAACCATTAATTAGATTTGTGGAGACACACATGTATCATTTCACTATACTGCCATATAAGGTATTGTTCCTTTATAGTGTGAATGTTGTTCTAATTAGAACCATTGTTTATCCAGCAGCCAGATGGACTGTTAGGGACATGGCAAACTTCATTTTCATGGGAGAGTTGTAAAAATTGAGAAACCGCAGAAATTCTGTTACTTAAAACTACCAGGTCAGGCTGACCCAACTTTAGCTACTCTGAAGAAAGGGCAGCAAAGATATTTGATTCTAATTGGTCACGTTAAATATAAGGTTTGTTTTCACACAAAATTTCATAGGATTTAATATCACCTTATTGAAATTGAAGTCAGTCTGAGTTTTTTCCTGCAAGTGAACAAAGATAAAATTCACTGCAGACTCAGAGTGAATTTTGAAAGAAATTCATTCGTAAAATGTGTGGTCCAGGCAAGCCGCCAAAACTGTTTGGGTGATGAATACACAATGGTATAGTGTCACAATTCCATATAATTTGTTGATGCAATTTATATAATGTTTGCTGAATCTAGAGGTGTTTGCATGAATTTTGTATAATTTGTTTTATAATGTGCTTTTGAATTATAACGATGTTGAGTTATGCATAGGAAGTCATACATTAAGTCTTAGATAAGTTTGACGAATCGTTTATTCTGTTGTCATGTAGCATAAACACTAGATTGAGTTATGCATAGGAAATCATACATTAATTCTTAGATAAGTTTGACGTATTGTTTAATTTGTTGTCGTGTTTGTATAAACACTAGGTTCTAGGAATATAATGCATTACATTAGTTAGTATGATTTACGAGAATCCGTGTGAATTTACCGAATTTAGATTTCACGTATGATTTAGAGCGAGTTTGACAAATTAGCCATTCGACTAACTACGGTCATTTGAGGACATGTGGAGACGATTAATAGCCTTATGATATGTTTACTACTGGTATAAATATCAGATTGCCGAGCCAGGATAATGAAAGTTTTCACCTCTATCACATATAACGAGAAACTTAGGGTGTTTGTTTATTTTCTTTTTGAAAGGGAGAAAATAGATTTTTGGACGTATTGATGTTACGTAACATGTGACGTAAGCTGAGAAAAGAAAGAGAGGAACGTGCAGTGATACGTATATACCTGTGACGAAATTCTGCCCCGTGCTAAAATTCTAACGTGTTAAGATTGTATCCTAAGACGGATGGTAACAAGTATCATCTTTGAGATCTAAATTTCTGAACAGTAACAGAGGAAGCGGGAAGCTGAGAACTAGCAGGTTAGGTTATGAAATAGCACAAGGCGTTGGTTTCGATTGTTTCACTCGATTCTATGATGAACTAAAGCTATGAATAACAGATCGGCTTGTTTATTTAAATCTGAGTTTTCTCCAAATTCGGTGAAAGTTTATTTCTAAAAAGCATAGTATATTCCTAATGCAAGCAATTTTCATAATTGTTTTATGTAATTGATTAAATTGTTTGTTTATCTTTACGGGGACTCGTATTTGTTTGTTCAATATATCTGCTCAGATCACTATATCTATTTCAATCTTTAAGTTTCACCGCTTATCTTTACTCGAACGGGGGTAATTATATCAAGAGCGGTTCATCTCTTAGATAACGAGTACCAAAAAGAGGTGGGTTATGGTATTTATTATTATTATATTTATACAACCCCGTGACAGTGGGCAATAATAAATAATAATAATCAATCAACCCCGCCTCATGACATATAGTTTCCGACTAATGTGACAATACATGGCTGGTTGCTTTCGATTTTACTCATGGGGTATGTGTGCAGAGTTAAATCTGATGTTTAAGGTATATTTAACATGTTCAATTTCATTTTCCTGTTGATAACTCCGCCCGGGAACACCAGGTTGTCCAATCTAATCAATACCTATGCACAAGTGTTCCACTCTAATACATTCACTGATTCCAACATACTTGGCATGATTCATTTCGTTAATATGAGATATATGCTGCAAGTTTAGTCATTGTCAAGGGTATGCAGTATTGCTTGAAAGTTTGTTACACATAATGAGAAAACAGTATAGCATTTGTAAATGACCTTCAATATGAGAACATATAACGATGTTTATGTTTTTTTTAAAATATATTTTCTTTTTTAAAAAAGATGTGTTCTCATACAACGCAAAATGTTCAACACATTGTAAACCAAATGTCAGGAAGAAAATGGACATATTTTTCTTCAAGCTTATGGCATGGTGTGTATGTGTGTGATTTTGGATTTTTAAGTAGCTGTATCAATGTTTCAGTCATATTGCTTCGATGTCTGCAGTGTGTTAGTTTTTAGTGATACCTAGCATTGGGGCCTCATGCCGCAGACATGTAGCATGGTGTCCCACTCTGTCACATTATCCTGACACCAGGCCGACCAGTCCTAAAAATAACCTCTTAATGCTGAGTGCCAAGCGAGGTAGCCTGAAGTACCATTTATATAAGTCTTTGGTATGACTAGATCAGAGTTCCATCCCACGACCGTCGGCTTCGGGGGCGGACGCTCTAACAAGTAGGAAATGAGAGCAGTAAGAAATGAACATAAACAAAACGAACATAATATGCAAACACAACAAGAGAAACAATCACAACAGCAGCAACAACAAGAGAAACAATATAAAGAAGATCCAACAGCAGTAGCAGCAAAGGCAGCAACAGAGAATCAAGTCAATAAAAACCCAGATAAACAACAAAAGCAACAACAAAAGTCGTTGCAAAAAACAACAGCCAAGATCAAACAATGGCTGTTTATGGAATGGAATTCGGAAAAAGAGAAGAAAAAGAAAAGAGTAAGAATGTGGGCTAAGAAGAAATACACAACTTTGAAGACGGTCTAAACACAAGAGAACTGGGAAAGCTTGGAGACGAGGAAAAGGACACAAAATAACTAGAAGATAATAGAAAGAGCTAGTACCTACTCAACTGTGACGATGAATTAGAAAATACAATCCATGACTGAATTACATCGAATTAACCAAATATTTTTCAAATATTAGATCGAAAAAATATAATAATTTAAAAAAATATAATCAAAGAAAAAGATCCCTGTCACGGTATGGGGGAAGCCAGATGTTAGCATGGGTGTGTTAAACCCTGAGGTTATAATTTCTCGCCGGCAAATTGTCGTAGGTGTCCAGCGAGTTAATTTACATAGCCATAATCGAAAGGCGCGCGGTTTATTTTTGCCAAAGTCAGTTACGTAACCTTGTTCACAGTTAAGTGGCGATTTCTTGTTTGAACAATGCATCGTCCAATCAACAAATGTCTCGCCGTAAACTACTTGCGGCTACGGATATCATAATCACGATATGCACGGGTATTTTACCCTAAATATTACTCACTGTCATATGAATTTAAGATTTAGGTATAATCGAGACTGGTCACGTTGGATCTGTCGAGGAGAGTACACGTGGTATTTCTATAAGCCATATGGCTTACGAGGTTAACAGTCTAACGGGTGTAACGAGACTGATGAGTTTAGCTAATGAGTAGAGCTATATAGATGTCTATATGTATGTACGTATGTCTGTACATGTGGTGGAGTCACGACTGTATAAACAACGGGTCAATTAGTACAGCGGTCGGCTAGCCTATACAGGCACCCTGCTTGCACGATGTGTCGTAAATTAACTAATGGCTATCTGGCCACAACTAATGGTTTATTAATAGATCGACCGAAAATTTGGCACTTCACAAATTGGTATATTTGTATTTACATGAGATTATTTTGAATCTTAGTTGAATTCCAGGAGATGTATGAATCTTACTGACAGTGCAGAACATTTAAAACGTATTTGAAAACTTTAGATTGTTTGAATCCCAAGCCTAGTATATACGTGAAATTATGTGAATATCTTAATGTGTACTATTATTTGAAACTGAGATTTCTTGAAGCTGTATATCAGATAGATAGAATATTATTGGTTTATTTTCAATGTTCGAATGTTAGGATAGAGTGATTGGATCAATTGTATGGAGAGAGTGCGTGAGAATCATTGTATTTTTACATCATACATTTTTCTTTACAAATTAAGTTAATACATTTTCGTCTTTCACACATTGTGTTTGAGTTATTCATTTAATCCAAAACCCACTCGGTTACAATTCTGCGACATAAGTGCACTTTAATTATTGCTTTATATCTATATATTTTAGTATATATAAAATCGTCATTGTAGTTTGATTCATTCGTAGTGTTTGATATACATGCGTATTTTGAGATATGAGTAACGTGATGTGATGAATTAATATTGTAATTCGTTATTGGGTTAATTCGTATTAACCTCGTGCATGTATTCATTTGATATTATAGATTTGCAAATGTTGAATTGAATTATAAACTTTGTATAATGTTACGGTGTGCAACATAAGTGTAGGAATTTGCCTATTTGTGTATACTTGTAGGTGTATCATGTGTATGGATATATCAGAGCATGAATGTGTATATCTGTGTACACTTGTAGAAGTGCAATGTAAAGAAATGTGTCTGATTATATGATATTGTTTTGTATATAATAAGATTGAGAATTTATATATATACCCTGTACACTTAGCAGGGAGAATACGTATTTCGATGGGCACGAATGCGTCACCAAAAAACGGTAATGGCCTATCTGATGATATTAGTGTTAGTGTGTGTTACGTAGCAAAAGTGTATACTTTGCTAATGTCCGTGTATGTATTCTTCAGAAGCTTCTAGAGACCAGAGGGAATTGGTCCGAGTATCTGGGAGACAAAGGGAAGACGTTTTAGATTTCAGAGGGAAGTACTCAGTGCTGTGGTCCGAGTCTCTGGGAGGCAAAGAGAAGCAGTTTTAGGGACCAGAGGGAATTACCCCAGCTGTGACCCGGGTCTCTGGGAGACAAAAGAGAGAAGAAATGACAGAGGGAGAAGTAGAAGGGATAACGGAGGGAGACAAAGGAAAAGAGGAGAAACATTCAGATGAGTAGGACTCAGGACAGAAGGGAAAATTTCACACACTAATTCAAAGGATGAACTTGGCCGTTACTTGGTGGAGTGATATGAGATTAGCTTAACTGTATTTGAGAGATTAGTGTTTGAATTATATTACATTTTTGTTATTTAAATTTAAATTTGTATATTCATTAATTTAAAGCTTTGAATCTCTCTATCACTACTTCAATTTCTGTCAAAAACGAGCCAGGGTGGCGTATTCTATATTAATTTTAAAAAAATTGGAAGCACCCCACCGTAAAAAGGGAAGCAACCTAACCCTTTACAATCCCCCCCCCCCAAAAAAAAAAAAACCCAACTAATTTGTGAGAAAGAACTTTTACGCAAACAAATATTTGTTCAAGTAATTCTATGGAAAAAACACCAAACAATATTTTAGAAAAAAAAAATTCTTTTTAAATATCATATGGCACTCACCAACACAGAACACATTGCATGTTGGTAATCAGACATTAGGGCGGGGGCAATTTTGTGGTCTTTAAAACCAAACTATATCTATATGTAAAGGGATGCCCCCCCCCCCCACAAAAATAAAAAAATCTTTCAACAGACGGCAACTCAACAGCACCGAGAAATACCAGTAAGTGTATGAAGTGTATTACGACGTGTGCAAAAGGAAAGTGTCTGGAAATATTAGCATATTTTAATGAGTATATGAGATTATCCTCATAACTTTACGATATTATCTTTACAGGTGCGCGGCTGATTGATCGGCCTACGGTCATAACTGCTTTGATATAAACTTGCTTAGTGGCCACTATTGTTTGGTACAGTGGTGGAGGGTATAATCGATGGGTCAGTTAATCAACGTTTCGAAAAAGCAGATGATATTAATCTCAGCTATGCAGTATAAATCAAAACTATTTTGCTTTTTTTGAATGATGCATGCAACATGGAAACAAAACAGGTCAACAAAGACAACAAATACGTTTTTTGGGGGGTGGGGGTATTTGCTGTTATGTTTTTTTGTGGTTTTTTTTGCTTCTTTTCTTATTTTTTCTTTCCATTAGAAAAATAATCTTTCCTGATTGTTCCAGACTCATACGTGTATTAGCAACCGTTATCTTTAATGCATTCAGATATAACCGGAGACTAGCACGTCCTGCTGGATTATACATGTATCTTGCTTCGTCGTTCTAGTCCAGGGGTAGGCAAAATACTTGGTGTAATGCGTTAAGTTACATAGTTGGGGTGTGGCTTTAAAAATCACAAATCCGGCCCTTGCCCTGGAGGATGTTGCTCATGCATGTCTAATCTGTCTATATAACGTGTAATTTGGGTTAAACAGCGCCACATTAACGCTATATTGCTTTCTTAACACACCAAGTAATATCCTCGTTTCGGACTGAGTTTAGCGGCGGCTGCAATGGTCAAGCGGGAAATTGTGAAATATGTAGAACACATATTTCCTATTGAAGAGACGGACTCCAGTCGTATTGGGGTGTCACGCGCACCTGTTAAGTCTAGCACGTTTCAGAGTGCATCATCGCAACAGCGTACGATTTACAACAAATGTTAAACAATGGAGTCTAAATGTATACAGATAGCCGGTTACTGCTTAAGTGATCGCTAATCTTAAAGATACCATCTGTTTTTCATACCGTATTCAACTAAGACGTGCATGAACTAAGCAGGGTCCCAACTTACAAAAAAAAAAAAAAAAAACATTTTTTCAATGCAAGTGTTTTCAATACGTTTTATTTACTTAATTAAGCTCGTATTGGAAACACTATACTCTGTCAGTGCTGTAGAACTGTACTGTTTGACCTCGATATGGCGGAGATGTGAGGTCAGTTATTTTGACAAAATATTTGTTTAATTTTCTTATCTTTCACTTATATTGTACTCGTGTTGATTTTATAGTTAGATCCTGAATTGTTTTTCTTTCTTCATTTTGTTTTTAAATCAGAGGTTAGTGTACTAGTCTTTAAGCTTTAGATTTTATCGACGGCTTAAATTCGTTATTTCTTTGAATAGAAGCAAAGTTTTCGCAACGCAGATTAATATTGTGAAAGTGCAACTACCACCGTTTTTCGGCGTTTTTTTAAAAATAAGTATTATTAGTAATGTATTAAAACAGTTTTTGATTAATCAGCTGATCAAGGAATATTTTTCGGTTGTTTACTTCATGCGCTGTTTCCACGAAATCTTTCTGAGATTTTATATATATATATATATATATATATATATATATATATATATATATATATATATATATATATATATATATATATATATTTAATATAAGTATAATATAAGTATATATATACCCTATTGTTGGGGTATCCGACATTTGAGATTTGATATTTAACATTTTCGCTGGAAATGCATCTGATTCGCACGCGCCAGATTCATACCATAATTTCAGAATACTGTTTTACGCTTGATGGAAACATTAGGAGAATCACCCGTAATAATACATATTGTAATAAATTTGGAGTATGTGTATTTGACAGCATCCCGTTTTTAATTTGTGCGAGTATTTGGTCTTCGGTGCCATGGAAACATTACTAGCCCGAAATAGTTAGCCAGTTAGTAGTAGCAAACATCAATGAGCAGAGTGTTAGTGAATTTGAACCATGCTGGGGTCGTTAGTAGTGAATTTGGGTACAAGCCGAATGACTGTCCCTGGAGTCCATATTGAAATTCAGCGGTGTATAAAAGTGTTGTGATTGAAAAGGCATTATTTATGGTTGGAAATCAATAAATTATAGAATGGAATCAATAAGTTGGAACTTGGTAGGTACCGTTTATGTGTCCATAGTGGAAAATGGGCGTATGTATATGAGCGTGATACGCCGGAAATTATGTGGATTGACTGGCCTAGGGTCGCGCAGTTAAATATTTCCCAGTTAGTAAGGGAATACTAGTGGAATTTCTATGGCATGACGGGCTTGCGGTACGGAAATAGGATGATAATGAAGAAAAACCATGCTAAGGTGCGGTTAATGGACTCTTGGGCAAGTTGTCTCCTCTGGGTCGCCAATTGATTAGAGCAAAGATTATTAATTATAGCAGACACGTCTTTCTTTCCATTTTACAACTCAAGTTGTATGGAAGTCTTTGGAAATTTGGGGAAAACATATGACTTCCAGCGTGACTCGCGCCAGGGTTTTGACATCGCTCGGTCAAGTGAATACCCCTGTGCGTGTAACAATATGTACTGCATACGTCTCAAAGGGCGTATCTAGGCACAATTACACTATACAACTGTCCAATTACAATATACCTTTTTTAAAAGAAATCAGCAGTCGACAGTTTTAGCCCCGAACGCACGGGGTATAAAAAAAAAATCACCCGAACAAAACAGTAGAATGATTTAAAACAATATGTTGGTGTACAGTAACAAGACGATATATTGAGTTTGTTACACACACACACACACACACACACACACACACACACACACACACACACACACACACATGCACGCAAGCACGCACGCGCGTTAAATTAAATCGTGAAATGACATTTAAAATTATTGGTACGAGCTGCAAGTTTTTCATCTACATTTTCGTAATCTCCGTTTTTGTGTTGCTTTTTTTGCTACAATTAACTCGAAACCTTATAACATCGCTTAACTTGTTGCAGTGACTACAGTCGAGCATTTTATTTTAAATACATCTATCTAGATAGCAGTTGTTTTAATACATATATATCTTCAGTGATGGAATAAAGATACTCTTTATCTATATCTTCGACAAGGTAAACAAGATTAAGCACACACAATCAAAACTTTCAAGATCTATCAAAGAATGCAGCTGTCTTTCGTGTTAAATGAAGGGTTTTATAGCATATAGCTTTTAGAATTATCATTACGTTAAATACGCCATAAACTTAATGGTCCTGCATTGCGTAGGTTCTGTATGTAATTTTAACAAAGGACTTACTTGATA
The DNA here is from genome assembly GCA_029339505.1 of Unio delphinus. NCBI lineage: Eukaryota > Metazoa > Mollusca > Bivalvia > Unionida > Unionidae > Unio > Unio delphinus. The sequence continues at coordinate 970,752 of JAQISU010000191.1, forward strand.
GACCATATTTAAGTTAGGTGAAAACATTTTGGTTTACATGGGTCTTATTGTTCATTTTGCTCGAAATATTTTTCCAATTGTTTTATCAAAGAATCTTAACTCAATCAAGATAAATATCGGGAATAGATGCAGAAACTCTATTCCTTAAACAAAATGAACTCACTTGAAGATTGTATTTAATTTACCACGAAACCAAATGAATATGAGGCCAACAGTGGTTTCAGATTGGCCGAATGCCTGCGATGCCCAGTAAAGTTATGTAAAAGTTCTAAAAAGAACAACCCATGTTTAAGGTTATTACATTGAAGAGATTTTTTAAAATTACATTTACGGTATAAGATCCGTGCCAAGTAACAATTCGGCCCTATTTCATAATGAAATAGACTAAAAATTACTGCAATTATATTTCAAGTTTACACTTTCAATAAATTTTGAAAACAGTTTTTATGTCGAGTCCAGTGTATGCGATTTTATGCAATTCTATTTTTGCAGCAGTTAATTTAATTCTTACTTTTAGATTTAATTTGTATATACCAGTTTACATTATTGTGCAGATTTTACGTACATTCAAATAATATGTAAATTTGTGCACCATGTCAATGTAACCCCAAAACAAATTTGTACGCATTTAATTTTTCATGGCATACCTGTACAAATATTTATACAAGACACAGAAGCGAACTTCTATGTCAGACAGGGACGTTAAACAGTTAAAACTAGATAAAATAAAATATTTTAGAAATCACTTAGGTCGTAGTTCCGTGCTAAATGGTGTCCAAGAAATACAGAATAAAGCTGTGGTCACAAAAAATGTGAGGCTCATAGGTGATCATCAGAGTAGAGCATTTTATTTGTGTTACTATTTTTACAATAATGTTAAATTCGAAATTAAAATAGGCTTTATTGTATATGAAACACTATATCCAATTATGCTTTAATCCATTTTATATAAACAAACACAAATGTCGAATAAGAATCAAGAGACATACGGACAAACTTATTTTAAGAAGGAAAGACACGGAGCATGCGTTTTGATTTATTTATGAGTATAATAGAAGGTAGTGTAAACACGGTCAATGGAAAACGAAAAAGCGTCAAAATTTGATAAAAAACTGTCATAATTTAAAAAAATTGTTCAAAATTTCCTTCTTTTCCCGCAATTCATTAAGCATATCAGATTCCTGTCATGGTGTGTGTGTGTGTGTGTGTGTGTGTGTGTGTGTGTGTGTGTGTGTAAACGCTATCTTCATCTGTATCACAAAATATCGCTGACAAGACAAGTTCTAATTGTTTGTCTCGTTGATTGATTGATGATGATGATGATGATGATGATGGAATCTACATTGTTCTCGTTTATCTACAAGGAATTGTTTTAAATTATTTCCATATTATGCAGAGATTGGCAGCAGATCAAATAGTAGAGCGTCAAACTGGTATTCCAAAGGTCTCGGGTTCATTATTTAGGAAAGTCACATGCAAATTTACATATAATAAGCAATGAAGTAATGGATACAGGCGACAAAACCAAAACGACGCCTTTTATTTATAGCTTTTGGGGAATCGCAGTGCAATTTATGTATGACGTGAGGCCATCTTTACGCGTTCCAGAAGACAGAAAGCTCGTTTTGATGGGTATATTTTGTATCTTTCATAAGTTCACTTAAATGTTTCACTTTCCCTTTGTAGATAGACTAAAACAACAAGCCTACAAGTACCTCTTTTTTGGGTGCAAATTTCTCTTTCTTTATCATTCCTACTTAACACCAACCCACCTGAAACATTTAAAAACAATGAAAGACTGCAACAAACTCTCTGAAGTTAGAGGTAATTGCTGAATAGTATACGATTCTGTCCATAAAAGGGTTTTTCCTATAGCAGCGGTTTGTTGTTTTTTTTTTTTAAATATCTTTACAGTATGATTTCCAGGGCTGTGGTCACGTGCCCACCTTTGACCTATGTTGCAGGGGGGCATGTACCCAAGTCAAAACGTACTCATGTCAAAACGTAACCAATCAGAAACGTACCCAAAGTACCCAAACCGAAACATACCCAAGTTAAAACGTAGTTAAATTATAAAAACAGGACCCACATTCACTACGGTTCAGGTGGCCTGATGGTTATAGCGTCTGCCTCAAATGAGGGAGGTCATTGGTTCGATCAACGGCCGAGTTATACAAAAAAACTTATAAAAGTGGTATTAACAGCTGCCTCGCTTGGCGGTCAGCATTAAGAGGTTATTGTTAGGACTATTCAGCCTGGTGTCAGGATAATATGACAGGGTGGAACACCATGCTACATGTCTGGGGCATGATACTCTAGTGCTAGACATCGTAGAGAAATGACTGAAACATTGCTGAAGCTACATAAACAATCCTAATAACATCACATCACCAACACTCGCTTTAAATATCATTTTTGCGCATTGTGTTTCATATGACAGTGACCGACGAGCAAAAGAAATCCGCGTGACTATGCAACGGGTTTCAGCTGCTCATGAGGCCGCTCAATGTCATATGACAATACATTAAACATTATGTCATTATTTACAGCGAGTGTCGCTCATGTTTAAATTCGGGTACGTTTTAACTAGAGTACATTTTGACTTGGATACGTTTCGGTTTGGGTACGTTTTGACTGTACACCGTTGATTTAGAACTTTTTTTTTTGACTTTATGAATCGAGGGACGTAACTTATTTTACAATTGCAATTGAGTTTTATAAGAGTTACATCCCATAAGCAGCAGGGAGGGCGAATCCGACAACTTTGTAGAGGCGTCAATTTGGCAAACCAAGGCTTCCTCCAAAATCGAAAAAAAAGTTCCCTTTGGAGACGCAAAGTTGTTGTCGCGCCCCCTCTACTGCTCTAGGGGTAAAAATCCATTTAGGATTTTACAAACAGACTAATTTGTAAAATCTCCCCTCGTAAATCAATCAAATTATTGGACTGGTCTGTGAGTTTGAAATTAATTCTCGTTAATGAATTATTATGACATCGCATATACACCGGATTAGTTGGGTCTTCAATTATTAGAAATCCGGGTGGAGCTGTTGGTGCAAACGAATATAGAATATATCCTTTCTGGGCCTGATTTCATTTTTCGAGATCTATTTGGTAACTTCCTTCGATGACATCACATACTAAATTCACTGCAATCACCGAGGAAATATTCACATTCTGAGGAGCAATATGCCTACCGCCACCGTCTGGATCATTATGTTTGAGAATGGTTGTCTGTGGTTGTGGTATTTTTTTTTTCCATGTATCGTATATCAGAGAGAAGCTTTCCTGGATACGATCATTGACAGATTTTTTTTTAGTTCATTTGCGTTATATCGAGGAAACTTGAAATCGGGTAAATCTGCTTCTGTTTTATTATATGCAGTTAGAAATTTTTGTTTATCTCCATTCTTGTCATTAATTATTACTTGAATTATTTGTTTGTGGATATATTCCATGTCCGATAGAAGTTGATTTAATATCTCAACATATTTTATAATATCGCTGCGTGGCCTTGTTATATCAAAAAGATGATCTTGGAAACTGATATAGTCGTTTTAGTTGTGTTTTATGTAATTGATTAATCTCATTAAAATAACCAATGTCATTATTTAAAATAAATACTATGTTAGTGGATGAGTCAAGGACAAATTCCCATTGCATGGTATTCTTGTCAAGAAATGTGAATTTACCGGTTAATTCTATATTTTTTTATACCAGGCAAATACATTTGATATGATGGAGTAATTTCATGATATGATTGTACATCCGTGACATAATCAGATTTCTTAGGTTCGGGTACATTTTGATAAGATGTCCTAGATGGGTTTTCAGGCCATCCTAGTATTGTTCTGATTGAGCTGTTATATGTATATACAGCATACCCGGGTGAGTTTATCTCAATCGCAGATGATAGTGTTGGTTCATGAACTGTTATAGTGATTTTCGATTCTTTTCCGTAATGGATTTTATTCTACGCTGAAATTCATTATTGATTTGTTCAATTTGGTAGGACCCAGATGGCAAGGAAACAACTTTCCAATCTGGAGTACCATCGGGTTTATAGTTACTCGCAAACACCAATGAATTATTCGGTTGTTGACCACCAAATGGTTGTGATCCAATGTTAGGCCAACTGTGGTATACTCGTAATTTTGCTAGCGCTATCTCCTTCACCAGAATCGCAGTAGGGATATTGACACTGAGTTCAGGATTCACTGAGGTTATTGAGATCATGCTGGTTTTCACCGGGGTGGTATTTTCTGCTATCCGCTGAAGTAGTTCTTGCGATGTTGCCATTATATTCATGTTGTTTTGCTAATTTTGACATCTCAGAATCGTAAACACACACCATCGCGGAAAACTCACTATCGGATATAAATGTGTCATCGAGGGAGGACGACATCATCGAGGATAATTGAGAGTACGCGGTTGACACAACATGGAACTTAACTATGTAATCCTGTAGTTTGCGCTGGGAGCATGATGATATTTTTTTGTTATTATGGAGATTATTCCAGCGATTGTTGTCGCCGCGAATATACAAATCGGAACAGCTATCGGGGCAACCATTGTCACTGAAGAGAGTATAATACCAGCTCCGGTAATTACACCTGATACAGAGTACACTGTGACGTCAACGATGGAACTTCTTCGCCGATATTTTTTTTTTTATCTTTGTTTGGTACTCCTCAGTGAGTGTTTACAGTTTAGTTTGAAATTCTCTGACCTGATCATAGCGATACTGCTCCGATGCCATTTTATTTACATAAAACGCTGGTGAATTTAATTCAGTTATTTATTCAAATCCGCCATGAATTCCATGTACCATGTTACCGATGTCCTAACCAAACTATTATCCGTGGTTGTTATCGTAAATCGTTCAGTTGTATCCTTATCGATGATCGTTGATATTGTATTATTGGCCCCAATTGAACTCGTTCATGAAATATTAAACTGAACAGGTGATATTAGTGTTAGTCGATAGATACCTTTGACGGTTGATGTGATACTTAGCGTGTTAGCGAGTGGTGTCCCCGCAAATGATCCGTGTTGGATCGTGTACACGCTATTTACAATATCTGTTCGCATGTGAGGAATTTTTATTTTTTCGTCTACGGTCATCATCCTCGGTAGATCATCCTTGATGGCGTCTCTGGTTGTTTTAAGATCATCAAGAGATTTTTTAACATCCGCGAGTTTTGGTGTGGTCACCGGTGGAGTTCCAAAGAAATTCGCGATGACGTTTTACGTAACGCCATACAACTCTTTACATGTTCGGTATAATTATAATCAAGTTGTATTAAGTCATCCATGGCGGTTTTTATCGATGAGAGTTTCGGTGAGGCCACCGGTGGAACCCCAAAGAAATTAGCAATTGGGAGTTGAACTTCAGTGACGGATTTTTGTAAACCAGCAAATTGATTTACTTGAGAATTATATTTATCATCGAGGGTTTTTAATGACTACGTCGTCAACAAATAATTGTCATCGAGTGCCGTTAATTTATCTCTGATCGTTGAAATAAGTACACTTGGTTTGAGTTTGCCCTTATTGGAAAAAAACCGCGATAGTATTTTCAGTTACACCGAGTTCTTTAACTAAAATATCATCCAGGGAAACATTACTCGTTTTCAATTTACCCTGTTTGTCTTGAAATACGACTATTTCCTTTGGATCCACATTTGCGAGGTTAAGCATCTCGGATATTTCATTTTCGATTATTTTGTTTTTACATCACCGGCTGCAGATATTTCCTCTTTGGGTTTTTTCAGGCTTGATAGGGATCTTCCCCAAATATCAATCACTATATTCTAAGATCTCTCTAAAAAGCGATTACTCGTATATTCGTGTACGGTTTTATGAGGTGGTTTTCTCGATGATGAAATAGCGTCGAGGACATTTAATACTTCTATGCCGCATATTGGTGGATCATTCATTTTCTGTGTTGGTAGCGTGGAATACCAGATAGGAAGTTTTAAGTGGTGTATATAACGAATAAACTCTTTAGGTGGTGCTAACCCATATGAATCGAAATAAAAAATTGCACGCGGATCAATCGCGTATACAACCCAGTGAGTTCCAGGTCCGCTGCTGTTATCGAGATTAATGAATCCGGTTTCAGCGTTGTTTGGTTGTTTTGGTAATTGATCTCTCATAAAAATACCTCTAAAGTTTTTTATCGCTAGTTTTTTTTGTAGCATCGAGCAAATCAAAATTTGACATTGGAACTATAGGTTCTCGAGTTATTAAATTGTTCCTGGTATTCTCAGGCCCTTTCCGGTGTACCATGAGTACGGAGTTCCTGGTAGTCTTAGACCCTTTCCTGATCGTTTCTTTTTTTTTTTTTTGTATCCTTTCCGGTTGCTTTCTTTAGTGCCATCCCTGCCGCTGTACCAACGGCTCATAACGCGGCAGCTTTCGCCACCGCTGGGGCAACGACTGCAATGAACGCTGGTAACGCAGCTAACAGCGGGAATATACCACCTGATTTTATCATGTCTTTGATTACGGCCGCAGAGAGAGTGACCTGAACACCCTTTTTATCCTTGTTAGCATCAATGAAATGCTTACATTGACGAGTTGTCAGTGATAATTTATTCTGACCACCAGACATCTGATTGTGTTTCAGTGATATCTTAGTTCTACATTTTTTAGCTGATTCCGATTACAATTTTTTAATTTGACCAGCAGTCAACGTGACATTAAAATGACTATATGACATTTTATTTAATAACAGATTGATCTAATTGTTACATATTTTCTACTGGCGCATCAACTACCCTCATTCGTCCACCAACACCTTCGAGTAGCATTGATTTGTCACTGAGTATGACAGCAACTGCTCTGTAATTAACAATACTAGCAGGACGAGTTACACGAGCTCTGAAGTGTATGTCAACTATGGATAGTCTGGTTAAATCAAGATGTTTCAGCGAAAAATAGTAAATGGGATATAGTTTTCTAAAATCAAATTGTGATATTTGCAGACCAGTGTCTACGTTATTATCGCGTCCCATAAATGATAACAAAAGATGATACGCGCGTGCAATTTGGTTGGTTCCGTAATCAAGTAGTATATTCTCTAATGGCTCCTGTTGGCCGTTTATTCTCAATGATACTTCATTAACACCTAATTGATCAAATATCATATCACTCCGTTCCTGAGAGTTTAATCGCGCAGTATTTTGTAACGCAATAAATATATGACGTGGCACAGCAACTCCTTGTTTTTATGCCAGGTGCCATGTAAGTGTACCATAAATATTAGAACCAACAGTATCTGTTGTTGTTGTCGTTAGCCATGATAGCAATGATTTTCCACCATGATTCATAAATTATAATAATTTTTCTTCTACGTTGATTGATGGAGTCATTACTGGCATTCACAATGATAGTTTTGATATAATGACTTTACCATCAGCAACATCAGCACCACGCCAGATTGCATCATTGTCAGTACGCTTTCGTACGAAAACTACTGTATGTTTTGCTCCAAATATAACTTTTCTAACATTTTTACAGAATCCAAATATATGATGCAGCGGAATCGCGCATGAAAATAATCTACGTTGTCCTTGCAACATTGCTACACGTGTTGCAAACCCTTGGTTATAATTAGGATTGGTATTTATAATCATATCCTCGATAGCAGCATGAGCAGGAGGAACAGCCGGATTACAAACAGCAGCAAGAGTACCACGATCCATTGGTCGTCTTATATCATACTGAATATGATTAGCGTGATCATTAACATCCATAGAGAACATCATAGACGGACCTGCTGATCTTGTATTATCATCAGAATATCTTGCTAAGCCCACTATTGTTGTGGCAACATCAACCTCACGCTCTATAGATTCAATTTCTCTTCCATCAATCATATATCTAGCACTCTAGCGCCATGATATCATTATTGACAAAACCATCTCGGATATTTGGGTCATCTGCATATGGCGTATTAGCTACAACATTTGTTACAAGTTCTCCTACTTCAATAAATGCTTCAGCGGATAGAAAATATCTGCTGTTATCATGGGCCTTAAGTTCGATTCTTGATCGAATATCCGGTTGTACTGTATTATAGGAATACAACTGATAATCGCGGACAGAATCATCTTTGCGCACTGGGGCATTTAAATCGAACGCTGTATCAGGTGACGATTTGAACATTTTATTATATATTTCTTGATCTAAATCGCGATTTCAAACCGCTTCCCGCTATGTTTTTTGCAGTAATATTTCCCTGATCGTCAATCCGCGATGCTATATTCTGCTCCACCGCTTTGTTTATTATTTTACTAATACTCGCAAGTACAATCTCCGTAGATGGTAGTGTCCCCGACAGTGATTTTATCACCGGTGTTGGTTTCTTTCGTCGCCGAGCTAACGCTAGTAGTTTCTCTTTAGCGGCGGAAAATGCTTTCCCGGAAACATCACCAACAGCGCTAATACCCTTATCACGAATAACATCAATAGCTTTCATCGATAATTGTTTTGCTATTTTTGGTGCCATTCTTGTAAACAACCCCGCATTGGTATTACCGAGACTATCTCCGTAATACGCTCTATGCTCTATAAACAGGAAGTCGTGAATTTGCTACATAGACCATGGTTGGCTTGTTGTGGTTGTAGTTTATAATCATCTTATTTAAATGACATTTATCTAATCGTAAAAATTCTACGGATTTTCATCGTAAACGATTTTTATTGCTAGCAATTTCAGTGATAAATCACTAGTGACATTAGTCATCAATAATAATCAATCACTGTGGTAACCGTCCACTAACTCATCAATAAAGTCTCGATATACACCAATATCCATGACACCACCCTCAAATAGTCGTCTGCAGATATCAGCGGCCTCATTAATTATTTCCGGTGAGTTATTTCCGGCTTTTTTCCACCCGACGAGAACTTATATTCGTGATATAACTAGGCCACTACCTGAAACACCGCTAGAATATCCACCTGCGAATTTTTCAGTTGTACCATATGCACCTTGTGTGGGAGCTACCACGGGTCTAACGAATTTTATTTCGGGAATGAGAGATTCCTCATATGGTGGTGGACCTTTTTTCTTATCCTCTATTTTTTTCATATAACGCTTAAAATTATCATCATCCTTTTTTATTCTAATTCCATCGTGGTTTGCCAAATATATTTTTCTGTACCAGGTGTCAGCGGTTTTTATAGCGTCTTCAAACCCATCATTTATATATATTTTTCTTATCTTTATTTGTAACTTTTTAACAGCAGAATCAGCTAATTCATCATCCGTGGAATTTTTTTTTAATTTCATCCAATGCCTCATTCGTAAATATCTTTCAGGTGAATTTTTTTTTATCCTTCGAAATTTCTTCTTCTTCTTCAAGTTGTTGTTGTCGTTGTTGTTCATCTTCCTCTGCTTCTTCAATAACATCACCTAGTCGTTCTCGTTGTTCTTTTTCTTGTTGTTCCTGAAGTCGTGCAGTAGCTAATATATGACCACGAAGTTTTTTAAAAGATTTTTTTTATTGCTTGGATTTCTTTGCTATTTTTTTCAAGTACAAGAAGAAGGGCCGGTTTTTTCCCCTCGTTGTTCCTCAGGAATATCTCCCCATCTGGCTTTTTCAGTGGTCGATAGACTTTCCCGGTTGCTGTGGTTACCGGCTTGAATTGGTCAGTATCAGCTGCAAAATTGGTTTGAGATTCTTGACGCGCTTGTAATTTGCCCCTAAAAGAGTCCCTAACAGGAATAAATCGCCTTATTGCAGATAATCTCTCGCGAGTTGATCTAGTTGTTAACGATTCATTTTCCATTATTGTAAAACTTCATAGGATTTTCTAATTTAAAAATCCACAATCACCCACCCTCCTACATTTCTACGCGTCCTATATAGATGCAACATTACTTCCGTGTTTATTGATTTAGTGCACACAAAAAAAAACATACCTGTTCGCGTTATCAATGGAGATTTCATCACTGAGTATGGAATTTCAAGTTCATTGTGTGTTACGTATATTTGATACAAGTCATTTATATTTATTTTTATTGTCTGTTTGTTAGATTTAAATTTGGCATTTTAAGTTTTAAGATTCGATCATTGAAAGGCGGGGGGTGACCTGTACTTTACAGAATAAACACCAGGTGTTGACCTCATTTCTGACCTGGTTTCAGAGTTGTAAACAAGCTTTTAAAATGATTGGTTGGTTCCAAGGACAAAATGTAGTTTTGTATAAACATCTTTCTATTTTTATTGAGTTTTTGAACGTAAAATTGTTCTGAAAGGTTCTAGAAGATCACGTGACCCCTCGTTTACGTAAAAACAGCTATATAAATTATGTTTTGGAGCGAGCTATTTAGTAGAAAATTTGGCTGTTAGAATATTAAGTTGTGTCTTTTTGAGTTATTATAAACTACCTTGTACTGGAAATTATGTCAATTCGTTTGGATCAAGAGGAATTATTTTGTTATTTATCTGGAAAGGAATTGTGCTCATAGATTTTTATTAACAAGAACTGACTTCATCAAGTGACATCATCTTCCATCTTGGATACTTCGCTGGGATTCGAACTTGGAATTATTTGGACATTTTATTTATTTATTTATTTATTTATTTATTTATTATTATTATTATTATTATTATTATTATTATTATTATTATTATTATTATTATTATTATTATTATGGTTTGAAGGCAGTAAGGATATAACGATGACGTTTTAAGAAACAGTCTCGGAAGAATGTGTATTATTCTCACTGATAATACTTTTAATCATTTTGATTTTGGAATTTATTGTGCGTCTGATCTGATATTGATGACCAAGCTCCGCCCTGACCTTTTCAACCGCGGTGAATAACGGGACGAATTTATGTATGTCATTGTCATTTACGAGAGAGTCATAAATAGCGTGTTCAATTCGTTGTATAAAGGAATAAGCCCTCGGTAAGACATACTTATTATTCTGAGCGCTATCATCAGTATTTTATAAATCAGAAAGAATCAGATTGCAATCTAATTTATTTGATAATTGTATTTTTTGATTTTTCAAATTTAAAATCTCACTTATAATGTCATTTATATTTTCGAAATACATTATATGATAGTCTAGATAGTATAATCTGCGAAAACAAAAAACAATTTCCTGATCTCGACGAAGAATATATCGTTAGGTGATCGAAAGAGATCTTCGAAGTTAGAAATAAACAAACAAAAGATCTCGGTGGAAGAATAATTGGTAAATTGACCCAGGGTGGAAAATACGACCACAAACGTTATTCTTCACGACTGATTATAGATGATGTTGAATAAGACCTTATAATCGGGGATGCAGCATCTAGAGGTATATATGTCAACCGTGAAGACGATTTCTTGTCCAATGGAACAAAATTCGGTACAATTGTTACTTACAACGACGGATAAAATCCCCAATATACGCACTTAAGGGATTCTATGCTGGCTTATGCTTCTATTAATTTGCTATCGATGATAAATAGATTTCCTGATACCGCGGTTAGAGTCGACACTGATTCATTTTACATAGATGTAAAATATAAAGAAGCAGTGGCTAAATTCACAAATTCCAACGAGAGTTGGGGATCATGGACAATTAAAAAGGAAATATTTTGTGATTATTCTAAATCAGCAGATGTTACGATTGAAAATTATTACTTGACAAATAATCAAATATCAGAATTATCTAACGCACCTTCGATATCCGATCCAATATGTAGATATAAAACCAGTTACCTAAACGGCTGTGGTGGGTCAGGGAAGACGACTCGTGCAATTGAATTATTTCGAGGGAAATCAAATATAATTGTGCTAACAACAACACACAGACTTGCAAGAGAGATGAAACAGCGAGGAGTTAATGCTTGCACTTATCACAGCTTCTTTCTATGGAAAGGTGACGAATGGACTCCTGATCGTATGGGCGAGAAACATATTCCTGAAAATATTTTTTGGGATTAGATATACACAGTGTCGTTAGATGCATTACAAAAGTTTCTCGACTAGCTATTCCTAGCAAATACAGCTGTAATAATGTGCGTCGATCATGGTTAACCACCACCATTTGTCGGTTTGTCTCCACATAATTGGTTGAAGAATTTTGTAGACTATTATGAAGAAATTAATACCGATCACAGATCACTTGATAATAAATTACGCGAGTTCAAGAATTAATCAGATTACAACCGGATAGAATCCAGTGTGAAATAGCGCGTGAAATATTTCAGAAATCCCATTAAATGATTTTTGGGAAGCGTGGAGACCAAACGATTTGATAATGGCAAGTAGAATGATAGTCAGAGATACACTTCAGATGAAGTTATTTATCACGCATAAAGAAAAATTCGCAACACTTCCAGTGCCGCTGTGTTATAGGCCTACAGATACACGAAAACAGGATATCGAAGTTGATATTCCTGGACAAAGTGAAAAACAAATTCTCGTGTTAAATGATATTGTGTTGGTTGATAGTGTGGTCGAAGATGCATTGCGTGCTGAAAAATCCCCATGGAAGCTAGGATACGCAGCGATTATACATTCTTCGCAGGGTTTGACTATATCCGATACGATTGTTTGGATCGTAGATAATCACATCGAGTGGTCAAATTTGGTTTACTTAGCAGTTTCTAGAGTACGAAGAATCAATCAACTTTGAAGAATCGTCATAGATGATAATGATATCACAATCAGTGATATTGTCAGCGATGATATAATAAAAAGAAAACTCGCTGGTTATAAACAGTAGGACAAAAAAAAAAAAACGAGAATTTGACATTGATGCTGAATTTATAATTACGCTGATACAACAACAGAATAATCACTGTGCGAGCTGTAAATGCGTTGGTGTTGATCGGATAAATATCCTCACCAATTTACCGCAGACAGAAAAGATAGCAGTGTTGGTCATACCAGAAATAATGTGATGTTGACTTGTCTTGAGTGTAACAGACGAAGAGGTGCTAGTTAAGACCACGCGATGGTAATTGAGTATCCTGGGGTATCACTTGTAATTGTTCACGCGTAAATCTCCGCTGAGGAGCAGTTGAATCTAATCTATAGATTGCTGGTCTATCCGTGGGGATCTTGTTATGCTAGATATTTTATGCATAGTGACACTCCAAATATGATCAGTAGCTCTTTTTTTTTACCACCTTCAAGCTCTCCTGGTTCATATAAATATCTAACAGTGGCATTGCCGAGTATTGGTTGTTTTGAAAAATCACTTTGCGGTTTTTGTATAGTTATATACTTCTTTTTAATCGCGTTGTTAGGTTTCATATTAATTGTTTGAGTAATCTCTTTATTTAGCGCGGTAATTACACCCGGTAATCTCTTGACCCATTCACGAGATCGTTTATCCTGAATAAATTCCTTCGCGTATTGATATCCAAATAACCGCTCAGCAAGTTTCCGATTAAATCGTTCAACAATTGCCTGATCGCGATGTAATACAGTATGTCCTCGTCTGATGGTGACATTATGATACTTCATTGTTGATAACACTACACCCTGAAATTCCTTGCCAGGATCAACTTGTAATAGATTTGGCCACTGCAGAGGACTTCGTCTATAAATTCTTTCAAACGCAGAAGTCACCTCAGTTGATCACTTTGTTTTTAATGGCTCTGCTTGTTTGTATCTACTCGCAACATCAACTACAGTTAGTGTGTATTTATAAACACCATCATGCGGCAGAAATAATATATCAGCTTGATGAACCTCATTAGGGACGCTGACATCAAAATGCGAGAAGTTAATTTGTTTAGGTGGTGGTAGATAAATTTGCCATATCGCCTGTTTGGATAACCAATCCGCTGCAGTGGTATTTTTCACCTTTGCGGCGCTAGCGAGTTTACCGATTGCTCATTTACCCCTTCAGTATCCCCTTGGTGAATAATAAATAAATTCCATGATGTTATGAATTACCAGCACCCATCATTAATTTACCTTTTATCGCCGATTTTACCAACCATGAAGCCAATTTTTCTGTGAAGGATTTATCAGTGATAGAATTCAACGCAAGAATTAAGTTCACATCCGCGATATGTCTGTTTTGCAGATTGCTGCTTTTATAAGCAACATCATGAGCATGACACGCCTTATCAATGGCGTTTATTGGACACTCACAGGGTCGGGGTTGGTTTTGGTCATCGAGTCGGATATCGAGTCTGGTCCCGGGTCCACAATAGCTATACCCTGGAAGGTGCTTTTCTCCTGGATATTTTGTCCATGGTGTTCCCGGTAATTTTACTAACTTGGCTGCAATATCACCTCCTCGTTTTTTTTTTTAAATCCTTAGAAACAGATCGAATTTTTTTTTGTACAACATTGTACACACTTACCAGCAAGTGCTGATCTGTTATTTTTAGTTTTAATTGTTGTCACGTCATTTGTGCTAGTATGTTTCTTACATTTTACACAATATAGATCCATAATTTATTTATAATAACATGAATGTAATTGATTTTTCGGCGACAAAAACGCGAGAACCAGTTAAGCACCATGTAGCGCTACCAAATTCTATTCGAATGATTATAATCGGACCATCTGGAAGTGGCAAGACACAGTTGTTACTTAATTTAATAACGAGATAGATGAAACGGGACAAGTTGTATTTAGTAGCCCCGTGTGTAGACGATCAGCGATGTTATGAGGTGTTAAAGGATTTTAACGAGAAAGCAAAATCGGAAATCGATGAGGATATTATTGAGTTTATAACCGATATCGAGGAAGCACCGAGTATTGATGTTAAATATTAACAAATTAGTCGTATATGATGATATCATGTTAGAATATCAAAAGAATCTCGATATGATATTTTCCAGAGGTAGGCATAAATATACCAATGTGATATATGTCACTCAACGATACACACAAATACCAAAAGTGATCAGAGATAACTGCAATATTCTTGCTGTATTTAATGGAGTTGACACACATACGCTACGAAATATTCACCAGACATGGTGTAGTGGCGATATGGATTATAACATCTTTAGAATTTCTTTAGTCGGGCTCAAACAATCCCACATGGATTTGTAACGATAAATTTGCATGACCCGAGATCAAGATATCGTGTCGGACTTGATAAAATAACGATTTTTACCATAACGATTTAACTCCGTATCAGCAGGGAGGGCGCGACAACGACTTTGCATCTCCAAAGGAAACTTTGTTTTTCAATTTTGGAAGAAGCCTTGGTTTGCCAAATCGCCTGCCTTTCAAAGTTGTCGGATTCGCCATCCCTGCTCCATACAACGCCTAAGGTATTCCTGTAGGCCTCGCTTTTTCTAACCCATTTCACGTAGTAAACGTATGAAAACTCCATGATATTAAAAATTAAATTAACGAGTGCTCAAGATTAAGCCTATATTCATCCGTATAGATGAAACCTGGATGAGAGGTTTTGTGCAGATAAAAGGATCTGAGCCGCTTCATTTTCTGGATCTAAGTATGTTGAAACCAAAGAGTCAGGTGCTAATTTCAGCGAGGAGTGTTCCAAACTCAAGACTTTAAAAGGATTGAAATTCCATCAAGAAAATAATGTCTCTCTTTTAAGTTACATCTAGGATAAGCTCTCAAAAGTTTCGTTTTTTCCAACAAAATAACTTTCATTCTCTACCAGTACTCTATATTATGTTCACCCATTTCCAGAATGGTTCCCATTTTTCTATACAATTAGTACCGTTTGTCCTGTAATTCATCAACGGAGATTTCTCTTTGGTTGCGAGATATCATTATTCTTCTTCCGCCATTTTGTATATCAGATATTTATTTGCTAAGGTGAAATATTATCGAAGATGGCACACCGTAGAATGACAAAAAATATTTTGAATGCGTTTTACTACTAACGAGTTGTAGGATTTATCATTTTTATCTTATGCTTGAGTTAGTATCAGCGATGGGAAAATAGAAAATGCGCACACACAGGCACGCACGCGCACGCGTTTCGTAAGGTTTCCAATGTTTAGTCATGTGTGCCAGCACATAAAGGCAATGATATAGTTTCAACTTCTATAATCGGTTTCACCTTCAAACGTGTTTTGGCCAACATCGGTAAAACTGAACATATGAACATTAAAAGCCCATTCCTCCCCCTCCCCGGACAATTTCTGCGGGCGCCCTTGAGTTTACTGAGTAGTTTGAAAAACGACAAATATGACTGCGAACAACATCACACCTGTTGTATAGCAAAAATCGACTCGTCTAAGCATTTGTGGCGATCTAGTACGTCAAGTCTCCATCCACCACCTTTTTAGGTTGAAACGCGAAGAAGGGAATTTGAAACGCTAATATGATGACAGTGTCAGAGAACCCATGGCGACAATAAGGTAAGAAGTTATAATTTAAAGGCTAAAATAACTATATTTAGTAGATTTAAAAAAAAAAAAAAAATATCTGGACTCCATGATTTTAGTTTGCACATCGATATGGGGTACAAACTATTCGGGGTGGGGGTGCGAATGGGGTAGTGTTTAGGTATCACATTTGTAGTTAGGTTTGAAGTTATGATAAAAAGATAAATTTTAAATAAGAGTAATGCCAATAGTACAAATATCACAGTTTTACATCATTTATTTGTATCGTTGTCATACCCACGTACTCAGATGATACGAAAATCCCAAAAATATATTTTATTTTTTTTTATGGTTTAACGCCATTTTTCAGCACAATATAGGCTATACATGGCGGCCAGTATTAATGGTGGAGGAAGAAACAGGACAAACCCCGGAAAGAACTACCGACCCACGAGAAGCTACTGGCAAGCTTTCTCACATAACTACATTTGCCGAATCTTAGACTCGAACACACGCAGACAGAGGTGAGATGGCAGTGGTCCGTAACGGACACTCGGCCACTCGGGGCCCCACCAAAAATAATTTGTAAAATTTATATGGAACTCAAAGATGTTAAAGTTAAGTGCGAAATTTACTTCGAGATATTCCTTTGCGTGGACTAAAAATAATGGACGTTTGGTTGTTTGTTTCAAAGGAGTGGATTTTATTTCTTCAGATTTATTAAAGAGAGTCATAAGTAGAGCATTGCAATTAATATGTGCTATACATTTGATAATGACAACCGAAACGCTTCTTGGAGGGATGTGTTCAAAGCATCAAAACATCCACTGACTAGCACGTCAAATGATGAAGATGTTATACTGTATAGTGATATATGGATGAATAAAGAAATAAGAGTGGAAATAATCCAATATTTTGTAGGGGATGATAATATTGGAATGTCAACTATATTTGTCACTTAATTGATGAAGCTGGCATATTTATGAATTTTAACTTCTTAAAAGAAATATATAAAATTGATACAAATTATTTAATTGATCAGATAAGAGTTTAGAATTTAGAATGTAATTTAAAAGAATTTTGAAACTATCTTCTCTGCCAACCATATATTTTGCATTAGCTGAAAATTATATTTAAGGCAGAAAATGAACCTAGGCAATATTTATTGGATCTCAAAAAAATATCAACGGCTAACAGTTAGACCAATTGTGAAAGTACGTAGGGTTTGTATATTCATGCTTATTAGTGGAAGAACATTTACTCATGAATTTAAATATTTTCTTAAATAAGCCTATTGTTTTAGTTTAGAATTACACACACCGAATTCTAAAAACAAAATCTTTTATTACAAATAAAATAATTCATGATAACCAAATTCGCTGTGATTACAATTCTATTCATGAAAACAAACATGTGTTTTGGGAATGTGCAAGAGCAAATCAGTTTTGGAAAAAAGAAATACTTGGATATTTTCAAATCTAAAAATCAGTTTAGTATTAGACGTAACGAGAATGCTATTTGCGAAAGAAAGTTTGACATACAAGTAATTATATTTAACTAGCAGCAGGGAAGGCTAATCCTACAACTTTACTGCTGCGGTCATTTTTGAAAAATAAAGCTTCTTACAAAAGATGAAAATACATGTCAATATCAAACCGAAGCCTAGAGTTTAAGCGACTGAGACTTTTCTAATTTGAATAGCTTGCTTTGTCATTTTATCTTTGCTGTTTCCGTTTTCGTTTTATATGCCAGCTCGTTTTTCCACCAGAACACTCAATTTTTGTAGTCGCACTCTCTACTTCTGTGTCTCTGAAACGAAATTGTTATCGAGACCTATGCAATATAGCGACCGAGGATCACGTACAGTTATCGTGATCAATCAGTGTGGGGTAGTTTGAGCTTTTGAAAATAAGTTTTAAAACTTAATCATATCCATGTCCCATGAACACCAAGTCTAGTGGATGTTTCTTAGTGTGTTTCTATCAACTCCGCTAAATACAACCAGATGACTGCAGTAATTTTATTTGTGTATACCGCTGAGTAACAAATTAAAAGTCAGTATTTTTAAAAAAAAAATTATGTTTACCTAAATGAAATATCCGAGCTGGATTTGATTGTTTATCCAGCATTATATAATCGTATACTACGAGACTATTGATAAATTCATCGATATCATCTGCATATGGAGATTCATCAATATCGGTGATACAATCAATACTATAATTGTCGTCTTCATCCATGACTTCGCTTCTTCATTGAAATCTTTAAGTACATTTTAGCAACTGACATATGGTGCCACTAAATACAATATATACCACTTGAACCATCTCATTATCAGATTAAGCAAGAAATGCGTCTTACCGGACCCAGATGGACCTATGATAATTGCTTTGAGAGAATTTGCTGGCGCTGGATGATGCTTGACTGGCTCGTGCTTTCGTGTCGCTGAGAAGTAAATTATATTTATGTTGTAGAAATATAATAAATAATATGGATTTATATTGTGCTCGATGCAGAGCACACACCCTTTCCTGAAGAGTAACAAAAATAAAAATAAAAAGCGTGCGTTACAGGCAAGTGTGTAAAATGTCGTACAAGTAAATACAGACTTATTTCGTCCCGTATGAAGACTGGCGGTGATATAGCTGCTTCACTGGGAAAATTACCAGGGACTCCATGGAGGAAATACCCAGGAGAAAAACATCTTCCTGGATATAATTATTGTGGTCCTGGAACCCGACGTAATATCTGACGTGACGATGGAGACCAACCAAGACCTGGAGTGTATCCGATACATGCAACTGATCAAGCGAACCATTTACATGATGTCGCGTATAAAAATCCAGATTTACAACAATGACATATTGCAGATGTGAAGTTGATTCATTCGTTAAAGTCTGTATAAAAATGTCTCAGAGAATCATTAGCTAAATGGCTGGTAAGCTCTGCGATAAAAGGTAAACTAGTCTAAGGACTGTTAATTAATTAATCATAGATACATATTATAATGAACTAGAGATATTATAGTCCAAGGCGATATTGGTGGTGTTGAGGAGCGATTAGTAAACTTGCTGATGCAGCAAATGTTACACGTTATGTTGCTGAAAATTGGTTACTACGACAAGCAATATGGCAAATTTAAATACCTCCACCTAAAACACTTCAGTACGCACATTTTGATGTCAACGCTCCCAATTGAAGTTCTTTTTTGTTTGTACAATTATGATACAATTAAAACACATCAAAGTCAATCACGGACATGCAAATACGCGTTAACTGTCGATGGTATTGCAAGTAAATATAAAGAAGCAGAGCCACTATCAACAAATCAGCAAATGAAGTTGCATCTGCGTTTGAACCAATTTATCAACGTTTGAACGAATTTATCAACGAGAACTCAGCCCACAAGGTGATCTACGATGGCCACAGCTATTAAAGATTGATCCTGTTAAAAAAAATACAAGGACACACCGATTCATCACAATCAGGCAATCACTGAGCGATTTAATCGAACACTTGCTAAGCGATTGTTTTGATAATAATATGCGCATGAACTATCAATAAATAAAGCTCAGAAAAAACAAAAGATCTCGTGGATGGGTTGCAAAACTACCAAGTGTGATAACTGCGTTAAATAATGAAATTACTCGTGTAACTTCTAAGAAACCAATCAGCGAGATCACAAAAAACACATACTAGTACAACGACGTGACTCTATGATCATCAGTTATTTCCTCATAATAATCCATGAACGTTTTTAGCCATTCATGCTGAGATAATCCAACAAAAGGTGTTGGTTGACCATGATCGCCACATATGATAATAGCAGTATTTTTCGTCAACAGCCAATCAAGATTTTTTTTTTAAAAAAAAAATACGTCCAGCGACACCATGCAAATTTAATGCCAGATTATGATCTTAGGGATATATTTTCACCCATTCGGTCAAGGGTCTAATCATCTCCTTTCCAGCTAAAGAAGATGTGATAAGAATGAGCTTTGACTCCTCGTTCGCTCATTTTGCTGGCAAGCCAGTAAGTCGGAGTTAGCACAACCATACCATGATTCACTGTCCATTGAGATAAAATGTTTATGAAATCGAGATCATCTTCGTCAATAATTAATATTGTACAATGTCGTTATGATCATACGTTCCTCCTTGTTCCTTGTTTAAATTTACCAATTACATTTCTGCCAAGATCTTTTGTGATTTTTTTAAAAAAAAAATAGTAATGTTTGGATGTTCATCATGTGAATATTTCTTTTCTTGTGGTAACCAAACCTGTTTCTGTGGATGATATAATATATTTGCTTCAATGAACATCAACGACATCAAATTTTTTTACATTCAGCACGTATCGTAACAAAACTATTGTTGAGACATGTCTTTCAAACCGAACATAAACAATCGGATGAAGATTACATGCAAACTCGAACGACTCAAGGCAGGCGAATCCAGCTAGGTCAATATCTGGAAAAGGTCAATTAATCGCAACTCTGGTCATCTCATGTGTCGGATGTTCAATCGCTCAAAATACGTTCACCCTCTCGAAGACAACCTTAAGGATAACATGCAACCATATCAATCGATACAACATCTTTATAATCGTATTTAGTATGCCATATTCCGTATTGGTTTCCATGAATATTCCTTCTGAGCAATGTGGGTAGCAATTGACGTAACGGTGAAGCAATTACAGAGTCATCGTTCGATAATATCATTATAGACTTTGCAAAAAAACAACAACACGGGTACAGGATCAGTCTTACTTATATTTGTAAAACAAAATCGAACATATCACCATTATGTAATTGAACAATTCGATTTCGTGAAAATATTGTTATGTCTGACGACCACGCTTGTGCGTTATGATGACTATTCTCTATCGAAGCTCCATTTTTTATGTTTCGATTCGTATACAATCTCTCCGGTTAGTGTCTCCTTATCTGTTGAATTCAAGGGTACGATTGATTTTATTATTTTTCGTCAAATCAACACCAACCAGAGCTTGCCTCCGCAATTCAGGGATTATTTTGTCAAGATCAAATCGTCTGGTTTTAGAGGGCTTAATCAAAGATAATCTCGAAAGTTCCCCCATAACAGGGCTTGTATAGCATAACTGAATGGTGTGGACATCACACGCAAAGCGTGCGTAATGGAAGTCTGGGACCAAATCCGTGTTTACGATGTGGTGTTGGTTTAGAAGAGAAACGCACGTGTGTGTATATGTAGTGGTAAAAGGTACAGGGCTGAAACGATATTATAATGAAAATATAACGCTGGCAACGACGTTTGTGTATATAAAAAAAGACGCATATCCAGTGAATGACAAATTTGTCGATGGTGGGCGATATTAGCACTTTTCATTAATAATAATTGTGGGCTCCAGCCGATGAAACCTCCTCACCACTTTGTTATGCACTCTCCCCGGGGTTGATTGATGTGTGTGTGTGTGTGTGTGTGTCTGTGTGTGTGTGTGTGTGTGAAACCTAGACAGCCCTCTGAATTTCTAAAATTTTATTTTGCATTTCAGCGATTCAGAATAGTGTCCAAGCACGAATCTGAAAACTAGAGCCCAAATAAATAAACAGTAATGAGATGATCTCTCAACACAAGGACATTCAGAAAGAATGTCAGCTGAAAGAAAGCATCATGAAGGGATGCTCATCGGCCATAAGAAAGACCACATACAATACTGGCGTGAAGAGATCGCGTGGAATGGTAATCATTGCAAGTGTTTATTTTTGAAAATTCCGATTCAAATTTATTTCATTTCTTATCCTGATTGATTGAGGGGTTCCCATAATGCTGATCTAGACTGTATATACTACATGATCAGTAATTTGTTAATTTCAGAGAGCTTAATGTCGATGACTGCTGCAGTTCCAAAACTTCGTTAATAGCTCTATTTGTGTTTCTACGAAAATTCTTAAATGTTTGTGCGTGGGTAGAAAATTCAGATCTAAATGTCAATCAAGTATTGATTGTCATTAATGAGGTCATCAGCGGGATATTGTTTTTGTCGAAAAATTTCCTCGTTGCAGCGTCATCGCTTGACTTTGGTTTTCCAAGACCAGTAAAATTATTGTTAACCATACTGAGAGAACTAGTCATTATATCACCGGCGGATGGCACAATATCATTGATCTCAATTCTAATCGTCTTGTTGTTGATATTTACGTATCATTTTGTTGCCACATCATCGTCTGATTTTGGTTCTCTCACATTGATCGTATTTATGTTCATATCGAGATCGCCATACATAATATCTCCAATTCTTCTGATTAGTTCAGTAATCTGTCCCATGAGTGTTAATATTGATTCGTCTGAGTTTTTAATTGTACCGATTTTAGTGAATACCACTAAGTTTTCTTCTGTTGCATCCGAGACTCGCAGAGCAATATATGGCAATGGAATATTACTAATCTTTAGTCGTCCTTGTTGATCCTGAAAAAAACTTCATTTTGGTCCACATCTGCGAGACGCAGAAGATTAGCGAGTTCGCCCTTGATCTGGTCAATGGTTGCATATTTGGATGATTCACCCTGATGTTTGAGACTCCGAGATCTTCCGAAAATATATACCATTGTATATTCACTAATGTATGTTTACAATGACGGTAGACGGCTATACCGTTTGGTAGTATAATCATGCACGACTTTTGAGGTGTTTTCGGTGACGATGACACAGCGTCGAGCGCAGCAATTACATCACGGCTACATATCGGCGGATCAGTTATTGTCTGTGGTGGTAATGTTGAATACCAGATTGGAGTGTTTTGCACTCAACTGAGATATTTTGCAAATTCTATCGGTGGGGCTAGCCCGTACGAATCAAAATAAATAACTCCACGTGGATCGATCCAGTATGCAACCCAGGGAGTCTCTGGACCAGAACTTCCATTAATGATACTGGTTTCAACACGGTTTGGTTGATGTGGTAATTGATCACGACTAAAAACACTTTTGAAGTTTTTGATGTTTAATCGTTTGGCAGCATCAAGTAAATAATCAAAATCGGACATAGGAAGAATCAACAAAGTGTCCCGGGGAGTCTCAGATTTCTCCGTGGATTGATCGTACCACGAAAAGTGAGTTATGGCAGTTTTAGACCTTCCTCTTTTCGTGGAAGCTTTTAGAACTTTTCCTGGTGGTTTCTTTAATGCATTGCAGCAGCAATTCCAACAGCACCAAGTGCAGCTAATTTTTCAACTTCTGGGGTCTCAGCGGCTGTTAACGCTGGTATATCTGCAAGAAGTGGAAATATACCACCCATCTTTAGTGAGTCTTTAATGGCACATGCAGAAAAATTAAGTCGTACTCCAGCTTCTAATCGTTTAGCATCACTAAAGTGCTTCCGTTCACATTCATTCAGTGATAGTTTATTTCGACCATCTGCGATCTGTTCTGATTTCACTAATAATTTTATTCCCGGATATTCTTATTTTTATACTGATTGTAGTTTTTTCATATGAACCGACCAGGGGTCAGAGTAACATTAACTTGATGATATTACATTATAATATCATTAGCGATTAAATACATGTTTTCCATTAGGCCATAATTAACTCTCATTCGTCCACAAACACCTGTAAGCAACATTGTTTTATCCGAGAGTACAAAAGCGATTGCTCTGTAATTAGCTATAATTCCTCTTGCCACATGATATCGGAAATGTACATCAACAACATATTGTCTGAATAAATCCAAATGTTGCAAAGAAAACTAATAGATCGGATACAGCGTTGAACAATTCCGCCGTGATTTGCAAACCAGAATCAACAATCTGATCACGTCCTGTAAATGTCATCAAACGATGATAGGCAACATGATTATGTCGAAAATTCAAAAATATATGTTCCAATGGCCTTTGATGTCCATTTATTCTCAGTGAAACTTCAGTAACACCAAGACTGTGAAATATTATTGCACTATGTAATTGTGTGATTGCTCGTGCAACAGCTTGGAAAGCAAAATATATATGTCACGGTGCAGATATACCTTGCTGTGATGCTATCTGCCATGTAAATAAACCAGTGATGTTACTTAACGCTATCTGTGGTATCGTTAGCCATGACAATATTGATTTTTCACCTTAATCCATAAAAGAAATTAAGCGTTGTTCTTTGGTTAGTGATGGAGTCATCGTCATTATCCAAGACGGAAGTTTTTTCAGTATTACTTTTCATGAAGTGCCGCGGTTGCAGCTGTGTCAATTACTTCAGCGTGCCATATCGCATCATCGTCGGTAGCTTTTCTCACAAGGAAGATTGTATGTTTTGCCCGAAGATACCCCTTCTGAAAAAAATCACAAAATATGCGATAGTGGAATCAAACATAAAAATTCTTTATCGCTGTTCAAAATTGATCGACGTGATGCGAATCCCAAGTTGAAAGTTTCGTTCATTGCTGCAAATTAAGTTTTCACGTTATTGCTTTCGAGTTGATTAATGGCATCTTTGGCAATGATCATCGATGGACCAGCTGATCTCGAGTAATCATCGGACAGTCTTGCCAGAACCCCCCTCCCAACTTCAGTATTGCGTAATTGTTCTGGCTGAGAATTTCGTCCTATTAATCGTGCCAGTCTGTCCTTGATTGCTGAGAATGCTTTACCGGCAACATCACTAACAACACCAATACCTTTTTCAGAAAACAATCCAATAGCTTTCATTCCTAGTAGAGTTGCAATCAGAATTGCAATTGGGACTATCCTTTCGAATAAACCCTGAGCAACATCACAGAGTCCATCTCCGTTGATCGCTTTATACATAGGTAATTGCGAATGTGTCACCATGACCCGAATCGATCAACGCTGAGGATTATGTTAGTCACTGATCTAATTGTATATCCTTAATCATCGAAGTTATCATCAACGATTGCACCAATTAGGGTCCTATGAACATTAATATCCATGATACTGCCTGTAAATAATCTCTGACAA
The DNA here is from genome assembly GCA_029339505.1 of Unio delphinus. Classification (NCBI taxonomy): domain Eukaryota; kingdom Metazoa; phylum Mollusca; class Bivalvia; order Unionida; family Unionidae; genus Unio; species Unio delphinus. The sequence goes on from JAQISU010000191.1 coordinate 995,987, forward strand.
ATATCAGCTGCTTCAGTGACGATTTCTGGGGAATCGTATCCGTCCCGTCTTTACACCGATCAGAATTTCTAATCCTTCAGCATCGGCAAGGATGTTGCGAAGACATGGAGTATCAAGACCACTTCCTCGAGTGACTCAATCACTCAGACCACTTCCAGTTGTTTCTTCATTTTCGCCGACTAATTGTTTTCATTGTTCTCTTTGCTCAATTATTGTTAATTGTTTTTTGTAATCTTGGTGATATTATTGAACGTAATCCCTTCCGTCGTCTAATTTCTTTGGATTCCAAATATTCTTTTTATTTTTGTTTCCTAGATTGTTTAGCTTCTTAAGTTTCGACTTTATTTCTTCTTTTTTTTTGTCTCCATTCCAGCATTGATCGTCTAATACGCTCATCTATTCACTGGTTAAAAGTGTTAAAATTATTAACATCTTCCGTATATCTGATGAGCGGAGTTTTAGTAGTGATGCGAGATACATCCCTAATCTAATCGGCAGATCTCATAGCTTTCAGGCATTCTGATTTTAATACTCCTTGATGATATCCAAACGCAGCAATAATTATTATTTGGTCTAGGTCCTTGATGGTGACAATACCTAACGAGCTTGTAATTGTTGCTTGACAGAATCACAAACGGGGGGGGGGAATATTTCTTAATTCCCTCTAGTCGCTGTCGATTTCATTTAGATGTGTGAGATTCAATGGTTCGTGTGATTATTCATATAAAAATGATTTAATTACACCACTCTGGAGCAGCGGGGGTGGGGGGGACAACAAACATTGAGTCTGGGTGGGTAAACGAGCACGCATGCAAACTGAAAACAGAAACATCAAAGATAACTTAACAAATGACCCAATTAGAGAAGCAATGGTCAGTTAGGGGCTTCAGTTTGACGTTATTCACATAGCATTTTCACTTTTTTGTAGAAAGCTTTTTTTCTTCAAAAAATGACCGCTGCAAAAAAGTTGTAGGATTCGCCCTACCTGCTACTCCACTTAAGTATATCGCGACTGTAGCATCTATATTTACATATTTTTTTAAAATCTATATATTTTAGTCGAAGAGGATTTGTGGAATTTATTATACACTAGTAGAATGTTGCAAATTATGCAAACAGGACTTCAAATACACCTAAACACGATATCTCGATTTAGAGACCCCTTTTATGATTACTATTTTGTTCTGAAGCATTGGCACCTTTGAAGTCAATCCTATGGATCATGTATTTTAAACATGCCCCAGCCACCAAATGCAGAGTATCAATAAAAAAAAAAGTGTTCTCCTTGGTATAGCAGTGTTAGGGACCTGCTTCGCACTACTAAATGACATCGCCGAAAACCATAGAGGCTTTGGCTTTCCACCAGACTCACTATTCATAAACAAATCTATGAAGCCGCTAAGAAGAACGTTACAAACATAGTCCATTTAACCAAATTATCCCACTACAGTACTAAGATTAAGGAGAGTTCCAGCTGCAAAGAGCTCTTCGAGATGTAACAAACAAATGTCAAGGAACAAATGTACACCACTTCCAACAACCTTCTCTCCACTAGACCTTCCGGACCAATTTGCAAATTTCTTCCATGACAAAGTACAAACCATTAGAGATTCGCTTGAAAGCACAATTTCAACTGACTCGTCACCATACAGTTATGATGCAGAATTTCAGCGACAACTAATAGGAGCATTTGAACCTGTTTCTATTGATTTAGTACGGACAATCGTGATGAAAATTACACCAGAGTCTTGTGAACTTGATCCAATTCCGATATCACTGCTGCTTGAGTGCTTAGCCCCAATATTGCGTTCACTAGCTGATTTTATTAATATCTCTCTCTCTCATCGGGGGACTTCCCATCATTTTTCAAAAACTGCCATCGTAAAGCCACTGCTGAAGAAACCAACACTTGACCATAACGATTTAAAGAACTACCGCCCAGTTTCTAATCTCCCTTTCATATAAAAATTCTTAGAAAAGGTTGTTCTAACTCAACTTGTATCTCATTTGAATTCATACAGTCTTTTTAGCAATGAACAGTCTGCATATCGCCCTTGCCACAGTATGGAAACTACTCTTCTGAAAGTATTTAATGACATTATCTCTGCTTTGGATAGTGGAAAGATTACAGAACTCACTCTCCTGGATTTATCTGCAGCATTTGACACAATAGACCATGATATATTACTTCATCGTTTCCAGCATGTATTTGGCCTTCAGAATATAACCTTACAGTGGTTCAAGTCCTACTTAGTCAACATGACAGAAATTATATATGCAAATGGAATACACTCCAGCCCAGTTGACGTATGTTGTGGTGTTCCACAGGGATCTGTTCTTGGACCTGTTCTCTTCATTATGTACACTCAGCCGCTCTCAAGTGTCATAGATCATCACCCAGTGTCGCACCAATTGTATGCTGATGACACCCAAATATACAAGTCTAGCCACCCAACTGAAGTTGATGCTACCATCCATGGAGTAGAGAGGTGCATTTCTGATGTGAAATCATGGATGACATGTAACAAGCTGCAGATGAATGATGATAAAACTGAGGCTATTCTGATCACAACACAAAGACTTTCTCATTCACATCCTTAACCTCAGACAATAAATATCAGCAACACCAACATTAAATTCTCATAGTCAGTACGAATCCTAGGCGTTACTTTAGACAGTACTCTCACAATGCACCAACATGTCATGAACATATGCAAGGCTGCATATCTTGAATTGAGACACATCGGTTCCATTCGTAAATATCTTTCAGTTGATGCCACTAAAACACTTGTTTGTTCATTAGTACTTTCAAGACTGGACTTTTGTAACTCAATTCTGTCTGGTTCATCACAATATTTACTCCAGAAACTTCAAAACGTTATAAACATAGCTGCACGGATCATCTTTAGAGTACCTCGATCAGAGCAAACCTCACCACTGCTCTGTACCCTATACTAGCTATCGATTCGATACAGAATCAAACACAAAATTTGTTCTCTGTGCTATGTTTCAATGACAGACTCCAGTCCAACATACCTATCCAGCCTTACCCATGTGAATACACCAGCTAGATACTTACGCTCTTCTTCTGATAATCGTATACTCATTGTTCCCAAGGTGAAAACAAAGTCATATGGACAACGTGTGTTTGCATACCAAAGCCCGGCGACGTGGAACGAATTGCCCATTGAAATTAGACAGAAAGACACAGTGGTCTCTTTTAAGAGTGCTCTTAAAACTCACCTGTTTCGACTGCAGGGACAAACTTAGAGAACTAATTGTGTTTTGTATCTTATATGTTTTCAGCATGTTTTTATGTTTTCGAATTTCATTGTTTTTGTCATTTGTTTTTCAGTAGTGTAGTCATATCATTGTTGATAGTGTAAAGCGCTTAGAGCTTCGAAAGATTAGGCGCTATACAAAGTTCTTATTATTATTATTATTATTATTATTATTATTATTATTATTATTATTATTATTATATACTTTCAATGGATGGCGATAGCTACCATTCTGACATCTTCGGCTCTCTAGGAAACATAGATTGACCTAGAAGTTCAAATGCTTCGATCCATATTTTCATTCTCATCTCTATGTCAATCACAAATCGTTGGATATATAATATAATATAGGTAAACATATACATCGTTTATAGAAAGAAGCTTACACTGACTCAAAACAAAAAGGAATGACGGACATTAATTCATATTGGAGGAATGCATTGCAAGCAAGATCTGGACTTTGGCACCATGTGGCAAAATAAGAGATGGCCGTATTTGACCATTTCGATGAATTGTCCCTTGACCTTTCTGAGACAGAAATCAGTTGATGGAATGTCTGTTGTCGTATATGCCTGCAAATATTTACTGTGATTTTATGTGATCAGCTCGATGATGATATATTTATTAGTATACTTGGCGGTTTTTACGATATGTCAGAACGATTGAAACTAGAATAATGGATTAATGTGATAAGCCATTCTACCAAGTATGTTATTGGAACTTGAAGCATAGATTAATGTAATCAGACTATCTATCAAGTATTTCATTGGACATTGAGGCATGAATTATTGTCATCAAACTATCTACCAAGTATTTTATTGGCACTTGAGTCAAGGATTCATGTTATCAGACTAACTACCAAGTATTTCATTGGAACTTGAGTCATGGATTAATGTTATCAGACTAACTACCAAGTATTTCATAGGAACTTGAGTCATGGATTAATGTAATCAGACTAACTACCAAATATTGCATAGGAACTTGAGTCAATTATTCATGTTATCAGACTAACTACCAAGTATTTCATTGGTACTTGAGTCACGGATTAATGTAATCAGACTAACTACCAAATATTGCAAAGGAACTTGAGACAATTATTCATGTAATTAGACTATCTACCATGTATTTCATTGGTACTTGAGTCACGGATTAATGTAATCAGATTATCTACCAAGTATTTCAGTGGAATTAGGGGCATGGAATAATGCAATCAGACTATCTACCAAGTAATTTATTGGAAGTTGAGTCATGGATTAATCTTATCAGACTAATTACCAAGTATTTCATTGGAACTAGAGACATGGAATAATGAAATCAGACTATCTACCAAGTGTTTAATTGGAATTTGAATCATGGAATAATGTAATCAGACTATCTACCAAATATGTTATTCGAACGCAAGTCATGGATTCATGTAATCAGACTATCAACCTAGTATTTCATTGAACCTATAGGCATGGATTAATGTAGTCATGTTAACTACCAAGTAAGTCATTGGACATTGAGGCATGGATTAATGTAATCAGACTATCTACCAAGTATGTCATTGGTACTCGAGGCATTGACTAATTTAATCAGACTATCTATCAAGTATTTCATTGGTACTAGAGTCATGGAGTAATGAAATCAGACTATCTACCAAGTATTTCATTGATACGTGAGTCATGGATTAATATAATGAAACTATCTACCAAGTATTTCATTGGTACGTGAGTCATTGATTAATGTAGTCAGACTATCTACCAAGTATTTCATTGGTACTTGAGTCATGGATTAATGTAATCAGAATATCTACCAAGTATTTCATTGGTAATAGAGTCATGGAGTAATGAAATCAGACTATCTACCAAGTATTTCATTGGTACGTGAGTCATGGATTAATGTAATCAGACTATCTACCAAGTATTTCATTGGTACGTGAGTCATGGGGTAATGAAATCAGACTATCTACCAAGTATTTCATTGATACTAGAGTCATGGAGTAATGTAATCAGACTATCTACCAAGTATTTCATTGGTACGTGAGTCATGGGGTAATGAAATCAGACTATCTACCAAGTATTTCATTGGTACGTGAGTCATGGATTAATGTAATCAGACTATCTACCAAGTATTTCATTGGTACGTGAGTCATGGATTAATGTAATCAGACTATCTACCAAGTATTTCATTGGTACTAGAGTCATGGAGTAATGAAATCAGACTATCTACCAAGTATTTCATTGGTACTAGAGTCATGGAGTAATGATATCAGACTATCTACCAAGTATTTCATTGATACGTGAGTCATGGATTAATGTAATCAGACTATCTACCAAGTATTTCATTGGTACGTGAGTCATGGATTAATGTAATCAGACTATCTACCAAGTATTTCATTGGTACGTGAGTCATGGATTAATGAAATCAGACTATCTACCAAGTATTTCATTGGTACGTGAGTCATGGATTAATGTAATCAGACTATCTACCAAGTATTTCATTGGTACGTGAGTCATGGATTAATGAAATCAGACTATCTACCAAGTATTTCATTGGTACGTGAGTCATGGATTAATGAAATCAGACTATCTACCAAGTATTTCATTGGTACGTGAGTCATGGATTAATGAAATCAGACTATCTACCAAGTATTTCATTGGTACGTGAGTCATGGATTAATGTAATCAGACTATCTACCAAGTATTTCATTGGTACTAGAGTCATGGAGTAATGAAATCAGACTATCTACCAAGTATTTCATTGATACGTGAGTCATGGATTAATGAAATCAGACTATCTACCAAGTATTTCATTGGTACGTGAGTCATGGATTAATGTAATCAGACTATCTACCAAGTATTTCATTGGTACGTGAGTCATGGATTAATGTAATCAGACTATCTACCAAGTATTTCATTGGTACTAGAGTCATGGAGTAATGAAATCAGACTATCTACCAAGTATTTCATTGGTACGTGAGTCGTGGATTAATGTAATCAGACTATCTACCAAGTATTTCATTGATACGTGAGTCATGGATTAATGAAATCAGACTATCTACCAAGTATTTCATTGGTACGTGAGTCATGGATTAATGTAATCAGACTATCTACCAAGTATTTCATTGGTACTAGAGTCATGGAGTAATGAAATCAGACTATCTACCAAGTATTTCATTGGTACGTGAGTCATGGATTAATGTAATCAGACTATCTACCAAGTATTTCATTGATACGTGAGTCATGGATTAATGAAATCAGACTATCTACCAAGTATTTCATTGGTACGTGAGTCATGGATTAATGTAATCAGACTATCTACCAAGTATTTCATTGGTACATGAGTCATGGATTAATGTAATCAGACTATCTACCAAGTATTTCATTGATACATGAGTCATGGATTAATGTAATCAGACTATCTATCAAGTCTTTCATTAAGATAAAGGATAGTATGTATTCGATTGAATAGAGAACTAGCACATAATATAATGAAAGGAATAACTTCAGTGAACTACAAAAAGATGCTACTTGTGTTGTTCAGTTTTATTTCAAACTTTGAAACATATTTTATAGTTCTATTTTCGAACGTTGAAGCATATTTTTTCACTTATAATATCAAAAGTTTAAACATATTTGTAAAAGGTGAAACATATTGCAATTTATCTAGTTTAATACTGGCATGAATTTATTAAATATTTTGCTATTAGAAGTAATTCAAAGGAATTCACAAGTAATGAATCCACTAATTACGCGATTATGTGTATTCCATTGTATTACTTTAATTAATTTTAAAATATTCAGAAAATGAAAGAATAAAAAGAATCTCTCTCTCTCTCTCTCTCTCTCTCTCTCTCTCTCTCTCTCTCTCTCTCTCTCTCTGCTGAATGTGAATTGATTGCATCCCCTAATATATGTTTTAAATACGAATGCAACATACTGCATATCAATGGTAAACATCGGGTATAAATGGAATTTTCAGGATAGGAACGAGGAACATTTGATGTGCAAGCATATCGCTTATGGAAGACAATTATGGCACACGAAAAAGAAATATTGAATATGAATAGGAAGTAATGTTATTATTGTTATATGAATATAAATTATTGCATATCAAATGAGTTTATATTTTAATTTGTGCAACGTTTGACATGTCATACAATATGAGTACAAGCATTGGTTATCAAAAACATTCGTGGCCCCAGGTTTTTAAAATTACCACAGTAAGAAAGAATTAGAATTAGAAAATAAGTCTTCTCACTTTGAAATACACCATGTTGCGTTGTTATGTCATACATGTATATATTCATTATACCTTGGTCCATAGGTGTGTGATTTACTGCTAAACCGTATTCACCGTTATAGGTGTGTGATTTACTGCTAAACCGTATTCACCGTTATAGGTGTGAAAGTAGTGTAACTCAAGCACACCAATAAATTGTACTCTTGTACGACTTTGTTAAAACGTATTCCTTGAATGGAAAAGGTGAGATTAAGTTGCTAAAACTTTCTACCGAATTCCAGCTGTACTGCTTGCAATATAAATACGTGTATATTTAAACTCATACTAAGATATTTCTATTCATTTTCCGTCGCAGTTACAATTTTTATTTAAAAAATGGTTGACGATACTGGCTATATTGAACTGTCAAAATGCCATTTCTTGTTAATACGCCATATTAACTTCGTTATGTCACCGCGATTCGATGAAGTTTTGTTGCTATAGCACGTTAGAAGTAGGCTGAGGCTACGGAAAACTGAATTTGCCTTTCGTTTTTCCTCCAAAGTTCCACTAAATTTAATCTGTCTTGAGCAGATTTTTCTTCAATTTTTTTTTAAACGGCAAAAAATTCTAATTTGAGCGTCTACTGTCATTATGATGATCTATTCCTCGTATATTTTGTCCATCAAACACTTATCAATGTGTTATATATGATTACGATTATCCATATTCTCTCCGACTTGGATGAGAGAGTCGGAACAACCTTATCTCGCTCCAATGCGAATGGACTACAACACTCTGACAGACAATAAGAAATACTTGTAGTGATACTTCACAATTTGGAAAACTTTTGGTTGACTGATATCTGTCGGATATAGAAAGAACAGATCATTGTAATGAAAGCTAGGCGTTAAAAGTAACACTTGACAACGTTTCACCCATTTCACACAGCTCTAAGCGCTTTACAACATTGGACAACACCTATATAATGATATGATTACAATAAACAAACACCATAAAATTAGAAAACAGAAGACGTGCTGAAAATATTTAAGGTAAGGAAACATTATTAGGTCTTTAAGTCTATTTTTACAATCGCAATAGATGGTTTGAGAGTCATGCAATTGTGACTTAAAAACAACGGACAGGATTGCAGTGTACAACAGCCAAAAACTATAAATAAAAAAATAATCGTTTTGAATTAATTTGTTCCCTTAATAAATGTTAAAATAGCCATAAATGTTAAATGATAATAAATAAATGTTGATGTCATAAATGTTGTCAGTTAATTTTTCCTGACATCTTATCCATGCAAAAGTGAACTAAAGTTTATTTAATTTGGATATATAGGGTATTCCTTTGGCTGACTGAATAAACTGAAATTGGAGGAAACCAGGCATTGTTACTCTTAAAGAACGAAGTGTGACTGTCTCTAGTCAAGAAAGAAAAAAGCAGACACTCTATATCCTTCTTTTGTTTTATTCGGATTAAGTGAATACTATAGAACTTCAACTATTTAAACTCACAGTATACGAGCCAAGCAAAGTTCATTGAGTTAAGAAAGTGTGTACCAATTTGTCAAAGATTTCGGGATTTTAACAGTTGTTACATTCTCGTGATGAGCTTTGGAAACTTAGCATTTAAATACAGGTAAGTTAAGAAGTAAATCTTCTACGCCTTGTATTTTCACTGGATATGTGATAACATTTTTAAAGATATCAATAATACCGAAAGTCTGAAAATTTAGAGCGTATCACTCGTATTTCAATTGTATCTAAAGTAACTGCTAACTTATCCCGCAGGTGTAATAATATTCCGGTACTACCTTGAGGGATACAATTTTATTTGAAAACGCTGAGCATAAATGTAATTTTGCAAACGATTACAAATAAGTTCTGGCATTTTAATGAAATTGAATAAAAATTGGATTTGCTTTATGTTAGTGATATATTACACCATACCTTAGGTTAATGGAATACTACTACTACTACTACAACTACTACTACTAACTTATTGTCTGATGATAAAATACATTTGGTTCTGAATATATCAACCAGTATTACATGCAGTCTTCGAAAACAGTATATTTTAATTATTTTTTAAACGTACATGTACGAATATCACTATACATACTACAGTGTCTGGCACACTCACATGTAATCATAAAATACACATAAATATATTATACTGAAACGTATGTCAGATATAGTCTCGATTTGGTAAATAGCAAGGTGAATACTCGATATTTTTTTAATTGTTAAAGTGGACGTTGTTTAATTTAATTGAACATATGAAATGGAACTTTCAGCACAATCAGTGTGATTTAAATTGAAACTCTCGACATATGACATTAAACTTTCAACAATCGCCGTGTAACTCAGAAGATACAATCTACAAACTCGATATTGGGCATCGAATTTTCAACCAGCGCTGTGTAATTCAACAAATGAAATCTAAACACTCAACACATGAAATGGAACTTTCAACATAGACTCTTTTAACCAATACGTAAATAAGATTTCTTGACGTATGACATTGAAATTTCAATCACCGCAGTGTAATGCAAACGACACAATCTAAAACCTTGACATAGAAAACAAAACTTTCAGCCACTACTTTTAATTCAATAGATACAATGTAAAATCTCGACCTAGAAAATGGAACTCTAAGGACAAGTATTTTTGATACAACACATGAAATTGGAATTCTGGCGATTGAAATTTTAACGGCAACGTTCTGACTGGAAAGGCTTTTGTCCGATACGGTGCCTCATAGTACGGCGCAGTCTCCCAAACGTGAAGACTTCATTTCAATTTACAAATCCGGACACATTTGACTTTTAGAGACCTGAAACTTGGGAAAAGAGGTTTCAGCGATTTGAACGCTTTCGGAAAGCGTCTGGACTTGGTGAAAAAGAGGAAGAAATTCAAGTAAATATCTTGATTTATTCCATGGGGGAAGTGAAGCTGATAACATTTTGTCCTCCATCAACCTTACAGGAAAATCAATAGAAGTGGAAGCCCGTGATTCGTGCGATATTTCATTCTAAAGAGGAATGTAATTTTGAAAGGGCAAAATTTAATCAAACAAAACAGGAAGAGCGAGAAATAGTGGACAGTTTTGTTACAGCTGTATATGTGTTAGTAGATCATTGTAATTTCGGGCCACTACATGATGAAATGATAGAGATCGACTTGCAGTTGGACTGCATAACTCAAAACTGTCAGAAAAAAAATAGATGCAAACCTAAATCTAGAGTCTGTCGTTAGTTAAGCTTGACAAAACGAGACTGTGAAAAAGCAACAGTATACAAACAACTGGAGAACGAATGACTGATATGGATACAGTAAAGTCGTCTTCACTGAAATATGGAAAACAGAAACATAAAATCCCGAAAAGTTCCACAGAATTGTGTCAAAATAAAAGGATGCATGAGATGTGGAAAGAAAGTTAATCATTCTCGAGACTAGCGTCCAACAAAAGAAGCGGAATACCACAAGTGTAGGAAAAAAGGACACTGCAAAATGCTGTCAGAATCGAGAGCGGAACCTGGATTTCTAAGTACTGTTAGCAAAGGAAGGGTTGACCGTGGATAACGCATGTGAGATTGAATTCAAGATTGATACTGGAGCTGATGTGACTAATTCCTGAGAGGGATTTACGAAAAACTGGAGACCAAAAACTATCAAAGTCTGATCGAAAACTGTATGGAACTGTAAACTCTGAACTTAAAGTGCTGGGAAAATTTACATGTGGACTGGAATCAAACAATGCGTTCAGTGTAGAAGACATATTTGTTTTAAAGGGACTGATTCAGGCACTCTTGTGCAGGCTCGCGATTCAGGCGCTCAAGGTTATTGGACAGGTAAATATATCCTCAGTAAATGCCTCAGATAAAAACTCACAAAATGCAAGCAAAATTCACGATAAATCCATACATTTAGATAGGGGATTATCAAGAGGAATTCCTAAATTTGTTTTAAGGTCTACGGGGAAAAAAAATGGTTCTATAACATAACTCTGGACAAAAATGCCAACCTTACGCCTTACTACACCAAGAAAGGTTTATATCCCTTTTTTAATAAAGTTTAAGAGGAGTTGGATAGAATCACTTGCAAAACTAGCAGATGTAAAGTTCTTCACCAAACTTGATGCAAACTCGGGGCTTTGGCAAATAAACCTGTCGGAAGATTCACGCCGCCTTACAACAGGGGCCCCGAGTGGCCGAGTAGTTTAAAGCGTTCTCCGTTACGGATCACTACCATCTTACGGTCACCTTTGTCTGCGTGGGTTTGAGTCTCGGATTCAGCCAATGTGGGTATTTGAGAAAGCTTGCCAGTAGCTTCTCGTGGGTCAGTGGTTCATTCTGTGGTTATCCCGGGTTCTTCCTCCACCATTAATACTGGCCGCCATGTATAGCCTATCATGTGCTGAAAAATGGCGTTAAACCCTACAACAACAACAACATTAATTACTCCTTTGGTATGTTTTATGTTAATCGCCTTCCATTCGGAATCAGTTCTGCGCCTGAATTGTGTCAGAAAAGGATGTCAGAAACTCTGGAGTGACATGACAGAACACTGTCACATGTACGATGTTCTTCGTTTTGGGGGAAATTCAGAAATAGCATGACGAAAGACTATATATGGTTATTAAATCAAATCAAAAGACAAATTTCAATTTGAACGCTGAAAATGTGAATTTTCGAGACCAACCAATAGGTTTCTTGGGCATGTTGTTGACAAAAATGGTTGTCCACCTGATCCGGAAATGATCAAACCTATAACTGAAATGGGAATACTAACATGCGTAACAGATATATGGCGATTTCTCGGTATGACAGATCAGCTTGGCAAATGTAGTACAAATTTGGTAGAAATATCAAAACCATTTCATGAGCTTTTGAAAGGTTAAAAATTGTCGGTTTTGATCAAGACCGAGCTTTTAGAGATATCAAGCAAGAAATGATATCTTCACCAGTGTTAGCACATTATGATCCAGATAGAGAAAATGTTGTATCTGCTGATGCATCTTTTGTTGGACTCGGTGCTGTGCTACAGCAGAAGCACGATAGCACTCTGAGATCGGTGGCGTTTGCATCGCGAGGTATGTCAGAAACTGAAAAAGAAGCCCTTGCAATCAATTTGGCTTGTGAACGATCCAGTAGCCATTTAATAAACTGACCATAAGCCATTAAGTATCAATAATGAGCAAAAAAAATCTTGCGAGATTTACCCCCAAGAATTCAAAGCTATAGAATGCATTTGATGAGATTCAACTTTTGTATAGTTCATGTTGTTGGCTAAAATATATTAACTGCTGATGCACTATCCATAGCACCTTTAAATTATCACTCTGAGAGTGACAGAGAATTTCAGGATGAAGCAAACGCCTTTGTTAATTTCGTAGTTAGTAATTTGCCTGCATCACATACTGGACTTGAACAAAAAGTCAGAATATCGAAATGATTCGATTTGCAAACAACTTGTACACTTCTGCAAAAAGGGGTGGCCAGAGAAATCCGCTGTTGACGGAACACTTCGTACTGGGCAGATAGAGGTGAATTTACACTTCAAAATAGTTCTTTGAATGAAAGGAACACGCCTGATCGTACCAGAAGTATTTCAAAAAAGAAATCCAATAGACAATGCATATTTAAATGCCGAGAACGCGCCAAAACGTCAGTATGGAGGAAAGGACTAAGTACTAAGCAAGAAAACTTTGTAAAGTCTTGTAAAAACTGCATCGAAAACTTATGAGTTCAAAGTGAACCAATGATACCAAATGAATTTCCATGTCGATCTTGCCAAAGATTCGCTTCAGACTTATGTGATCTGAATGGTGGAAACATACCTTTTGGTGATCGATTCTGTCTCACGATACATCGGAATAGCAAAATTGCAAGGCGCAGGTTTAAAAACAATTGCCAATCACCTGAAATCAATCCTTGCCCGACATGGTATACCAAATGTATTAGTTTCAGATAATGGTCCGCAAAACACAACCGCAATAATCGAAGAATTTGCGACAAATTATGGATTAATACATATTACAAAATGTCCAAAACATCAACAGAGAAATGGCCTCGCCGAAGAGCAGTACAAACAATTAAAAGAATGATTAAAAAAGCAAACGACCCTTACATAGCTCTTTTGATATATCGCGCAACACCATTGCTAAATGGATACAGCCCAGGCGAATTATTAATGGAAATAAAATTACAAACTTCTTTGCCAATGGTACCAACCAACGTAGAGCTGAAATTGCCAGAATAAACGAAACTGAAGAAATCGGAAAACTATCAAAAGCAAATTCAAAAGAGAAATTACGATCGTCGACATCGCGCCCGAAATATGAAAAAACTTCAGGTAGGGGATACAGTATGGTACATATGTCAGATCAGTTTTCTTCAGGGATTATTAAATATGAGGCATCTACATCTCGTTCATACATGACAGCATCGGAGGAGGGAGAAGAGACACGGCGCAATAGGAGAAATTTAATTTTCATACATACTACATTATCGGAGTCCCTTAGAGTAACTGTTTCAAACCCTGATACCGTGACTAACTGATATGAAGGCAAAGCAGTGCCAATTAGTCAAAACGGATATTTCACACGTTGGGGAAGATTGTCAAAACAACATGAGAGACTGAACTTGTAAAAATGAAGCTGATGTAGCTTGTTTAGAAATGCGAACATCAATCAGATCACGTTTGGTTTAAATGTTAACTTTCTTAGGAGGGGAGATGTAGTGTAAGCCTTAATATAATTATCTTTGAAATATCACTTGACATTAAAAGTAATCAGATATTCCACACTCAGTTAAAACTGATACACACCACCAGTTGTACAAGTATTAAAAAAATAATACTTTTTTTTTAATTAATATTTTTTAATTCTATGTACAACACCTTTCGAAACGGTGTATTGTTGATATCACGTGACTATTGGATCTCAGGTGTCATTGACATGTAGGATGCTAGATTTGTGCAGTCATGTCACTCGGAATGCAAATGGCGAGTTCAAGGTCAAATATCATCAACGCTGTAGTTACATATCGTCTCTCAGCGGATTAAAGATATAACGAATGCTATATTCGTTATTTCTGAGAACAAAATCACATTCCTATCGATTTCATGCATGTATATCTCTATGAAAGGTCGTTTAGTTTGCTAGACCGGCTAGTAAGTGACTACCATATACAAAATGGTGTCGGCAAATTCCAACTTTTGGATAGGCAATGGACTCGGACCCTACACCCCAACATAAATCTCCAAATATAAATAAAAAGAGATGACAAGGGTCAGAGGAAACTCGGATTATCTGATTGGCTGATGAAAATAGCTACTATGGTAATAACATTGGTCACCAGAAAATGACCCCTTTGCAGTTGTTGCCAAATCTTCACTGTGGAGATGTGATTTTAATCAGATTGAGTAAAAAAAAATGTTTAATATCGACGCAAACACATCTGTATCCGTTATGATCCTGTATCACCCGTGTTCGCCTGTGCGGAGATTTTCTCGTTTTTTTATGAGTACAAACCTATCTAAAACATCATTTCGAGCGCAAGTAAACTTTTTGGACACTGACTTAGCATGACCTAACACGCTGTTTAAATGAGCCAAAGTTAATTTGCCAAACACAATCAATTATCGACCAATAACATTGGCACGTTACGTGATTAAACATAGCACCGACTGCACTGTGTTGACTGTGTACATTTGTTTATGAAAAACTTGTAATTTCAGCACAGGAAGCCACAGTGATAAACGAGAGTAGCGGATTATCGCCCGTGTCTTGTGTCGACAGTATCTGGTATAACGGTACCAATTGCGCATGTCCAGGTGGGAGGTGCTTAAGGTGTAGGTCCATTGTATTCAGAGATAAACAACAACACAAGCTTTGATTGGTGGATTATGTAAGAGTTGTACTTTCTGTTAGGCTTAAAAAAAAGTTTAGCCTCTTGGCAACATGTGAATTTATGCTAATTCCTAAATAGATCAAATTTTGTATTTTTTATGATTTTTTGAAAATGTAATACACATGACTGAAAATAGGTATGTTGTGACTAGATAACTCATACCCCTGTCTAGTTCCAGCAGAGTTATCTCTCTTAAATGCAATGGAGTACCTGATTTTGTCATCGTCAAATTGACAATCTAACATTGTTCTCTATAACAGTGTGTGAGATGCACGCTAAATTAGGATAGAAAATATATTTATCTCTCCAAATATTAGCATTGAGGTCTATGGAAAAACAAATGGTATCGTGATACCATCTACATTACATTACACGTCAGCACTGTACATAAACATGAAATTAGCTTAGAACTCTTGGACACTGAAAACGATAAATGG
Organism: Unio delphinus; assembly: GCA_029339505.1. Taxonomy (NCBI): domain Eukaryota; kingdom Metazoa; phylum Mollusca; class Bivalvia; order Unionida; family Unionidae; genus Unio; species Unio delphinus. The sequence goes on from JAQISU010000191.1 coordinate 1,011,835, forward strand.
GAGAGGTACTAATTGAGCATATTTTCTTGTTCACTGCTCATGGCAAAACTCTGAAAATAAGTTTTTGTTCAAGTAGTCGTTATTATATTTACATCTACATTCAGATGCATAATTAGTATTTGAACGGTTCACAGTCAGTGACATTTATCAGTAAATACTTTGATAGTTGTGGTGGTGGTACTGTGAATTACAATCGCACTTTACAGACTGAACTACAATTACAAAAAATACAGATTTTAACCTATTATTAAATAAGTGTGACTTATGTCACTCAATTGATTATGAGGGGAAATAATACTTTTTACCTTTCACAAACCATGAAAATCGACACCCCCAATAATGAAAGAATTCGCACTGTCTTTCCAGTAGCAGAAATGGAGTAAATTTTAAGAAAAGGTTCAACATACGTGTCAGGAAAGACAATATATATGCATAATAACCAGACATTTTTACCTAACCACTGTAATTGGTTAAAACCATGTAATAAAAGAAATCATCAGATGTCGTGAAAAATGTGTGATTAACCCTTAAAAGATACAAACACCGAAATGCATTATTCAAGTAACACCTAGGTAATAACTATATATAACTTTCTGTGTGTGTTTTTTATGGTTTAACGCTATTTTTTCAGCACAATATAGGCTATACATGGCGGCCAGTATTATTGGTGGAGGAAGAACCCGGAAAACCCCCGGAAAGAACCACCGACCCACGAGAAGCTACTGGCAAGCTTTCTCACATAACTACATTAGCCGAATCTTATACTCGAACCCACGCAGACAGAGGTGAGATGGCAGTAATCCGTAACGGAGAGCGCTTTAGACCACTCGGCCACTCGAGGCCCCTTTATATAAGTAATAAATATTGTCAAAATGCTGGCAGGTCTCCCATATATCGCAATAATCACAATAATTAATCACAACGTTTTATGGATTCTTGTTCGAAACAGAAACTATCGCCGAAAGCAAAATACATTCTAAGTGCTTACACGCATCCGAAGGGTGGTAAATTATAGTTGAGATAATGAATATAAAACTTAATGTTGGTCTCTTTATTTTTTAATATCCGTATGTTACTTTGGCGAAAAGTGCCATCATGGAGAAAACTGTATACATACATGTATGCAAAAAGAAATAATTTGATTATATGTTAATATTATTGTTTTGTGAAATATATGACTTCGCGAAAAATCCAGCTAAATGATTAATAGTTTGGACTTATTGAATTAAGATCTATTTTAAATGCAATTGCATACATTTTGAACACGTATTTATCTTTTTTAACGTTTTAATGAAAATGTCCTTGATCAAGCCGATTTTGACGAAATTCCGCATGGTACAGTGATTGCGATTTTCGATTCGAAATATAAATGCATATGCTATAGTGGTTTATATTGGATACGGTTTTTTTTCCAGTTATAGAATGCATGTTGAATATGTGCTGCAAGAAGGGATAAATCAACAAATGTCGATCAAATGACAAAGAAGACCATGATTTGTCGGGTTTTTCTTGACAGATAGGTGCTAATTCAGCTAGCTGCTCATTATAAGCCATAATGTTACGTTGTTTTCAAACAAGGCTGAAAGGTTGTTTTGTGAACAAAGAATATAAAAAGTGTATCGAAAAAATCCTCACGTTCAAGATTACAACGACCAAGAATTAATCATGAGGTTGCATTTGTATTAGGTTCAAAATACTTTGAGCATGCATATGAAAATCTAGCGTAAAGTCCAAAATCTCTGATAGGCTGTAACTTTAAAACTGGAGTGAAACTAAAATTATGCAAAATATTTCAAATTCAGATACTACCAAATTGCTAGGATCTACAGTGGCGGTTGTGGGGGGGGGGGATGCAATGGTCTTTAGTTTATCTGTCTATTGGCAACCTTCCTCCTCTCTCCCTGGCCACTGATGTCCTTGGGATAAGTTTGATAAACATTATATTTAAAAAAAAACATTCGTCAGCGCCATCTTTGTCAGGCGCCTTGCCGAACTAGATGTACTTCATTCTTGTTTCACTCGTTACGAAAATATCAAACCACAAAACTGTTATATAGTTCAAATGCTTTTATTTCTAGTTTGAATACCACACACATGTCTAATTCGACTGAGATAAATGTTTAAGTGTGATTTTTCGATTTGACTCTTTGGATCCGAGTTTATTTATTGTGCCGATATTATTCTGTCTTAAGCGTGATTTTCGGGTTTTCAGCATCAGTTTAAGTTTTGCACTATAAACGTTTTGAGAATAACGGGACAGTTGTTCTTGTAGTTTGTATGAGTTTTATTTGACACGTGAAACACACGATCACTTACAAAACCTAATGGCATAGTGAACTATATATATAAAATAACTGAACCAACATTTTCGAGTTGAATTTTACTTAACAATAGTACACCCATTATGTACCTTTAAATAGAGAAAATGGAAAATATAACACTGCGACAGTATCAAAGGTGACGTAATGAATCCACCTAATGATTCGTTGCAAACTTGTTCTGGTTGAAATATCATTTGTTTAATTCACATTAATGTTGTTTTGAAACGTAGCCGTTTTTTGTCTTAAAAAAATGTCCTACTCCAAACAATACACAGAGATTAATATCAGATAGTCTTTAAGAAGGGGCAAACAATGAGGACTTCGCGACTTCGAAAAACAATAAACGTCGTCATTGCAAGATATATAGATTATACAACCATGTTACATGTCCTTGGTTTCCTTGGAGCAATAAAACTTTTCTGCATGAATCGCTCTATCGTATGCCCATACAGACAGTACAATATAATGCTACATTATGAATGTACTATTTAACACACTAACCTCCCGCCATATATATATATATATATATATATATATATATATATATATATATATATATATATATATATATATATATATATATATATATATATATATATATATATATACATATATACATATACATATATACATATATATATATATATATATATATATATATATATATACATATATATATACATATATATATACATATATATATACATATATATATATACATACATATATATATATACATATATATATATATATATATACATATATATATATATACATATACATATATACATATATATATACATATATACATATATATATATATACATATATACATACATATTTAT